>JAPDPK010000010.1:4835000-6035000 GCA_031772115.1 Heritiera littoralis | reverse complement strand
AAAGCCTTGAGACAACAAAATGCAAACCTCAAGCACAAGCTGCAAGAAGAACAAGCGAAGGTGGTATCCCTCGAGGGATATCAGGAAGCTTACAATAACTCAATAAGGCGGCTCATGACTTTAAGGTTGCGAGGTCTCAACGGGACGAGGCCGTGGAGGAGTTGAACAATGCATTAGATCAGTAAAGGGAGGTCCAAATCGAAGCCGTTCTTGAGTATCGCATATCTCAACATTGCTATGAAAAGAAGGAAGAGTTTACCGCGAGATTTGTCAAGTACAACTTCTACTTGGCTCGTGCTTGGTTGGAGAAACATAGGCCTAACGAGACTTTCCCTTATTGCTTTTCACTTAAGAGGCCTAGTACTACGAGGCTCCTTCCTGGACCAAGTATGAACCTGACTCACAAAGTTCGAATGATTATTTAGAAGGGGGAGCCATAGATGACTTGGACAATCTTGAAGGTCCATGGCCTCCTCGACAGCCACGCAGCTAGCTTGAGTCTACTGAGGCACGTGACCAGTCTAGGCCTGTAGAGGTGTGTAATGAGCCTAAACCTATCGAGGCAGGCGATTAACCCGAGCCTATTGAGACACTGCAAGGGTTAGACGGTGATGAACTCCAATTCTCCAATTTTACTGCCGTCAATCCCGTGCTAGACTCTGCGACTGTGGCTAGGCCCTCAGGCGACGTTCCTATTTTTAAAATCGCTCCTCCAACTCCCTCAGATCCTAGTGCTGACGCAGCGTCTTCTCAGCCGACTAACTTGGTTCTCACCATAGATTAGGATATTTTCATTTTCATTTTGTCTTTTCATTTTATTTTATTTGTTAATTCATCTAAACGATGTACAAATTTGTTCTTAATGAAAAGTACAATCTCTTTTTTGTAGCTTTTTCTTCTTTTGTCTGAATTCAATAGAATATATTGTACCTACAATTGTTACAACACAAAGCTCTAAAAAGTAGCATTAAATTCTCACAAAAAAAAAAGTAGCGTTAAATATGTCTATACGTTTATAGCGATAAAGTAATTCCATTCTTGCATAGCGATAAAGTAATTCTATTTTTGCGGCATAAAGCGTACCTTTCACTTTTATAGTGTTCCGCGTACTTTTACGCCATATTGCTCCCCAAGTTCTTCTTTGAAACATTGTTGTTGTTCCTGTTCAAAGATGAACTTTTTCTTGAGTGTTGTGCCTATCTCGCGCTTTTTTCGCTTAAGGACTTGTTACACAAAATGTTAAGTATGATTTGTTAAGCAATTGCAGCACATATACATCCGATAAAATTGTAGCATACCTCATAACGTATTTCACAACTTGCATTCTGTGTGCTACTTGGGTACTGTACTTATCCGTTCATTTTATTGCTTGAGGATTTCGTAATTTGCCCGTCTCGTGTATTTTTCACTTAGGGACTTTATAGAGTTGCCCGTCTCGCGCATTTTTCGTTTAGGGACTTATCTTTGCCCGTCTCGTACCTTTTTGTGCTTATGGACTTATCTTTGCTCGTCTCGCACCCTTTTGTGCTTAGGGACTTATGTTTACTCGTCTCGCACCCTTTTGTGCTTAGGGACTTATCTTTGCCCGTCTCGCACCCTTTTGTGCTTAGGGACTTATCTTTTCCCATCTCGCACCCTTTTGTGCTTAGGGACTTATCTTTTGGCCAGCTTTTGCCTCATTTCAATTCCTGTAACACATAATCCATCTAACATATTGCATTAGAAAATATAGAGTATGAATAACTGGCTTTATTCATAAATCAAATGATAACAGGACAATGGCATCTGCAAAGTAATGGAGTAATAGATGGAAAAATAAAGACAAGAACAATAAAAGAGTACAATGTTTCATTACCAGTATAATTTAAGATAGTTGGAGTTCCAAGTCTTCAAAATCTTCTTTCCTTGCAAGGTTTTTAAAGTGCATGTGCTGGGTTCGATCATCCTTCTAATTCTGTAAGGTCCTTCCCAATTAGCCCGGAGTTTACCATCCTCTCTATGGGCATTTGTAATTGCCGACTTTCTCAATACCAGGTCTCCTTCTTGCAATTCTCTACTCTTAACTCGTGCATTGTAATAAGCGGCTACCCTCTGTTGGTAGGCAGCCAATCTCATTTTCATCGTGTCCTTTAACTAATCTATCAGGTCCAGATTCTCCCTTAGTCCCTGAGAGTTAAATTCTTCAACGTAAGGGACTAATCTAAGTGACTCAGCTCCTATTTCAACTGGGATGAGGGCCTCAGTTCCATACACCAAATTGAATGGTGTTTCTCCTGTCGATACTTTACTTGTCGTTTTGTAGGCCCATAGAACACTCGGGAGTTCATCTACCCATGCTCCCTTTGCCTTGTCTAATCTGGTCTTCAAACCATGCAGTATAGTTCGGTTACTAACCTCGGCCTGCCTATTAGCTTGTGGGTAAGACACAGAGGATATTCTTAACTGAATGCTTAGGCCTTTACAGAATTCTCGGAACACGTCACAGTCGAAATGTTTCCCATGATCGGCCTTTAGCACACGAGGGATTCCAAGACAACAGATGATATCTTTCCACACCATTGCTTCCACCTTCTTTTCAAAAATTATAGCCAAAGGCTCCGCCTCTATCCATTTTGTGAAGTAGTCTGTGGCTACAAGTAAATATTTCCTTTGTCCTGTGCCCAAGGGAAAAGGTCCCAAGATATCCAGCCCCCACTGCGTGAAGGGTGTTCATTGAAGAGTGCTCTGAAGGGCCGAGACTGGCGCAATAGCTATAGGGGCAAACTTTTGGCATTTTTCACATCTTCGCACCTTCTCGGTGGCATCTTTCTTCAGTGTAGGCCAATAAAACCCTGCATGCAATATTTTTGTGACTAAGGCTCAACCCCCTAAGTGTTCACCATATATTCTCTCGTGAACTTCAGCCAGGGTGTATTTGGCCTGTTGAGGCCCTAGACATTTTTGCAAAAGCATTGTAAACCCACACTTGTAAAGTTCTCCATTCAGCACGGTAAACCTGGCACTTTGCAATTTTAGCCTTCGAGCTTCATCTCTATCGGTGGGGAGTGTTCCCACCAATATGTAGTCTTTGATCGGGCTTCTCCAATCACTTCCGATCTCGACATCACAGACATTTTCTTCTTCGATACTAGGCTTGGCAAGGGATTCTACTTTTATCATACCACCTTTGATTTCTCTAGAGGAGGCCAGCTTCGAAAGACCATCTGTATGACTGTTCTCAGACCGGTTTATCGGGTCAATCAAAAATTCTTGAACGATCGTGCTAATAATTGCACCTTCTGTAAATAAGGGACTAGAGATGGTTCTCACATTTCATACTCGCCCGAGAACTGATTTACCACCAACTACGAATCGCTGTGGGCCATCAAGTTACTAACTTCCAACTTTTCAGCAAGTTTCATTCTAGCTATCAAGGCCTCATATTCGGCTATATTATTCAAACTTGGGAAATCGAAAAGTAGGGAATACTCATAGGTTTCCCCTTCAGGCGAAGTCAGCACAATTCCAACTCCACTACCATCCATGCTACGAGCCCCGTCTACAAACAACTTTCACCATACTAACTCTGTTTTTTCTAGGGCCTCCCGACCGGTGCATTCTACGATAAAATCTGCCAAAGCTTGCCCTTTTATCGCTTGACGAGGCTGAAAGTGTATTTCGTATTCACTCAACTCAATAGCCCATTGGTTAGACGCCCTGAGTGCTCCGATTTTTGTAGTATTTGTCTCAAAGGATGATCTGTTAAGACCATCATCGAGTGAGCCTGGAAGTACGATCATAACTTCTGAGTTGCCATCACAAATGATAGAGCTGTTTTCTCTACTAGGGGGTACCTTGTCTCAGCATCTAGCAAGACTTTGCTCACATAATAAATTGGACAGTCCTTATCTCCTTCCTTCCTTAATAAGACTGCACTTATCGCCTTCTCTCCTATACCGAGATACATGAGGAGTTGGTCTCCAAGTTGTGGTCGAGACAAAAGTGGCAACTCTTTCAAGTAGTCTTTTAGTTTTTCAAAAGCATCATTGCATTCTTCTATCCATTTGAAGTTCTTTCCTGTCTTTATCGCTTTAAAAAATGACAAACTCCTTTCAGCTGATTTGGACAAAAAACGGTTCAAAGCTGCTATCCTACCCGTTAGCCTTTGATCTTCTTTAACAGTATTGGGCGATCTCATGTCCAAAATGGCTTGGACTTTCTCGGGATTAGCTTTTATTCCCCTATTAGTGATCATGAATCCCATGAATTTTCTTGACCTTACTCCGAACTAGCATTTATTAGGGTTCAACTTCATATTATATTACCGCAACACCTTGAACACCCTCGATATTTTCTCGGCATGCGACTCTTCTTTTCGGCTCTTAATGATCATGTCATCCACATACGCCTCCATAGTGTTTCTCAACAAGTCTTTGAACACCTTATTCACCATGTGCTGATACGTTGCCCCTGCATTTTTCAAACCAAACGGCATCACGCGATAGCAGTATGTTCCGTTATCAGTAATAAAAGAAGTCTTCTCCTTATCATCGGGGTGCATCATAATTTGATGGTACCCAGAGAAAGCGTCCAGAATGCTTAGCAGTTCATGTCCACCAGTCTCGTCCACCAACTTGTCAATTCGAGGCAATGGATATGAATCTTTAGGACAGGCTTTGTTCAGATTTGTGAAATTCACACACATCTTCCATTTTCCGTTGGCCTTCTTTACCATTACCACATTAGCCAACCATTCCGGGCAGTCTGCTTCTCTGATGAACCCAACTTGCAACAGTTTTTGAATCTCCTCATCTATGATTTGTTGCCTTTCGGGAGCAAAATTTCTCTTCTTCTGCTTAACCGGTTTGGCTCCCGTGACTACGTTCAAGCGGTGGCAAGCAACTCTCGGGTCAATTCCAGGCATGTCAACGGGAGTTCAGGTGAAGACATCAATATTCTCCTTTAAACACTGGATTATTTCCTCCTTCGTTTTCTTTGGGAGTTGACTTCCCACATGTACCACCTTTTCTTCGTCTTTTTCATCTAATTGGACTACCTCTATCTCCTCATCAGGCTTTGGCTTAGGCGGTTCTTTGATCGTAAGGGTTTCCTTTCTTTGAATCCCTTTACACGTGGTGGACGTGATATTGCATGTTCGAGCTTTCCTTTGATCTCCCCTTACTTGTCTAACACACCGGAGAGTCGAGAACTTCATTAGCAAATAACAAGGATGCACTACCGCTTTCATGTCATTCAACAATGGTCATCCGAAGATCATATTATAAGCCACTGATGTTGACTTTACCACCATAAACAGTACTGGCGGACGACACTTCTCGGGCTCTCCCCCAATGTGACAGGTAGCTAAACTGCACCCACTACCATCACCTTTTCTCCAGAGAAGCCATATAGTGGTGTGGGCACTAGCTTCAGCCTATCCTCTGAGATTTTCATCTTCTCTAAGCAGTTCCAGTAGATCAAGTTCTCCGAACTCCCATTATCGATGAGGATACGACTCACTGGATGTTTTGCTACCACTATCGAAATTACCATAGGGTCATCATGGGGAATCCCTACATCTCCCCTGTCGGTTGGAGTAAAAATGATGGGCTCCTCATCCTGTCTTTCTTCCATCACTGAGTTAACTTGGTGGGCTTGCCGGGCGTAAGATTTTCAGGATGAGGAAGATGTACCAGTCAACGATTCTCCTCCAGATATAACGTTGATTGCTGGTCCTGTGGGCTCATTATCTTTCTCGTGATTCCTCATTTCTGTCCTCCTATCATTATTTCTTCTATCACCTTCGTTCCTCCTTACATTCCTCCGGTTCTAATCTCTTCTATCCCTGGGGTAATTTCCTCGATTTCGCATGGGATAGTTGTTTCTGTCACTCCTCCACACAAACCGATTTATCTTTCCTTCTGGTGCTAACCTTTCTAGCTGATTCATCAACTCTTTACACTTCTCTGTTGAATGCCCATGCACCGAGTGGTAGTTATAATACGAATCCAAGTCACAGCCTAGATTCCCTGACGCCTTCTTTGGAAGCAGTATAAGACCTGACCCCTTGATAGCTGCCAACACCGAAGCCCGAGATTTAGTGAGCGGGGTATAGGTGGTGTATTTCAATGTAGGGGCTTTATCAAATTTCCTCGGTTGACCGGAGGATGCCTCAGCAACTTCTCTTCCTCGTTTCCTTCCCTCCTTGGGCTCCTCATTCACCACCATTTTCATCACCTCTTCTTGAGTGATATACTTATTCGCTCGGGAAAGTATGTCTGAGATTGTGGTGGGCTGATCTAGCGATAAGGACTCCTGTAGTTTCTTAGACCTTGTTCCCTGTAACATGGCTGCCACAGCTATACCAACTTGCAAATCTCGTACCTCCAGTGTGGCGTCTCTAAATCGATCCACGTAACTCTTTAGTGACTCCTTAACTCCTTGTTTAAGAGTGAGCAAATAAGTTGGCTCCTTCTTTCTCTAACTATTCACCGCGAACGCCTTAAGGAATTCACTTCGTAGCTAGTCAAAAGAGACAATAAACCTCTCAGGCAAATTGTTGAACCACTTCATCGCATGGCCGGTCAAAGTGAGTGAAAAGGCCCTGCACATTATCTCATACTCCCATCCATGTAACAACATCAAGGCCTCATAGTTTTGCATATGATCGTAGGGGTCCGTCTTTCCCGTGTACGTGGTCATCTGTGGCATTTTGAACTTTGGAGGCAGCGGTTTCTGCATGATGGCTGTGCTAAACTGTACTCTTCTCCTCTAGCTCTCTTCTACAGACACCAACTTCTTCTCTTCCCGCACCTATTATCATCTTTTTCATGTCCACAGAGGGAGCAAATTGATTTTTACCCCTTTCAGCATGAGATGAATCTGGCAAGTCTTCTACCATTATTTCCTTGCCTTTCCCTCAATGCGCATCTCCTCGCGTCATCTGCGTGTTCCAAGTAGGGTCAAACTCCGACCCGGCTCCCCAAGTGCTCTCATTATCGATCCCATTCTTTCCAGCACTTCCGACACCATGTTCTAAGTTAGTGGCAACAAAATTCGACAAATCACGGTGATAGGCGGAAGACCCTGCTGCACGCTCAGTATCCTGTCGCCCAACACCAGACACCTGTCGCCTGAGCCCTGCAACAGGTCCCAGCTCTGCCGCATCCCTGGTCTCCCGCTAGGTCCCTGCGATAGGCCTCTTGCTACCCAGTCCTGCCGCCTTTTGCTGAACATTATCTTCTTCTACAAGGGGAGCCTCTTACCGTCGAGAGGAGTCTGCCGCTGTCACATCATCCTGTCGCCCAAATGCCTGCGATGGGACCCCTTGACTTGTCTCCCCCACCAATTCTGTATGGCTTGCGGCAGGCTCAATGTCCGGAGGACTCCCTTAAACAAATCCACCATGGCTCTCAGCGCCTGAGTTGTCTCTTCTCTCTGCCGCCTCAGAGCTTCGAATTCTACCACAGACACAGTTGTTCTCTCCTCTTCTATGTTCACCTGGTTTCTCTGGTGAATGGGTTGTTCAGGGGAACTTATAGAGTTCTCATCACTTCTAGTTCTCACATTAGTAGATCTTGTTCTCACCATCTTGAAAGTCTTGATTGGCTTTTAATACGTTTCCTACAGACGACGCCAATTGTTGTTGTTCAAAATAACAATAACTGATTGCTGACGTCGATGTTTGTCCTTTTCTCTCCACGTGTCTCCAGAAAGCTTTTGTAAAAATAAGAAGAGTTGGAGGAACGTAGGGATGGTTCCCTGCGTAGGCACTCTGATGCTTAAGTCAGCCAAAGATTCTTTCGTATTGGGAAACGTAAAAGCCAGTAATCAAAAATTAAAGAATAGAATTGTACCTGAGGCCTATTTATAGGCGAATATTCTAGGGTAATTACCTGGAGGTGATCACGTCTTTTTGGTAGGAGTTTGTTTCCAAGTATGACACGAATTCTTTCATTATCGAGAATAGCTGGAGGCTGTCGCCGGCGGGAGACTTAGGAAGTGCGGCATATGGCAGCGGGAGGCGTCTGTCGCCTAACGCAGGAAGCCAAATCTGTGCCACGTGTCCACACAACGACCAATGAGCAATAGACACCTAGGTGAGTCACCAGCGACAGAGGTCCTGTCGCAGGTGAGAGGGTTCTCCTGTCGTCCGAAATTATCTCCCGTCGAATGCCATGTGGTCCAATAAGGCCTCGCCATGTGGCAAACTCTCTGACGTTTTGGGCTCTAGCCCAATGTGAATGGGCTTTGCCATATCAATTCTAATAGCTATAAAATATAATTTAAAGAAATATGTAAAATAATATACATAAACATATCATAACTAAGCAAGTTCATATATATATTTCCTCACGTACCAAAAAAGTTTATATTTTTCACAAATTGAAGTACTACATTATACTTGAATCTTAACTAATAAAAATTAAAACAACTAAAAAAATGATAAAACTTTTATTTTATCTTATTTTTACAAAGAAAACTATATTATAGAAATAAAGAGAATAGATTAAATTCTAAATCTTTTAGAACTCATATCCTAAAATAATATTACATGAATCAAATGAATTAAACTTCGAATTCAATAATAAGACTTTTTTACTATCCGTACAAGTATCACATTGGTTTTCCCAAGAAACATCTTATATTATTATTTAAGAATTGAAATTTTAGAGGATATTCCAATTATGGAATGAAAAGGTAAGATTTATGAAATGTTAAGGGACTTACAACAATGAAAGAAAAAAATCTTCGAAAGAGAGTTAGAGAGCATCGCAAGAAGGCTTGTGAAGTATTTGAGAACACAAAGAGAGGAAACAAATGAGTACTAGAGCAAGAAAGTAGCTCCAGTGTAGTATCAGTTCTCAAGTGGGTAGTGTGTAACAATGGAGAAAGAAAGGAGTTCAGAGAGAAATATTAGCTTGGGAAAAGCTAAGTCGCAGGTGCTATATCTGAGAAGAAGAAGTTTGATAATATTCTCGAAGGCTTTTTATATGTGTCCGCCCAAGGTGCCAGGTCAACTTGCTGAAGGAGACATTCCCTTTGGCATAATTCAGGTCCTCAACCTTGGCACTGTGGTAACAGCACCTTTGGTAACTTGGCAGTATTCGGGTGCCATGACCTTGCCAATCAGGTGTCTCTCCAATCGTGAGCAGCCACATGTCAGAGTTATTTACTGTGAAGAGATTGGATATTTTGGGTGAACTGGGCTTACTTGGTTTGTAAGGTCTGCTTGTTGGTAGTTGGATTGGAATTTTCCAAGCCTATTCACCCGGAGTGTAGACTATGATTATAGTGGGTCTGTCGAATAATCTATAGGTTAAGGCCTAACAACAAGAAAAAAAAATTCAATTTCATATCCTAAAATAAAATCATATAGTTTAGTATGTATGTGTTACACACACTTATAAAATAAATGGCTCATTTTGTTAAAAAAAAAAAAAAGAGCTCATTTTAGAGAATGACAAAGTTTTTTAATTGTAGATGGAGAAACTATGGTCCAAAAGATATAATTAACCAACTTGAGAGATATTGACTTATTTTTCTTACGTGGCAAACATACAATGGTAATAGCACTGTAGCCGCCTAGGATAGCAAAGTAGAGAAGCAGCCAAACCCAATCAATTACATACAAATAAGAAAAAATTTAGGCAAAGTTATTTAAGGGAAGATTATCAAATTTAGTTTGATAATTAAAATTGATTGAGATTAACGAAAAAAATTAATAATACATTAAAAATTATTATTTATAATTAAAATTTAATCAATTAATATAAAAATTTTATGAAAAATTTGTATCTAAAAATATAGCAAAATTTATTAAAAAGTTTTGAATATTTTTACATTTAACCTATGCAACGAAATATTTCAATTTGTTTATCTAAATTCTTATTTAACTATTTAATTAAAAAACTTTATAAACTTCACTTAAAAACTTGTTTCGTCACGCTGTAGACACTTATTCTTAAAGTCTTATTTATTTATTGAGTGTAGTGGCTTATTTGATCACATTGATTCAAAAAGTAATTATTGTTTAATTATTATAATTATAGTTATATTTATCATTAATTTTATTAAATTTAATAAGATACTCGCAAACTCATGACAAAAAAAAGCAATTAATATTATTAATTAGTGTAAGAAAAGAGCGAAAAAATTGACATAAATGATTAAAATTTAAATATTGTATGTAAAATAATTAAGTTCTACTTTTTAACATATTGATAGATAATTTTACAAGTTCAAAAAATTTTATAAATAAAAATTTAATAAATTCGCAAGTTTTAAAAATAAATTAATAGTTTATCTTATAAAAAGATAAAAAATTCTCCTAATCTAAAACATTTAATGAAAAAAAAATTGGAGTAAAAAGGAAAGTGAAAACATCTAATGATGAGCTGGAAACAGTTATTTAGAGAGTTGAAATTACAAACAAGACCCAGACAATGAAGTTCAGAGAAACAGAGTGAAGTGATGTTTTTGCCGTAAAAGTGACCTGAGTTGCTGCTGCAACTTGCAACTTGAAACATGCAACAAGCAACACTGAGCGAGAGAGAGAAAGAAAGAGGAAGAAAAAGAGAAGAGTAACCGTACAGGCATCTTCCTTCTCTCTCCCCACTGATTACCACGTGTGGTCTACTGAGCTGTGCTGTCATTTATATAATCAGCACAAATGAGTTCCCCATTTGGTTATCTTATCTATGAAAAACTGAATACAAACACTATTCTCTCTCTCAATTCAACTATTCCATCCACAGTTTGCTGTATTTTCATTGTTATTATTCCCTTGTAAGCTTCATCTTTTCTGGGTTTGCCACCTTTTCCACTGCTTCTCTCTCATTCTCTCATTCTGATCTTCTTCATTTTGCTGTGTTTTCTGCTTTTCATGCTCTCTTTTAATGATATTTGAGCCTTACTCTTAGTTTTGGTTTTGATTTTGATTCTTTTCACTAATGATTTAATCTTCTTTTTCTTTTGACAGAAGGGAGGAAACAAGGTTATTTACTGTTTTCAGTTCAGTTCTTTTAACTTCATCTCTAATGGCAGAAGCTAAAGTAATTCTGGACAAGGTTAACCAAACAAACTTTTCTTTTCAAAGATTTTCATCAGACAAACTCACTGTGAAGCATACCCAAGTCTCCAATTCTAACAGGAGACCACCTGAAGTAGACCTGAATCTCAGGCTCTCACTTGGAGGAATTTACAGTGGAAACACCAGAGAAAAGCCTTTAACCAGATCATCTTCCATAGCCGGAGTGGTGACCCTTAAGAGGAACTCTAGTGAGTTCGAGAAGCCATTGCCAAAAGGTTTTCTTTCACTGGCAAGGTCTTGTTCATTGCCTGCAGAAGTGGAGAGGAGCAAGAGGCTGGTGAATGTGAAGGAGCTGAGGATAATGAGGAGAGTGGAGGCCAAGAAAAGGGCTGTGGAGAAGCAGAGGAATGCCAAGAAAGGCAGTGACAAAGAGAGGTTGGTACTGGAGGGACCGCCATCTTCACCTACTAAAATTCCTGCTTGGGCTGCAGCTTCTGCAGCTAAAAGCCCTGCACTAAATAGGGCCATTGATAAGATAAAGGAAGGTTTCAGAAAACTGGAAGGTATGATATTTTATTAGTGTTTGTTTATTTTCTTAGTTGGATAAAAATTAATCATGATTATGTTTTTTTGATTTGTATGCTCTAGTTTTGGCATGTAGTAGCATAGGCTTGGAAATTTGTGAAGTGTGATTACAGTAGGATTCTAGCTTGGTTTCATCAATCACTTCGAGACTTAGTTGGTTGGTTCTTTTGTTACATGTAGAGAGATTTCACCTCTAACTATGGTTGTCAGTTTCTGTTTGGTTAAATCATCATTATCGCCTTTATCCTTATATTGGGGTAAGTTACATGAAATTCACTTTATATTGTCTTCATAAATTCTCCTCCTTTACTCGTTTTTATCCAAGATAATTTGTTCTTTCAACTCTTGTTTCATCATATCTTTCCGAATGATTTTCTTGAAGTCTTTTCTAAACTTTCCTTGACCTTAATCTCGTAACTCATAGCCTCTACTTTCTTAATTTAATCAATTTATATGGATTATTTAGCCTATGAATTACCTTAAAATTAATTCCTCCCCTTTAATTATTGTTTGAGTAGTAGCAGATAAGAAATGAGTAGGGAACTATTTGGTTTAGCTAGAATTGAGCACAATTTGACTTAAGCAACTATATCAGTACTTTTACAATTCATAAAATAATTATTGGTGCCTTGTTTGTTATAGATGCACTTGGAATATTTTGTGTTGTTTTCCGTAGGGTCTTGGCCTTGAAACTAAAAGGAAACAAGTAATGAACCTTGAGGAAATTTATGTTCATTGACATGCAAGATGATCTGAGAATCTTAATTCTATTAGTAGCAAACGGAAGAAATGTTTGATTCATATCTTAAATTTTGTATGCAAGCCAAGAAGAACCAAGAAAGAATTTGGATCGGATGGCTCGAACAATTTGTATGAAAAAGAAGAAGAAAGTAATTGATGATCATATCAAGGATGAGCAAAGAAACTTCATCTTAGTGATGTTAAAGAGTACAAAATGATGAAATTAGACCTTGGATTCTTTTAAAAGCTTTTGTATCCACTGAAACAGAGAATGGTAATACGTAGCGTAGTAGATGGTTTGAACCTTACCATGTGTTGACGAAAGAGAATAGATACAACTAGAGTAAATACAGGACAAGAAAGACTAGAATCTTCATTCTGTCCTTGCAAATGTTATTTACAAGCTCTGTTATGAGAAAAATGATTCTTTATACAAGCCTCTTACAGTCACAGGAGGACAAAATGTAGCTATCAACAGTTCTGTCTTTTTATATTCAGCTATCGAACCTACAACACAAGGTTTTCACAAGAACAGCAGTTATGTATTCCTACTTCAGACCAATGTTTCCGTTGTCTGTTTTAGTCTGATCACCTTCTGTGAAGTGTTGTTCAAGTAACATGTTTATAGCACATGGTTGAAAATGAGAATTTTGCTGTGGAAAGCAATTTTTGATATGGCTCTTATGTTGCTTACTCAGTGGAATGGGATTTCGAAGCGAAATCCCTTTGCTTTCGAAGTGTTGACACGCATTTGTATCAATTACTTCTTCACCATCTTAAGATATTTTTGCCTAAAAGATACTAAACTGGGGTTGCACAAATTGAATGCAGGACTAGAAGGCTCAGGTACTCCTAGGGCTCCAAGCGACACCAAATTCTCCTTGGAGCCAATAAAGATAGAACAGGCAATCACTTCCGATACAACTTCTAATGGAAAATCTGCCGAGCTGAAGGCTGATGAAACCAAGTCCGAGAATCCCACCAAGAAGGCTAAACTTTCCAATGGTTGCATTCAAGGTGATGGAATGGAAGTGATGAAAAAAATGCCAAGTGTAACAACTACCGGAGACGGTCCAAATGGGAGGAAAATAGAAGGCTTCCTTTACAAATACATGAAAGGGCAGGTCAGTATAGTCTGTGTTTGCCATGGCAACTTCCATTCTCCGGAAGAGTTTGTCAAGCATGCCGGTGGCAAGGATGTTACAAACGCCATGAAGCATATCAATGTTTGCTCAACCTCATTTTCCTACCAAGATTAATGGTGATGGTGGTGGCTTTTGTCACCCCCCCTTGAGATAGGAAACTCAACTTTGAGTAGTTAGTCTTTGCCTTGTGTTCTCCTTGTTTGAGGACTCTGGTAATAACTTGAAAGTGTAAGCAGCTAGCTTTGTTCGTCTTGGCTTGGCAATTGCTAGTAAGTAGCATAGCTTTTGCTTCACAATTATGTGAAATCAGAAAAAGGAAATTATCCCAAAAAAAAAAAACTGTCTAATTCAACGAATTAGTGATATTTTACAGCACAAAGTACTAAAATTTTGTCTCATTTCTATATAAGACAAAAGTTAAATAGACCAGAAGTTGATTGATTATAGAATTTGAACATCTCAAATATTGACACTGATTCTAAAATTTTCACAAAAGTCAGTTGGAAGAAAATGCAAAATATTTTTTGGAAAATAATGATATTTTTCAGAAAAAGTGGATTTTATTTATTGTTTGGATATTTAATGAAAATATTTTCTATAATTTGGTTATTTTTTGAAAATTTGTATTTTTTAGAAATAATAATACGATATATGTCATGAAATATTAAAAATTTATTATTAGTAATATTTTATTGATAATTTTTACTACTAAAATGTTAAAAATATTATTTATTATTAAAACTTATTTGTATTAACTTAAAATAGTATCAATTATTAAAATATTATTTCCTATTAATATAAAATATAAAATATATTTTTACATTATTTTTTATTAAGTCATTAAAAAGTTTTATACTTATTATTCTAATATAAACAATGTGTTATTAAAATAGTAAAAAGCACTATATATTTTAAATTTAAAAATGTTAAGAAATAATTAAAATATGAAAAATATTCACTCTGTTAAAAATTATTATTTAAAAGAATAATATTGTTTTATTAAATCATATTATAATTAAAATAACAAAAAATGTTATTTAATATTAAAATTGCAATATGATACTACTTATTATTAATAATTTCAAAATTAAAATAATTTTATATTAATTTCTTAATATTTTAAAAAAGAGTAGTTCAGTATTGTACAAATATTTTCTGAAAATTAGCGTCTTTCTTTCAAAGGAAAATACTATTTCTAAATCTTTGATCTGATTTTTTTTACTAGAAAACCATTTTTTTAATCATATAATTTTTATCACAAAATAAAAAAATAAAATATTTTAAAAATCAATTTTTACTAAACAAAAGAAGCTTAAATCCTAAACTCAATTGAAGTTGAATATTAATTGATGGAGAAATTGATTGAAATCAAATACTTTGATCCAATTTGTTGAAATCCCAAAGTCAACTAGATTGGATTTTGAAAACCAACATGACTCAAAATGAAAATTACCCAAAATCAAGCTCATTTTGGGCCTTGGGGCATCCCAGCCTTATCTAATTCCTTCGAGACTAATAAATATTTTAAATTCATTATAAAATCCTATTTTATTGAATTTAATTAAGTATGTTATCCTTACTTTAGATTTTAAATTATAAAATAATATTATGAAATAAACTATTTTTAATAAAATATACAATTTATTAAAACTACATATAAACATAAAAATTAAAATCAAATTTAACATTTACATTATGAAATAATTGATATAATTGTATTTTTTTATAAAATTAATAATTGATTGATAGTTATTGTATTGATTAAGTAGATATTTGTATGCAAACGGTATTTGATTAAGTGCATAGTTTTTTTAAATGTTATTTTTTAATTTTGTGATTCTTTAGCTTGATTTTGTGATTTTTAAAAAAAATATAGATTATATAAAAACACTCAAATTTTTGGACATAAAAACTCAAATTTGTGTATATAAAATATAAGCATAAATAACCTTAAGTATTAATTCAAATACTTGTCTTCATTTTTAAAATATAAAAATTTTATGAATTTGATATTCGAATTTTTTTGTATAAGATATACGAGTTCAGAATTTACATTCTCCTTTTCCTAAATCAAATGCTTCTATTGTACCAATATATATTATGAGAAATTATTTGATATATACTTTACGAATAAAACTAATAGAATAACACATATTTCTTAAGATACATAAAAATATATTTAGATTATTATCTAATATATCATTAATAGAGATTAGATTATTATCTAATATATCATCAATAGATATTGTAGACTCAATAAATAAAATTAAAATGATTATATAGATATTTTTTTTATTTTTTAAAAATTTTAATATTTTTTAGGGTAAATTACATCAAACTTTCTTAAAATTTGATCATAATTCAATTTCAGTCCATTTGTTTCAAAAATGGACACTCCGCCCCAAACTTTTGTATGTCGCAGGACAACTTAGTACATCCGTGAGTCAATCACTAGGTCAACGGCTAAAAACCCAACTTAATGACTATTTTACCCTTGTAAAACTTTATATACTCCACAATCCTCAAATGCAGTCAGATTACTTCTGCTGGTTATACTAGAAAGGTATTAATTTTTTTTACTTGTAATTTATTTTCTGTTTATTTATTTTTTTATTGTTTGTTATTTATAATTTATTATTTATTAAATTTGTGTTTCATGTTCTGCACTAAATTTAGAGATTTATTTGTTTATTATTTATTTTTTTACTTTAAATTTTTTTTTCTGTTTATTTATTTGTTTATTGTCTGTTATTTATAATGGGTTTTTCAATCTAACCCAATCTAACCCTAAACAGTAAAATCACACCTCTAAAAACTTTGAAAAAAGCTGATGTGAAGAAATAAACAGTGTGTTTTTGAAATCAAAGGTAGAACGAGTGTTGAAATGTTTGATTTTTGTGAAAAAAATTTGAGATTCATGGAAGATTTTAGGAAAAGTGTAACAACAGTAAAACACGATAGCAAAGGGAAAGAAGGATAGGGCGACGATCAAAGTCAGGGTCGAAAATTTTGAGGGATAATTTTGTCATTTTATATTTTCTATTAATTATTCTTAATGATGTTAAGATTTTTGGAATGAAATGTCCATTTTTAAAACTAATATACTAAAATTAAATTATGATCAAATTTTAAAGAATTGGATGTAATTTACCTTATTTTTTAAAGTTAACTCACTTATAAAGTTTAGAACACTACAGGAAAGGGAGTAATAGTAGTGCTGGCCTTTTTTTTTTTTTTGGCCAAAGAAAACAGAAAGATTCTTAAAAACAGTTGTATTACAGATTTTTCCAAGTCTCAACCAAATCAGCAGTCAACCTATTCATCCACCAATGAAAGAAAACAAAAACAGGTAGCTAAAGTGATTTTAGTTTTCCGATGATGGCTGCCAACCAAGCTATCCAAAACTATCAAAAAGGTAAATTCCTTGAGGATATTCTCCATCGCCAGTTGGATTGGATTTCCATACAATAATCAGATATTTAGAAGGAATTTATAAATATGTATATTCTCCCAGATTATTTGCAGATTCACGGCATATGATGCTATGAAACAACATAATATAATGGACCCAGAAACACCTTGCTCTCCTTGAACAAAAAAAGAAACACCTTGCTCTCACATCTCATAATAAAGGAAGACTTCAACCGAGGACCCATCACTTTGGGTTTGGACCGTTTGGTGGGAGAAAACAAGCTACTTCAAAATTTAAAAAGAAAGAAACAAAGGATCACTCCATACAGGGGTCGACTTTGTAAGGGCAAAGGCTATGACTTCATCATGTAAGCTTTGATCTTTTCGAATTTTAATATGTTAGATTGTCTTTAACATATTTTGGTTAATGTTGTTTTTGATGTTTTCTTTTTTTCATTGTCTGATTGTATAGTTTCTCGGTTCTGTATTTTAAGGTTTTTCCACTGCTAAATTGCTTCCTTTAAGCCATTGTTTGATGAAGTTTTTTTTTTTTTTCTGGGTCTTGAGTTCATTGTTTGATATGCTCAGAGATTAATTCCTAGCCTCTGTATTTGTTCATCGCATGCAAGAATTTTTTGTTTTCAAGTTTTCTGTTTTTATCTTTTCCATTATTACACTGTTGCTGGGAATCGGGACAGAATCTTGATTCAATGATTTTTTTCCCCTTTTCTTCCTTTATCATAAGTGGGAATTGATTTTTCCACCTTTTGTTTTATAGAAGAAAAGCATAAGGCCTAACAGCATGAGATTATAGCATTTTGATGTCGTGTTACTGTAATCTATTAAATTGCATAAATATGGAGAAGAACTTATAACATAATTTGGTGTTGTGATTCAATTTAATTTCTGAAAGCCTTAAGATTGTAAATGCTGATGTTTGCATGTGTGGTCTCTTCATCTTCTATCCGTTTTATGATTTGGTCTTCTTTAATGCCATTTGATCTAGAATGTTTAGCAGAATGGATTTGTGTAGCCATCAGCTAAAGATACTAATCATCCACAATTACTGCTACTATGATATATTGAGAACTAGTTAGCAGATTTTGCTTCTTTTTATTATGGCACTTTGTCTCCCGAATCTAATGAATTATCAGGGAATTGCTCTTGTTATATCTTGGCTACTGCAGAACATTTTATTTAGTTTTCCTTGAATCTCTTAAGATTACTTTTTCGAATTGTATCATTATTTTGTATTGTTTGAATGTCTTACAATTACTTTTATTTAGCTTGTGTACTTATTTGCTTCATGGACTTCTTTCATATGTGCACCAGTGAATGCCTATTGTATTAAGAATCACATTTCACTCTTAAGTAAATAACATGGGGGACTCATTTGATATCATGAAACATGGCAGGGCTTGTCCCTTTTTTGTTTGTGTCACTCATTGCTGGGTGTGCTGCAAGGCCTTTCTATCCACTTCCTAGTAAAATATCCAATCAAAATAGACAGCCTATACAAACTTCACGTCCGTATAATATTGCACATCGAGGTTCAAATGGAGAGATCCCCGAAGAAACTGCTGCTGCATACATGGTATGTTTGAGTAGGCTTATTCTGCAAATCTATATTCTTGCCCCTCTCTTTGTGTATTTGAGTTGCAAATTATTAACATAGAGCAATGGAATGAATTATTTCATACATTTTGCTTACGTTATTTAGTTAAATCACTTGTACAGTTGTACTAGTTATACAAGCCGAATTTCTTGTAGAAAATTGTAGATAAAATGGGGGATTTTCCTTAACATCAGCAACAGATATTCTTTGTCTGTTTCTTCTTTCTCATGAGGTTTGAATTTGAAATTTCTATATTTTGACAATCATGATAGATGTTTTATTTTTGTCTTACCTCCTCAAACATGAAAGTTTATATTTTAGATTCTGTAAACACTTATAGGTGCTAAATTTTGGTTTGTTACATCTTTAAAAGATTTAAATTGCCATATGTTCTATTTGAGGAATTCTAAGCACACCCATATTTTTTCTGCACACACCCATTTTTATTTGTGTGTGTGAACAGTAACGTATGAGAAGAATTGGTTGTGGCAAGAAAAAAAATGGGTTTGAATAGAAACTCTCGTTCTATTTACATTGAACATAAACTGCTGCTTGTAGAGAGCTATTGAAGAGGGTGCAGACTTCATAGAAACGGATATCCTATCATCCAAAGATTGTGTTCTTATATGTTTCCATGATGTCACCCTTGATGATACAACTGATGTCACGGAACACAAAGAGTATGCAAATCGTAAGAGAACCTATGAGGTTCAAGGAGTCAACACCACAGGCTTTTTTACTGGTATCGAAGCAAACAACTTTCAGCCCTTTTCCTGTAATAGTATTGCTAAAAAATGATCAAACCCCGTCGACGGGCACCGTGATTAGTCTTGCACCATAAGCGCTTAGCAACTTTTGAATTCGTATTCTTTTATGTTTATGCATGCTGCACCCTTGTAATCTCAGTATGTTTCTACGTCAGGAATCTAACTGAAAATACCAAAATTTTCTTCTTATACACAGTTGACTTCATTCTAGAAGAATTAAAGAAGTTGAGAGTGAAGCAGAGATACATTTTTCGAGATCAGCAGTATAATGGTTGGTTCCTCTTTGATTTCTGTTTCCTTGGATTTATTCAGATTCCATGCTCTAACAACTAGCTTCTTTAATGCTCGTTTCCATCCTTTGTGTTTGTTGAGTTCCATGGTGAAAGTAACACTAAATCCTGAATTTTCCTCAATGGAGTTTTTGTGTGCATAAATCTAGGCACATTGTACTGAAAAGGAAAAAAGAACCAAACAAAAGAAAAGCAAAACTAAAAATTCAGGGAGCCATTTGATAATGCAATACGAAGCTAGCTGGCCATTTGTGTTACCCGACTGCTAGTGCATGGTTTCATAGTGTACTTTAGATTGCATCTCCACAGCTTTGTATCATCTAGTTATATTGTTTGGAACTTTTCTGATTTCATTGAGCCACCTTGTCCATTACCAACTTTATGGCACTCGTATTCTATAATTATGAAGATACATGTCAATTTTAAGGGCTGATTTAACTGGAGTCAACAATTTTCTTTGTGTGTATTCCTCAGGAAAGTTTCCCATTATTACTTTTGAAGAGTTCATTTCAATTGCACTAGATGCACGAAGAGTTGTCGGAATCTATCCTGAGATTAAAAATCCAGTGCTTATAAACCAGCATGTAAGTTGTTTTTTGCATAAGCTGTCCCTAAAAAGGCTATACCGAGAAGACCTTGTGAAACTGTTATGCAGATATGTGAAAGAACAATTTTAGATAAGCAGGGGGCTTGTCTGCAATCCACTGAGCTCTCTATAGATTGATGTTTCCTAACAATTTTGATTCTCATGATTCAAATGCCTTCAACAGGTAAAATGGCCTGGTGGAAAGAGATTCGAGGACAAGTTCGTGGAGACACTTAAAAAGTATGGATATAGAGGTTCATACATGTCAAACAATTGGTTAAAGCAACCTGTTTTCATCCAGTCCTTTGCCCCAACTTCTCTTGTGTACATATCAAACCTGACAGACTCGCCAAAAATCTTCTTGATTGATGATGTTACAGTTCCGACTCAGGACACTAATCAGGTTTGTGCAAAATGCACCCTTCTGTCTTTCCCTTTGATATAGCCTTATAAATTAAAATATAAACTCAAGTGCAGTGCTGCCTCAATGTCCTGTTTCACTATGCAACTCACTTTTACAATTTAGATTCTTTTGAATTGTGGAATTCTAGTCGAAGAAAATGCAATTGACATTGTGCAGTCATATTGGGAAATTACATCAGATCATTATCTTGACTTTATTAAGGAATACGTGGTTGGTATTGGACCTTGGAAAGATACAGTGGTTCCGGTAAAAGACAATTACTTGCAAACACCAACAGATCTTGTTGCCAAAGCACACGCCCGCAATTTACAGGTACTCCTTCAAAACTTGTCCCATTGTTGGCACTGATAAGTAATATAGCAGTGATGTAAAAATGTTGGTTTTGATATAGGTGCATCCCTACACGTATCGTGATGAAAACTTGTTCTTACACTTCAACTTCCATCAAGACCCTTACCAGGAATATGATTACTGGTTAAACAAGATCGGGGTTGATGGACTTTTTACAGACTTCACAGAGAGCCTCCACAATTTTCAGGAATGGACCTCTCCGCTCTCTCGAAATGATAGCACTGAAACGAGTAGTGCATCTAAAGTATTGGATAAAATTGCCTTGTTGATTTCTTCATATAAAAGTGGGTGAGACAAAAGAGATTGTATCATATCTGTATCATTCTAACAGCAAGTTCTATGGAAAATGTAGTGAATGATTGTCTTGAGTTTGAATAAAAGTGTGTCCTATATAAGAGTAAGACATGTTTTGAACTAAATAAACTTATTTATTCATAATTAATCTGTTGGAATTTGGAAAATGAAATTGGTTTTGCTCTTGTACTGCAAATTCCTGGAGAGGCAAGAGAAAGGCCACACCGATGGCAGCAGATTTCATGAAGACTCAGCAACAGAATAGTACAAAAGGATAATTTATAATGGCTTCCCAAATAGCTTATTACAAACATGGGTCAGAAAGAAGTCACAAGCTAAACTAATTATAACCTCTGAATCCATCATTTACAAACAAGAACTGAGATCTTAATCCATGAATACAAGACAAACTACTGGGAGTTTCTCATCTTCTTGATATCTTCAAGCAAAAATCTGGATTCCGCAGCAAAGTCAATTGGAGCAACAGCCCTGACTGTTATCCTTTGCCGCTTCTCATTGTTATATTCATTCTGAGTAACACTGACTCGGAAGAAGTGAGGAACCCAAGTAGCTTCTTTCAACTTTTGTTGGTATGCATTACTTTCTCCTTCCTGAAAATGGCAAATACCATGAGGATTGAGGGGCGATGAGACAATAGTCTACATCTTAGATACATGTACATACACATCAAACTCATCAGCTGAACAATACTTTACCTCTGATTTTAGGTTAGAAAGTTCATCAGCAGAGCATCCAACGATTTTCTCTGCTTCTTCATTGAAGGCCGAAACCCAGGCTTCACCACTTGCATCAGAGACCTTCGACACCATTATATATCTAAGAAATCCCAATAAAAAAACATTTGAAATATATCAGCTAACTGTATAGAACATTTAATTTATAAATACTCAACATTTCCAACATCTTTCACCTTAAACTGCACTCAGCATCATTTTTCTGGCATCCTTCACACCAATAACCTGATCCAACAGCTTCAGTTACTTTCTTGTTGCAAGTTTTGCAAGCATGATACCACATTGCCTGTTCAGGCCTGATCAAGCTGACAAATGCTTTAATGCTGAAAAATGCAGGCTGCCCAAGAAAGATATTTGATTACCAGGACTGAATTTGTTCAGTTTTAAGGAATTGGCAGTCATCCATGAAATCAAAATCAGATTCATAAATTATACTACTATTATTATCAAAGGCAACAACATTACCATGTCTAGCTGCCTTGCACCTTTTACAGATTAATACACACCAATAATTTATATTGCTTTTCTTGAGTAGTTCTAAATAAAGTAGAATAACATACTATGATCCACAACCTACACAGCCAATTCCAAGAAAAAAAGATTTGCAGATATTCACAACTTAATTCAAAGATGCTTCTTGTACATGAATGACTAAGAGCAATACCTTGTCATGTCCCAAAGATTGGTTACCAGTAATATGAGAAAGGGAAACCCTATCAGTGTACATAGATCTTGCCCCAGTCTTGGATGAAGGACTCAAACCTAAGCCAATAGAGGCCATGGAACTCCCTTTCCCTTCAGAATCATACCTGCATGGAAACAAGCTTGTCTGAACATGCTACTTGAAAGGGAATAAACCATTAGTATCTTAGAAACAATAGCTTACCAAGATCTTAACTTCTTTGCTTCAGGTAGATCTGGATTAATCAGCACTGTGCTTTTGCCCAATGTTGACAAAGATACACCTGAAATATCAACACCAAGATTCAGGGTAACAAATTCCATTGCAAGATTTCTAGCTTATTCCTTCTCAGAACACATGCTCCAACTTTAGATTACCTTGAAAATCACTAACTTTGAGTGATTTAATTGCAATAATGGGAGATTTATCAGCAATGTCAAACAATTCCTGGCCTACATTATTTGCAAGCTCATTCCACAAAGAAACCACCACCGTCCTCTTCCTGGCATCCAGAAATGCATAGCTTCAATAAACATAATTAAAAAACATACAGCAGTGAACAAGTAGACACTCACGTTTCATCAGCAACAGTCATATCCCGCTTTGAAATATTCTCATTGTCAATCTTTCTTTTAATATTTGATACAGGAGTAACACTTTGAACAACTCCAATAATATCTGAAATTCAAAGCAATAGAAGCAACACTAAGTGAGACGTGAAGCATAAAAAAAGACTAAAATACACATGCTTATAAACTTCTAGGAGGAGTTATTACCAACAAGTTCTCGACCATTAACATAAGGGCCTAACTGATCAATAGGGACAAAGTTGAATTTAGTTTCAGGAATAAATGTTTCTTCATTAGCAGCCTCTTCAACCACAGAATTCTCGTTCAAAGTCATTTCATAATCATTTTGCACGGTCTTAAACTGCTTGTTTGCAACTTTGAGTGTCCCTTTTGATATGTAATAGACCTTCCCAAGTTGAAACTTTTCATAGAACTTCCTAGCAGCTTCATTAAACATTGTAGCTTGTATTTGTGTACCCTGCAATGGATCAATCATTCAATCAATTCAAGCCCATTTTTCTACAAGTTTAGAGGTTTCTTCACACGCAAGTATAAGAAAAGCACAGATTATAGCAGCTTACATCTTCATCTGTCAACTCCACATTGAAAACACAACCTTCACCTCTAGCATTCTTATAGGTACGCATATTTCCCTTGCTTGTGATACGAACTTTAATCGTCCAACTGCCTTGGTAAGGATTCAATGAAACAAGAGGATGCACTCTTCTTGTCATTGACATCCGTGCCAATGGAGCCATACTGAAAATTTCAGGAAAAAAAAATGCAAAACATTAGTAAAGAAAACAACCAACCCTTTGACGCTATACAAAGTAGATTGAACTTTACACCAAAAAGAGAAAAGGAAACATACTTTTCTCGTTGTTCATATACTATTTGAGCAGCAGATTTGGAAACCATTTCTTGCTTTGGCTTCAAAATAATACCGGCTCCTTCTGTTTTGATCTCATTTTCTAGCTTTGGCTTCTTCAAAACAATGTCAGATTCCTCAGTTTTGATTTCCGCCTCAAGTGCAGGGGATACTGTCTCACATTTTGTTACAATTAAGTACCTGAAACCCATTACCAACTGTTAACATCAAGTTTAAGAAATCGTATCATATTTCTTAAATTAAAAAACAAGATGGGTAATTAGAGGTTACTTTTCTGATTTGTTGGGGATGTCGTTGAGGGTATAATCCAAAATTCTGACCAGACCCTTGTTCTGAATACTGCCTGAAATGATCTCAGATGACATGTTTGATGGAAATATCGCTCTCACTTTCATCTTCCCATCACTTGCATTAAAGCTTCAATCAAATATAAACCAAAAGCAGTACTTCAATCTTTATATCTTCAGTGAAGAAACGAAAGAACCCAAGGAAAACAACGGAAGAGAATAAATAAAATTAATATATTCATCTACGAGCTCAAAGTACACTTGATATCACAGATCTGATAAACTTATGAAGTAACTACTTACAGTGTATCAGAAAAAGAAGAAAGAGAAAATTCAAGGCAGCCATTAACAATAAATGAAAAACCCAAGACCCAGAATTCGTTTGTCAGTTACTTAGGCAAAATGAAAGTGGAGAGTAGCTCAAAACAATAGATAGAAGAATATAAAGAGGCATACGTGTAACGGTTGCCGGTGAGCTTGAGATCCAAGACCTGGACAATGATCTCAGGGAGCTCCGAGGAAGAATCCGGAGAGGGGTTCGCCAGTATCGTCGATATCGCATCCTGGGTTACCGATTTCGCCATTTCTCTCTCGGTTTTTTTGTTTGTGTTTGTTCTCTGAGAATTAACTGGGAGGAGAAGAAAGGATTTAAGAAAGAAAAGAGAGTTTGTATTGAAGGATTTTGGAGGGAGTTCCGGTGCTTTAAAATGAGTTTCCCGCTACGATTTGATTTACTGCTTTTGGGCGCTCTGTTTGGTTTTGAAACTTTGTGGGCTGGCGCCAAACGTATTTGGCTCACTGGAAAAATATTTTTTTTATTTACCTTTTTATACAAATTGGATTAGATTTTTAAATCATGATGCTTATCCGATTTTTAAAAAAGTTTAAACATAAATGTTAAAGAATGGTACATAAATCTTATATATTATTGTTGAATCATATTCTTATATCACATTTACCTTAAAATTTGAATTTAAAATGAAATTCAATCCATAAATATTTATTTTTGAGTGACCAAAATAAGGCTTAACAAGCACAATTAATGCTTAATAGTCCAGTTAAGGTTTGACAAAATCTATTTGCATAGTCTCTTGGTCGAAGATAAGTACGAATAAAGAGAATATACTATTGATAGAATTAAGATTTAGTTTTGCAGCGGTTGCTAATGGTGAAATCAAATCAAACAAAAATAATTCAGTACTAAGTTCGAGTTCAATTTAACTTCAAAACTCAATGCTTGAAACTTGGCTCGAATTTGATCAAGCTTAATTTTTTAAGTTTAATTTATCAATTTTTAATAATATATTATGAGAGTAAAATAATAAAATAATAAAGAAATATAAAAATTATATAATTTAAAAAAATTCGATTATGCTCATGAGTTGTTTAAACTAAGTATTAAGATACTTAAACTTAACTCAGTTTGTTACTCGAGTAATTTGAGCTTGATCACTACTCAAATATAAAAAAGTCAAATTCAAATAATTATTGAGTCGAACTCGAATAATTCACAAATAGTTTGACTCATCTACATTCTTAATTATTATCCCTCATTTGGAAATATTAGGTTTAAGGTTTGAATTACTCTTTTTTTTATACCTTCTTATGAAAAAAATAAAATAAAAATCGTGATCCAACATTAATATAAAACTAGGAATACCTCGCGCGCTGCGCAAGTAGGGTGACAAAAAGTTTTACATCTGAAACAGAGCATGAAAAAGTAATAGATGTAATCTCTTATAGGATAAGAAAAGCTTATTATATATACTTGTAAATCCCAGATCTTGACCTTAATATGTTAACACTGATCTCATTGAATAGTCTAAATTGTGCTACTACCAAAAAAACAATAAAAAGTTTAATTTCAATAGATTAAAAATCTGAGATGAAGCCTTGCTAAATTTCAAAATGAGATTTTGGAACTAATTTACATGCACAATTCAAGTACTTTTCTCCTTAGAAACAGGTAAAAGAATTGAAAAAAGGTTATGACTTAGAAAACTAAAAGAAAAAGAAGTTAATAAATTTTCATGTTTTGATGTTTAAATTAGTTGCTATAATTTTATCTATGTTGCTTTAGAAGATAAAATGCCTATATATGGGTCAATACAATATCCGTGTAAATATATAGCATGACCATCCCCTAAAGATTGAAGTCTATAATAAGGTGTAATTTAAGCCTTCCCAGGTAGGATGCCCATATCTCATTAGCTAGAGGTGGTAGCTGAACCCAGGACCCAATATTGTCACAGCCTGTGACCACATTTTTTTCATTTTTTCACACATCTTATACGGTTGGGCTGTCTGTGATACTTTAGTTTTCATTTTCATTTAAACTATTTATATTAAAATTATAATGTCGTTTACATCCCCTATTTTAATTCACAATAAAGTAGTACTGTA
The DNA here is from genome assembly GCA_031772115.1 of Heritiera littoralis. NCBI lineage: Eukaryota > Viridiplantae > Streptophyta > Magnoliopsida > Malvales > Malvaceae > Heritiera > Heritiera littoralis. The sequence continues at coordinate 6,008,195 of JAPDPK010000010.1, read as the reverse complement.
GACAAGTCTAAATATAGAAAATAAATGATTGTACCTCATATTTTAGTCAAGCTGTCACATTGTCCTCAAATGCGCAGCCCAAAATCCTTAGATGTCAGATCTCACAGTCACTGAAAATCTGAAATGTTTAAAAGTAAGGGAGTGAGCAAACCACGTCTCAATAAGAGAATTATATGCAAATTTTGATATCACAAAGACTATATGCAGTAAAACCTTTTAGTTTACTATCGGTATGCTGGGCGCACTATAAGGAAATGATACTATAGTCGGCCGAGAAATCCAGATAGAGTAAGAAAGGTATTTTGAAATACATGTCTTGTCCTGAAAACCCAGAGCGACTATAGGGAGTAGAAATTTATTTTTTTCATATATACTTATTTCAAATTATTGCATATAAATATTTCATACACTTGATAATCATAAAGTTTCCACCACTAAAATCATTACTTTCACACGTGTAACAGTAAAATAACTGTTTAATTATAATGACAGTTTAGTAATAAAACACTTCAGAAAATCATCATAGTTTTCTGAAAATATCACTAAAATCAATAATAACACGTGAAATCATAATGGAGACCAGGCAACACCCAAATGATATTATGCTATAAGTCCCGTAGGGAATAATAGGGTACACGTGAGATCCCTGTAGGGACAGTATAATAAACACATGAGATCTATGGCCATAGTCTATAGGTGTCCTCGGTCATACACTGATCAGGTGTCAACCAGGACGTTGAAGACAGGATTAGTGTCAACAGCTTCACACATGAGTAACACATGAAACACGTGACACGTGAGCATGATACGGGGCTTATCAGTCTCAAAACAGTATATAAAAAATCTCATTACCTTTATGGAATTTAGTAAGATCAATTATGTTTTCTAGAAAATCCATAAAGGTATAAATCATAATATTTTGTATGGTGAAAAACAGTTTATAAGATAATCACTCAGTAGTAGTAAAAGTTCATAACTGTTCTTTTTCACCGTAGAATACATACATACATGTTTCCATACTTTCTTTCAAAAACTTGAAATTCAAAGTTATTGGAAATCAATTCCAATATTTTCATACTTAATGGAAAAATAAAAATATTTATTTTCCAAAATTAACAATAATTCCACCAACACATTTTTCACTATAAACACACGTGCAGAGACATTTTAGTCTCAAAACAATAGTTATACAGTGATAAAGCCTTTATGGAAATCATTACACGTGATAAAATTTATTTAATCCATAAAGGAAATTCATAATAAATTAGTGAATATTATACAGAAAATTATTTATAAAATATTTACTATTCACCATTTCACTTCACCAATCACACATTTCCTTATAAAACACGTGAAATGAATTTTCGGTAGTTTAATCTTTACCGAAATCGGTATCATGAATATTTAATAAATACTTTTCGGTAAATTTACCGTTTATGAAAATTAATTAATTTATCACTTTTGAGGCTAGGAAAAATACCAATAATGCACTAAAATATTTAATAATATTTTTGGAAATATCTTTAGTAAATTTAGGCAGTATAACGACTGCAACAGTCCTAGCCGCCCTGCACTTTCAAACACAGTCTCAACAGCCAGAAACCACAATTTCATTGCATTTCAAGGCAATTCAATATCCAATAAAACTTATAAAATTCATAGCATGAGATATCCCTACAAATTCACACACGCATCCCTTACCTATTCCGGGTCGGCGACTTCCTCGCTACCGTCGCACCCATAATTCACCTCTCTCGATTCATTCATTGAGAATAATTTTCTACAACAAATTCTACATTTTAGAATTTTACGCAATTTATTTGTCAAAATAATAATAATAAATTATTGAAAATTTATTCTAAATTTCCTACTGCATTTTTCTTTTTCTTCCTTCTTCTTTTCTTTTCTTTTTCTTTTCTGGTCTGAACCAGTTCAGACTGGTTCAGCCTCCATCCACCGGCTCAGCCGGTTCGGCTCCTCGTTGGCCGGTCCTCTGTCGGTTCGGCCTCCCCACAACTAGCCGAGGTGGTGCTGAAGCCGAATCTGGTCTCCTTTCCTCCCCATTGACGGTGACGGCGTCAGATCTGGGTGGTGGTTTTCAGCTTTTCTCTTCCCTTTTTCTCCCTCCTTTTCTCTTCCCCTTCACCGCCTGCTACCCCGTTCCTCTTGGTTGGCCTTCGCTAGTGACGCCGGTGGTGGTGGCGGTGCCTGAATTGGCCGGCACCTTCGTTTCCTTTCTCCTCTCTTCTCTTCTCGTTTTCCTTTCCGCTTCGCTTCTCCTTTCTCTTTTCCTTTTCCCCGTTGCTAGCATCTTTTTCCCTTCCCCCTTCTCGGCTCGTCGGCGGCGTCGCTCTCTCTCCCTCCTCTTTCTGCGGACTGTGGCGGCTTCCTTTCTCTGTTTTGTAACAGAGAAAGGAAACGGGGATCAAGTTATATCCCGATCCCGTTTCTTTTTTTTTATATATTATATTTATAAATTTTATTTATAAATATAATATTATTATTATATGTATATAGTATTTTACAATATATATTATATAGAGATATATATTGTATGTTAACAATATATATATATATACATATAATATATATCTTTTTATATACTTTAAATTAGGAATAATAGCCAAATAAGCCGTCGACCTTGAGCCCAAAATGGAATTAAGCCCTCAACGTTTTTTTTCATGACAATCAGTTCATAAACTTTTATTTCAGTGGAAATAAACCCTCAACCTTCTAAAATTATGCAATTAAGTCCAAATCTGTTAAATGACTCTAACTGCCGTTAGTGAAAGCTGACGTGGATAGTTTACTTGGCTGCCACGTGGCATGCCACGTGTGCAATACTAACGGCAGTTAGTGTCATTTAACAGATTTGGACTTAATTGCATAATTTTAGAAGGTTAAGGGTTTATTTCCACTGAAATAAAAGTTTATGGACTGAATTCCATGAAATAAAAGGTTGAGGGCTTAATTCCATTTTGGGCTCAAGGTCGAGGGCTTATTTGGCTATTTTGCCTTTAAATTAAAATACCATATACTTTTCATATGTATATATATACAAAAATATGTATAATAATAATATATACATATGTATTTATGTAAGAATATATTTATATAATATAATTATATAAATATATCAATATACTTATTTTTCATTTTCTTTAATTTTGGATTTCCTAATATCTAAAATAAACTTCTTGATAAGCATTTTTTATTTCTTATTTAATTTGGATCTTATTATATCCAATTTAAATTCTTCCATATAATTTCTCAAATTCGACACTTCACCATTTACGGAAATTCCAACAATATTCTATCTTGTAAATAATTTATTTATTTACTTTAATTTATCTTTCGCATTAAAATTAAATTTTTGAATAATTAATATCAAAATTCGAAAATTCGCGGTTATCACAAATATGCAGCTGTACTTTAGTGGAATAAAGTCTAATAAGACACTATCCAAATGCTATTTTGATTTAAGAATTATGATGCAGCATAGAATAGCTAGCATTCTGTTGTAATGCAAGTTTTCCTTGCAATGCAATATCAAATAGCAATATATCATAGAGGCATATTGATGAAAGGCACATGTTAAAGTGGTGATGTTGAAAGCTGCAGAGAGTTTTACACATGAAAAAAACAATTTACCAATGATCACAACCGCAAATAAATTTTCATTAAATTGGGCTTAAAATATACATGGCACTTAAGAAATCACATGATTAAGGAGGTTATCATTGAAGCAAAGAAGCTATAATGAGATTATTGCTCCCAACTTCTTTTTCGCTATCGGTAATTTTCATGCTCACTTGAGTCTTAAATGAATGAGTTTTTGATTCCTTCATATGAGATGAAGATTTTAAGCTTATTAAGAAAAGGGAATCATTATGAGACTTATTTAAGTGTGACAACCGTGAATTATTTAAATTTAATATTAATTATTCGAAATTAATTCGCAAATAAATAAATTATTTATAAGATGGAACACTGTTGAGGAATTTCAGAAATAGATGAATTTATTTGTAAGATTGGAATAATTGGAATTTCGATGGATGATGAAATGACAAATCTGAAAGATCGTATATAGGAGTTTATTTTGGATATAAGAAATCCAAATATTAAAGAAATAAAAATATGTATACATATATTTATATAATTATATTATATTAATATATTGTGTATTTTTAAATAAGTACACATATATATGAAATATGGTATATGTATTAAATATTAATAAATATACTATTACAAATCATTACATAAATATATATGTATACTAATAGTATAAATACATGTATGTACATATATAAGTATGTATACATATACATATAAAATATATATGTACTTTAAGATTATAAAATGCATATATATATATAAATTGTAAATACAAAAATATATATAAATATAAATATATATTAGTAATAGTATAATTATTTGTTAAATTGATTAATATTATATTTATAAAATAAAATTTATGAGTATAATATAAATGAAAAAAAAAAGAAAGACTAAAACAGAAACGGGATCGGGACCCCGTTTCTGTTGAAGAACACAGAAGCCAGCCAACCCCGTCGGCTGACGGAGAGAAAGGAGGAGGGAGAGAGAGCGACACCGCCGGCAAGCTAAGGAAAGGAAGAGAAGCCAAAGCCCGCGATGCGAAAGGAAAAAGAGAGGAGAAACGAACAGAAAAAGAAAAGAAAAAGGAAAAAAGAAAAAAGAAAAAGGAAGAAAGAGAAGGAAGAAAAAGAAAAGAAGAAAAAGGAAGAAGAAGAAGGAAAAAGAAAATTTTCGAAAATTTTCAAAAATTCTCGGTAGGAATTTACGAGAAATTTATAATTATTAATTTATTTTAAAAATAATGAAAAAATTCTAAATTTTAGAGTTTGATTTCCAAAAATCATTCTCGGTGAATGAGACGATGGAATCGAGAGAGGTGAACTACGGACGCGACGGTAGCGAGGAAGTCACCAACCCAGAACAGGTAAGGGATGCGTGTGTGAATTTGTAGGGATATCCGAATGCTTGGTTTTCATGCTATGAATTTTATAAGATTTATTGGATATTAAATTGCCTTGAAATGCTATGAAATTGTGGTTTTTGGCTGTTGAGACTGTGTTTGAAAATGCAGGGAGGCTAGGACTCTGGCAGTCGTTATGCTGCCGAAATTTACTAAAGATATTTTCAAAAATATTATTAAATATTTTAGTGCATTATTGGTATTTTTCCTAGCCTCAAAAGTGATAAATTAATTATTTTTCATTAACGGTAAATTTACCGAAAAGTATTTATTAAATACTCATGATACCCATTACGGTAAAGATTAAACTACCGAAAATTCATTCCACGTGTTTTATAGGGAAATGTGTGATTGGTGAAGTGAAATGGTGAATAGTGAATATTTTATAAATAATTTTCAGTATAATATTCACTAATTTATTATGATTTTCCTTTATGGATTAAATAAATTTTATCACGTGTAATGATTTCCATAAAGGCTTTATCACTGTGTAAATATTGTTTTGAGACTAAAATATCTCTGCATGTGTTTTATAGTGGGAAAAGTGTTGGTGGAATTATTATTAATTTTGGAAAATAAATATTTTATTTTTCCATAAAGTATGAAAATATTGGAATTGAATTCCAATAACTTTGAATTTCAATTTTTTGAAAGAAAGCATGGAAACACTTATGTATGTATTCTACGGTGAAAAAGAACAGTTACGAAATTTTATTATTACTATGTGATTATCTTATAAACTGTTTTCATTGTACGAGATGTTATGATTCATACCTTTATAGATTTTCTGAAAAACATCATTGATCTTACTAAATTCCATAAAGGTAATGAGATTTCTTATATACTGTTTTGAGACTGATAGGCCCCGTATCATGCTCACGTGTCATGTGTTTCATGTGTTACTCATGTGTGAGGCTGTTGACACTGATCCTGTCGTCAGTGTCCTGGTTGACACATGATCAGTGTACGACCGAGGACCCCTATAGACTATGGCCATAGATCTTATGTGTTTATTATATTGTCCCTACAGAGATCTCATGTGTACCCTATTATTCCATACGGGACTTATAACATGATATCATTTGGGTGTTGCCTGGTCTTCATTATGATTTCATGTGTTATTATTTATTTTAGTGATATTTTCAGAAAACTATGATGATTTTCTGAAATGTTTCATTTCTAAACTGTTATTATAATTGAACAGTTATTTTACTGTTACACGTGTATAAGTGATGTTTTCAGTGGTGAAAACCTTGAGATTTTCAAGTATTAAATTAGTGGTTTGATAAAGTGTTTTACTCAAATGGATGATATATTTATATGCAATAAATTGAATTAAGTTTTATATTAAAAAAATAAATTTATACTCCTTATAGTCGCTCAGGGTTTCTAAAACACGACAGGTATTTCAAAATACCTTTCTTACTCTATCTGGATTTCTTGGCCGACTATAGTATCATTTCCTTATAGTGTGCCCAGCATACCGATAGTAAACTAAAAGGTTTTACTGCATATAGTCTTCGTGATATCAAAATTTGCATACAATTCTCTTACTGAGCCGTGGTTTGCTCACTCCCCTACTTTTAAACATTTCAGATTTTCAGTGACTGTGAGATCTGACATCTGAGGATTTTGGGCTGTGCATTTGAGGACAATGTGACAGCTTGACTGAAATATGAGGTGCAATTATTTATTTTTTGTATTTAGACTTGTCTACAGTACTACTTTATTGTGAATTAAAATAGGGGATGTAAACGACATTATAATTTTAATATAAAATAGTTTAAATGAAAATGAAAAGTAAAGTATCACAGACAGCCCAACCGTATAAAATGTATAGAAAAACGTGAAAAAAAATATGGTCACGGACTGTGACAGATTTAATGGTATCATAGCATGGTTGGCCTGATGTCTGTTGATGCTTTTGGAGAGAAAACGTGTCGGAAATGTTAACATCCCTTGTAATACTGTGTAGTCTGAATACATAAAGAAAATAAATGATTGTAAATTGAGTAAAATAAATTGAAGGGAGTGAGAATTTATGAATTAATGATGGTAAAGAGAAATAGTAGGCTCAGAATTTACCAGAAAATGGTGATCTTATAATCTAAATGAAGGTCGGCTCGGTAAGGAATAGAAACGGACTCGGTGAGGGCCCCACCAGTACTTTTCTGTCCGAATCGAACTGAGACCTGAAAGTGATGATATAAAGGAAAGGAATGAAATATCATCATTAAATAGACCTTAAGATCACCGATTGAAGGTATTTTGAAGAGAGAAAATTTTTGGCCAAAAATGACCAAAATACCTCTGTCTCCAAAATTTTACATGAAGTCGTAATATACAAACAGAAGTTGGAATTGACTGATTTGACAGAATAAATGATGGTGTAAGGCTGTATTACAAGCAAAATGATCCAATTATAAAATCCAGTGGACTTCTCTGTCGAAATCGAACTAGATCTTAAACTGCTGATATTAGTATGAGAAAGGATACTATCAGCACATAGATAATAAGATCCTTGGTTTAAATGTATACTGATGTAAGATCTGATTCTACACTATTGTAGACCCAAATTTCATAAAATTGATAATGTAAATAAAGTAAATATTGAATATTCATTTTCATTTGGATGAAAAGCTTCTTAAACTTGAGATGTGCATGGAAGAATGTTGGAGAAATAAGGTATAGGAGAGGATGTCCAACAGATTGCCAATGGGCGAGCAAAGAAGGATATTCGTCAATGGGCGAACAGAAGTGGCGAGCAGATCGCCAATAATAATGGTGAGGGTGAATAGAGAGTTCGCCCAAATAAGGCGAGGGCGAGTAGGTTAGTTCGCCCAAGGCTGGCGAGGGCTCCTTATCGCCCATACAGATCAAAGAAATTGAAACGAAAATAGGTTCGAACAATTGGCAGCCAAAAAAAAATTGACTTTGTAAGTCATACGGGTAAAGACAATAAATTGAGAAAGAGTCAGAGTCAATATGAGAATAATTGATATTGGTTGAAGAATGTAAAAAGGGATGAAGAGTAATGGCTAAAGGACAAAATGAAGAAAAGAATGAGGAGTTAGCCAATCAACGTTGGCTGGAAGGGAGTTGGCATGGAAAAGAGAAGAAAAGAAAAGAGAAAAGTCAAGGAAAGGGGCGGCAGTGGACTTCTCGCCACTTGCTTCTCTTGACTATGTGACTAAGCAATAAATGCCAAGTGAGATTAGTAAAAAAAAAACGGGATTTTAGTGAGGACTTTGCACCGTTCTTTTGTTGCAGTTTTTCCACAAGTTTTAATGCATGAAAGACAAGGTAATGATGAAGAAAACGGGATAAGGAAACAGGTGGTAGAATTTGAGTGGATTTGAGTGAGTATATAAGGAGAATGTAACTGAAGAAAAACCAACTTAGCCAACTTCATATTCCTCAAAATCCTTCTCGCCATTCTGCTTGCACCACAGGCTCACAATTGGTTCTTCCATTTCTCTCATATATGAACCATGAAAACTTCATTTTTAGTTAGCCAAACTTTTCCTCCATTTTTGAAGAACTGAGGAACAAACAAAATAAAGCTAAGTGAGGCAGAAAAACACTCTGCTCCAGGAAGTGGAACTCAGTTGAGGTGAGCTCCCATATTACTATGGTTATCTTGATAAATTGATGGATATTTCTATGTTTCTAAAGTAATGAACATAGATATAGCATAGTTTTAAGTAATCTTGTTAGAATATATGGGAAAACTAGAATCAGATGTAGTCTGGAAACTAATGGTGAGTGGAAAAAATGGAAATACTGAAAATGACGGTACGGTGGGCGAGCTCATTTGGCATGGGCGAGCTAAAATCTAGAATATGGAAGTGGACGAGGTCGCCACACACTAGTTAAATTGATTGGCGAGCCCACCTCTGAATAAAAACAGTGTAGGGCGAGTTGAGTTGATGTTGGGCGAACACCGCAAATAAGTTATATGATTGGTGAGAATGATTGGGCGAGCTCCATAGAGTAGATCAATTATAGAAGGGCAAGCTCTATGGGCGAACGGCGAATTCAATCTCGCCAAGGTGTCTCGAATATTAGGAAAATATAAATGGTTTAGAAAATATTCGAAAAAGGAATATTAATGAATTAATAAAATTTTGCAGACGGGAGTTGAGGAAGGCGGGCGAAAAGCAAAGCTTCGTCAGACGAGGTAAGGGAGATGTGTGTGATATGAATGCATGTACTGTGGAGTAAATTTTATGAAAATATTAAGATAAATGTTTTGTTTTTTGACATGCATTGGATTGATAATTGTTATGATAATGGGTGTGAATTGGGCGAGCTACAAGCCGCCATATGTGGTTTTGTCGGGCGAGTAGCTTTGTTCTTGGCAGAAACACGGGCGAGCCAAGTGACGAGCTCTCTTTTATGAGAACTGGGCGAGTGCCCTTGTTTTAAAGAGAAATCCGGGTAAGCCAAAGTTGGGCGAACCCTTTTTAATGTGTTTGGGCGGGCGACTCTTGTTTTAAATATAAGGCGGGCGAACCGTTATCAACTAGCCATACTTTTGTTTTGAAAAGCTAAAAGGCGGGCGAACACTAAATCACGTCTTCTTGAGCTGACCGTGGCGAATATGTTTTAAGTTTATTTTCTTATACGAAAAATGAGACGTTTTATTAATTGGAAAATAGAAAATATAACCCTTTTGAGAAGAATGGATTTTGGGCGAGTTGACCATGGAAAATGCCATAATGGGCGAGCCAGTCTATTTGTTTTAAAAATGGCGGGCGAGTACTGGTTCACCTCGAGGGGCGAACTGTTTATGAGGGAGCCACTATGGGCGAGTCGACCTGGCGAGCCAATTCAACCCATATTCTCTCATGCGTAAATGAGTGAAAATGAGCTGTTTTAATATATTTATAAATAAGATTTTTGAGACTTTAGGCTCTGAGTTCATGCATTACCATTCATATAATTGCGTGACCTACCTGGGGCGGTGGCTCGGGTTGATGGACCCACGGGTGCACCTCAGGGCATCACAAGGCTGATGGACCCGCCAAGTCATCAGCGGTCTCGAGGTCACTTGGCAAGTGGACCCGTGGACCATCTATAGATTATGGCCATAGATCTAGCTGAGATAGCCGTGAGGGGCGGTGGCCTACGGGTGCACCCCAAAAGCGGACGATTTATGTTCCTAAAGGAACAGAGCATGATTTATTTATTGCCTAGTCTCAATTAATTGATCTTTGTTTACTGAAAGGATTTGCGGAACCCTGTTTAAAGTTAATAATTAAATTGTTTTTAGAGAGGATAACTGTTATTTTATAAAGCAGCATACATCTTCCTTACTGAGCACGTTATCGCTCACTCCCTATTTTCCACTCCACAGATTATCGAGAGTTTGAGCAAAGAGAATTACCTTACAGAGATCTGATATCGAAGGTATGTTATATTCTCTTGTATATTCAGTAAGATAGTACAGTACTACTCTAAAATAAAGGGAATGTATATACCTCTTAAGGTAATAATTTAATAATTCGTATGGAAGTGATAGGAGTTGATAAGCATCACAAACAGCCCAACCGGTAAGTGAGTGAAATTTTGTGGATTTGGGATGTTACAACTGAGGAGAAAGAAATAAATGTTGAAATGATGAAAATGCCCCTATGTTGGGTTATGTTTTGAACAATGATAAAGCCAAGTTGATCTTGAATCCATTGATAATAATGGAGTTATTAATGGCATAGAGGATGTAATATGAATATAACAGTTCTGATTATTAATCCCACCTACACTTAGATTGCTGATGTGACTCGAATGGTATAGGAAAGTCGCAGGATGAGCAGCTCTATTATTGATTCTTAAGGGTCGGAGTTAAAAGTGTATTGATGGGATGCCAATTACGGGATTGTTGGATATGATGAAAAGTGAAATGATTACAGGAGATGACTGAGATAGATATCAGTATAGATGATGAAATCCATAGCAGTACGGTTAATTCTGGTTCTATACATTCATGTTGTTTCTGAAGTATCAAACAAATATATATAGAACCGGAATATTTTGAAATATGTTTTACAGAATAGTGTACTGTATGGAATGTTATAAAATTTGAAAACATGTATATTGTATAAGAATGGTAACATGACGATAAGAGACGAGGAAGATGACAGCTAACTTGAGGTTATTAAATGAAAATGATTTCAAAGTGAAGTACAGTAATAAATCGATTAGCTATGAAATGTATTAATTAAATTATTACACTTGATACAATATACTAATTAAGATTAATAATGCTGTGAAATATGAGTAAATAAGTGAATTAAAGTGAAGTACGTGTTGGAATGAATTGAATACTAAGTATTTCTGCCTTGAGGAAATATAGCAGAATAAGAAGACATAGACATGAATGTCCAAAAAGGGTAAGAGATATGAATTTAAAAAGTATTGAATGTTATTTCCGATAAATTTTCAGAGTAATATAAATGGGAGAGATCGGGTTAATATTGACTCGATTATGGATACAGAATCTATTTTAAGCTTATGTTGGAAAACATAGAAAGAGTCCGAAAGCTTAAGAAAACAACTCTAAAAAATATGTGGATAATGAAATTCACTGGTATAAAGGTAATTGATGAAATATAGATGATTTGATTTGAGGATGAATTAAAATGGTGTATTAAATTCCTATTATGCAATAAAGTTTTTATTAAGAACGAATATTCATCTATATGATGCCTTATTGAGTTTAATCAGAGATATATGAGGAGTTTATAAGACCAATATCTGTACAAGGCGTCATCAGATGAAAAGTTGAAAACTGGTGGTCATAAGATGATAATGATTAGAACTCGATAAAATTTTTACGAGTTTCTATTGAAGTTTACAAGGTTAATGAAATACCTTGTGAGGTATATAAGCCTAATGAATGAGGCATCCATATAAGGATAAAGTAATGATATACCGATATAGTGTAAGGCACAAATGGAAAATGAGCAGCATAGTGGTATAACCCCGCAGACTCTCAAAGACTGTGATCTATATGTTAAGATTGGCAAATAGGAGATGTGGCTAGACAATATCTCTTTCTAAGATATATGATCTCGAATGACAAAGCGATGTGGATCTGTCTATAATAAAGAGATAATGATTGAGATACGAAATGTACTGGGTCTAGCTAAATATTATTGCTAGTCTATGGAAGAGTTATTGGATTAGCTACTCTATAGATGTGACTAATAAGTAAAGAAGTTAAGGTCGGTAGACGAATAAGTGTAAGATGGTATGCAAAATGTTAAAGGATATTAATAGTGGTACGATACCACTGTGGAAAAGCCGATTATAATGATGAAAGTGAAAAGATGAAAATGTAATAAGAAAATAAGTACATGATGATTAGGAAACACGAATATGAAGCAGTTCCCACATCTAAGACTGAAAGTGATTTCAATTTGGTTATCACATTTTGATTATGGCTAGATGGAAGATCGAGCCAATTTCGATAAATGAAAATTAATTATACTCGAAGGAGTAAATAAATGATTTACTGCCAGCCATGTAAATGGAAAATTGTTATATATATATATATCCATACCTTGGAATTATGGAAATTGTATGGATAATGTGGTGAAGAAAATTGATGATTTTATTTGTCACCTATGGAATCGAAATTAAGAAAAGATTTCATGCTCAGGTATATTCTAAAACCTAAGTGATATAGAGTATACCATAAGAATAAGAGATGTAATGATGAGATTACATGAAAAGTGATATTAAGAGAAAATGATTGCCAAGTGCTTCATTTACTGTGAGAAATAATTAACAGTAAAGTCTGCAATGAGATGCAGCTTTGATGAAATAAATGTAAAAATGAGTATTGTAGATAATAAAGAGTCTAAAGGAGATATGATAATATGGAAGTGATTAAGGACTGATTGTCTAATGAAATCACTTCTCCATTATCAGATTCTTGATTCTTTAGTGCCATAGTCGAAATATGTTTATGAAATGATGAGAAGTATGTGAAGTTCCAGTGAGCATACATGTGATGGGAATCTCGAATTTGCTATATGTTTATGGGAAATAGCAAAGGCCTTGAGATTCCAAATTTATTGACAGTATCGCTCCATACTGATGTAAATATCTAAGCGTAGTATGAAACGCTCGATGATATGTTGAGTGAGAGGATGCACGAGATGTGAAAGCTACTGGGACAATTACATACTACTCAATACATTGTATAAATAATAATTATCGAAATATATCGACTTGGCACCAAATGAGAAAACGGATGATGAACAATATAAAGCAGCCATTATGTGAAAAGAGATAAAAGTGATAACTCCCAAAGTGATAAGAAATTTTAGGGAGCATAAAAATATGGAGAAAAATGATATGTAATAATATAAAAAGTGATTCCAATGTGAAGGTATGCTGGCAGTATTACTTAAAAGATGATTGAAAGGACAAGAATGATAAGTATACAGAATGGTACCACCTTGTAATCTAAGTTAAATTCAGAGGACCGAATTTCTTAAGGTGGGGAGAATGCGATAATCGTGAATTATTTAAATTTAATATTAATTATTCGAAATTAATTTGCAAATAAATAAATTATTTATAAGATGGAACACTGTTGAGGAATTTCAAAAATAGATGAATTTATTTGTAAGATTGGAATAATTGGAATTTCGATGGATGAGGAAATGACAAATCTGAAAGATAGTATATAGGAGTTTAATTTGGATATAAGAAATCCAAATATTAAAGAAATAAAAATATGTATACATATATTTATATAATTACATTATATAAATATATTTTGTGTATTTTTAAATAAGTACATATATATGAAATATGGTATATATATTAAATATTAATATATATACTATTACAAATCATTAAATAAATATATATGTATATTAATAGTATAAATACATGTATGTACATATATAAGTATGTATACATATACATATAAAATATATATGTACTTTAAAATTATAAAATGCATATATATATATACATATATATATTGTAAATACAAAAATATATATAAATATAAATATATATTAGTAATAGTATAATTATTTGTTAAATTGATTAATATTATATTTATAAAATGGGATTTATAAATATAATATAAATGAAAAAAAAGAAAGACTAAAACAAAAACGGGATTGAGACCCCGTTTCTGTCAAAGAACACAGAAGCCAGCCGACCCCGTCGGCCGACCGAGAGAAAGGAGGGAGGAGAGAGAGCGACGCCATCGGCGAGTCGAGGAAAGGAAGAGAAGCTGACGCCGACGATGGGAAAGGAAAAAGAGAGGAGAAACGAACAGAAAAAGAAAAGAAAAAGGAAAAAAGAAAAAGGAAGAGAGAGAAGGAAGAAAAAGAAAAGAAGAAAAAGGAAGAAGAAGAATGAAAGAGAAAATTTTCGAAAATTCTCGGTAAGAATTTACGAGAAATTTATAATTATTAATTTATTTAAAAAATTATGAAAAAATTCTAAATTTTAGAATTTGATTTCCAGAAATCATTCTCGATGAATGAGACGATGGAATCGAGAGATGTGAACTACGGGCGTGACGGTACCGAGGAAGTCGCCGACCCTGAACAGGTAAGGGATGCGTGTGAATTTGTAGGGATATCCAAATGCATAGTTTTCATGCTATGAATTTTATAAGATTTATTGGATATTAAATTGCCTTGAAATGCTACGAAATTATGGTTTCTGGCTGTTGAGATTGTGTTTGAAAGTGCAGGAAGGTTAGGACTCTGGCAGTCGTTATGCTGCCGAAATTTACTAAAGATATTTTCAAAAATATTATTAAATATTTTAGTGCATTATTGGTAGTTTTCCTAGCCTAAAAAGTGATAAATTAATTATTTTTCATAAACGGTAAATTTATCGAAAAGTATTTATTAAATACTCATGATACCGATTACGGTAAAGATTAAACTACCGAAAATTCATTCCATGTGTTTTATAGGGAAATGTGTGATTGGTGAAGTAAAATGGTGAATAGTGAATATTTTATAAATAATTTTCAGTATAATATTCACTAATTTATTATGATTTTCCTTTATGGATTAAATAAATTTTATCACGTGTAACGATTTCCATAAAGGCTTTATCACTGTGTAAATATTGTTTTGCGACTAAAATGTCTCTGCATGTGTTTTATAGTGGGAAAAGTGTTGGTGGAATTATTATTAATTTTGGAAAATAAATATTTTTATTTTTCCATAAAGTATGAAGAAATTGAATTCCAATAACTTTGAATTTCAAGTTTTGGAAAGAAAGCATGGAAACACTTGTGTATGTGTTCTACGATGAAAAAGAACAGTTACAAAATTTTATTATTACTATGTGATTATCTTATAAACTGTTTTCACCGTACGATATATTATGATTCATACCTTTATGGATTTTATGAGAAACACCATTGATCTTACTAAATTCCATAAAGGTAATGAGATTTCTTATATACTGTTTTGTGACTAATAGGCCCCGTATCATGCTCACGTGTCACATGTTTCATGTGTTACTCATGTGTGAGGCTGTTGACACTGATCCCGTCTTCAGCATCCTGGTTGACACCTGATCAGTGTACGACTGAGGACCCCTATAGACTATGGGGTCCTATAGACTATGGCCATAGATCTCATGTGTTTATTATATTGTCCCTACAGAGATCTCATGTGTACCCTATTATTCCCTACGGGACTTATAGCATGATATCATTTGGGTGTTGCCTGGTCTCCATTATGATTTCGCTTGTTATTATTGACTTTAGTGATATTTTCAGAAAACTATGATGATTTTCTGAAATTTTTCATTTCTAAACTGTTATTATAATTGAACAGTTATTTTACTGTTACACGTGTATAAGTGATGTTTTCAGTGGTGAAAACCTTGAGATTTTCAAGTATTAAATTAATGGTTTGACAAAGTGTTTTACTCAAATGGATGGTATATTTATATGCAATAAATTGAATTAAGTTTTATATTAAAAAAAATAAATTTATACTCCTTATAGTCGCTTTGGGTTTTCGAAACACAACAGGTATTTCAAAAAACCTTTCTTACTCTATTTGGATTTCTCAGCCGACTATAGTATCATTTCCTTATAGTGTGCCCAGCATACCGATAGTAAACTAAAAGGTTTTACTGCATATAGTCTTCGTGATATCAAAATTTGCATACAATTCTCTTACTGAGCCGTGGTTTGCTCACTCCCCTACTTTTAAACATTTCAGATTTTCAGTGACTGTGAGATCTGACATCTGAGGATTTTGGGCTGTGCATTTGAGGACAATGTGACAGCTTGATTAAAATATGAGGTACAATCATTTATTTTCTGTATTTAGACTTGTCTACAGTACTACTTTATTGTGAATTAAAATAGGGAGTGTAAACGACATTATAATTTTAATATAAAATAGTTTAAATGAAAATGAAAAGTAAAGTATCACAGACAGTCCAACCGTATAAAATGTAAAAAAAACGTGAAAAAATGTGGTTACGGGCTGTGACATTAAGAGCTTGACATATTCACTATGCAGATTTGGCATTTTTAGTGGTTACAACTTGAGTTGCTTTTCAGAATTAAATTGTTTCTTTAATCAATTATTGAATCCAAAGGAAAATTAACTTACATTATCTTCCACAACATTTCAGAAACAAATTTATAAAAAGAAGAAGAAGAAGAAAATCATCTTGGAAACTTGATTTGTTGATTAAATAACTAAAATTATCAGTACACTCACAAAAGAGATATTGAGTAGGATCCAGAGATTCATGATGTTATTGCATCTAGATCTAGTTGAAAAAAAATTCAAACAATTCGCTCTTAGTTGTACAAAATAAAATCATTCTGAAGCACACTGCAGACATTACACAAGTAAACATGATATTTTGAAGATGCTTTGTCTTTTCAGGGATTAATGACATGAATGATGAATGCATAATGAAAAGCTAAGTTAGCTCAAGCAAAAAATCATTTAAAAAATTGAATAGCAACAAACCAAATATGATATATTTTACAGCCATTTAGTTGTTATCATATCAAGGGACATGAGTCTAGTTGTGTGATTCAACAGCATACTGAAAAGGATAAGAAGAAATCATTGATCATAGCAAAGATGGTTAAGATATCAGATAACATAACAAAAAAAAAGCGGAGGTAAAATGACTAACATGTTCAAGTAGGCAAAATACCGCTAATTTAGTCGTGTAGGTGAAATGGTTCCTTCTTTCAACTTAACAGTGTGAGCAGACTTGGCAACATGAAAGCAAGAAACTTTGATGCTTCATGCAAATTGCATCAGTTTTTCTCATGCACATTACTGATATGACAACAAACACACCAAAAGGGAAAGCATAAGCAACAATTTTCTTTCCTCTAATGACAGATCCCAAACATTAGAAAGCAATAGATCATACCCAAAGAGGAGCAACATCATGGTACAACCAAGAAGTCTAAGGCCTTAAAGGAACCAAGCAATAAAGCTAAACACAAAAACAAAGTTAAGTGGCTGATATATTCTTATTAAGTAATCGATATATTCATTAATCAATTAATGTAGACCATCTCAGATTCATAAATAGTGATTGAAGATGTAGAATTGTTAAATAAACAAATAATAATGGGAAGGCCAATTCCAAAATACCTTAAGCTTTGTTGTTTGTACCATGGCGCATGAGCATTCACGCAAAAGATCAAGCATTGCACCTTGACATTGACATGGCTAAGACACTTGATGTTCATTCATTGCTCCTACAATTTAGAACATACATCAAAATAGTTGGAAATGCATTTTCTTATAATTATACTAAAGTTTATAGCTAGGTATGAAGTCAATCTGCCTAAGAAATAGTTTGAAAAGTGGTTTATGTACCGAAAAACAACCTGTGTTGTGCAAGTGAAGACAACATGTTAAATAGAACGAAACCAGGTAAAATCATAACTAACAAGATGAATCAAGGCACATTTTTAGATTTTGAAATTTGAAATATTTGTTTAAAGTATGATACAATTATGACAGGAATTGAAACATGAATTACTAATAAAACAAATATTTTTAAATACTAAATAAATGCAAAAAAAGGAAAACCAAGTTTTAGAATCAGACAACTCATAAGCCATCTTTCAAAGCAAAGCTATCCTTTTTTGTGAAAACATAAAGTCAAGCAATATTTACAATGAGAGAAAAAGAGAAAAAAAATGAACTCTTTACACAAATTCTTCTAGCACATTGAATCATATTCAATAAGTAGATTAAAGGGTTACAACTGTTTTCTTTTGCTTTTTTTTACTGGTATTTGTCTATTACATATTTTTCTTTGATAATATCAAAAGTTTTGTGCTTTAAAAAACTCTTCTTAGAATGTGCTATGTCATCAATTTATTTTCTTTCTTGATTTCTTGACTACTTTGATTAAAGAAAGGTTGCATATTTCTTGCTTTGCAAGACCAAAGTTATTTCAACAATAAAATTAATCCACAACAAACAATAAAAATATCAATAGTAATCTTAAATCAATAAGCTTATTTGTAGTGATTTGGGAAAGGGCGGATTAAACCCAGCTTTATGCAGGGGTTCATGCACCTACATTTGATAAAATACAGTGTGTAAATCCATAAGCTTTTTTAATAACAATAAGAGCAACAGAACTACTAAAATAAAATTACACATTGTAAAAATTCAAAGCATAGAGAACCAAAAAATCAGAGAGTTCACAAATACATTATGACAATAAAAAAAATGGATAAAAAAAGAAAAAAGTAATACTGAGAAAATAGGTGATTTCTTTAATTCTAGAAATGCAAGCTGCAAAATCTTTCATAAAATCTTGATCTAACACACTTCTGCACAAAACCTTTCTTAAATTACTCTTGTTGCATTTTCTGTCATCTATCATCCTTTAACTAAAAAAACCCATAATTAATTCTTTAAAAAAAATTTGTAAAAAAATGACTTCTTGCACTATGAAAAGAACAAGATAAATGTGACTGACTCCTAATTCTGTTTGAGTCAAATAGTAACCCTCTTGCGGAGCTGAGAGTTCAAAATTTCAAGCTCAAAGCTCAATTGAAGTTGAAGTAACCAACATGCTCCCATATTCATAGAACTAACACATTGCGATATCAAAAAGAAATAGAAAAATCATCCATGTTTCTAAAGTAGTATTCATCAAGATCAAGTGGCATACCAGAATTTTGAGGCAAATTGCATGCCTAAAGTTCTTCCACTTAAAGGCACCAAGAATCGAGGGACAATCCAAGAAAGCACTTCTTTTTTACAGCACTTGGCAAACTCAATGACAAAGGGGAAGGAGAGATGTGCATATCAAGCCATTAAACCAAAAGTTCGAGTAAAGACATTTCTAAATCAAGTTAATTTCAAGTAAATTCATCCCCGTAAAATGGATTTGGCGAATTCCTGCATGGTTAGCAATGCCGTATACCTTCTAACAGAAAATACGGTAAATTATATGGAAGAAATAAAGTAAATGGGCTGCTTATATTTGTTCAGATGTGCAATAAAGTAAAGCAAAAAAAAATGTCTGATTATAGTTAGGATAAGTTGTAGAGTTAAACCAATAACATCCACTCTACCACTGTCTAAAGTTCGTTTGTAAACTGAAGAATATAAAATTTGTTTCATATTTCTAAAATTACTATTGAAAAAAAAAAAAGAAAATGAAAGAGTCCATCAATATTGTCACAAGCTAATGAACAAAATGAGAGTAATTGAAATTTAAGAGAGATACATTAAGTATAATGTCAAGTTAAAAGGAAGCTTGATAGTTGTCTAATGATGTTAACTCTTGCAAATTATCAATTGAAGCAATAGAACCAACCTCTTATCAAGACAATAGGCTCAAGACCTTTCAAATTTCTCTTGGCTCATTACTGCTACCAATGTTTTTGGAAGAGATGGCAATTTCAGAGTAGTATGTTGCCTCAGATCCACGTAAGATTCAAAGAAGTATGTATTAATATCATCAGACCTGAAAATAAAAGGATAAGTTAGGGAAAGAAAAAGAGACAACTGTTATAAGTCCATTTACCTTTCAATTTGATTTTTTAGAAAATGCAAGAAATAACAAGGCAACAATCATAGGCTATTTTGAAAAATAAAAGGAACAGAGTGAAAATAATACCAAGAACAAAACAAAGAAGCTTCAAATAAAGGTAAGATATTTCTTGATTTCTACAATAAATAATTAGAAAACAAATAAGATTAGAGTCAACATAAGGGAGGTTCAACTAATTAAACACTTACAACTAACCTTCTAGAACGGAGGCAGTATGCCAGAGAATAAAATGAAAAAGTCCATCAAGATTGTCACAAACTCATGAACAAAATGGAAGTAACTAAAATTCAAGAGAGATGCATCAAGTATAATGTCAAGTTAAAAGGAAGCTTGGTTGTCCTCTAATGACGTTAGGTCTTGCAAATTATCAATTGAAACAACAAAACCAATCTCTTATCAAGACTATAGGCACAAGACTTTTCAAATTTATCTTTGCTTATTTCTCCTACCAATGTTTTTGGAAGAGATAGCAATTTCAGAGTAGTATGTTGCCTCAGATCCACGTAAGATTCAAAGAAGTATCTATTAATATCATAAGACCTGAAAATAAAAGGATAAGGCAGGGAAAGAAAAAGAGACTACTATTATAAGTCCATTTACCTTTCAATTTGATTTTTTAGAAAATGCAAGAAAATAACAGGGCAACAATCGCAAGCTATTTTGAAAAATAAAAGGAACAGAGTGAAAAATATTACCAAGAACAAAACAAAGAAGCTTCAAATAAAGGTAAGAAATTTCCTGATTTTTGCAGTAAATAATTAGAAAACAAATAAGATAATAGAGTCAACATAAGGGAGGTTCAACTAATTAAACACTTACAACTAACCTTCTGAACGGAGGCAATATGCCAGAGAATAAAATGAAAAAGTCCATCAAGATTGTCACAAACTCATTAACAAAATGGAAGTAACTGAAATTCAAGAGAGATGCATCAAGTATAATGTCAAGTTAAAAGGAAGCTTGGTTGTCCTCTAATGACGTTAGGTCTTGCAAATTATCAATTGAAACAACAAAACCAATCTCTTATCAAGACTATAAGCACAAGACTTTTCAAATTTCTCTTTGCTCATTACTCCTACCAATGTTTTTGGAAGAGATAGCAATTTTAGAGCAACATGTTGCCTCAAATTCAAGTAAGATTCAAAGAATTATATATTAATATCATAAGACTTGCATATAAAAGGATACGTTAGGGAAAGAAAAAGAGACAAAACTGTTATAAGTCCATTTACCCTTCAATTTGATTTTTTAGAAAATGCAAGAAAATAGTAGGATATTCAAAGTAATAATTGTATTAAAGGATTCAAAAGAAACACAAAATTATAAATTCACTGAAGACCATATCATACCATTTCCTTTCTCAATGTATTTTACCTTTAAAAAAATAGTAATTTTTATACTGATTTCAATTTTAACTTATTTAAAACCTAACACCAAAATATAACATTGAGAACAATAAGAGATAAGCACTTTTTGGAGTCCCAAGCTGAGACCTTGAAAAACTATGTTGACCATTGTACTAGGAACCTTCTATAGTTAGGAATAGGTAAAATTCCTACTTACCACTTTACTCAGAGAAGAACACATTAGAAAATTGAGTTATCTTTTACTATACCAATATTTTATTAACAATTAGGAATAAGTTAAATCAAGTACCTACATAAGCTTAAAGGATCCGGCATGCAAACATATATAAACCAATGATATAAAAAAATGACCACCAACATAGATAAATTCCATTGGAGTTCTCCCTGCCAAAACATAATAAGTATCCAAACCACCACCATGTCATAAAATTCTTCATTCTATACATCCCAGCTTAAGACATTCATTATCACTTTTGTTCTCTAAAAATTTAACAAAACTCTTTTGAGCTGCTCATAAATTGTAAAATATAACTGCAAAGGAAAAGAAATGCATCAATTCAAGCAAGCACCAAAAAAGAGTAAGTAAGAGAAAGAGCAAGAAAAAAAAAGACCTAAACTAAAAAATGGAGGCATGTGAAACAAATTTGCATTAATAAGAATATTTTAATACAAATAATAAAAACATCCATAGAAATCTAAACAAAGAGGCAGTAGGCTTTCTGTTTGAATTATGTCAACCATAAAATCCTTAAAAAATTGTATCTAAACTTCTCTAGAAAAGTATTATGCATAGTTGGGATAAGAAATAGCAAGTATAGTAATTATTTAAAATAAGTATCACCCCAACTTGATAGAATTTAGTTATTGGTACTTTTGGCTTTTACATACAAACAAATATATTTTCAAATCAATTTATATTAAATAAGAGTTAGATAAATAAATTTTCAAATATAAAAGAAATTGATAATTAACTATACATAGAAAAATATAAATTTCAGACTTTGCACATTACCCATTACATGGCACACGTATACAACAGCACCACTGAAAACCTAAAATAAGAAAAATATAGCATGAGACAAGTTCGAACATTTCCCATTCTCTACATTTCTTTTTTCTCTCTCCAAAAATAACTAAACTAATAAAATATACATTTCAAGAGAATAAAAAAAATAGCAGATCAAGTGGTATCTTTATACCTCTTTTGCTTTCAGTTTCCTCAAGTCATCACAACACTTCATTTTCTTTTCATTCGAGGAATAACAACCAAAAATTAATAAATAAATAAATATATATAAATATTAAATGTAAAATAGAAAAAATCAATAAAAAGTTTAAACTTATGCTTAATAAAATTTTAATTCAGATTTGTTTAAGATAGCCAACATTAGAGAAAAAAAATACATATCAATAAAAAAAAAGAAAGAAAAAGCATCAAAACTCCTTTTTCATTATTTTTTTTCCCTTTAGCCAATGTAAGAAACTATATCCACTAAGCTTCAAAAACCACAAACTCTGAAAGTAAAAGAAAACCAAAAAAATGCAAAGAAAGTTATGGAAGGATACGAGATAGAGAGCACCCTCCATTTTTTTGTTTTCCTTTTATTAGAATTAATGTAAAAGCACAAAGCAAAATATCTCAAAGCAAGTAAAATAGGAAACAAAAAGAAAAAAAAATAAAAGAAGCTTGCCTTTTTCCATTCTTTCATAGTTAAAAGAGGGAAAAATAATAAAAAGAATTGTGGGAGAAGAAAAAATTGTGAATTTAAAGAGAATTGTGGAATAAAATTTTTTGACAGAAATCTAGAAGTACTTGAGTTCGGTGAGCTCTACCAAAAGCAAAAACAAAAGAAAAATTAAAGATATAAAAGATGCAAAAATCATGCAGGAATCCAAAAGCAAAAAGAATGAGAAAGAAATTAAAAAAAACCTTTGACTTTTCAATGAACAGGTTCAATCTCATAAAGACTTAATTCATGGAGAAGATCCCATAAAATTGAAAGAAACAAAAACATGTTAAAGATCAAAATAAATCAGAAGAAATTGAAAAGAAAAATATTATACCTTAGCATAGTAATCTTCTAGACACTGCAAGTGATCTGATGACTACCTAAATCGAAAGCTTTGAACTTGATTTTGCCTATACTAAGTTTCTTAGATGCTGGGTGTTGAGTTGGTTCATGTTGAACTAATCTCTGCAAGTACAACCTTCAATTATCAATCTTTGTAAAACCCAGAAGCCAGAAATGAAAATAAAAACAAAAACAAAAACAAAAAGTTGATATCTTTGAAGGAATTTTACATCTTTCAACATGTGAAGTGTCACGGCCCGTGACCACATTTTTTCACATTTTTTATACATCTTATATGGTTGGGTTGTCTGCGATACTTTACTTTTCTGTTTCATTTAAACTATTACATATTAAATTGAAATATCATTTACATCCCCTATTTTAATTTACAATAAAGTAGTACTGTAGATAAGTATAAATACATAAAATAAATGATTGTACCTTATATTTCCATCGAGCTGTCACATTGTCCTCGATGTGCAGCCGAGATGCTCGGATGTCAGATCTCTCAGTCATAAAAATCTGAAATGTTTAAAAGTAGGGGAGTGAGCAAACCACGGCTCAGTAAGAGAATTGTATGCAAATTTTGATATCACGAAGACTATATGCAGTAAAATCCTTAATTTCTTATTTGTATGCTAAGCACACTAAAAAGGAAAGGATACTATAGTCGGCTGAAAAAATCCGGATAGAGCCTGGAAGGTATTTTGAAAAACCTGTCTTGTCCTGGAAATCCAGAGCGACTATAGGGAGTAGAAATTTATTTTTTTAATATATAAACTTAATTCAATTTACTGCATATAAATATATCATCCACTTGAGTAAAACACTTTGTTAAACCACTAATTTAATACTTGAAAATCTCAACGTTTCCACCACTGAAATCATCACTTATACACGTGTAACAGTAAAATAACTGTTCAATTATAATAACAATTTATAAATGAAACACTTCAGAAAATCATCATAGTTTTCTGAAAATATCACTAAAATCGATAATAACACGTGAAATCATAATGGAGACCAGACAACACCCAAATGATATCATGCTATAAGTCCCGTAGGGAATAATAGGGTACACGTGAGATCCCTGTAGGGACAGTATAATAAACACATGAGATCTATGGTCATAGTCTATAAGTGTCCTCGGTCGTACACTGATCAGGTGTCAACTAGGACGCTGAAGACAGGATCAATGTCAACAGCTTCACACATCAGTAGCACATGAAATACATGACACGTGAGCATGATATGAGGCCTATCAGTCTCAAAACAGTATATAAGAAATCTCATTACTTTTATGGAATTTAGTAAGATCAATGATGTTTTCTAGAAAATCCATAAAGGTATAAATCATAATATTTCGTACGGTGAAAAACAGTTTATAAGATAATCACTCAGTAGTAATAAAATTTCATAATTGTTTTTTTCACCGTAGAATACATACACACATGTTGCCATACTTTCTTTCCAAAACTTGAAATTCAAAGTTATTGGAAATCAATTCCAATATTTTCATACTTAATGGAAAAATAAAAAATATTTATTTTCCAAAATTAACAATAATTCTACTAACACATTTTTCACAATAAAACACGTGCAGAGACATTTTAGTCTCAAAACAATAGTTATATAATGATAAATCCTTTATGGAAATCATTACACGTGATAAAATTTATTTAATCCATAAAGGAAAATCATAATAAATTAGTGAATATTATACTGAAAATTATTTATAAAATATTCACTATTCATCATTTCACTTCACCAATCACATATTCCACTATAAAAGACGTGGGAGGAATTTTCGATAATTTAACTTTTATCGAAATCAGTAACATGAATATTTAGTAATTGATTTTCAGTAAATTCCTCATTTATGGAAAATAATCAAGTCCTCACTGTGAAGGCTAGGATAGAAATCAAGAATGCATTAAGATATTTTATGTCATTTTTAGAATTATTTTTTTTAATAAATTTTGGCAACATAACGACTGCCAGTGTCCTAGCCTCCCTGCACTTTCAAATACAATTCAACCAGCCATATAACCACAATTCATAGGAATTCGAGGTAATTCACTTTCCAAATAATTTTATAAAATTCATAGCATGAAAACATTCATTCGGATATCCCTACAAATCACACATGCATCCCTTACCTGTTCAGGTTCGGCGACTTCCTCACTACATCGCGCCCGTAGTCCACTTCTCCCGATTTCCATCATCTTCGATCATTGAGTATGATTTTCTATCCATTTCAATAACATACTCAATTTAGAATTTCATATAATTATTTAATAAAAATAATAATTATAAAAATTCCATAAATTTTTCCTACCTATTTCTCCTCTTCTTCTTCTTCTTTTTCCTTTTTTTTTCTTTTTTTCTTTTCTTTTCTTTTCTGGTATGAACCGGTTCAGCTGGTTCAGCATCCTAGGCCAATTCGGCCACCAGCGGCCACCATTTTCGGCTATTCGACCACTCCACAGCTAGCGAGGTGGTGGCGACGCTGGATCTGGCCTCCGTTTCTCCCCATCGGCGGCGACGGTGCCGGATCTGGGAACGGTGGCTGCGACTCCTTTCTCTTCTTTTTCTTCCTTCCTTCCCTGTTTTCCTCTTCTCTGGTGGCCTCCTCTTCTTTCCTTTTCCTCCGTTGGAGGCGCAAGTGGCATGGCGGTGGTCAAATCGGTGGCATCGCCAATTTCCCCTTTTCTCTTTTCCTCTTGGTTTTCTTCGCGTTTTCTTTCTTTCTCTTTTCCTTTTCCATCGCCGGCAGCTTCCTTCTTTTCCTCTTCTACCGGCGACGACGTCTCTCCTCTTCCCTCTCTTTTCCCTCGCCACTGGCGTCAGCCGGCTTTCCTTGCATTTCTCCTCTGTTTTGTAACATAGGAGAAATAACAGGGGTATCGGGTTTATCCCGATCCCCATTATTTTCATTATATATATAATTATTTCTTTTATATAATTATATATATAATTACAATATTAATATATATTTTATATCACCCATTTATTTATATATATATCTATACACATAAATTTAAAATAATATATATTTCTCATATATATTTATATACTTTTATTTTGAAATAATAATATATATTTTATATATATATATACACACATAAATATATACCTAAATATATATTTTTATAATATACACATATATTTATTTAATGATATAAAATAGTATATATATCAATGTATAATGTATATACTAAATTTCATATATATACATATGTACTTATATTAAAACATATATATAAATATATTTATATAATCTAATTATATAAATATATCCTTATACGTATTTTTATTTCATTTAATTTTAGATTTCTTAATATCCAAATAATTTTCAATTTTCATTTCTTATTTAATTTGGATTTCAATTTATCCAAATTAATTTCCTCTACTTCATCACTTCATAAATTTCTGGAAATTCCTACACTTTCCTTTTTTGTAAATAAATTCATTTATTTACTTTAATTTGTCTTTAGCATTAAAATTAAATTTTTGAATAATTAATATCAAAATTCGAAAATTTGAAGAAAAGTGGTCTTGCCAGTGTCGTAACGACTTCGCGCTCGACGATTTTGAAAACATTTAAAAACAAGGGAGTCACCACCAATCTTTTTTTTACTAGGTGTGATTGGTCACCTAAAAATATTTATCTTTTTAACAAAATCTCAAAATTAATTAAGTTTTATTAAAAAGACAATTTGGGGTCTGCGAAAACAAGGTTGGGTTCGGGAGTACGGTTACGTGTGGGGAAGGATTAGCACCCCCACAACGCCCGTTTAAAAAACGGTACCACAATAGTAATGTGTTATCATTTGATTTTAATGAAATGGTCTTGAATTAATATTTAAAAAGAACTCCATTTATTTTGAAATCATTTTTATTTGTTAAGAATCACTACTTGTGAGTTCTATAGAATCTCATCATTGGAAGATTCACACTCGCTTCAAATATTATTATGAATGCATATGATGCAAACATATAATGAATGATGCAAATGAATTTTTTAATTTTTTATATGAATATTTCTTTATTTATTTTAAATAAAATTTTTATTATTGAAAAATTGCACTAAGTATCCCAATACTCTGGTAACACTTAGTGAACTTCTCTCACCTAGGGATTAGTTAAGAAATCACTACTTGTGAGTTTCATAACATCCCATCATTGGGAAAATATTTAATTAAATTTAAATTTTATTATTTATTTGTTTATCTATATTTCTTTGTTTTAAAAAATCTTATTCCTTTTCATTTTTAATAAAAATTTAATTTATTGAAAAATCATATTAAATATCTCAATACTCTGGTAACATTTAACACAACTCTTCTCACCTAGGGATCAGTCAAGAAATCACTACTTGTGAGTTTCATGACATCCCATCATCAGAAAAATATTTAATTATTTTATTTTTATTGATTTATTATTTTTATATATTTTTTTAAAAATAAGCATGAAATTGAATATTGAGAAATAATATCGAATATCCCAATACTCTGGTAACATTCAATATAATTCCTCTCACCTAAAGTTTTTCGAAGAATCGCTACTTGCGAGTTCTACAAAGACTTATCATTGGGATTTCATACTTATCTTATTTTATTTTTTATCGATTTATTATTATATATATTTTTTAAAAATAAGCATGAAATTGAATATTGAGAAATAATATCGAATATCCCAATACTCTGGTAACATTCGATATAATTCCTCTCACCCAAAGTTTTTCGAAGAATCGCTACTTACGAGTTCTACGAAGACTTATCATTGGGATTTCATACTTATTTTATTTTATTATATTTTTATATATTATATTATTCTATTTATTTATCTACTTATTATTTTTGCCATGATAATACATTAAAAACACCTAAACAAATTATTCTATAAAACAAATAAATGAATAAATAAAATGAAAAAGAAAATATACCCAAAACAGTCCAAAAAGGGCCCAAGAGTCAGGCCCAAACCAGGTGGATCGGATCGGGTCGAAGAGGTGTCCCCGGGTCAGGCGTCACACGGATCTTCCGCCCCACGGGTCAGGCGCGCGGATCGGGTCGGACGCGGGTTGGATCGTCTGCTGGACCAGGCGCGCGGATCCCGGGTCGGATCCGAGTCCACGCGCGGGTCGCCCTCCTTTTTTTTCTTTAACTATAAAAACCCCTTCTTTTTTTTATTCTTTCATTTTCTTTCCCTTTTTTACAAAAAAAACAGAGCCTTACAAGGCTCTCTGCGGTGCGATTTCCGGCAGCTGCTTGGACCGCCCGCCGCCGCCTCCGCCTCCGGTAGTCGAAAAAGGAAAAGCTTCTAACTTTCCGAAACCTCTTTTCCTCTCCTTTCCGTTTCTAGCCTTCTCTTCCTCCAAAAACACCTCTAGTCCGACGAATCTGAAGCTAAACTGAAACCTTTTCCCTTTTTTTTGTTTTTGTTTTTTTTTTGTTTTGTTTTTTTGATGATTCGGTTGTGGTTTTGGTTTTGTGGTTTGTTGGTATGTGTGTTTGGTTTGTTTTCCCTCTTTTTTTTTTGCAGGTGGCTAAAGATTTAGGTCTTAGGTTCGGGGTTTTCGGGTTTGGGGTTTCTTGGATCTGGGGTTTCTGGGATCTGCAGTTTCTGGTGGCGATGGTTTTTTGGTGATGAGGATGAGGTTGGGGGCCGTGATGGTGGTGTCTGGTGTTAGAGGGAGGAGCTGTGATGGTTTGTTGAGGTTTGGTGAGGTCGAAAGATTGAGGGCTCGTGGGTTCTGTTTGACAGTGAGGCTGGTTCACGGTGGCTGTGTTGGGTATTGATGGGCAGGCAATGGTGCTCGGGTGTGTGGCTGTGGGTTGAGCTATGGGAGCTTGAAGCTTGGGTTTGTGTGTGGAATGGCCTCCGGTTGTTAGGGTTTGGCAAGGCACGAGTTTGGGTAGTCGAAGAGGGGCACCAGGGTGTTGAACAGGGTTGTTTAGGGGATGGGGTATGTGAGGATTTTTGGGTTTTGTTAGTAAAGGTTGAAGCTTCGGTCCCCTTGGTTTCAAAAGGGTTTTTGTAGAAGGGGGACTGGTATAGATGGGATGGATTAGGAAAGGTGGCCAGCGGTTATGGGGAAGGAAACCCCATTAAATGCATTGATAGACAAAAATAATAAAATAAACAATAAACAAAAAAATAATAATAATAATAACAGATACTAATAATAATAATAATAGTAATAATAATAAAACAAAAATAATAATAATAAAAAATAATAACAAAACAAATAATAGAAATAAAAATAAATACAAATATAATAATAATAATATTAGGACAAAATTAGGTGTCAACAGCCAGCATTGTCAAGTCCTAAGAACAGAATCTTAGCCTCTTTTTGCCATAAACCCATAGAGGCAAGAACTCCATAAAAAAACCAATCCAATAAAAACATGCTACTTCAGTAGTACAGAGCTTGAGTGAATCTAAAAGAAATTTGGGGAGACAATATAAAAAAATGAAAAGGCAAGACCATATCTTTCTTCTCTTGATTAAAATGACAGATCCAAAATTTGGGATCTCAAGGGAAAGGAGAAATATATATATTTATATGAACAAAAATAGCCTCAACAAATACCTTACCTTGTCCTTCTGTTCTGGAACCAAAAAGGCAAAACTCCACTTGCCTAGGTCTTAGATTCAATTGCCTAGCCAATGCTAGCTTTTGCTTTTGTAACGTAACAGAAGAACACATTTCACATCATCAACACAACCTAAAACTACCCTTACAAAGCCAAACCAATAACTAAATTGCAACTAATTAGGTTGAGAGTGCTATGTTTATTGAAGGTTACTTCAAGCACCAAGGACTGCTCCTTTGAAAGCCTAAGCTTCTTCCTTGAGGCACTGCTAGCAGCAAAACCATCTTTATCGACGCTCTCTTGGCCTTAGTTTCATCACCTACAAGGTCTCTCTCGTTTCTCTTTCCACTTGTGCTAGAAATGGTGCCTTGAGCGATGAAAGCCCACCTTCCTCCTCGTCATCTGCCATTGTTGGTGCTTGGTTCACATCAATTCCTCGAACAAATAACCGATCTGCACGAATTTGTGAATCAAAGAGCTCATTTCATCAACCTGATTAAGTCAGCTTTAATAGCAATGGCAGATAAACACCTTAAAAAAAAGACACAGAAAATCAACCTAAAGGAATAAGATATTGTAAAGGAAGAAAAGGAGGAAGATCGTCCAAACAGAATAATAGAGGAGGAACAATGGTTTGGAACTGATTACCTTGAAGCATTCATGGATTTGTTACTTCAAGCATGGGAAGATGAAGGTCTATTAGCAGCAGTCAGAAATCTTCAGCATTTTTTATGAGATTTCATATAAAAAATAATTAAAAGGAAAATAAAATGAAAAAAGAAATAGAAAAACCCATCAAATTTGGAAGTCGGCAAATGCTTACGGCTCCAAGGAAAGATCTTTCAAGACCTATGAGATAAAAAAAATAGAAAAAGCAATCTATACTTGTACTTGAACCAACATATACTTCCATGAACATGGGAAAAACTAAGCATCTATTACCCATCCCTTTTGTTATGGTATCATTGATAGGGAAAAAAACGCTGCATCCTTGTGGTTGGCGGAAAAACCCATGACAACATAGCAACAGCCATTGAGCTTAGCCCCCATGGACCTGCAGAAGAAAAGAGAGATCAAAAGAGGAGATTAGAGATAGACACACCCCAGCTTCTAAACTCAATAATGGGGTTGCCATTGTAACTTTCCAAGAGAGATAGGGCAAGAACAATAAAAAAAACATGAAAAATGGAGTCTTGGTTTTTTTTGAAAGATGAGAACCCAGTTGACGGTTAATTTATTAGGAGAAAGAAAAAGCTTTGTTGGGAAGAGAAAAACCTGTTGGAAAAGACATTAAGCAAGACTTGCAAAATGGAGCACGTGTACTTAAAATCTAAAGAGAATCAAAAAGCCAAACGCAAAATCCGACCAAAGCTGAAGAGAATGCGAAAGAAATAAAAAAAGGACACGAGGCATAAACGAAAGCAAAAACGTTGAAAAGCAGAGAGGGAGAGGGCGGTGGTGTTTATTTTTTCAAGAGCGGTAGACTGCAGCACAATTAATGCTGAGCTAGAGAGGAGGGAGCAAAGCGGTAAAATTGGGAGAAAGGGAAAAAAATAGACACACGGCATTCGGAGAGCATAAAAACGTGTTCATCGGAGAGAACAAAAACGTGACTTCACCTGTGTTGGCTCTACCGAGAGGGGGTGAATTGGTTTTTCTAGTTATTTCTAATTTTCCTAACTCTTAATGCACAATTAAAACTAAATAAACAACAATGAAAAAAAATAAGTGTAGTAAAAAGAGTAAGGGAAAGAGAAGCAAACACAAGTTTATAGAGGTTCGGCTAATCTCTTGCCTACGTCCTCTCTCCTTGAACCCCTTGTCAAGGTTTTGATTCAGCTCTTCCTTGTGAATCCTTACAAACCACTTGAAGGTGTGGCAAGACCTCTTACAATTTTTCTTGAGACTTTAGAAATCTCCTTCTGAGCCTCTACCCTTGTATTACTACCCACACTCTACAATATCAGACCTTACAAGGATAGCTCACCCCTTTGAATATCAGAATTTTCAGTGAATGGGTGAAGAACAACAAAGAATCTCACAAATGGAGTTACACAATGAAGATTTTCAGATTTGATTTTCTTTCTTGAAGCTTGAAGATTTTTGAGTGCTTGTTCTGCCTCCAAACTTCATAAATGCCTCTATTTATAGTCCACCAAACAGTTGGAACGGTTGGTGAAGCATTTAATGCAAATCTTCCCGTTGAAACCCTCAAAAACTAGCCGTTGGAGTCAGATTTCGAGCGAAGGGATCGATCCCTTTTCTGGGGGGATCGATCCCTTTTCTCCAGAATGCATTCCTAGCCTTTTCTGGGCCTCTTCCAAGTAATCTGCCATTTAGGGATCGATCCCTTTCCTGGGGGGGATCGATCCCTTTTCTCCAGAATGCCTTCCTGCACCTATTTTGCTGCAAATTGATACACATTGATGGCTTTCGTGATTCTAAGTCAGTTCAAAACCTTCTAACACTTTCCTAAGAATATTTACTGATTTTTTCAATTGAGATCACAATCCAAAAACTTTGTTTAAAATATTTTCTATTATTGAGTTCATTCAAAGCAAATTTACTTTTGTAGAAAAATCATTTTTAAGTTTACTTGAGTTTTGTCATTTCAAAATACTTGTCTATTTAAAGCTAACAATCTCCCCCTTTTTGATATGACAAAACTTAAGGTAAATTTGCTTATATGTTTGAAAATTGAGGTTACTTAAATTTTTGAAAAACATTGCTCCCCCTCAATATTCGCTCCCCTTTAATTTAGGCACAAAGACAAATTTACCATACATTAATTCTCCCCCTTTTTGTCATAGCAAAAGATCTCTCGACAATAAATAACATGGAGAATTGGTCAATGGTAGAAGTCAATTTAAAGCAATAAGTCAACGATATAAACTAAGGACATAAATACACCAGAGAAGATGACCATAATCCGAAACATAATTCATACCATAGACATATAAGGTTCAAAACATATCACATCAGTTCAGATATCTAAGAAAGTTTAGACAAAGAAGCACTAAGGCTGACAGCGAAGAAAAGATAAAGACAGAACACAACAAAGGATAAAACACCAAGGCCATAATCATAGTAAGGTAAAAGCGCATCCCACACAACAAACAAAATCAGCGCCGAGGAAACGTCCTGTAGTACTGGTCCATGAAATCCTCGTGCTGCATACGAACATCTTAGATTTCATCATACATGGTAGCTTGAGTTTCCTCAATCTGATCAAGTCGCTGAGTGACGTCCTGCTGGAAATTTTGCTGAGAGGTGTGCATTTGTTGAAGCATGAGCATGATCTGGTCGAGAGAGGCTGACGTGGAGCCGGAGGGTGCAGAAGATGTGGGTGCTGCAAGTACGTCGTCTCCGTATCCTCCTTCTGCTCCGACTTCTTTCGGAGCAAGTTCGAGAGGTTCAGCTTGTCGATGACCCTTGACCCATTCGATTGTATCTCCCCGTTGACGTTGATACCACCCAAGGTTATGAAGAGTGGCGAGATTGATTGTGGTGCTGGGGTCCGGAAGTACACCGACCTCACATGAACAATCAACGCCTTGAGAGAGCAAGTAAAAGACGAGAGGTTGAGGGAAGACAATGGTGTGTACTTTGTTAGTGACAATCTTCACCCAATCTTGAAGAATAAAGTGAAGGAGGTGTGGTTGAAGACCATCAGGTGTATGAATATGATGGAGCCAAAAACGATCAAGTTTCCTAAGGTGAGAATATCTTGTGTCAAGTGGTCGGAGATTCCAGGAGATTATGATATGTAGGAGTCGGGCGAAGACAGGAAGGTCACTTGCACGATTATTGGTAACGGGAAACTCTAAGGGGACGTCAACATTCTCATATATAGTACCATCGTCGGGAACTCTAAAGACAAGAAAGAGGGATTGGGTTGTGATTTCAATGTGTTTGCCCATGACATAGGATCGAAGGCCTACAACCCTACATTCATCATTTGGATCCGTGATGACTTCGGCATTGGAAAAGAAAGCACGAATGATGTTTGAAGGAACCGGAGTGTTGATTTTGAGAAAGTTAATCCAATTAAATTCAGCGAATTTGGCCAAGTAAGGAAAGTTAATTGATTCGAGGAAATCGAAATCAATTGGACGCCAATGCTTAATAGGCATATTGGCAAAGTTTGCTAGAAATCTTGTTTTCTCATTGGCATGGCGAAAGCAGCGGTTAAAGGTGGCCGGTATGGAGGAGGAAGAGGAGGAAGCACTGGTTTTGCGTTTTTGAGCAGCGTGCTTAACTTTAGGAGCCATATGGAGTGGAAAAATGCAGGAAAGTTCGTTGAGGATTTTTACCGAACAAGTAGTGGGCACGATTTTGGTGAACGAGGGATGAGGATATGGGAAAGATAAGAGCTAGCCAACAGCAGAGAGCCACAACCCAAGATGCATGGAACTAGTATGACAGTGAAATATGGATGAACAACTACAAATAGACTAAGTATAAATCCTAGAGAAGAGACAAGTGCCAATAAATGGAAAACCTATATGGAAAGGAAATTGATGTAAAATATGCAAATGGGTAGACAAGATATGATGAAACAAACTAGAAATGCAAGAAAAATTTAATGAAAAATGGGAGAAAAACTTACAATTGCAATGTTGGGTGAATAGTAACCATGGTGTGGAAGAAGAAAGAAGAGAAGAAAAGATGAAGTTTTGTGAGGAAATGAGGAGGGGAAATGAAAGAGATGACGAAATGAGGAAGAATGGTGAAGGAATGAAGCGATTTGGTGAAGAAATGAGTGAGATCTAGAAGAATTGGGTGAGAGGAAATGGTGGAAGGGCGTGGGGAGTGAAGAGGAAGGTGAATAGTGAGATAGGAGTGGGGGGCCGACGTTTAAAATGGCCCGCGAAAAGCAATCTGTCCCGAGGGGATCGATCGCCTCTAGGAAGGGATCGATCCCTTCCAGGCAGAATGCTTCCGAGGCTTTTCTTCACCGATTTTTAATGCTATGGGATCGATGCTATGGGATCAATCCCATGGTGAAAGGGATCGATCCCTCATAGTAGAAACCCAGATTTTTGGCCTGATAGACTTGGAAATCAATCCTATTTTGGAAGAAATGTCTCCTCAGTCACTTGCTTCATTTGTAATGCATAAAAATGATTTGAAAACAATGAAAGTTATGCATTTTTACTATTTTAAAAACAAAATTTGGTTATTGCCACTTGGGATGCATGAGATGTGAGTAGAAAACTGCAGAAAAAATGCAGAAAAGTGCAGAAAATTGCATGAGTGTGCAGAAACAATAGGTGATCATGGCTATGATAGTGTCTTAACCATTGGAAATGGGTTTTGGCTAATGAAGAGAGTTTAACATGATCAAAACACACAAAATTCAACAATTCAATCTTAAAAAGCTAAGAACATGAACAGTAACATGGTAAGTTAAGGTCATGAATTGCAAGTAGTAATTATATTCTTCAAATTTCTGTCTTGCAATTAGCACAAACCAACTTAAGCCATTTATTCAACATCAAATCAATTCAAGGAGCATTCATAATACCTAATTCACCTCTAAGAATGCAAAATCTCTCCTTGTCCAAGGGTTTGGTGAAGATATCAGCTAATTGGTGCAATGTATCTACATACTCTAGAATAATGTCCCCTTTTTGCACATGATCTCGTATAAAATGATGTCTAATCTCAATGTGCTTGGTTCTAGAGTGTTTGATGGGATTTTTTGAAAGGTTGATAGCACTAGTGTTGTCACACTTGATGGGAACTTGGTTCATTTCTATTCCATAGTCTCTCATTTGTTGTTTAATCCATAAAACTTGAGCACAGCAACTTCCGGAAGCTATATATTCAGCCTCGGTTGTGGATTGAGCTATGCTATTTTGTTTCTTGGAGAACCATGAAATAAGCCTACTTCCTAAGAATTGACATGTTCCCCATGTGCTTTTCCTATCCACTTTGCATCCACCAAAATCCGCGTCAGAATAAGCATGAAGATCAAGTATAGAATCTTTAGGATACCAAAGTCCTAAGGAAGAGGTGTCTTTAAGGTATCT
The DNA here is from genome assembly GCA_031772115.1 of Heritiera littoralis. Lineage (NCBI taxonomy): Eukaryota > Viridiplantae > Streptophyta > Magnoliopsida > Malvales > Malvaceae > Heritiera > Heritiera littoralis. The sequence continues at coordinate 5,972,024 of JAPDPK010000010.1, read as the reverse complement.
AAGGATTCTTTTTACTGCTTGTAAGTGTGATTCTCGAGGAGATGACTGAAATCTAGCACACAAGCATACACTAAACATTATAACGGGTCTACTAGCAGTTAAATATAGCAATGAACCAATCATAAACCTATATAGTTTAGTGTCTACACACTTTCCTCCTTCATCCTTATCAAGCTTGATATTTGTGCTCATTGGTGTAGAGTAAGGTTTAGACTCATCCATTCCAAATCTTTTGAGCAAATCTTTAGTGTACTTAGCTTGATTTATGAAAATACCTTCTTTGCATTATTTAACTTGAAGTCCTAGAAAGAAGGTTAACTCTCCCATCATACTCATTTCAAATTCACCTTGCATTAAATTTGAGAAATCTTTACACAATGACTCATTTGTAGATCCAAAAATGATATCATCCACATAAATTTGAACTACTAATAAGTCATCACCCTTAGATTGGATAAACAAGGTGGTGTCTACTTTGCCTCTTGCAAAACCTTTTTCAATTAAAAACTTTGAAAGTCTTTCATACCAAGCTCTAGGAGCTTGTTTTAATCCATATAAAGCCTTTGATAGTTTGAAAACCTGGTTAGGAAACTTTGGATTTTCAAAACCAGGAGGTTGTTCAACATAAACCTCTTCATTTATGAATCCATTTAAAAAAGCACTTTTTACATCCATTTGATATAACTTAAAATCTTATAGCATGCAAAAGCAAGTAGCATCTTAATGGCTTCTTATCTAGCTACTGGAGCATAGGTTTCATCATAGTCTATCCCTTCTTCTTGTCTATATCCTTGAGCCACTAACCTAGCCTTGTTTCTAATAATAATGCTATTTTCATCCATCTTATTCTTGAATATCTATTTGGTTCCAATGATGGGATAATCTTTAGGTCTTTCCACTAATGTCCACACTTTGCTTCTCTCATATTGATTTAATTCCTCTTGCATGGCCATAATCCAATTTTCATCTTTCAAGGCTTCATCCACTTTCTTTGGCTCAAATTGTGACACAAAGGCTACATGTTGACATATGTTTCTATAGGTTGACCTAGTCCTAACTCCAATGGTTGGATCTCCAACAATATCATTATCTTTCACATATCCAAGTTCTCTAGGACACCTAGATTCTTTCTCAATTATTTCTTGTTCCATGGACTCTTCATTTTTGTTAATATTAAGATCTTCTAATTGTTCCCTAACATCCTTATCTTGAGATGGATCAACTATAGGTTCATCAAAGATCTCTACTTCATCATCAAGATTGGTTCCACTAGTGATATTTGATTCATCAAAGATTACATGTATTGATTCTTCTACTACAAGTGTTCTTTTATTGAAAACTCTATAAGCCTTAGAATTTAAAGAATAGCCAAGAAAAATTCCTTCATCACTTTTAGCATCAAATTTTCCTAGGTTATCTTTACCATTGTTCAAAACAAAACATTTACATCCAAGTGGGTGAAAATAACTTATGTTAGGCCTTTTTCCTTTATAAAGCTCATAGGGAGTTTTCTTTAAAATAGGCCTTACCATAGCTCTATTTATGACATAGCAAGAAGTATTTACTGCTTCAGCCCAAAAATATTTAGGTAAGTTATTTTCACAAAGCATGGTTCTAGCCGTTTCTTCTAAGGTTCTATTTCTCTTTTCAACTACCCCATTTTGTTGGGGAGTTCTAGGAGCTGGAAAATTATGTCTAATGCCATTTTCATTGCAAAATGTATCAAAACCAAGATTTTCAAATTCTTTTCCATAGTTACTCCTAATACTCAAAATAGAGTAACCTTTTTCATTTTGAACAAGTTTTGAGAAAACAATAAATTTATCTAAAGCCTCATTTTTAACACTCAAAAAGAACACCTAAGTAAACCTAGTATAATCATCAACTATCACAAATCCATAGTGTTTACCTCCTAAACTAGTTGTCCCAGTTGGTCCAAAGAGATCTAAGTGAAGAAGTTGAAGTGATCTAGAGGAAGTGACACACTTCTTAGGTTTAAATGAAATTCTTTTGTGTTTTCCTCTTAGACATGCCTCACAAACTTTATCATTTTCAAATTGAAGCTTAGGTAATCCTACTACTAGATCTCTTTTGGCTAACTTAGACAAAACATACATGCTAGCATGGCCTAGTCTTCTATGCCATAACCAAGGTTCATCTTCTCTAGTGGCCATAAAGCATACATTTTTGCTATTAAGTTCATTTAAATCCACAATATAAATATTTTCTTGTCTATGTCCAATAAAGACAATTTGATTAGTTTTGGCATTAACAACATTGCAACACAAATCATCAAACACAACTTTAAATCCCTTATCACACAATTGACTAATACTAAGCAAATTATGCTTTAAGCCTCTAACATACAACACATTCTCAATAGTTGAGGAAGAGTTACCAATTGAGCCAATTCCTTCAATTTGTCCTTTGGAGTTGTCTCCAAATGTGACTTCTCCACCACTTTTATGCTTTAGGAGCTTGAATTGGCTCTTGTCACCCGTCATGTGTCTTGAGCATCCACTATCAAGGTACCAATGTTCCTTGGACTTAGCCTTGTAGCAATACTCTTCCTCCTACAAACACATCAAGCTTTCATCTTAGGTACCCAAATTTTCTTGGGTCCTTGAGAGTTAGTACTTATAATTTTAGATCCTTTAGGGATCCATTTCATCTTTAATGACTCATCACTTGAATTTAAAACATGTTTAGGTACCCAAATTTTGACAGCCATTTTTCCTCTAATCATGGTCTTCCTAGAGGTGCATGCTTGTGAAGAGTGTCCTAGTTTATTACACAATGTGCACAAAACAAATTTTCTATCTTTAACTAGGAAGTTTTTAAGATGAGTCTCTTTGTTAGATGCATTATAGCCTAACCCTTCTCTATCAAAGAATCCTCTTTGAGTCTCTAGCATTTGATCAAGTTTTTGTTGACCCATGTAAAATCTAGAAAAAGAGTTTTGCAAATTATTGTTCTTCTTATTTAATTCTTCGATTTCTAGATTAGCATTTTCTAATTTCTTCTCACATTCTAATTTAACATTCACAAGCATTTCATTTTCCTTTTTCAACTTAGAGATCATTTTCTTATATTTCAAATTCATGCATTCAAATTCATTGGCTAACTCATCAAATGCATCTTGCAATTCATCAAAAGTGTATTCATTAGTATCTAACAAGTTAGAAGTTACCTTCTCATCTTCAAAAGCCATGAAACAAAGGTTGGCTACTTCATCTTCCACATTCTCTTCATCGGAGCAGTCACTATCACTCCAAGTAGCCACCATTGCCTTCTTCTTTTGTTTCTTCTCATTTTGCTTTCTATACAAAGGACAATCAAATTTAATATGACCAGGTTTTTTGCATTCATAACAAATAATTTGGTCCTTTTCTTTCCTACTAGTTTCACCTCTATTTAACTCTCTCCTAGGGGGTCTCCTAGAGTTTCCACTAGCTTTCATCCTCATGAATTTATTGAATCTCTTGGCGAACATGGCCATTTCTAAATCCTCTTCATCACCACTTACATCATGATCATCTTTTGATTCCTCAATTGTGGTGGATTTTAGTGCTACTCCAACTTTCTTTGGGGGATTTTGATTTCTCTTAATTTTCATCTCATAAGTGAGTAAGGATCCCATAAGTTCATCTAATGAGAGTGTCTGAGGGTCCTTGGATTCCTCAATAGCAGTGACTTTAGCTTCACATGATTTAGGTAAGCTATTGAGAACCTTTTTCACCATCTCTACATTAGAGTATGTCTTCCCTAAAGCTTTAAGACCATTTATTATGTCCGTAAACCTAGTAAACATGTCACTAATTGACTCATCATTCTTCATTCTAAATAGTTCATAGTCTTGAGTGAGCATGCCTACTTTTGTTTCTTTGACTTGTGTGGTTCCCTCATGTGTGATAGCTAGTTTATCCCAAACTTGTTTAGCATTCTCACATTGTGAAACTCGATTATATTCATTTGATCCTAATGCACAAAATAGTGTGTGCATTGCTTTAGCATTAAGTTGTGCCATTCTAATGTCATTAGTATCCCACTCATCTTCTTTCTTAGGCACATCCGACCCATCTACTTTCTTAATAGGAATAAAGGGACCTTTAACAATAATTCTCCATACTTCATAATCATTGGCTTGAATAAATAGCATCATTCTAGTCTTCTAATAAGCATTGTTTTCACAATTAAAGAGTAGAGGTCTAACCGTAGAGTGTCCGTCTCCTACCAAAGGTGTAGACAAACTAGTTTGAGCCATTAGTGATCGTTTTACTCGATAGATGTTAGTCTAACTTAATCTCGAGTCCAAGCTCTGATACCAATTGTTGGCTCTACCGAGAGGAGGGGTGAATCAGTTTTTCTAGTTATTTCTAATTTTCCTAACTCTTATTGCACAATTAAAACTAAATAAACAACAATGAAAAAAAATAAGTGCAGTAAAAAGAGTAAGGGAAAGAGAAGCAAACACAAGTTTATAGAGGTTCGGCCAATCTCTTGCCTACGTCCTCTCTTCTTGAACCCCTTGTCAAGGTTTTGATTCAGCTCTTCCTTGTGAATCCTTACAAACCACTTGAAGGTGTGGCAAGACCTCTTACAATTTTTCTTGAGACTTTAGAAATCTCCTTCTAAGCCTCTACCCTTGTATTACTACCCACACTCTACAATATCAGACCTTACAAGGATAGCTCACCCCTTTGAATATCAGAATTTTCAGTGAATAGGTGAAGAACAACAAAGAATCTCACAAATGGAGTTACATAATGAAGATTTTCAGATTTGATTTTCTTTCTTGAAGCTTGAAGATTTTTGAGTGCTTGTTCTGCCTCCAAACTTCATAAATGCCTCTATTTATAGTCCACCAAACGGTTGGAACGGTTGGTGAAGCATTTAATGCAAATCTTCCCGTTGAAACCCTCAAAAACTAGCCGTTGGAGTCAGAATTCGAGCGAAGGGATCGATCCCTTTTCTGGGGGGATCGATCCCTTTTCTCCAGAATGCATTCCTAGCCTTTCCTGGGCCTCTTCCAAGTAATCTGCCATTTAGGGATCGATCTCTTTCCTGGGGGGGATCGATCCCTTTTCTCCAAAATGCCTTCCTGCACCTATTTTGCTGCAAATTGATACACATTGATGGCTTTTGTGATTCTAAGTCAGTTCAAAACCTTCTAACACTTTCCTAAGAATATTTACTGACTTTTTCAATTGAGATCACAATCCAAAAACTTTGTTTAAAATATTTTCTATTATTGAGTTCATTCAAAGCAAATTTACTTTTGTAGAAAAATCATTTTTAAGTTTACTTGAGTTTTGTCATTTCAAAATACTTGTCAATTTAAAGCTAACAACCCGATTTTTAGAATGTCACCAACTTTTACTTTTATAATCATAATTATTCCCAAATATAACCAATGTGGATGCAACGAGCCAAGGTAATTACAAAAGACTATAAGCTCTTTTGCTTTATTGCCTTCACGTCCTTTTTTAATGCTTCAGTGGCTTGAATGTTACAGTGCATCTCTGGGTACCAACTTCAGTGCCTCACTGCCTCTCTCATTGTTTCATGTTTTTGATAGGCTTAATATTCCTAACCAAGTGATCAACTCATCTTGAACTCGGTCAATCTCAAAAAATCATTAACACGCATCATCATAACACTTCCTTAATTATTAAATCTAAATATATTTATTGTTAAAACATTTTCATTTAAAATCTTTATATTAATGAGATAACATATTATAATTTATTAAAAGTATATAGAATTTATATACTAATAATATATCAAATATAAATTCAATATTAAGTCTACTATATGGATCAGGTAAAATAAATGAGGCTTGATCAAAAATCAACATGGATTTTAGTTTCAACATTTAAAGTCAGGCAATACAACTGTTAAATATATAACAAATATTATATGTATTACTAATTTGAAAACGAATATATGTAAGATTTACTAATTTAAAATTTTGAAAAAGCAAACATGTATTATAACTAGAGTCAGGGGTATAAATGAGTTAAACTATTTGTAAGCTACTCGAATTCAATTAATTTATTTTCAAACTGAATTCGTAAGCTACTCGAATTTGACTAATTTATTTTCTAGCCAAACTCAAACTATTCAAATAATGAATTGAACCGAATTTGAACTTCTTAATAGTTGGCTCGAGCAGCTCGCAAGCCTAGCAAACTTTTTTAATAGATATTTAATATTTTATTATTAATTTACTATTATCTCTTAAAATATATAAATGAAAAATGACAAATCAAACTTAACGACTTAAGTTCGAGCGAATCAAACTGAGCTCAAGTTCAATCAAGCTCGAATCGAATTTCAAAAAATCGAATTTTTGAGTCAAGTTAAGCTTAAACTTGATATTGAATTCTTTCGACTCGGTTCGATTATACCCTTAATTATAATTGTTGTGTGGATATAAATTTCTAAATGATACTTATTAAATTTTATTTTTAATTTTTTGTTTAAAAATTTGGTAAAACTTAACAAACCTTGATTTTCATTTGGCTTGTAAGAATGACTTTGAACAAATATTGGAACTCAAAAAATGGAGACAAACCTGTTTCAAATTTTCAATTCAAACTTTTCTGAAATTTGTTAATACTCTACATAGCTTGATCCTCTGTAACCAATTCAATTCAATCCAATCCATTGCTGTATCTACTTTTATTTTTAAATTAAGCATATAATTTTTTTTTTCAAAAAGCACATACTGATTACAACTTGCAAATTGCAATAGAATAAACAGCCATCCTGAAACTTCATTTTATTTTTTTCCCTTAGCTTTAAAATTTAAAGTTTAAACTTTTTTTTGTAAGATTTTTTTTCTCTCTTCAACAAAAATATAAAAAAAAATAAAGAGACTGTAAATCTATAGACAATGGTTCACCAGCGTCCATACATTTTAATGCTAAATTGTAGCATCTTTAACTAAGCATGCCATAAACTTCAATTAAGCATATTAAATATTAAATACAAGTTAAATAACATAAGATAAGCTATATATATAATACTACTTACTACTATAAGAAATGGTAGGCGTTCATATGATTAAAAAATAATTAATATTCTAATAAAATGGCACCCTCTACTATATTATTATTATTATTATTATTATTATTATTATTATTATTATTATGCAAGAAGAGGCATGACTCAAACTAAGGATATATCCAAAATTTCAACCATACTTACCATTTGAGTTAAGCCCAAATTAACGACAATTTTATCACCCTTTCAAGATGCAATCAACTTGCATATATATGCACGCAATGCTATGATATGAACCCCAAGAATAGGCAACAGCATTAGAACTACACGGACTTGTTCTGGATAAAGCAATGGATATGCTATTTCTTTTTCTTTGGTGTAATGTGCCCATATCATATTGAGTATAAAATTAATCTCTGCTCGCATACATGGCTGGCACTAGCCTAAGGGAACTTGACAATATGAGGATTCGAACACGAAACCTCCCACTATAGATCGTCCTTACTCAAAAACTCAATAGGATCTTACACCACTGAGCCAACCCTTTTAATCTCCTTCGAAACACCTACTAATCTAACTATATATTACCACTGATAAGAGATCTATAATTCTACACCTTAACTGAATTCCCATGTGTCTTTGGAAAAGTATTTGGCTGGAGAGATGTTGCATAGATTGACATTGGCCTCCATTAACAGTCATTCTTTGTAATTTTGGCCTATCAGTGCCAAGAAGATTCAAAACATCTTATAAATAACTCCAACCAAGACAAATCATGTATATCTTGGATGTTTCTTACTCAAGGGAGCATGTAATAAGTTGTGGACTAACCAACAACCGGAAGAAAATCTGCAAAGCTACACAATGATACTGAAAAGTAGCCCTAACAAGGAGCCCTGGTGCTTCAAACCCACGTATGCAGGGATGCCTTCTGATTCATTCCAGCGCAGTGTCTCTCAGAAACAGGATGGACAACAAGAGAAGCAGGAGAACCATCTTCTCGTTTCTGCATTTCGGGTTGCTTTAGATGCCTGAGACTTAGCTGTCTCCGGCTTTGGGGTTTCCGGTGGGGTCTGTGTCTTGGCGATGTCCGAAGGAGACTGCGCAGTTGCTTTAGGGGTCGAGGACCGTGACACTTGATTCTTATTCCTCGTACTTTTTCTCGACGAACCACTTTTGTCTGCATGATCTCCTGTCAATCTTCATAATAAGAAATGCATTAGATTCGTAGCTATTTTCAGATTGTCAGGTATTACCAAAACAAGAACAAGGCTTAACAGAAAGGCTATTTTTCGCTTGAATTCGTGATCTCTAGATCACAGAGCAAAATTTAAACAAAGGTTTGCTCAATTCACTTGTACAAACACCAGATAAATTGCATGTTGATGAATTGTTTAGTAAAGCTTACATAGGGAAGGCAAAAGATTTGACACTTGCATCTGAATGCTGAGACAAACTACGAGAAAGGGGCGCAATGTTTTCCTTATGCTGAGATTCATTCTGTCTCAAAACCTCCCTCATTGTTTCAGCTGCGGCTGCCTCATTAACACCATACCGGTCCTCATTCAAGTCGCCGGTTTTCATGGTGATTTCAGTTGATTTTTCAGTTGGTGTCTGGGGATTGCTTGGAATGTCTGCCAATGGACCAGACAGGGTATTGGGATCACTAGCGTAACCAAGCTCGCCCGATTTCGACATCCAACTCAGTTGTTCCCTGCTGAAACTCATGTTCCCCATGTGAATGCTGAACAACGATTCGTTGGAAGCAACACTCCAGTCCATGGGACTTGCAGTATTTGTCCTGGCAAACACATAGGCCGGAATCCTATCTGAAGCTTCGGAAGGGAAGCCTCCAGCCTGTGTTGCAGGAATTGGTGTGGCTGAACCATCACCGTCCGGCTTAGGGCTGACCGGAATCTCTTCTCCAATATGTTCACCCTTACCAACGCCGGCATTCGATGCACTGGTTCCAGGTGAACCCAATTGGACAGCTTCATCCGATGAAGAAGATGAATGAGAAGGAGATCTCAACTTTTTGTCTGAAGAAACATGACTATTTTCACTGGTAATAGCTACTTTTCCATTCACATTTTCGGATTCCATAGCTGAAATGCCTGAGATTTCATGTATTCTCTAATCCTATCCCAGCTCAAGACCCAGGAGTTCATGCTGTAGATATGAAACAAGAAACAAATCAGACTTCCAACACAACAACAAAAGATCAATGGTGGCCAGGAAGAAACTTTGCAAAATTTCCAGATAATTTCTAACAGGACACCTTAGGCTACCTACAATTAAAAACCTACCATGAATCTTTGAAATGACTGAAGAACTAGTCGTCCTTGCAGGCACAGGAATTCGCAGGCCATGCATGAATGATTCTTTGTAAATTCAACATCACATTATAAGAAACAAGCAGGATAACAAATCAAAGGAACAAAATGACATCAAAAAACCAACAACCTTGAATTAACGCCAAGCAAAGCTTCTGCTCCATCCACAAAAGATGTACCTTCTTCAAACTCGAATCCCCACCAACAGCGTAACAGAGAAACCAAACAGAAGAACAAAAAGAAGAAACAAGACAACGGGAAAAACCAGAGAGAGATGAGAGAGAGAATGTTGGATGAGAGTGGATATGAGTTGAGAGGGAAATTTTAAGGCCTGGCATTGGTTTAGGCACTTGTTTCTCTCTTTTATCTATGGTACGAATAACCAACTTTTTTTTAACGACCTTGCGCCCCATGGCTTAACTAACTAATTCTTCAAAACTAGTATAAATATATATTGACTATTTATTTATGTTCCCAAAATGTTAGCTAAATTCCTAAATTTGAGATATTTTTCAGTTAAATTTTGATGCAAAGTTCAATATAAATTTCATAACTTGTAAAATCATCAAATAATTTTAATTTTATTCAGAAACTTCTATAATAATGTCAAATTTTTGTATCTTATAAGGTTAACGTATAAAATACATGATTAAATGTAAATTTAATATCAATAGATGTAAAATATGTTATAAGTATCGTATATGTGAGAATGAACATAAAATTAGTATCAATAGATATAAACGATGATAATTTTATTACAAAATGTGTTTGTGCTTATTTTTATATGTTAACGATACTTTTAATATATTTTATGTCTATTCACACTAAGTTTACGTTTAATCATATTTATTTACATTACCCTTACAAAAAGATAAAAAATTTTGATCTTATTGTAGAATAATTCTCTCAATTTATTCATAATAAATGAGATATATATCCTTAAAATAAAATTGCAAAAAAAAAAAATAGAAGTCACTCCTTGTACAATCATTTTAAGAACACATTTTTTTCCCATTGATTTGATATATAAATTCATTTTATACATGCGCTAAAAGAACTTTCTTTAATTTCATTTATCTCGTTACTTATATAATATTAGTTTAGATAAGTGATGAGTTTGAAAAATAAAAAATGACTATAATGAAAGATAAATTTAATATGATAATAAAAATAATTTGAAAAAAAAAAAGGTGAAAGAATAATTTCACCTGTTTACTAATTTATTCAGTTCATTTTGAATATTAGAAGTGCAATAAGATCCAAATGACCCCGCAATCCCATCGCATTGCAAATAAAATATTAGTATTTAGTATTTATGCATGAATAACATAACAGCTCTAGTTTAATCAAAGGTCTTGAGTTCGAGTTCTGAGTATGCAGTTGTGTTAAAAACTCTTGAGGGAGAGCTTTGCCGCCCTTTGGGTCCTGCCCGCTCGAATTTGGATTAGTCCTATACCAGAATGGTGTAGAGATATCGGGTGGTTTTGACAAAAAATAAAAAATAACATAACAGAAATTGATGTTTGAAAATAATTTAAATTAAAATTTCCATCTCTAAAATCATTTTGAAAATTAGGGGTATAAACGAATAGAACGTTTGACAAACTGTTCGTAAATTCATTCAGTTTCTGTTCGTTTGTTTTCATTTATTAAGCTTAATGAATGAACACGAACAACATTTTAGTGTTCGTTTATTAAACGAACCGAATATGAACAGAAGTGTGGTTCGTTTGTTTTTGTTTAAGAACAGGCTCGCTTATATTCATTTATTATTCATTCATTTAAAGTGTCATTTGTTGTTCGTTCGTTATTTGTTAATTTATGTTCGTTTATAACTCGTTCATTTAAAGTGTTATTTGTTGTTCATTTATTATTTACTAAAATACTAAAATTACTTATATTATATAAGTTATATAATATATATCTTATTTTTAAGACATTAACCTAAAAATTTAATACTTAATTCTTAAACATATTTATACAATACGACTTTGTTGGCTTAAAAATTAATAAAATATAATAATAAAATAATTATAAAATTGAATTAGTTAATTTTTCTTAGTATAATTATTTTTCTTTTATTTTAAACATAATATACTGAAATTAAATTAATAAGAGTTTCATAATAAGTTAAAATCTCATTCTTATCTATTGACCATATATATATATATATATATATATATATATATATATTACACATATGAGTATACGCACATATATATCTGATACTTTAGTATATGTATACCAATATATGTATATGTATATGATACAAATTGTACTTAAAATTGTAATTATCAATTTTAATAAAATATTGTTGACTAAAGTTGTGTTGTATTTAAGATTTCGTGTTGGATGATTTCAATTTGCATGTGAGATTTAATTTTTATGTATGACTTTTAATATTTAATATTTAGTTTGTTCTCATGAACACTTATTCATGAACATTTGTTTGTGAACATGTTTGTTTAATGGTTTTATGTAAACTTGTTCGTGAACTCGGTCGTTTACATGTTCACGAATGCGTTCGTTTAGGATGAATGAGCATGTTCACGAACATTTAACGAATATTTTCTACCAAACAAACAAACGAACACGAACATAAAATAAAAACCAAATTCCTTAATGAGTACGAACGAACACGATCGGCACTAAAAAACAAACGAATGAACAAAAACATCAATTTATTCATTCGTATTTGGTTCATTTACAGTCCTATCAAAAATGAATTTCATTGCTCAAAAATCAATGTGAACTTTAGATTAAAAAGAAATTATATTACATTTTCTTTTAAGAAAAAACCTTTTCTATTATACTTTTCTTTTGCCAAAATTCTATTTTCATTAACAAGGTCAAAGTTTTATTATGAGCAAAAAGATTTGGAAATTGGAAACTTCTTAAACTCCAAGCACAAGTGCACAACATCTAGGTAAATACTTAAGCAGTGGAATTCGAAAATCAATACATACTATTAAATATAGCTTTGAACAGTGTTTTATCAATTAAAGCAATTTGTGAAGACGCTTGTATGAACACTGTTTTCAGTTGAAGAATTGACGAGCGGTTATGCAGTTGTGTGGATTGGCGAGCTATGTGGGTTGGCGAGTTGTTATGCTGTTGTGTGAATTGGTGAGTTGTGTGGCTTGGCGATCTGCTGCAGTATTACGATAGTTGAATCGAAGAAAATGGAAGCTTCTACAGCTATGTAGATTGGTGAGCGGTTATGCCGTTGTGTGGATTGGCGACCTGTTGCAGTATTACGATAGTTGAATCGAAGAAAATGGAAGTTTCTATAGTTGTGTAGATTGGTGAGCGGTTATGTAGTTGTGTGGATTGGTGAGCTATGTGGGTTGGTGAGCTATTATGCTGTTGTGTGGATTGGCGATCTGTGTGGGTTGGCGAGCTGGTAGGTTTTGGTAAATTGTTTATCAATAACATCAATAGTTGAATCGAAGAGAATGGAAGTTTCTACAACTGTGTAGATTGGTGAGTGGTTATGTAGTTGTGTGGATTGGCGAGCTGTTATGCCATTGTTTGGATTGGTAACCTACGTTGTGACGTTCTCGCTACTACATCTTACCATCTAACTTTTTCTTTATCTTATTTGACCTAATTAGACTCGTCCGTCAATGTCATTCATTCCTTTTCTTTCTAAGCTAAATATTTAATAGCTCAATATGAATATTTTACTTTCCATAAAACAGAATAATGATATATATATACATATCATTCCTTTCCACAGAATCTTATACATCATTCTTAACTTAAATCCCCGACATCTTATAAACATTAATGTACTGTAGTACTGTCTGACTTACATGAATACATAAGTATACCTTAAATAGTAACTGGGAAGCGTATCTCGAAGGTACACTGAATATCTCAAAAGCAAGCTCCTCTATTTGGAGCGATTTCACTTCAGATAATCTGTAGGAAAAATATTCGTAAAAGGGTGAGTTTACACTCAGTAAGAAATATATGTAAAAGAGCGTACTATGCCTCTATATGCAGTTTTCCTGCTTGGCTCTATAATGTCATGTAAAATCATTATAAAGCGTAAGTTCTTCATAATAGCATATGCTTACAAATCAAGTAAATCATATACTTCTTTAAAGTAGCATATGCAAACGTACTTCACATGCTTTCTTCAAACATACATCTTATACTTTCTTCAAAACATACATATCATATATTTTCTTTAAAACATGTATCATATTCTTTCTTCAAAAACATACGTCATATACTTTTGCATAACAGAGAGACTATTGGCATATTAACAGAATTATGCACTGAATCATGTGGCGTACTCCCGTAGGAGCCAGGAATCCTTTCCTAGCCAATATATACATAACAGAGACAATTTGGCCAAACGTCGGCGGCTACAGTGAACACTATTCAGGTGACATCTACAGCACTGAGGGCTGGACTAGAGCTCCTCAGCCATGAACATATACAGAAGTGCATAATCATTAAGTACTTTATAGTCTCAAAACAGTTGTCATATAGCTATCTGCTATGACATTTATACTTTCTTGAAATAGGTTTTGAAACCCCTTTTTAAACAGGGAAGTCGATTGGCCTACAGGGCAGTCGGTTGCTGCCTCGTATTTTCATTTATAAATTTCGATATTTTATTTTCTGAAAACACATAGGGGCAGTCGACTGGTTTTGAAACAGTATGCTTCTTTATTTTCTGAAAACACATAGGGGCAGTCGACTGGTTTTGAAACAGTATGCTTCTTAAAAATTGGCAGTCGACTGTTCTTATAGGCACTCGGCTGGTTTTGAAACAGAATACATTTTAGCAAATAGCAGTCGACTGTCCCATATAGCAGTTTACTGGTTTGAAACAGAATGCATATTGGGAAAATAGCAATCGACCAGCTTACATAGCAGTCGACTGGTTTGTCTCGGTTTTCGAAAAACTATGCTTTGGTTGTCTCTAGGCAGTTGGCTGCTACTTAAGGCAATCGGCTGCTCCTAACCTAACTGGTACTAGAAGTAAAATCCGAAACCTAACTTTTCCTGCACTTCAAAACAACTGGTACTTCTTTCCAAATGACATTTAAAATATCTTAAAACATGGGGACATAGTCACCATACGTCCGTTACATAAATTCCTTACCTCAATTAGCAAAAATCCAATAGCTTGGTTACACCAACACTTCTTCTTTTTCTTTACTTCTTCAAGCTGTAAACATCATCAAAATTAAACCTTAATAAATACACTCTACCAACTTTACACAATTCCATACCATAGCCAAAATCAGCTAAAACCATCTAAATCTCTTACCTTTGCAAATCACCAAAATTTCAGGATTTTAGATCTCTTTAATCACTTTGATTCAGCCTTTCATATTAAAGGCTTAGCTTGAGCTAGCGACAAGGATCATTTTTTGTCAAGTGAACCTAACGAATCGATGATCGGTAATGGTGGTTTGTTAAGGTAGCTACAATAGAGACTTAGAGGAAATTGGAGTGGGACGAGAGGGTGAGGGTTGGGAAAGTTGCTGCCATGTGGTGATGGAGATGATGACTAAGCCATTGCATTAAATGCATCTTTATCCCATTAATCATCTCAGCCATGCTTCCTTTGACCCTTTGACCATTCACTAATTCTCTTCTTCTTTCTTCATATGACATGTATTTAATTACCAAAATTTGATATTAATTTCTTCATACTCTAAACATTTTCATAATATCAGAATTTACTTCTTTAACTAATGGACTTTCAATTTCTTTATTTCTTCTCATGTTCCATACATCATTCATACATCAAACTTCTCATATTTACTTAATCATTTCAGTTTATAATACTTTATAAGTATAAGGAAATTACATGAAATTAAGGGATTTCACATGCGTGTGTTGGCGAGCTGCTGCGGTATTACAATATTAGAATATATTTCTTATTGATATAAATATTTTGTTAATATATACTATTAAAGATAGCTTTGAACAATGTTTTGTCAATTGAAGCAATTGGTGATGACGCGTGTATGAACACTATTTTTAATCGAAGAATTAGCGAGCAGTTATGCAGTTGTGTGAATTGACAAGCTATGTGGGTTAGTGAGTTGTTATGCTACTGTGTGAATTGGCGAGCTGTGTGTGTTGACGAGTTATTATGTTGTTTTGTGAATTGGCGAGCTGTGTGGGTTGACGATCTGCTACAGTATTATGATAGTTGAATCGAAGAAAATGAAAGTTTCTACAGCTGTGTAGATTGGTGAGCGGTTATGCAGTTGTGTGGATTGGCGAGCTATGTGGGTTGGCGAGCTGTTATGCAGTTGTGTGGACTTGCGACATATGTGGGTTGGCGAGCTGCGGTGGTATTACGATAGTTGAATCGAAGAAAATGGAAGTTTCTACAGTTGTGTAGATTGGTGAATGGTCATGCAGTTGTGTTGATTGGCGAGCAATGTGGGTTGGCGAGCTATTATACTACTGTGTGGATTGGCGATCTGTGTGGGTTGGTGAGCTTGTAGGTTTTGGTAAATTGTTTATCAATAACATCAATTGTTGAATCGAAGAGAATGAAAGTTTCTATAGCTGTGTAGATTGGCGAGTGGTTATGCAGTTATGTGGATTGGCGAGCTGTTATGCCGTTATGTGGATTGACGACGTACGTGGGTTGGTAAGCTGCTGCTGCATTACTATATTAGAGTATATTTCTTATTGATTTAAATATTTTGTTGTTGTATTTAAATATTTTCTTTTACTAACAGTTATTATGTTGTGTATTGTGTTTTCCAGATTTGTTGTATTCTATTCAATTGCTGTAATACTGTCTTTAAAGGTAACTTTAATCTCTATGTAACAATAGTGATATTATTTCTACTTTTACTTTTTTTGTTGTTCCATGTTTACATTGAACCAAAATTTTAATCAGGTTTTGTAACAAATTAACAAGCATGATTGTTCAAGTCTTGAGTATTTTAATTTTTAACACTTCATTTGTATGCATAGAATTTGAACAAAAAATTGTGAAAAAAAAAATTCTCGTAGTGAAGCACGAGTAATTTTCTAGTTAACAATAAGATAAAGGAAAAGGGTTAATTAAATTTTGATTGACGGTTAGATCTAATAATTTTAAATATGATAAGCTGATGCGATATGAAAATAATATAAAACAATATGTATTATACTTTTAAAAAAATGTAAATAAAGATAAAATAAAAAATATTTCTTTTTTTGACACATCAACATGAATTATAACACAATAATTTTTATATTTTATACGTATGTTACATCAAATAGACACGGTACAAATGCACAAATCCTAAGATTTATTTAGGGTATATTTTTTAGTTAAATAAAAATTAAAAATTTAAGGAAAATTCTACTCCTATTAATAATTAAAAAAAAAGCATAAATAATTTGCATACGTAAGGAAGACGTTCTTATTTTTAGCCGCTAAAATTCCTTGCAAAAAAGTCATCATAATCAACGGCTAATAGTCCTTTCTTCGTGCATCCTCTGGTCGGATGATTAGACTGCTAGACCCTGCAAAATTTTGCAAGTCTTATCAAGATCCAAAATCAAAATAACCTGGAAA
Source organism: Heritiera littoralis (assembly GCA_031772115.1). Classification (NCBI taxonomy): domain Eukaryota; kingdom Viridiplantae; phylum Streptophyta; class Magnoliopsida; order Malvales; family Malvaceae; genus Heritiera; species Heritiera littoralis. The sequence goes on along the minus strand of JAPDPK010000010.1, from coordinate 5,955,128 downwards.
ATCCCCAAAAAAAACTCCATCAAGATTCAAGCTTGATCCCAGATTTGACTACCCAAATGGCCCAAAGCCAAAGACCAAAAACCCTCCTTGATTCAGTGGGAGAAGAAATCATCAGAATCCTAACCCCTGTTTCGATCTGCATGTTTCTAGTTGTCCTTCTGGTCTCAATTCTCAACTCAAATTCTTCAGCTTCAGTAACATCAATTGCAACCATAGCTTACTCAGAAACCAGCTCAGATTCATCCTGGGACAAATTCGTAGGTGCCCTTTTGAATTCTTTAGCTTTTGTTGCTGTTGTCACTGTTGTTACCTTCATTTTGGTGCTCCTTTTTTACCTTAGATGGACTAAGTTCTTGAAAATATATATGGGTTTTTCTTCTTTTGTTGTTTTGGGGTTTATGGGTGGTGAAATTGCCTTGTTTTTGATTGAGAAATTTAGTGTTCCTATTGATTGTATTACCTTTTTGGTGGTTCTGTTTAATTTTGCTGTTGTTGGTGTTTTGGCTGTGTTTATGTCCAAAATGGCAATTCTTGTGACACAAGGGTACTTGGTCTTGATTGGAATGCTGGTTGCTTATTGGTTTACTCTTTTGCCTGAATGGACTACTTGGGTGTTGTTGGTTGCTTTGGCATTGTATGATCTTGCAGCGGTTTTGTTGCCTGTTGGGCCTTTAAGGCTTCTTGTTGAGCTTGCTATGTCTAGGGATGAAGATATCCCGGCTTTGGTGTATGAGGCTAGGCCTGTTATTCATCATGATTCTGGTTCGGGGGAGAATACAGTTCAAAGGAGGGTTTGGAGACAAAGGAGAAATGTTACACAGGATACAGAGGATAATTCAAATTTGAATGGCAATGTTGTTTCTGATTCAAACTCTACTGTTGATACCGTTCAGACCAGCCATAATGGATCACGAATTGCTAGGGTGGAAGAGGGGCAGGTTTCAGAAAGGAATACTGAGCTTTCTGCACCATTACTTGATCACAGAATGAATGATCAAGATGGTATGCCAATTGAAAGCTTGGTGCTAGAGGGTATGGGATTGGGTTCTTCTGGTGCTATCAAGCTTGGATTGGGGGACTTTATCTTCTACAGCGTGCTAGTTGGCAGGGCAGCAATGTATGATTTTATGACAGTGTATGCATGTTATCTTGCTATTGTAGCTGGTCTGGGCATTACATTGATGTTATTGGCATTTTATCAGAAAGCTCTACCTGCTCTTCCTGTGTCAATAGCACTCGGTGTTTTGTTCTATTTCTTAACAAGGTTTCTGCTTGAAGTTTTCATTGTACAATGTTCTTTGAATCTTGTGATGTTTTAAATATAATTATTTCATACTTAAGTTATGGAATGTTGCTCACTGAATTCACGGTCAATTCTTGTGATTCATTATTTCTCCAACTAGTTCTAGTGCTTGCTTATAGGATTTAACTTTTAATTTTAGACTTGGTGTAAACTGTTTAAGCGGCTTTGTTGAAGTCTTGAAGAAGCTATATGTCAACTCTGTTAATCTATCTTTGGAAGCCCTGTGTTTGAAGTTGAAACCTTGAATGAGTGATCAAATTAAACTATTCAAAGAAATGAAAATGAATAGCTATCTGTTTACCAAAAACAAAACCAAATTTTAGTACTAAGGTATGGAGCTAGTTGGCAATTTGTGAAGCATCCATGGAAAATGCCATGGAAGCAAAAAAGTGGAGAAGACAAACTTAAGAAACATTAGACTTGGTGCTCTTGAAACTTGAAAGCGAAATTGAATCAATCTAAAGAGGTACTTCAATTTTCAAAAGGTACTTTAGAGCATAATTGAAAGTTGGCAGAAGAATGGATTTGAAGGGGACAAGGAGTTATTATTCATGCACTTTCTGCACCTTGGTAGGTTCTTTTGTCACAGGAGCTGTTAGTTGTTACTCTCTAAAGCTTCACTTTTGCGACTGCTATTTGGTAAGCATATAGATCAAGGCTCTTTGGTTCTTACAAATTGGATCCCTCACAAGTGATTTTACCTTTTCCCATAAGCAAATATTCATTTTCTCCTATGGCTAGCTCAGCTACATGCTATTGTTGATGTTGTATCCTATATTTTGAAAGTAAGGTGCTACATTTTGCTAATGATATTTAAAAAAATACAGAGACATTATTTAACCCTTAATGCTTTTAGGCTTCCATCTTATGTTGTCATCTTCCAATTGTTCTTCGTCTTCAAGGGCGGGGAGGACTTAATTTGTCGATGATGCAAGTATGCAGTTTCATTGTCATGATTTGGCTTCCCTCTTCCTCCATATTTCTATTTAGTGGGATGAGATAAGGAGCGAGTGCTCCTGTATCAGAGAAAGGTTCTAAGCAGATTAGAACTTGTGTTCATGTTAGCTTATAAGCTATTTCTGCTACAAAACAGATTGGAAGAGTTGCAGCTTCATTTTTCTTTTTCTACTATTCTAGGCGTGTGTTATGGATCACAAGGTTCATGCAGTTTGGTTGGTTAGGAAAGTGTAGTGTTTATTCGTTGACCTGCACTGAAATTGAAGTATGAGGTAGAATGAAGGTTGGGTTCAGGGAGTCCTCAAGATGCTTTAGGGGATTTCACAGAATTTGGCCTTTAGTAAGCACCAAGTAATGTTGTGAAATATGTTAATTATGATGTTACAGATGGTAGGAGACTGTTCATGGCTTGTTTCATTCTCTGTGAAAGATCTGATTAATGCATGAAACATCCAGACCATTTAATAATATCACAAAAAGGGCAGTACGGACTTGTGCTATAGGTAGACTTGATAATTCGTATATATAATTTATGTTCGTAATTTGTGTTCGTGTTTGTATCAAATTGTACTCGTGTATGTGAAATATAAAAATTTCATGTCAAAAATAGTGTCGATAGGATAAACACAAAACAGTTTTTTGATAATAAAATTAAATCGTGCTAGACAGTTTCCAGCCCAAGTCCTCAATATGAATCATAATCATCCAGAGAGCAAGAATCTGACTAAGATATGTTGCACAACCAATGAATAAAAAACTATTAATTAGATCTCAAATCTGTGAAGATAGCAAGAGGCAAACTAAGATACTCCATAACAGGCTTGCAGTAGCATAGGAGGAGAAGTAATCACCATTGGGATGCACCTGAACATCTCAAATGCAGAAACAACTGTTACCAGTTAGAGTCTTACGCAAATTTAATTGCTTTCTTACAAGTTTGTTGTGTCTGCAAGGAAACTCCATTCTGATGCACCTAATACCTAACCCTTTGACACATGTGCATTAACACCTTCATTTTCAATGTAACTGGCCTTTCTGATTAATGGAGACAACATGCCTCTTTCTCAACTGCTTTAATGGATCAAATGCCAGCATTACCAGCCACTTTTACTGTTCATCAAACCTGAAAGCACCTAAGTGGGGCATTAATGCATCACTATCATCTTAGCTTTTATTTCAATAGATTGAAGTAAGTTACATGAACCAATATATGTACTTGGTTAAGTCGTCAACATAAAGTAAGGGACGTCCCAACAAAGCTCTTATATCAGTTCATCATTTCATGAATTGAACAAGTTTTAATCGCTAATTGTCCAAACTTACCGTCATGCTCTTCCTTTATCCAAATTGGGGACCAACCGCATTTTCATGTAAAACTCAACACAATCAGAGTTAGGGCATCATTGCATCCCAGCCAAAATTAAAGCAGTCATGAATGGTAGGGCAGTCTCAGAATCTGAGGCTTGCAGAAGTTGACTGATCACTTTCCTCGTAATTAGGAGTTACAAGCATCTCCATACATGTATATGTTCTTTGAGAAAGGATACTCACATAGTCAAAACCTTAGACCATAAGCAGAAAAATACTACCAACCCTCGAATCAAAACAACAAACAATCCTAACATAACAATGAACCTAGAGAATGAGCTGGGTCATACGCCTAGAATTGAGTTTATCAGAAAAGTTTCGGTTATAACATTTGCAGGATAGCTAAGCATGTTATTTCAAGCCAAAAGAAACACAGGCACGGCCATTGGTATGTACTTGGAGAGCCAATTGCAGGAGAAACAGAAACTTCGGAAGTACACATTAATTACAATCACATTTACATCTATGACAATCAACAGTTTGTCAGGAAAAGAGAATATTGAAAAAGAAAGAGTGAAAAAGAAAACAATGGCTGAAACATAGGACCTTTTCAGTCTTCACCATCTCCGCGAATTGCGCAATGATCTTGGTGACCCTTCAAAAAGGTCCAGGAGCAATTTTTCCACATCTTCTACAGTATGCTTAACGCATTTGTCATCGATATGAGTAGGGTTTCTCCCGAGAAAAGTTCGATATGCATGGACTACTTTAAGTGAAGTTGAAATTCGCAAATCTTCACGAAGCTGAGGATCTGGGATACACCAACTTGTCTGGCTTTTGTATACCTCCTCAAAAGCAACGCTAAAGCCCTTGCACCTTTCTTTGAAAGTGGATTTTGACATGGAACTTGCACCTGGGTTATCATCCTTCAGCAAAGACACAACTAAACTCCACGTTGCCCTCTCATAGTTCATTGCATGCTGCTGAAACTTTGCATTATGCTTACGAATCCAGTCATCTCCAAAGCAGAGTCTGAGTTCAGAACCCTTAACCTTTTGAACCATGTAATGGACGTTGTTTGTCAAAAAAATATGCTGTAAAGCCTCATCCTTGTATAGTTTTGATTTCTTATGAAGAATGGACTCCAAAGAACTTGTGATTGATCGAAGATGACAAGCCATCGGACAAGAAGTGGTAAGAGACATGTTCTGCCCATAATCTGGCTTAGTAACTGGATTCGCAACATCCGCATCTTGGTCCTTGAGAAGCAAATTGAGGGTGTTGCAATATTCAGGGAACATCCTTATGTAATTCATAACATATTTATTGAGAGGATGAACTGCACCTCCTGGGAAGGGGTACAACGATCCATTTGAAGAAATAGCAACTCCAAACGCCTTGAATGCTGCTGTTGCAGAATCACCCAATCTCTCCAGAAGCTTATGGAACTCAATCCGAACAAAAGAACCAGCCTCTTCTGAGAACAATGCATCTATGTCTAGGAGAAGATCTGTCAAAGTCTCATACATGTCAAGCAAGCGAAACAGCCTTTCAGGTTGGTGAGGTCCCATTGCTATGGCTTCACCAAAGTTCAAGAGGCAAAGAATTGTTGCCTTTGAGATCTCAAGAAAGCAAAATGAATTAACAGATCCAAAATCCCCTAAGACCTGGTCACATAACCGTTTTTCACTAGCAAGATAGACCCGAAAGATAATCCTCATGGACCAGGTCCATTTATTCATCTCACTACTCATGGTAGTCCACTCCATTTTCAGCACATCCTCAATGCTCAGTTTTCTCATCTCAAGAATGGCAAAATACTGCTCCAATGCTTCTTTCCGTACACCAATGAAAGCTTCACAAAATTCCTGACCATAATCTGAAGTAAACATTACCTTTGCAATGGACTTGATATCAGGAATTACATATGCATGGACCAAATCTACAATATACTCATCACTTTCATCACTGCTGCAATTTCTGCTAGATGTTTCCTCGGCTGGTTCATCCTCAACTGAAACAAATGACTCATTGTAAACAGCATCCCTTTGAGTAGAACGAGAAGACATGTGTTTGGGCTCAAACTTTTGTCTATGCTGAACAAGTATATGAATAAGCTCTTCCTCAAGCCTTGACATTGCCATCTGCAGAACACTCGATGCACGGTGAAGAAGTTCCTTCTTCCTATTTTCATTCACAGATAAGCCTTGAAAACTGTCAATCAGTGTCCGAATTTCTTCCACAGTTTCTAGATACTCAGAAGCTTCCCTTGGTCCAGAATCCCATATCATCATTGCATCCGATTCCCAACTCAAAATCTTTCTCTCTGCTTGTTTGAGTCGCTCTTCAACGTCAACAAACCCCCTTCCTCCAATGCTGTCTATATTCGATGTTATCATTGACAGGTGGGCATCAAGATCGATAAGGATTTTCCTCAAATCATCACTAAGATTCTTAGTTGTTCCTAATGCCTTCACAATATGGTGAGCAGCAGCAAACACATGAAGATCTCCTTCATTTGTCGGCATGGCAGATCGAAATTCATCCATATCAAAAGAAAAATACACAACAAACAGGACAAAATCAATCAAGAATTTGGCTTAACACCAAATAACATCCCAGGCAATCAAGCCAAGCCTTCACTCAAGTGATATATATAGAACCTAAACCATCTACTTGCCAAAACCATGATTTTGATTCAACAAATCCCGGATACGATCAAAAGCAGATCAAGACAATTGAATGCTTTCGAATTCGAAGAAATCAATCAAACAAGTTCAAGATGGATAATTCCCCATCCCATTTAAGACAAAAGTGATTTAGATGATCCTCTTAGCGCATAGGTTGAAGAAGATGGAGCTGGAAGAACAAAGGAAAGCTTTGTTTCTCCAACTTACCCGTCTAAACAACCTTAAGCAATGCCAGGAGTATAAAAGATTGGAAGACAGAAAAAAGATGAAAAGCCCATGATGATGAAGCTTGAAATAGCTGGAATCAATCAGCTGAAAATGATTTGATCATCAAATTAACCAAAATTCCAAAAACTTTTTAGAACCTTCAATCCTTTAAAACACATTTAAACATAAAACAGACTTTAAATTAAAGAACCCATCCTCGAAAATTGGCAAAAAAGGAAAATTTGCATTTCCCCAAGCTTAAAATAACTAATCTTAAAAAACCCAGATATAAAAGAGTTTAAATCTTAAAGATCACAACAAAAATAGGTAAAAAAAAGTTCATAAAAAAACCCATCAAACCTTAAAACTTGCTTTCTTTGATATCCTCGAACCCGAGCATCAACACAGAAAAAGAAAGTCAATCGAACAACAATTTCTCCAAAAAAAATTGAAAGAGAAACTGAATCAAAGTGGTAAATGCACAAGCAAAAATGAGGAGAAAAAGGAAAAAAAATAAAAAAGAGTAAATTGGGGAGGGCTTTGAAAGAGAGTAGAGACAGAAGTAAATTTCGTAGGAAACTACGGAAGGGGATTTTGTTTTTCTTTTTTCTGTAGTTTTGCTTTCGGAGGAGTTGAATTCTGGGATTTTAAAGTCGAGGATTTGACTGTTAACTTACGACAGTCTTGCTTTCGACTATCAACCGGACGGCAGCCGTTCTTGACCAATTAGGTTATGCCACGTCATCTTCGTTCGTTTGTTAGTTAATTTTTTACCTCGCTTAAAAATGTGTACGACAATCGATTAGAAAAAAGGAAATAACAATTAAGGCTTCCATCTTTTGAAGAACGGTTAGATTTAAATATCGAATTTTTTTTTTATAAAAAATAACAAATAAAAAAACTATTGAGATTTTTAATGTATAATAAGACGTAAATAGATTTAAAAAATAAAAATAAAATAATTTCCATGTTTATTTAATCAAAAAATAAAAATATAACCAAATGAAATTTAGAATACATAAAAAAAGTTATAACTCAAATTTATTTGGAAAAATTATCAAATCGTAGTAGTACAAAATTGAGACTAGATATAATCTATTAATATAAATAAAAGCAAATTTATGACATTGTTATTTATAAATAAGAAAATTTTATGACATTATCATTTATAATGTTGTGAGACAAAATGTAAGATCCAATGAGTGAAAATTGATAAATTTTGTAGATTAGTATGGACATTTAGTATCAAAGTCGATTTTAGAGTATTAGCTATATGTTACTGAAGAGAGTGAAGCTCCATTGGAGTGGAGAGGGATGTCAAAGCCTCAACGAGGAGCCTTGAGTTTTCACATAGGCAGTGTACTGGGTTCAACTAGGTACTTGTGTTAACACCACCTTCAATTTAATGTGTTTTTTTGTGAGATAAAGCACGAGATTTGATGAAGAAATCATAATTGATATTTTTGGCTATTGTTTTTGAGATTTTAGAGATGCCAATATGGTCTCTTCCTAATACATAGATAATTATAAAAAATGTGTGATGCTAGATAGATTTAGCAACTTGTGTACCTATATTATGTTTCATGCTAGACAAAACATGTGTTAAAATAATGCTATCCCACATCTATTAAACACTCTATTCCCTGTGGCATTGTATTCAAATTAGACCTTTCCATCTATTACCAATTGGTTTTAGGTTGGATGCTTAATATGGTATTAAAATCCAAGTTATGTTTTGTGATTCCTGTCTGCTACCTCTTTTAAGATTGTCACGTGATAGGCTTTCACATCTTCGTTTACACGTGATGGAGGCTTGTTAAAATGGTGCTATCCTACATCTGTCAAATACTCTATTTTTGTGGCTTTATATTCAAATTGGACCTCTTCACGTATTGCCAATTGATTTTAGGTTGAACTTAACAATATGCATTATTGAAACACAAATGCAACCGAATTATTAAATGTGTTACAATCCTAAGCAAGAGCACGACATATTTACTATATGTGTTACATGCGGGACAATATGATTAACACATTTAACTAATCCATCTAATACGAAACGTTGAACACAACACAACACCACATGATTAAAGAATAACGTGGGTAGGTTGAAAATCGAAATGCAAAACAAATGGAAAGAAAGAAGTTTAGACTTTGTCTTACAAAAGGAAATACAGCCTTAGGAGCATATTCATCGGTTTAACCCGCTTTACAAGCGTGAGATCCTAAGTCTATCACTATAACCAATACTTCATTTGTGCAAGTCAATTATTTTGTCTTATTACTTAATTCTGAAATTTAAGAAATAAGTAAGACCATCATAGTAAGAAAACAAGCATAAAAGCAAGAAGAGGATTAAATTTCTTTCTACTCACTCCTTTCGTATCTCACTCCTTCCATGTATGCCTGCAACTAATAGATGTGACAAAGGAAGGAAGTGCTATCCCTTTAAAGCCACCAACTATATCACAAAATTCAATTTTGCATTGCACTCACACCCACCTGAACAACCATATTAAAAAAAATATTGTCAACCATAAAGTGTACCAAAACATACTATGTACAAAGAAAAAAAAAGAAGTCAACCGTAAAAAGGAAACACTAAGAGAAACAAAAAAGGTTTGTCTCTTTGTCTCAAGGCTTTAGTCGTGGGGAGTTCACAAAGTTTTTTAGGTGGTTTGAGTTGCTAAGATTGTGAGAAAGAAGCAGAGGAAGTGATTTTAGGGGTAGTTAAGGCTTTGGAGGAACAAATGAAAGGTTTTTCAATGTAGGAGGCTTCGGGTTTAGGCTTAGATCTACGTTTTTAAAGGTTTTTGAGAAAATTTAGTTCGATGAAGGTAGGTAAAAAAGAGGCCATGAGAAGTTTGAAGATCATTTTTGGTGAAATTTTAAGCTAATGAGCGACAATACATAAACGATGGGTGATGGCGACATTAGTGACTGTGGATTGTCAGCTTCTAGGTTTGGGTGGTAATCGATTTTTAGGATAAAGATTTAGCGAGAGTGGAAAATCAATTGAGAGAAGGAAAAAAAAAGGGGGAAAATAAAGAAAATGGCTTTTATAGACATGGTTAGGTTTTACCACTTGGTTGTTTTCACTTGTTATTACTATCTTAGACATGCTAAACACGTACTTGTATGATATGATCTAATAAACATGTTTTCCACATGTTAAAAACATGCAAGATACGAATATATCATCTCAAAACTATTAAACAAAAAACCACAAAATGTGTTTCTTCAAACCCATATATGGTTTTTTTTCTTATGTTATTTTCATATTATGTCTAAAATTATCAAGTTTAGCTGTCTTTTTTTTTCTTTAATCTTAAGCTTATATGCTAATCAACCAATACATTGAGTAGACATTTTATGGGCTAGGTTTGTCATCACTCTGCACACTTGACCTAATTCACAGGAAGGTTTGGATAAGATTTTGGCTTAATAGTCAAATATATCCCCAACGTTTATGAAAATATGCAATTAAGTCCTCAACGTATAATTGCATGGAAATAAGGATATTACGTTTTATTTTCAGCATTTTAAACCTAAACGTTATAAAATTGATAAAATTAAGGATATAGCCGTTAAAAACCAACAGTGTCCGTTAACCTTGCTTAGGTGGCATGCCACGTGGACACTGACGTGGCATTACGTTGCCACGTGGACCAATGACTTGAAAAAAAAGTTAAATTTTTTTTTAAATTTCGTTTTTTTTTAAATAAACATTTTTTGAGTTCATTTTTTTTGCTTAATAGCCAAATATATCCCTAACGTTTATGAAAATATGCAATTAAGCCCTCAACGTATAATTTCATGGAAATAAGGATATTACGTTTTATTTTCAGCATTTTTTTAAGTTCATTTTTTTTTTCAAATTTACATTTTTCATAATTTCATTTTTTTAATTACATATTTTTTTTTAAATTACATTTTTTTCATAACTTCATTTTTTTAAAATTACATTTTTTTTCATAATTTTATTTTTTAAAAAATTACATTTTTTTCGTAATTTCATCTTTTTAAAAATTACATTTTTTTCATCATTTCATTTGTTCTTCTTCTATCTCCCTTACAGGAAGTTCATTGTCATTGCCTATAAGGGAGATAGAAGAAGAAAAGGAAGAAAAAATGAAATGATGAAAAAAATGTAATTTTTTTAAAAAATAAAATTATGAAAAAATGTAATTTAAAAAAAATGAAGTTATGAAAAAGATGTAATTAAAAAAATGAAATTATGAAAAATGTAAATTTGAAAAAAAATGAACTTAAAAAAATGTTTATTAAAAAAATGAAATTAAAAAAAAAAGAAAATTTAATAAACAAATGAAAAAAAACGTCATGATGACGTGGAAAAAGTTAAATTTTTTTTAATTTCGTTTTTTTAATAAACATTTTTTTAATTTTTTTTTTCAGATTTACATTTTCCATAATTTCATTTTTTTAATTACATATTTTTTAAAAATTACATCTTTTTCATAACTTTTTTTTTAAATTTCATTTTTTTCATAATTTCATTTTTAAAAAAAATTACATTTTTTTCATCATTTCATTTTTTTCTTCTTTTTCTTCTTCTATCTCCCTTACAGGAAGTTCATTGAAGATGTCATTGCCTGTAAGGGAGATAGAAGAAGAAAAGGAAAAAAAAATAAAATGATGAAAAAAAAATGTAATTTTTTTAAAAATAAAATTATGAAAAAAAGGTAATTTAAAAAAAAAAAGTTATGAAAAAGATGTAATTTTTAAAAAATATGTAATTAAAAAAAATGAAATTATGGAAAATGTAAATCTGAAAAAAAAAACTTAAAAAAATGTTTATTAAAAAAACGAAATTAAAAAAAAAATTTTACCTTTTTCCACGTCATCATGACGTTTTTTTTTTCATTTGTTTATTAAATTTTCTTTTTTTTTTAATTTTATTTTTTTAATAAACATTTTTTTTAAGTTCGTTTTTTTTTTCAAATTTACATTTTTCATAATTTCATTTTTTTTAATTACATTTTTTTCATAACTTCATTTTTTTTAAAATTACATTTTTTCATAATTTTATTTTTTAAAAAAATTACATTTTTTTCATCATTTCATTTTTTCTTCCTTTTCTTCTTCTATCTCCCTTACAGGCAATGACAATGAACTTCCTGTAAGGGAGATAGAAGAAGAAAAAAATGAAATGATGAAAAAAATGTAATTTTTTTTTAAAAAATGAAATTACGAAAAAAATGTAATTTTTTAAAAAATAAAATTATGAAAAAAATGGAATTTTAAAAAAATGAAGTTATGAAAAAAATGTAATTTTAAAAAAAATATGTAATTAAAAAAATGAAATTATGAAAAATGTAAATTTGAAAAAAAAATGAACTTAAAAAAATGCTGAAAATAAAACGTAATATCCTTTTTCCATGAAATTATACGTTGAGGGCTTAATTGAATATTTTCATAAACGTTAGGGATATATTTGGCTATTAAGCAAAAAAAATGAACTCAAAAAATGTTTATTTAAAAAAACGAAATTTAAAAAAAATAACTTTTTTCCACGTCATTGGTCCACGTGGCAACGTAATGCCACGTCAGTGTCCACGTGGCATGCCACCTAAGCAAAGTTAACGGACACTGTTGGTTTTTAACAGCTATATCCTTAATTCTGTCAATTTTATAACGTTTAGGTTTAAAATACTGAAAATAAAACGTAATATCCTTATTTCAATGCAATTATACGTTGAGGGCTTAATTGCATATTTTCATAAACGTTTGGGATATATTTGGCTATTAAACCTAAGATTTTTAAGCTTAGTATATTATTGGGGTGTAAATGGAAGAATAACGGCAAATAACTTGAGAATATATTCAATTTTTATACGTTTATTAAGCTTAACAAACATTCTCAAATAATATTTCAAGGGTCATTTATTAAATGAGTTGATCTAAAGTTAAATTCTATTTGTTTCATTTATGCTCATGAACAAATCATTTAAAAATTGTTTAAAATTCATATAGTTCACTCAAAGTTTGTTTATTGTGTGATGACACAAATAAAAATTATTAGATTTTATTTTTTTGATCATCATCATCATCATCATCATCATAACATTATATTAATTGTAGGTCCTGATAGAATAAGGTAGACTTTTTCTGCTACATCAACAATTTCTTTCTTAATTGAGTTCGTAATTCAAGGACAATTGGTATTTTAATTAAACATGATTTGAGGACTAATTCGGGGAACAAAAATTATATGTGGGGTTGAATTTAGACCTTTACAAATTTTTTAACCGGATAAAATTGGAAGGTTAGATAAGGGTAGAGAAAACAATAATTTAAGCGAAAAAAGAAAAGTTAAAATAAGAAGAAAGACTAGGCATTGGGACGAAGTAAAAGAGAGAGAGCTTTGCCGTCCTTTGGGTTCTGCCCGGCTCGAATCCGGATTAGTCCTATACCAAAGGTATGGAGATACCGGATGATCTAGATCAAGAAGTAAAAGAGAGAGAAAACAATAATTCACCAACAAGAGAGAGAGAAAAAAAAATATGACCATCTCCAATTTCTCTAAAATGGATCATACCCTCCACTCTTTTGTATCCATCACGTTTCCTCTCTTTATATTTCTATCGACCTGTACTTGTGGACTCAGTGAATTAGCAGAAGTAAAAATTTGTACCTGTACATTCAAATTATCCAAAATTAAAAATATATTTATACATTATATTGAAGGAATCCTTAATTAAAGCCAAACACACCACCATAACCTCCCCACCCCACCACCACTAGTAACTAAAATCTATCCATCCGAGACCCACTAAATAAGAATAATTATTACGTATATAATTGATAGAGGTTTTTTACTTTACAAACAGAATTAAAAATCATGACACATATTTTATAAAAATAATAAATAAATAAAATAAAATATGTGTCATGATTTTAATCTCGCTAATTTCGTTTGTGAAATAAAAAATTCTACCAACAGTATAAGAATAATTATTACATATATCATCGATAGAGTTTTTTTACTTTACAAACAGAGTTAAAATCATGACACATATTTTATAAAAATATTAAAAAATAATAAATAAAAAAAATAAAATATGTATCATGATTTTAATCTCGCTAATTTCATTTGTGAAATAAAAAACTCTACCAACAGTATATGAAATAATTGTCCATTAAATAAAGCTTCCAACAAATAACATAGCAATATAAAAAAACATAGTATCATTCCACGTATCGGGAATGCCGAAAAAAAAAAAGAGATAATATTGTTAAAGTTTTCAGGTTTGGGAATTTTTAGTGGGATTGGAACTCAAACCTAGGAAAGAGAAAGGAGCTGTGAAGGAATATGGTGAGAGGTGGAGGCGTTCTAAGTGGCGTAAATATAGTTTTTGAATAAATATTGCAAAAAAAGTGTAACGGGAAGGAAAAATAAAAAGGAGAAAAAAACACAAAAAGGTATCCTTGCATTTTATCATCCGTAACGAGTTGCATTCTAATTCTTTTTTTTTATTCGTAATTCTAATTATTATTACTACTAGTTTTAAGCTCTTGCGATGCACCGAATGTATATTAATTAAATAATAGATTCATTGATAATATATATTTTTTGAAATTTATAATATAAATTGTTATGTTTATGAAAAAGATAACATTTGTATATTATATATTTTTATTTGTTTGTATATGACAATACAGTAATATAAAAAAATTATATATGGGATTTAATTATGTAAATTTTGTAAAAATTTAAATCAAACTTATATTGTAATTTATTAAATGAAAATAGTATATAAATAATATTTAACATATCTTCGATTTGAAAAAATTGAAAACTTTTTCATCTTAAAATCAATCTCGAATATAATTTTTCTTAAATAGAGATTCTTCAACGAATTCTTATTGAGTTAAAAAGGTAACAAATGATTCTTGCATATCTCTTGTTGTCTTTGAATGACATATCACTTTTCTTGATGATCCAATAGATTCCACTTATAGTATAGAAGACATTGATAAAATACTAATCTACAATCTGATTAAATTAAGTTTCAGCTATAAAATATGTAATGTGAAAATATAAAAAAGATAGTCATATAATATAAATTATACATACTTGTTTCAGAAATTTTTAATATTCAAGTTAAGGATCAAAGTGATACACTTTGACACGGTAAGTTTAGTACTTTCTGTCTCAAATTTATAATTTGTCTCTTAAGATATTTTATTAATATTCTATTGTTTAAGTTAAATGTTAACAAATTAAAAAAATAAATTTAATTAAATAACTGTTTCTATTCTACCAAAAAATAAAATGTATTAACATCATGCCAGTGTGAACAGACTATTCTTCAAAATTTTACACTTTAAAACTTGAGGCTTGAGTTTCAATTTTAACATATACTATGAGTAATTTTTATTATGGTAATTTATTATGTATAAAAGTAATTTCATATATAGTTTTTGAATTTTACCTATCATAATATGTTGTAGCATTGATTAGTGATTTTTTTTTTAAATTTTATTGATATTACATAGATTTAAGTTAAAAAATTTAAAGAAATAAGTGGTATTATTTTATAAAATTAATATACATAAATAAAGTAACTGAAAAAAGTTAAATAATTCAATATTAAAAACACAATAAAATTTTTATTTTATAATAATAATATTTTTATAAATAATGAGATATTTCTATCCTTTTGAAACTTGAAAAAGGATAGTTAAAATTTTTAATATATATAAATGTTATCATTTAAACAACTAAAAAAATTTAATTGGTAAACACAGTAGATATAGATGTTATATTTTATAATATTAATGTAGAAAAAAGAAATGATTATATATTACATATTGATTAAAAAAATTTAAAAATAAAAAAAATGATATTAGCTTTTAGAATATTAAAAAAATTCAATTGGTAATCTAATAATACTTAACATGTTGTTATATTAATATTAGATATTATATTATATTGTCCATATTGATTTTAATATATATATATATATATATATATATATATATATATAGAGACCTTCTCTTTTAAAAAATAAAAAAAAATTGATAAAAGCTATAGATATAGATTTTATATTTTGTAATATTAAAATGATATATCATTTTTATTAATTTTAATCTATATATAAATATAAATGTTTATCTTTTAAAAAATTGAAATGGATAATGAATTTTAAAAGATAATTTTATCTATTTTAAACTTGAAAAAAGATAATTATTATTTAATTATAATAAATTACACGTGTCATAAATATAGACAATCAATATAAAAAATTTTACTTTGAGTCAATTACTTTAGCTTTTATATATATATATATATAAAAGATTATTATTATTATTATTATTATTATTATTATTATTATTATTATTATTATTATTATTATTATTATTATTTGAGTTATGTGGCATTGAGATCACACTTAAAAAAAATCTAAAAATAATAGAAAAACACTTTAAAATTTATAAAGTGTCAGTAGTATTTAATTTATTTTCTCAAATGCAATTTTTAGCTTTTTCCTCTAAAATTAAAAAGATTTATATATGATGGACAATAGTGTATAATTTTTATAAATTGTTCATGTACCAAAAATTGATATTTCATCAATAAGTTCTTATGAGTAAATTAAAAAAAATATTTGTATTTACTTTAAGAGTTTGAATTTTTTAATTTATTTATTGATAAGGTATTAATTTTTAATATATTAACAATGTATCCATGCATCATATATGAACCAAAATTAAAAACCAAATGGTAAGTTGGGTTTTTTTTTAAAAAATTTTTGGTCGAAACCCCTCGATATCCGTAGATCACTTTGAGCCCTGACTAATCCAGAGTCGAGTCACGGTAGGACTCGAAACGAGGGGAGCTCTCCCAATGCTGTTTTTTCTATTCATAAGGCTCAAACTCGAGACCTTACTTAAGAAGTACTGAGCTCCTTCTACTCAGCCCAACAGACAAAAATTTTTTTTTTTAACCATCTTATTCTTGTCTCGTTTCTCCTTAAAAAAATTCTAAGGTACCTCAGTCTTCGCTGCTTAGCATTTTCAACAGTTCCCAACGTGAAAACACAACCCAATAAAAAACGCACACGTGTACAAAATTAAGCTAAAAATCTGGATTCTGTGCGCCGCGGTAACCCTACATAAACCCCCGAGGGTTTTACTCTGCGCTACAAACTTTGAATAGAAGAGTCCCGGACTCTTAGTATTCAGTCCCATAAACAAAGAGGTAAGCCCTAAACTTTATATTCCGTTGCCTTTTTCTTTTAGTTTTCGTTTTGATCTTCTGGTTTGGCTCTTCTTTTGTTCTCTTTTGAGAGGGTTACTGCGTTGTTGAAAGTGTTTCCTTTTCCCATTCTTCTTATAGTATTATATTCCTGTTTCGATGTTTAATGTTAATATGTTATGATTTTCTCGGATTGTTTTTGTTTAGTTGCTTAATATCAATGGAGGATTGGGTTTTTGGGAATGATTGAAAAAAGTATTGTTTTTTTTTTTGGAAAAATCAAAATTTAGGGTTTTTTGGGTTTGAAAGCCACAAAGACAGAAATCAATAAAAAATGGTATACATATTGTAAAATAGGTTCTTTTAGGTTTTACCTTATAAATATTGTTCATAGCAGAAAATCGCATCCGGGATTTGATTATTTTTATGCTATACGTTTGGTATCTTAATGTTAGTTGATGGCTCTTCCTTCTACAATTCTTTGCACTTCCTTTAAAAATGGCAGATTTTATTATAGCTTGTTTAGTTGTTTGCCACTGGTTTGTTATGAAATACATTGTTAATACCACAAGTTAGTTGAGCTACTAGCTTTTTTCATTTAACTTCATTTGCTGATTCTGATCTTTCTTATGTTCTTTTAGGTTGTAACAATGGCTTTCTTAAGTAAGTTTGGAAATATACTTAAGCAGACCACAAGTATGCAGATCAATGCTCAGATATCTGCATCAAGACCTGGTCTCTTTCAAGTGTTTCGATGCATGTCAAACTCACCAAGCTCGAAACTTTTTGTTGGAGGTGCATGCAACTCTCCTTTCCACTTTAGCATCAAATTATTTTATCTTCCTGTTTTCCTTAAAGCTTCTTGTGCTTGTTTTTATTTTCTTAATTGCAGGTATTTCATACCAAACAGACGACCAAGGTCTGAAAGAAGCTTTTAGTAAATATGGTGAAGTTATTGAAGGTATGCTACTAAATTCAATTTGCAAGTTTAATAATATAGGGGATTGGAAAGTTTTGAGATGCTTGAATCTTATTCTCTACATGTCATTGCAAGTATCAATATTTTTTAATGTAAGACATGTAGTGTGAACATTTAGATGCCAACCATGAACTACGTTTGGAAACCGATTAATTGTTGCTAACTTTGAGTTTGCCTATATCTGTGTATTTGTGCTAGTGGTATACTAAAAGATTTTCCTCTTCTTGTTTTTTAATTATTGAATTTCAAACTTGTAGTTGAGTTTGTTTGTTGTTTGCTGGTTTTGACTTTGTAAAAATGTTGATTAATTTTATGTTTTCTGTAGCTAGAGTAATTGTGGATCGAGAAACAGGTAGGTCCAGAGGATTTGGCTTTGTCACTTACATCAGTACTGAGGATGCTTCTGTTGCAGTGCAGGCCTTGGATGGACAGGTTATATAATTATTTAGTTTTTTGAGGAATTACTTGTTACTTTGATAATGGTGGTCTGGAAATATCCACAGTAAACTTTATAGGAGATTTTCATCCTTGAAATAAATTGATAAAAGCTGATTGTATCAAACTTTTCTTCGATATCTATGGGATCGGTTAGAGTGCATTATTTCATTACCTAAACATAAAGGGGAAATGCAACATTGTCATTGGTGTATAAAACCCTGTACAAAGAGATCAAAATTAGAATATGATGCCCTTCTTTGTGTCTTGTAATCCTCTCGGTCTTTTGTTCTTTTCATGGTGCTGGAACCTTGGTGAAAGCTTTTATATTGTGCTGGCCAATTGCATCTAGGTCCCATTCCAGAAAACTTAAAACGGAAATCTATGACTGACTGTTAATCAGCCTCTTGTGTGGACTTGTAGATTTGAAACTATTGCATCTAAAATTTATTTGTGTTAATTTTTACTCTGTCAAAATCACTGTCAGTATATCTCAAAACATAGCGTCTTCTCTCTCTTGGCGTCAATTTTTACGATATAACTAGTGTGCCCTTGCCTTTTTATTTGGTTCGCTTTCATATCTGCAAGTAATAGAAGAACTCCTAAATCTTTTTGGTCAGATTTGTTCTATTTATTTGATTTGTTCTACTCAGCATAAGTTCCACATTAGGTTTTCTTAATGGGCTCAATTTATGAATTATTTTCTTTACTTAAGTTATTTAGGCCTTAATCTGTATGTGTATCTTTAAGTAGTAGATTGTCATGCATAGTTTTATCATCATCTTTTTTGGTTAATCTTTCTGGCTAAGTAAGAATGCATGAAAAGAGTAGTTTTATCATCAGTTACCCTCTTGGATTTTGCACAGGCTTAACATAGTAGCTTCTCTTCGTGTATCCTTCAATGATGATTTGTGGGAGTTTTTGGTTCATTGGTATTTGTCTTTCCGAATTCTTGTTGCAGGTTCTTCATGGCCGTCAAGTAAGAGTAAACTATGCTGCTGAGAGACCTCCTCGTAACTTTGGAGGTGGAGGCTATGGCGGTGGTGGCTATGGCGGCGGCGGAGGCTATGGCGGCGGCGGAGGCTATGGCGGTAGTGGCTATGGTGGTGGCAGCTATGGCAGTGGCGGCTATGGCGGTGGCGGAGGCTATGGTGGTGGTAACTATGGAGGAGGCGGCTATGGCAGAAATGACGGTTCCTCTTCTGGAAATTATGGAGGTAACGCTGGATATGGTAACAGTGGTGGCGTTGGTAACTATGGAGGCCAAGGAAGTTACGGTGGTGAGAACTATGGAACTGGTGCTGTTGGCTATGGAAGTAATTTTGGTCAATCTGGTGCAAGCAATTATGATAGTGGGAGTTTCAATGTTGCTGGTGGTGGTGGCGGCGGTGATAGTTTTGGTACTGGTGGTTCAGGTGGATATGTTGCTGATGATCAACAACTGGGTATCGCCGAAGATGGCTACAAAGAGGAAGCAGGAGCTTCCGACCAAAATGATCCACTGAATGAGAACTTCCGGGATGAAGAGGATGATAACGGTGACTTCACCAAAAGAGTATGAATTAACTGTTTCCAGTTGTTTGAGGGACAACTTGTTTCTATTCTACCCTGCTTCAATACTAGATCGTTTGGTTTTAGTTTTTTGCTCTCTGGACTAGTTTTATCTGTCATTTATGTGACCATGGTCTCTGTAAACGTTGATACTTTTAAGAGTCTCATAGAGAAAACTGGGGATAAATAATTTAAGTTGCAGAGGTGGCTGGCTGGTTGGAAGAAATCAGTGTCTGGAGTCAATGGTCATGAAAATTCGTGGAATTTTATGTGGTAGTTTTGTTGCAATGATATTTTTTGATCTTTGAATTATTAAAAGGAATTACTCTAGTTTTTGTCTTTTATTGGAATCAATTTGATTTTGGTAATGGTTTCATACCATTTGGAATCATAACTTAAAATTTGAATGTCATGGAATGTCATTTGATGGTTCACTTGTCTATAGATAATCATATATAAATATATGAGTGAATTGTCAAATCAATATGGAAATCTTATTAAAAAGTTTTTTAAATGGAAAATTTAGCTTATTTTAACTTTTAAATTTCTTTCTATTTATAGAACATTTCATGGACAAAATAAGTTGGAATCAAAACAATGCATGGAAAATTTCTATGGTTAAAAATACAACTCCTATATGTAAACACTGCATTGGTTTCCCCATTTTAATCTCATCCTCAATGCTAAGTTTGATCCATAGAAAACAATAGCCTCTGTGCGTTAAGCAGTACAGGATATCCTTTCTTGGTTTTCTCCACAATCTGCTGTATCAGTTGCTTCTCCATCTCATCATCAAAATCACTACATTCATCTTCACTTACACCTTCATCAAGCAATTCCTGGACCCTTGAGAGTTGCTCTTCCAACGTTCTTCCCTGATCAGAAAAAGGCTCCGCTGATGTATTCCTTGCATGGTGTGTAGGATGCTGCCAGGAACCATTTACACCACCCCAAGACAAGTTTCCATCAACCTGGTGGAGCTCCCCTTGATGGTTAGTACGATAAATATCCGATACTGCATCCTCGTCTGCCGACTCATCAGCCTTCAACAACCCCTCACAAGCCTCATTGTATGCATCTAAAGCTTCCCCTGATAATTTCATAACTAGAGGCTTGGACATGCAATCAAACTCTTTATTCATTACCGGACTCGCCGTGGTGACGGAATGTTTCCATCCACTGTTAGAAATCTTCCAAGAACTCTTGTGCTCTGATTCCATTAGTTTCACCCTCGTCTGGCTGTTCTGCAGGGCTGTCTCTAGTTCCTGTACACGTTCCTCAAGCCTTGATTGAATAACTTCATGTAGACGCAAGCTCAATTCTCGAGGTGAGACTGCATAATTTCCAGAATGAGTAGTTGAGATGCCACTTCTATCTTCATTTGACACGGACTGGACAAGAGCCTGTCCATTGACCATATCAGATCTCAATTCACCTTCAGCAAAATCTGCTACAAAATCTGGGTCAAGCTGCATGAATGTTGCTGTATTATTAGGTCATCCAAGCAAGCTTTGGGAAAGGAAAAAAAATACAAATGCCAAAGCAAAAAGCTCAGTAGAATCACCTAAGTAAACAAACTTCTTCATACAAAGTATAAAGAAAGAAAAGACTAAACTTCTCTTAGAATAAATTCACAACGACAGGTTTCTGTCTTTGGTTTTTCTTTCCATCGTATTTTGCTTAGTATTATTTGATTTTGACTCCTATAAATTGTTTGAAACATTCAACATACAGCAAAGTCATATTCGAAGAATCAAGCGGCC
Source organism: Heritiera littoralis (assembly GCA_031772115.1). Classification (NCBI taxonomy): domain Eukaryota; kingdom Viridiplantae; phylum Streptophyta; class Magnoliopsida; order Malvales; family Malvaceae; genus Heritiera; species Heritiera littoralis. The sequence continues at coordinate 5,933,713 of JAPDPK010000010.1, read as the reverse complement.
ATTACAGCCATATCAATTGGTAAGAGAGCAGAAAGTACAAATAGTTCTTTGCCAAAATAACCAAATGTTTTTGATTGACATGCACGACATCTACCAATTCAACATTTGAAGAAATATGCAAATATATACAACCTGCACCAAAAAAGAAATCCATATTTCACAGGAAACAAAACTATATAATAAAGTGAGCAACAAAAAGGACAAAATATATATTTCCACGGTATTTAAAATGAAAAGGAAATCTAATGGAAGAAATCACACACTAGACAAGCTGCACACGAGGAGGTTGAGAAGAAACTGTACTTTTACTCAGCTTCCTCAGGCATGAGAGTTATCATCTAAATCGAGATATCCATACCTTCAAGAAATTCATGGTTCAGTAGTCTAATAATGCCTTTCCTACTCCTTAGTGAATAACACATTGAGTAGCGTTTGGATCATTGCGTCATCCAACAGGGAAGAGGTTTTCATCCTGATCTTTATTATTTCATTCTCATAATTCTTGGACTTTCTGGTTTCTAGTTGCTATAATACATATAAAGTACCATCCAGCTTCAAGCAAGCAAATTACATTTTCAACATTTGAAATTGAACATGAAATATTAAATTTAGAATCAGAAATAGCTTTCTCCCAAGAAATTCAATCAATGTAGTTTCATATTGATTCCTCGAGAAAAAAATTCCAAAGTAAACCAGCATAAATTGGAGTACTCTGTAAACATATTTGATAGTGGTCTTCAATAAACTGGATAATCCTCCCATGATATTTTAAAAAGAAGTCTATTCAATAAAATGAGTAAATGCCATATAAGACCAGGTGCAATACATACACAAGACTGATGCAATGCGATGCAATGAATAAAAGCATTCATTAAACCATCAATAAAGCTCCAGGGGAAAGCTAAGATAAACACAAGCTTACCTCAACAAGATCAGACAATCTTCTCTCCATACTAGGTACATTCATATTTAGACCCAACCTCTCAAGTTCAGCTTCAAGCTCTGCTTCAATTTTACTCATAGACTCCGAAATTTCCTCTACCTTCTCGTAATATGATTCTTTACCATCATTTCTTGTTGAATTATCCATATTCTGTTCAAGGAACGATGAATTTGTTGCCCTCTCATGAAAGGAATTGCCATATGTCCCCCGTGAGTCATAATTCTCATTAGCTAGCTCCTTTACTGTCAATGAATCTTTCATCTCGATTTCCTCTTGAAGATCTTGAACCAAGTTCTCTGTCTGCTTTAACAACCCTGTCAATTTCTCCACTTCCCTCCTATTTCCTATGTAAGAAGATATCATACCAACAGAAATCCCAAGACAAAACAGAACCGCTCCATCATGTGGACCTATTAAGTGTAAAAGGATTAGGACATGCAGTTGATTAGACTACAAGAGAAAAATCATAAGTATAATGAATGAATAAAGTACTAAAACAAACACATCTATGATAACTAGAGACAGTTAAATACTATAGCTTCTGGTGCAACGAAGCAAAGGAGACATACTTGTGTGCAGAATTGAGAACACAAAACAAATAAATTTAAATTTAATGGCCAATCATGTTTTTATGCATCAAGACTAAGCTCATCTCTCAAATAACTGATTTCCAAAAAGAACTTATGATGCCAAAAAAAAAAAAAAGAAATGGTTAAAGAAGCATTAAACATCCCTTCGCCTCTTCAATTTCATAGAAGTACCTGTGTTAGAGACACTTCTGATGGACATGGTCATGGAGGGTTCACCCCACAAATATAGGGAAAAACTTAGAAAAAATAGAATGCACATGTGTCAAACATATACTCATATCCAACACTCGCTCCTGAGTTTGAGTAACATAGAAGTCAGATATAAGAAACAGTTTCTAATGCAGTTTAACTCATGATAAAGTTGGAAAAAAGGTTATTGGTTCTATTCTTTATTCCTTTTTTTTGAACTCGGGCCCTCCATCCGAAAAAACAAATGACAAACAAAAAGAAAAGAATAGTGACACTCGTGATATTTACAACTGCATGGAGCAGCTGTAACTGTGCTCACATTCACATATGCAAATATGATGGTAACATGCTTGTACTCTTTGTTTAACCTACAGTAAATACATATATTCAGTTTACTTTACTTTCAATAACTAACACATTTTGCCAAAAATAAAGTAGGAAATAGAAAATAGCATTCAGTGATAAGAATAAGTTCTTTTTTTCTTTTAAAATTTAATCACTAAGTATATGCAAGCATTAAGAAAAACCCTCATCTTCAAGTAGTATTGACATAAATAGATGAAAAATTGATAGCCAATGTAAGAGCAGTACCCCATCGTGAACGAAACAGCTTTTCAGTCTCCAATTTACAAGAAGTGTTCATTCTTTTGTGGCACCCATTTCCTCTCTTAAATTTCAACTTCTTGGGGAGATCTAGAGACTCGATATTTGGCAATGGAGGAATCCCAAACACATATCCACTCTTATCAAAAGTGGCTTGATTATGCAGCTTACTATTCCTCGTTTCGTTTGATCCATTAGAAAAATCACCACTTGCTCTACTGATTATTTGGCTTCCATCAGTTATAAGCAATGGTCTCAAGACCGGTGTTGGCAGGGATGGAAGGGAACTAAGCATGTACTCTTCTATTTTAGTGTGTTGCATATATAGTTGAGCCATGAGACAACTATCCAAGGAACTTAGAGGTTTAAGTGAATGTTCATATCGATATTCAGTTTTGAGAGAGCTTCTTTTCCTCATATGCTCATTAAAAGAGTGCATTCTAGTGATAGAGGGTTTAGCAGAATTACCAACATTATCAGCACCGATCCCTTTTCTACATTGATCTTCTCTTAGGTTTTCATTTGTCAGGAATCCAGGTGCTAAACTTGATAGAGAAATTACATTGCGATCAGTGTTATTTCCCGAGCTTCCCACCTTTACACTGTCAAATCCACTAGTGGAATCCACTTCTGCAGCTGAAGCCACATTGAGTCCATAAATATCTGAAACTTTCCTACCTGAAACCTCTCTTCCATCTGAAGAAACATCTTTCTGGAGTCTCTGTCTCTGAGCCAATTTCCGGAAGGGACCCTTCCCAGTTTCAGCCTTTCCAATTCTTGAATCCACAGAAGAAAACTCTGGAAAGCCATTCTTATCCCTAGAAAGATTTTGCCAATATTTAGCAAAATATGCAGCAGCAGCAACAGCTGCAACAAGCCATGAAACCATTTCTGTTTGTCCACAGGAATTTCAGAAACTACCCAAATTCGACAGCACAAAACTTTATCTTTATTTCAATTCTCAACATCCAAAACCTCAAGGCAACAATTTCCATGAATTCAAATTTGAAAAGAAAATATCCTTGGCGTCACAAGTCAAACATCAGCAAAACATATTTTCTCCTTTGTTTCCCTGACAAGAACCTAGTTTCTCATAAAACAGAAAACAATGTGCAAGCTAAGATGGAAATTCCTCCAACTTTCTGTAGCAATAATCAAATCCGGAAACTTAGCGAAGACAATGAAACAATAAACTAACCAACACAAAACTGAAGGAACAAATGAATATCAGCTTCCTCAATCTACAATCTTCAATCAAACAATACGTCACAAACAATAACAATCCAAATAGCTGTCAAAAGCCTAAAGTTTATTTATCTGGAAACAAACTATAGAAGGCCAAACTCATAAATGAACAAAATCCCATTCCTAAGACAAACGGTTTAAATGTCACAAACAGAAACAACTCCAAAAGAAACAACTTGTTCTGAAAATGATGTAAGAACCCAAGCTTTACCCATTTGAAAACTACCTCAGCACTGCAAAACCAATCAACAGAAGGAACCCATTTGCACCCAAAATGAAGCTGATGAAATGGCTTTAAGAAAAAAGGGCCTGCCTTACTTTTAAGAATCAGTTAAAATTGTGGAGCAAAATCTAGCCGACCCAAGTTTCAAAGAAGATGTATTGCTATTGTTGAATCTTTGAGATTGGATTCCCTGGAAGAATAAGACCCTTTGCTCTGTTATCTGCACAGGTAACGTTTGCATCCATTCGTGCTACTCCATTTTCTCTTACTTTTTCGCAATAAAAACAACACGGGCTGTTTAGCGTCTGCCAAAAATAAAAACAATAAATATGGTAGATTCTTGGGACCCATATTAGAAATGTTATTATTATCTTACGGTTGAAAATTGTTATTATTTTAAAAAATCTTAATAATTAAATATGAGATTAACGTTTGTAACAAAATAAAATTAAATCTTTAATATTTAAATGCATAAAAATCAGTCTTCAATGTTACAAAATAATTGAATTAAGGACATTCCGTTAAATCTTTTAATTTTCGTTATCCCTACCAGTAATTAAACTTAACCGAAATTAAAGAATTTAACGGAAAAATCGTTAATTCAATTATTTTGTAACGTTGATGACTGATTTTCATGCATTTAAACGTTAAGGACTTAATTCCACTTTGTGGCAAACTTTGAGGTCATATTTGGCTATTAAGCCTTTTAAAAAAAAGATTTATATAAGATGCACTGACAGTGTATAGTTTCTATACACTATCAATGCATCAGAAGTTGGCACCTCATCAATAGGTCTTTATATGAAAATATAAATAAATTTTTTTAATTTGCCCATAGCCTGTTGATAAGGTGTCAACCTCGATGCATTGACAGTGTATAAAAACTATACACTATCAGTGCATAATATACAAACTCTTAAAAAAATATGTTTATTTAATTTTTGCATACTTCAAACCCTTCTAATAATTTTAGAGGTTTTTAACTTTCATAGAAATCTCATTATAAAAACATTTTTAAATATATTTATACTTTTTTAGTTTTCGAAATAAAATTTCTTAAATATGATATTCTTTTATAAATTAACAACTTGAAGTGATTTTTAATTTTTGAATATTATATAATATAATATGTATTTTTATCAAATTATTAATTTATATCTCAGTTGGAACTAAAAATTTACATTAAATTTTAAAACAAAATTATTAATTATTACAACAAAAGAATTTATTAATTTTTTATATTAGTCCAAATTAAAAATATGATTTTTTATTAATTTAAAAATTATTAATTAAAAAAAATTAATTTAAAAAAGGTTCAACTGTATATTATATTATAGTAAGATATTTCAAAAAGTAATAAAATAATGCATATCTTAAAAAATAAATATATAATTATTTTTCAACTTTGTTTGTAAAATTAAAATATTTTATTAAAAACTAACTTTATATATTATTTATATTTTTTCTTTTTTATTTTTTAAAAGATGAGATATAATGCTATTAATGAAATTTTAAGTTTTTGTGGACTAACTGACTCGGTCGGTCACCTGAACTTAATGGGTTTTTTTTTTCAATGGTTAGAAATTTTTATTTTTCCATGAGTTTTGAAAGCGGCAGCATAAAATGGCAGGCAAAGCTATTTAAATATCTTTTTTCTCTTTGAAATATACTAAACAATAATTAATTTTATTTTTAGATAAAGAATATAATAATATACTTTTCTAAAATACTTGAAATTAACTTCATAATTTTAAACAGTAGCAACATGATATAAAACCAAAATAATATGAAAATAATATTTGTTAAAGTTTTTTTTTAAAAAAATTCGTGTATTGATTTAACAAAAACAAAAAAATTATTTCATTTTTGATATATTAACATAAATTGATGTCGTGATTTTTGTATTCTTCATGATTTGAGACAAAAAATATATATATAATAAAAATATAAAAATTATGAAATTTATTTAAACATTATTAAGCCCCATTTTGGCAATTCCAAGTAAAAAAAATTGGTATTTGACTTAATTAATTTTGGTCTCTTTATAATAATGATCTCCCCTTCTACTCCACTCATAAATTACATTTTATATCAAATATTTCATGCGAACAATGTACTTAATTTTGTCATAAAAAAATAAAAAGGTCAAATTTTCACAACCTTTAAAATAATAAATTTACTCCCACATCGAAAAATTTGTGTGTATAAGTATTGTTTATATGGGATTATGATCTTAACCCAAACAATCGATTTTAGTATTAATGATTAGTCTTATCACTGATAAAAAAATTAAATTTGCTCTCGTGTCGAAGAATTTATGTGCGTGAGTATTATTTATATGGATCATAACTTTAACCCAAAAAACAAATTTTGATATTAATGATTAGTTCTGATTAAAAAAATAAAATAATAAACTTTTTTCTTTTAAAGAAAGAACATGTTTTTATTCATTGTAATAATTTGGTGGGGGACTATGTCATTGTCAACTATCTGGACCTAACACATGGCTCAAGGATAAAACAGAAATCTCTCTCTCTCTCTCTCTCTATATATATATATATATATAATAAAGCTTTAGGTAATTTTGGCATGTGAATTTGGGTAAAATACATGAATTTTTTTCACCTTTTCACATTTGGCGTTTCGCTCTTTTTATGTTTTTGCAAATCGCAAAAGAGTAAGTGCATGTGATGTGCTCGTTGAAAAGAGCTGTTCACTTTACAATATCGAAAAATTAATATTGTATTATAATTTATGTTAATAAATTAAATGTAAGTAATTTTTTAATTTTTATTAAATTTATATCAATTTTCAAAAATTAAAATTGTTATTTTTATATACATTTTTATCATTTTCATATATTAAAATTATTAAATTTGTGTGAAAATTGAGGTCAAAGACAAGAAAGGAAAGGGTTTTATAGATTTTTAAGTGTTTGCACATTCGACCTTTGGTTAAATGTGATCTTTTATTTATATAATTCGTGTTTGTCTTTAATCAAATCGTGTTTGTTAAGATGATGACATAAAATTTATTTTTTTAATTTTTTTTATTTATATATAATTTTTATTAAATTTTAATTTTTTTATATTTATATCTTTTATTTATATTATTTTCATATTATATTATTATATTATATCTAAAATTATCAAATTTATGACCTTTCACTCTAACTTGTGCAAATTGCAAAAGGGGCTTTGGAAGGAAAGAACCCATCACTTTCTAATGTCTACAAATGAGAATCCTAGGAAGCACTGACTGACTGAGCATTGTTCTTTGATATGATCGCCCTTGTCCTTTGATAGATAAGGAGGAGAAAACAAAGTTTGCATTGCTGGGAGGGTTTATCAAATCTACTTCCACCAACTACCAACTAATTCTTCCTCCAATCCTACCTTTACACTTGGACACTTATAGATTTTGTTCAACATGGATTAAATACATCAACCACATAGTTGTATTATTTAATATTTATTATTGAGTTTTATATACTTGAGCAAATGCAAACAAACATACTAAATGTTACAATAACATGAAGAATGCATGCATAATAGGCATGAGCAGTACAAAACTTATAACAAAAAGGAAAAAGGCAATGGAACTTAGAAAGCAAAGAAGCTAGTCCAAGTCCAAGGCATTTATAAGATCCTTGAAACTAAGCACCAGCCAATTAGCTTCTGCTGCAACGGCCTCCCGAACTTGAACACCAGCATAGCAAATAAACATGTCAGCCTATGTACGTTTGAAGCAAAATGGGAGAAAATGAAAAGAGAATGGGAAAATCCCATTAAACATGCACTAAAATGGCATTCAGAGAGGAAAGGTCATTGGGAAACTTGCAGAATTTCATTATTGAGATATTTTGAAGAATTTAGTATGAAAAATCAGATATTAAGCTGGTTAAGAAATCTCCTTTTAATTTTTTGTGAAGTATGAGTGCTTTTTTTTTTGTGTAAGGACAGGTATCTTCGTCCGTTTTACGGTTTGAGTTTAATTCTATTCGGGCAGAGAGTGGTAAACGGTAAAGCCTCCCAACAGTAGAGACTTCAAGACTCGAATTCTGTTTAAACACCTGAGGAAGAAGTTCACTTTCACTTCTTCCAACCGCTTGTCGGTAAGTATCAGTGCTTTTTGAAACGGATATTGAACTCTTATGTTCACTATTCAAAAGTTAAACTCCAATCAGATAAAATATTAAAACCTTTATAATTGTCAATTTCTATCCTTAGTACTTATGTAAATCTCGTTTAGGATATCTATATTTTCGAGCTCCCACAATTTATTTAGAGAGATTTTTCTTGATAATCAAATTCTCTCTTCATTTCTCTATTCTCTGGTTCTTTCTTGACTTTATTTACTTTTTGCTCAGCCGTACTTCACTGTCTGACCTGTGGCATTTAATATTTCAAAGTCTGTTTCAGTATTTTTCTCTGTTTTCTCTCTGCATATCCTAGTTTTACTTGTTTGCAGCGTTTTCTCTGTTGGGAACTCTTTTACACTCAGCAACCAAATCAACGAAAACAAAGAACTGAATTATCATAATGAAAAATAAGAGAAGAAATCAAGGGAAAATGCAGAGAGTAACAAATGAAAAACCCAGAAAAGGAAAAGAAAAAGAAGATTATGGGAAGCTTACTGCTCTGGTTTTTGAAAGCTTTGTTGAAGTCAAAGACATATATATGCTATTGTGGAATGGTTGGATAAAATCATTGAGTCCCTGTGGTTATGCTCAAAGTAGCCTGGAATTTTTGCATCTGATTAATTCATCTGGATGGAAAGGAATTGCGGGGAGTTCAGAGGGAAGGCGTGTGAAGCTGAGGAATTCAACTGCATATAGAACAAGCTTGCAGGGTTTCTCTCAGGCAGCAAAGGACAAACATGTTTCTCGGGGTCACAAGCAGTTGCCAAAGAAACACTGTTATAAATCTCTGCCATGAAATTTGATCCACCATTGAAGAAGCTTGAATCATCAACATTGCACGTTCCAAACCCCTTCAAGATTCTTCCAATCCAGGCAAGCTCTTGCTTCTCGATATAATCTGCTTTCACAATCACCACTTTGGCCAACGTGGCGTACCCTTGCTCAAGCTCACCAGCACTCCGACGAACTCTGTGATCTTTGGAACCAATAACTTGCATGCATTATCATCGAACTTCAAAAGCCTGTTCTCAACATAAAACTCGTTTATTACCTTATTGAAAAGATTTTTGAAAAAAATATAAATCATATAAAATATTAAAAAAAAATGTAAAATTAAATGAATTTTACATCTATATAAATTGATATTTTTTAAACAATTTTATCCCTATTCAAAACAAGCGGGATCCTAACACATGCATATCTGTATAAATTTCTATATTTATATATATATATATATATATATATATATATATATTTAAATTCATAACGAAGTAAAAAAAAAGAGATTTGAATCTTGTATTTAATCTCCCTTAAAAAAAAAAAGATAATAACGGATAGCTATCTTCATATTTATAAAAATAGTAGGATACTTTCAAATTTGCAATCCACTGATTACTCGTTAAATCAAAAGGCTCATTTTTTTTTGGCCAAAATAACACTTCATTCATGAAAAACAGATATACATTGTCAAATCTTATAAATAACAGAAAACAAAATTGAACTATATCTAGAGATAAGGTTGTAAACGAACTAAACACGAACGAATGAACTAATATTTCTGTTCCTTCATTTGTTTTTTTGCGTCATTCGTGTTTGTTAAGGAATTTGGTTTTTATGTTCGTGTTGGTAGGGATTGGTCATTAAATATTCGCGAACAAGCTCATTTGTCCTAAACGAACGCGTTCGCGAACAAGTGTCCATAAATTATTAAACAAATACGCTCATGAACACATGTTTATGAAGAAGTGTTTATGAGAACAAACTAAATATTAAATATTAAAAATCCTACAAAAAGATTAAATCTTACATGCAAATTCAAATTATCCAACACAAAATTTTAAATACAACATATCTTAAGTTAGCAGTATTTTATTAAAATTGATATTTACAATTTGAAATACAATTTGTATCATATACATATACATATACATATACATATACATATATTGGTATACACATATTAAAGTATCATATATGTGTGTGTGCATATACTCATATGTGTAATGTATATATAAATGGTCAATGGATAAGAATGAGATCTTAGCTTATTATGAAATTCTTATTAATTTAATTTCAGTACATTATGTTTAAATTTTAAAAAAATAATTATTTTGAGCATAATTAACTAATTTAATTTTATAATTATTTTATTAATTTTTTAAGCCAACAAAGTTGTATTGTATAAATATGTTTAAGAATTAGGTACTAATTTTTTAAGTTAATATCTTAAAAATAAGGTATATATTATATAACTTGTATAATATAAGTAATTTTAGTATTTTAGTAAATAACAAACGAACAATAAACAAACAAACGAATAACAAATAACACTTTAAATGAACGAGTTATAAACGAATATAAACGTACGGATAACAAAAAAACAACAAATGACATTTTAAATAAACGAATAATAAACAAATATAAACAAGCTTGTTCAAGAACAAAAGTAAACAAACTACGTATCTGTTCATATTCGATTCGTTTAATAAACGAACATTAAAAGGTTATTTGTGTTCGTTCATTAAGCTTAATAAATGAATATAAACAAAAAAAACCGAACAAATTTACAAACACTTCATCAAACGTTATGTTCATTTACACATCTATCCAAAGACAACAACGCTTATCTCAATATAGCTCAGCTATATACAAGAGTTACTGGTGGCTCATATTTATTGAATCCCATTTGGATTGCATGATTTTAAAACTCCATATACTAAAATGAAAATTTTGAATCTTAAAAACTTTAACAATAGTTTAGTTTAATTGATTCATATAATTTTTTTAAATGATGATTTTTAATAATTTCAAATTTCAATGCGTATATAATTTTTTTATTCATAAATTGCGATTCTTTTTATGGAAAAAAATACGAAAAACTATAAATATTAATCAATATTAATTTTTAATTTTATATTAACGTATCTCAATCTCAAATTTCATTTCGTTTTTTTCCACCATAAGCTATTTTTGTCCCTATGTGAAAATTTCATCAAACAGCTATTTATATAGTAAATAATTCTAAAGTACTTGAAAGTGAGCTTCCAAAATGCAAAAACACAGCTCAGAAACTTCACCGAGCAAGAAAAAGGTTAGGAAAAGAATTGGTTACAATAAAAAGTCTCAATTTTATTTGCTGTCTCCATGTATCAAGCATGCGGTTTTCGTTTTTTTTTTTTTCAGTAATTCCTTTCTACACTCTACGACTCTACCTGGAGAATTTTTATTCCTACCTCACGTTTTACTATTTCTACCTCAATCCATTTTTTCAACAGTAAAAATAACGGATAAAATGACGAATTTAGCCCCATCAGATAATCTGGCACGATGCGCAAGTCTCACTTGCGCGAACGTCGGAAATTCGCGCAAGTTTACTTGCGCGAAAATCGCATATTCGTGCAAATAAAACTTGCGCGCGAAAATAGAGCGCAAGTTTCACCTGCGTGAATAAGTCGCGCAAGTTTAACTTGCGCAAAAAGGTCGCACAAGTTTCAATGTAGCGCAAGTTTCACCTGCACGTTCACTTGCACGAGATGTGGAAAAAATATGTTCAAAACTATGGTTAAAAAATATTAGGCGTTTGTTGTTAAAAATTTAACTATGGTAAAAAATATTGCTCTTCTGCGTCTTCTTCTTCTCGTTCTACTTCTTCTCCCTTTCTGTTCTGTTCATGCGTTTTCTCTTCTACCATTTTTTTTCTTTCTCACGAGCCCACCATTTACAGTTTACATTTCATTTTCTTAAAAAAAAAATGGAAAATCTTCCTGAGGATAGCTATTATGATAGTTACGAAGAGTACGAAAGCTTTGTTGAAAGTGTAGAAGCCGACAAAGAAGGAGAAGAGGTAAAAATCTGTCTTCTGCAAATTGAATTTCGGAGAAATTGCGCCATATTTCCGCGCAAGTCACGCTTGCGCGGGATTTCCGCGCAAGTCACGCTTGCACGGTATTTACGCGCAAGTGTTGCTTGAGCGCGATATCCGCGCAAGTCAGCTTGCGCGGAACTTCATGTTTCGCGCAAGTGTCAGCTTGCGCGGAACATGCCTACAGATCTATCTTTTTGTGCGCTCTTGCACTAAAATTCAATCTTAATTTTTTAATATATTATTTATTATAATAATTATAATTAATGAATTTGTTTAATATTTGCAGAATGATAAAAGGATAGTGTATAGCCAAGAATCGAAAAGTGTCCATGAAGAAATATTTGACTGTACCGATGCATTTACTACTAACCAAGTAAGTAGTTTTAAAATTAATATAATGTTTTAATACAAATCTAATAGAAAAAACTAATTATTAAATTTATTTTGTTTTAGGTTTTCAATTGTCGAAATACCTTGATCGCATGAGCTAGAGAGCTTGGAAAAGAGCTAGGTTTTGTTGTTGTGATAAGATCATCGGAAGTTAATGTTCCTTGAAGAAGACCTAGAGTTCGACTTGTATGTGAAAGGTATGGAACATATAAGTCAAGTACAAATTAATTGCATCGCTTGGGAACGGGAACAAAGAAGTGTAATTGTCCATTCGAGTTACTAGGGGTGAAATTGGACGAGAATGATAGTTGGGCAGTGAAAGTAATATATGGGATGCATAATCATTTGGCTGCACAACAGCTAGAAGGACATTCCTTTGCTGGTCGATTAACAGTGCAAGAGCAAAGTATGGTGGGTGATATGATAAATGCTATGGTAAAACCAAGAAAAATTTTAATGATGTTGAAACAACATGATAAGAAGAATGTAAGTACCATAAAGACCATCTACAATGCACGACAAAAATATAGAATGGATGACAAAGCTGGTAGATCACAGATGCAACAACTCATGAAATGCTTGAATGATTGTAAATATGTTGAGTGGCATCGGAGTGATGAGTCAAGTGATTGTGTTAGAGACTTATTTTGGGCACATCCAACAGCTATAGATTTGTTGAATGCTTTTTCCAATGTATTAGTTATGGATTGCACATATAAAACTAATAGATATCGACTCCCACTCCTTGAGATTGTTGGTGTAACATGTACAAATCTAACTTTTTCAGTTGCATTTGTTCACATGGAGGCTGAGCGCACTGACAACTACACTTGGGCATTAGAGAAGCTAAAAAGTTTGATGTCTTCTGATTCAACACCTTCTGTCATTTTTACTGATAGGGATTTAGCATTGATGAAAGCAGTACAGATAGTGTTCCCTAGCGCAATTAATCTCTTATGTAGATGGCATATATAAAAGAATGTACTTGCTCATTGTAAAAAGTTTTTTGAGAGCATGGAGAAGTGGGAGGCATTCATGTCATCTTGGGACGTTCTTGTATCCTCTTCAAATGAGTATGAGTATGAAGCAAATTTAAGTTTAATGGTCTCTCATTACCGTTCTTATCCTAGAGCGCTCGAGTACTTAAGAGATACTTGGTTAATTACACAAAAAGAGAGATTTATTGCTGCTTGGACAAATAAAGTAAAGCACTTTAGAAATGTTACAACAAATAGGTATGCATGTTTACAAAGTTTAAAAGTTCTTATTTTCACAACTTATACAATTTATTCATTATAATCAACATTGTTCGAATGTCATGTAGGGCTGAGAGTGCACATGCGAAGTTAAAGAGGCACCTTGGATCGTCCCAAGGAGATTTTGATTCATCTTGGAAAGTTATCAACTCTCTGATTGAGCTACAACATACGGAGATAAAGGCTTCGTTCGAGAGAAGTGTTATTGTTGTTGAACATAATTTTAGACTAGCTTTATTTAGGGAGTTACAAGGATTGGTGTCTAGGACAGCATTGAATATACTTTTGAAGGAGGTGCATCGAGCAAATTATACCGGCATTGACCATCTTATTTGTGGCTGCATCATTAGAAGCACACATGGGTTGCCTTGTGCTCATGAGATTGCTGAATTCATGAGGGATGAGAAACCTATTCCCTTATCCGTTTTGGATCCTCATTGGTCGAAGTTGGACTTGAAGAAGAAAACTGTTGATTATTTGGCTGAGCTGAATCTTGATGCCGAGTGGGAGCTAATAGTGAAACGCTTCAATGCATGTGATCTCTCAGGAAGATTAGCCTTGAAGAAAAAATTAAGAAAACTAGTTGATCCAGTAACTACATTCCTTATTCCTCCACTCGAGAAAGCTAAGAGCAAAGGCCGTTCAGACAAATCAACTCGACATGCCCCTTCATACTTTGAGATTGTTGAATCTCAACATGATAGCACATCAACACCCGCAAATTCAGCAACTAAAAGGATGAAGCTACCAGTTAATCAAAAAAAGAAAGTGAAATTTATTGATTCTTTCCCTTTAGAGATACGCCCTTCATACGCTCTACCGTGGATGTTGAGTCAGATGGACATTGTGGCTTTAAGGCTATAGCTGGGTTGCTAGGCATGAGTGTTGATGCATGGGCGAAGGTGCGACAAGATTTGATTGACGAGATATGTGATTTTCGAGCTTACTATGTTAGTCTCTATGGATCCATGGAGCGTGTTGATGAATTGTTAGAGACATTATCATATTTCAACATACCGGCTCATTATGATAAATGGATGACTTTACCCGATATGGGTCACTTGATAGCAACAAAGTATAATGTTGTGTTCGTCCATTTATCTTCGAGACAATGTTTGACATATCTCCCGCTTAGAACTGCACCACTTCCACCGTTACAGCATGGATTCATAGCAATTGGATTTGTTAACGATTCTCATTTTGTTGAGGTATTGATAATGATATATATGCCACACTTTAGATATTGTGTATTTCATTTATTATGCGTTTAACAATGTTATTTTTCAGGTATTTATGGACCCGTTTGCGCCAATACCTTCGATTGCATGCAATTGGTATCGGTATTGATGTGACTTTGCTTGTGAGTGGGAGCTTCCATATGTATCTCGCATCGAAGAATTTAAAAATTTATTTTCGAGATCAAATGTTGTCATTAGAGAAACCATTGACTTAGATGACATATGATATTTTATTAAATATTACTGTATTTGATATGTATGCCTTGTTAAGATTGTATTATCGATTTATACATTATATGTTTTAATAACATTATCCAAATATCATAGAGATAATCTGTATGTTTAAGAAACAAAAAATCACTAAATATCATTACTAAATTATAAACAAAATTCACTACATATTTTAATAACATTATCTAATATCATAAACATAAACTGTATCTTTACAAAACAAAAGTCATTCAGTACAAATACACTAATCCTCCGATGCATCCGATATAATTACCTTGCCTCTCCTCCTCCTGATCCTAGTATAAAAACGTGTAGACGGAGGAGCTATGTCTGATGTAACTGGTGGAGCTGTCTCTGAGGAAATAGGAGCTCGTGGAGGAGCTGGAGGAGGTGCATGTGATGGAGTTGGATGAGGAGCTGAAGATGAAGTAGCATCTGACGACCGAGTTAATATGTCATGCAGGTCGTGAAGTCCCTTTGCCAATGTCTCCACATCTTGGTTGCCGCACATGAGTAATTCAATGTAAGAAATTGCCTTCGAATTGCGTTGCAAGACAATACATGAAAGAAATTTTATCAAATTAAATAGTATGAAAAAATTTTATTCACTTGAGATTTAGTGTTAATAACTTACACTAGAATAATCAGACTCGACAAGGGGAGCTTGAAAACTCGATCTGCGTGCTGCGTTTTATATGAATCGATGAGAAATGGCTTCATACCAAGCCATATAATCTGGAGCTATCTCTCCTGGGATCACACATCTTCGTCCTCTATTCTCTTCTGTGAGGACATACATAGGCCATCTCTGCCATATATTATTCATAAACTGATAAATGACATCGTAAGTGGCGCTCGTACTACCTCTCCGTGCTCTAAATGGCGCCAAAGGTCTTGGAGGTACGGTCTGTACATAGCCCCACTGCTGTAACACACTCTTTGGATGATACGGCTCCACGACATCCCCAGCTTTCAAGTAGACGGTGAAAAATGTGATCAGAGGCAACAGATGATGTCTTCGACTATCTGCATAGGGATCCCAGCACACTTGGTTACACTGAAGGTCATCTAGCTGCTCTCGCAAGACCTTCACATCCTGGCCATAAGTACGTGGCTTCCATCGTCGAGCTCGAGGCATACTCTCCTCATAGTTAACATTCACCTCCGAACTTAACGACGGAAAGTGCTCATAAATCCAAGCCTACATCAAATAAAACATTAATCATTAATAAATTATAAACAAATAATTTATAATTAACAAGTTAGATAAAGTAAATTATAATACCTATAAAAGGGTCATATAGCCGCCAATCGATGTGACTTTTGACCTGCTCGCAAGACCCAGTTGTCTATACATATGAGCAAGAGCACCTGCACCCCATGCGTATTCACTGATAGCCGCTAGCTCCTTTAAACAGTGCAATAATGACACGGCAACATGTGACTCACTCTTATCTACAAAAAGAGTGCATCCAAGCAAGTGAAGCAAGTATGCACGAGTAGCATATACTATCTCCTCATCACTGGAGCTGTCGGTGACATGGCTAAAATTTGTTCTCAACCACTGCAATGTCACACTGGACCCACGATCGATGCTCGTTGCCGCTTGAGCCTCAGAAATAGAGACTCCTAACAACTGTACTAATACTCTAACGGCTTCTTTCACAGAGATGTGCCGGCAAAATACGATCGCCCCGGCCACTGGTATGCCTAGGAGGGTAGCTACATCATCAAGAGTAATCGTCATCTCTCCAAAAGGCATATGAAATGTATTCGTCTCTGGCTGCCACCTCTCACAAAAAGCAGAGATGATGGTGTTGTTGCATGTGCGGTAACTACAGTCAACTAAACTTGCTAAGCCGGACTGCATAACCGAAGAGAGAATACGAGATCTATCATCATCTAAGATCCACTGAGAGATTTTGTTGCTATGATTTAGGACCTTCAAATTGTCTTGCTCCTATATCGAAAACAACAAACAATAAGTTATTTCAAAAGCGTCATGTTATCACATATTGCAAAAACATATTACCAAATTTTTGAAAGGAGAATTACCTGCCCATATTGCAAAAGCAACATGTGATCTAAAACTTCTAAGAACTAATGTATCGGTCGAACCTCCAGGACAAGGCTCGACTTCATCCTCTGCATAATCTGCATCTAGCTGCTCAGCCTGCTCGACCTGCTCAGCCTGCTCGTCCTGCTCGACCTGCTCGACAGGTTCGACTTGTTTAGCTTGCTCGGCTTGATATCTCCTAACTCGTCGTCTCCTCTCAGAGCCGGTAGGTCGCCGTCGTCTTCCTTGAGATGAATCTCTACCTCGTGTATTAGCCATGTCTGAAAAAGAAAAATATTTAAAAAATTATCAAACATATTAAAAGCCAAGACACTAAGTGCAATAGTTGAGTGCAAGTGTGTGAGGAAGTAAAAAGTGTACAAGTGAGTGGAAGTGTGAGTGAGTGACGTGAGGTGTGTGTCGTGCAAAGTGAGAGTAAGTGAGAAATAATAGTGTCAAGTGTGTCTACATTGTCAGCAAGTATAAATAAGCAGATCATGACCAGTGAGCCTACAGTGCTTAAATAGAACATAGCATGAAATATATCTGACAATGCTTAAATTGAACATAGCATGAATAATATATCACATTATTTATTTGATAATATATCACATTATTTTTTTTTCTGACAATGCTTAAATAGAACATAGCATGAAAAAATTAACATACATCAGGCACATACCTGGTGGTAGTAGTCCTACAGTGCAATAGCTTGTACAGATTGATGGCAGCAATCGAAGGGTGATGGTGGCAATAGTCTGTATAATTATAAACTTTAGTCAGATGATTAAATCAAAAATCATAAAAACCAAGCTTGTAGAATGTAGTCAAAACCAGAAATAATTGCAAAGGAAGTAAAACAGAATGTAAAACAAGATGTAAAACGCCCGCGCAAGTGAGACTTGCGCGGGATCCTTGCACAAGTGAGCCTTGCGCGGGTTCCTCACGCAAGTGAGACTTGCTCGGGTTCCTCGCGCAAGTGAGACTTGCACGAGATCCTAGCGCAAGTGAGACTTGCACGAGATCCTAGCGCAAGTGAGACTTGCGCGGGATCCTAGTGCAAGTAGAGGTGGTTATTGGGCCGGGTTGGCCCAACTCGGCTGGCAACCGGATCGGGTTAATCCGGCCCAAAATCCGAACCGGCACAGTACCGATTCACTTAATTATGAACCGAGCCCGTTAAGGGCTCGATTCATTAAGGGCCCGGATGTTCCGGGTCCGGTTCAACCAAAATTAAAAAAAAAAAAAAAAGTAGCCTGCCATTGCATGCGCAGTGGCAGGCAGATGCAGACAGTAGCCTTTGCAGCTACTGCCTATGTTGATGGGCCATCAACTCAAAAAAGGGAGGGAGCGTTTCCCTCCCTTTTTTTAATTTATTTTTAAAAGTTTTTTAAATTATTTTAAAATTTTATTTTTCTTTTATAAATATCAATTTATTTCCTTTCATTTTTTTCAAATTTTTTTTTTCATATTTTCTCTCAAATCTAAACGCTCATCCACTCTTATTCTTTTAATACTCACTTATACTCTCTCAATAATCACTCAAACTCTCTCAAATTCACTTAAATTCTCTTATTCCAAATTTATAATATTATCATTTTATTCTCTAAATTTCATTTTTTTTAATATAATTTTTATTATAATATCATATTCATAATATAACTTTATTTTATTATAACAATAGTTTTATTATATAATTTTATAGTAATTTATTTTTACATTAATTAAATAAATTATAATAACTTTATAATAAATTGTTGTTAAATTAAACTATTAACATTATTTATTATAAAAATAAATTTGTAAGATTAAATTATAAAAATATATTAATATATATTTATTTTTATTAACATAAATTAATATAAATTTTTAAAAAATAAAAATTTAAATTAAAAAAGGATCGAACCGGTTTAAATCGGTTCGATCCGGTTTAATAGCGAACCAGTCCATGAACCGGGCCGGTTCGCAAGTAAAAATAATGTGAACCGGCCCGGCTCGAACCGGTTTAAGTTGTTAGTAGACCGGAATCGGTGAGAACCGACCCGAAACCTGCCCGATCCGGCCCATTAACAGCTCTAAGTGCAAGTGACACTTGCGCTGGGTTCTCACGCATGGTGTGCCCGCCGCTCGTGCCGCTCGACCTGCGCGGCCTCTCGCAGGCATGCCACCTGAGCGGGGCTGGCCTCGCACATGTGTGCCACCTGCGCGGGGCTGGCCTGGCGGGAGTGGCACACCTGTGAGCGACGCGAGCAGGACACCGTGCGCAGGAGCTTCGTACACAACTGCAAATCCTATTTTTACCTTAACAGCAGGAGATTCGTACCAGGAAGGAGGAAGAAGGAAGGATGAGAAGGAGAAGGAAAAGCAAGGAGAAGGAGGAGGAGCTAGCCAGTCTGGTAATGGGTAAAATTGTATTTTACTTAAAAGAATTGTTTGGGGGTGGGGTAGATTTAGTAAAAGGTGAGGTACAAATAGAATTTCTCCTCTACCTGCCCTCTCTACTTAACCTTCTACTTTTAATCTCTCTTTTTCTCTATAAAAAACCCTCTCTTCCTCCAAATAACCGATCATCACCATTTCAACATTCCTACCAAACCTTACATTATTAAAAATGAATTCGTTTGCGAACAAGTATTTATAAATCATTAAACAAACACGTTCATGAACATATATTTATGAACAAGTTTTAATGAGAACAAATTAAATATTAAATATTAAATATTAAAAATCCTATATAAAGATTAAATCTTACATTCAAATTTAAATCATCCAATACGAAATCTTAAATAGAACACATCTTAAGTCAATAGTGTTTTATTAAAATTGATAATTACCATTTTAAATACAAAATTTGTATCATATACATATACATAACATATATTGGTATACATATATTAAAGTATAATATATGTGCGTATGTACTCATATGTGTAATGTATATATAAATGGTCAATGGATAAGAATGAGATTCTAACTTATTATGAAACTCTTATTAATTTAATTTTAGTACATTATGTTTAAATTTTAAAAAACATAATTATTTTAAGCATAATTAACTAATTCAATTTTATAATTATTTTATTATTATATTTTATTAATTTTTTAAGTCAGCAAAGTTGTATTGTATAAATATGTTTAAGAATTAGGTACTAAATTTTTAGGTTAATATTTTAAGAATAGGGTATATATTATATAACTTATATAATATAAGTAATTTTAGTATTTTAGTAAATAACAAATGAACAATAAACAATAAACAAAAGAACGAACAACAAATAACACTTTAAATGAACGAGTTATAAATAAATATAAACGAATGAACAAACAAACAATAAATGACACTTTAAATAAACGAATAATAAACAAACATAAACGAGCATGTTCGCGAACAAAAACGAACAAACCACGCATTTGTTCATACTAAAATGTTATTCGTGTTCGTTCATTAAGCTTAATAAACGAATATAAACGAACAAAAACTGAACAAATTTACAAATGATTCGTCGAATGTTCGTCCATTTACACATCTATCTAGAGACAGCAACGCTTATCTCAATTTAACTCAGCTATATACAAGAGTTTACCGGTGGCTCGTATTTATTGAATCCCATTTGGATTGCATGATTTAAAACTCCATATACTAAAATGAAAATTTTGAATCTTAAAAACTTTAACAATAGTTTAGTTTAATTGATTCAAATAATTTTTTAAAATGATGATTTTTAATAATTTCAAATTTCAATGCGTATATAATTTTTTTATTCATAAATTGCGATTCCTTTTATGGAAAAAAAAAAGAAATACTATAAATATTAATCAATATTAATTTTATATTAACGTATCTCAATCCTAAATTTCATTTCGTTTTTTTCCACCATAAGCTATTCCATTATCCCAATGTGAAAATTTCATCAAACAGCTATAAATATATAGTAAATAATTCTAAAGTACTTGAAAGTGAGTTTCCAAAATGCAAAAACACAGCTCAGAAACTTCACCGAGCAAGAAAAAGGTTAGGAAAAGAATTGGTTACAATAAAAAGTCTCAATTTTATTTGCTCTCTCCATGTATCAAGCATGGGGTTTTCATTTTTTTTTCATTAATTCCGTTCTACACTGTACGACTCTACCTGCCCTCTCTACTTAACCTTCTACTTCTAATCTCTTCTTTTCTCTAAAAAAAACCCTCTCTTCCTCCAAATAACTGATCATCACCATTTCAACATCCCTACCAAACCTTACAATATATATATTTATTAATTTGAAACATTGTCTATGTATAAATTGCATATATTATCAATGAATCATAGTATGTCATTTTTTAATTTATAAATTCTAAAAATAAATACTATTAAAATCATGATATGATTCAACAATAGTATATGAGATTTATATATCAATAGTGCATCAAATATACATTTATTTGTGTGTGTATATACATATAATGTGTGTTTATATTTGATACACTGATAGTGTATAATCTCTATACATACACTATCAGTTGACCACAAAGTAACACTTCATTAATGAATAAAATTAAAAAATATACAGACTCTTAAAAATAAATATTATCAAAGTTTTTAATTTAATTTTTAAAATTTAAAATTTTATAATATTTTTTCTTATTAATGTTAGGATAATTATTACATACACTGACAGTGGAGTTTTTTTACTCCACAAGCAGCGTTAAGATCGTGACACATGTCATGTTTTATTTATTTTAATATTTTTATAAGACACATGTCATGATCTTAACGCTGCTTGTGGAGTAAAAAAACTCCACTGTCAGTGTATGTAATAATTATCCTTAATGTTATGACACTTCACGGTGGATGGTGGTTTGATCTTTGAACCAAATATAAACACCTACACTAACTTTTTGTATGTTCTTATTCTCCACACTCAACCATGCACGTCCTACTCCAATAAAACCAAAACACTTTCTCTTGACTTCCCATTGCTTTTAATGGAAAGAACAACTACTGCCCGTTTCTTTCCACTTACTCCTCTAATTCCATTGATCAAATCCACCAAAACTTGAGCACCCAAATGCTGAAAACATCTCAGCTCACCGGTTTCTTCTCCTGCATGCAAAGAAAAACAATTAATTCCAGCTCTTATGCACTCACTTTTCTCAACAAGAGAAAGAGAAAAGAAATAACCAGCATTATTATACTTAACTGCAAAATATAGGACAAGAGAGAAAAAGCTATGCTATCAATGGAGATGCATGAAGGATCTCTATCAGCTCAGCAACCCTCAATCAACATTGCACTTTCACCCTTTTCTTCTTCCTCTTCTTCTTGTTCCTCCAGCTCCTCCACTTGTAGTGGTAGCGTTGTGCCTCTCACCTACTCTCCGGTTCCAAATCACCTCCACGGGTCGGAGACCGGAGGGATATCCATAGCCAGCTGGTCTCATGACTGTGAACGGCTGAGATTTGTTGACACAGCAGGAAACGAGTGGGGGAATGTAGAGAACCGTTTCAACCGGCTAGCCTCGGCCAGAAATGGGCTTGAACCAGTTGTGAAGTGGTCGGATTTCGGTTCTTGCATAGGTGAGAAAAGTTAACGTAGAGCTAGCTATAGCTCTCATGGCGCCATGTTACACTGCTTGTTACGGCATATTAGCATTGTTTTGGCCATGTTGCCGTATTTGTTACTTGTGTCTTGTAGGAATGAGAGAATCACCAGAATTTGCTAATGAACTGTTGAGGGCACTGAGAGGAAGAAGAGATTGGAAAAAGGATATCACAAAAGCTGAACTTCACAATCATTGGTGTCGCATGACAGATCCCTGGTTGGATTCCAGGATAGGATTATTCTTTGACATGTAATTTCTTACATATCCTCTTCCTAACGATCTTAATATTGAATAATCAGACAGCTTATGAAAATGGATAATGGATAATCTCTTTTTCTGTAATTTTCCTCAGCTGTGACAGAAACATGGATGGAAGAATCTATGAGAAGGACATCATGCAGGTGAAAAGCAGCACTAATTTAATTGCGATATGCACAAGTAAATCTTCTTAATTATGTTTCTGGGTTTTTGTTTTGGTATCTACTTGGACAACATTTGCACTTGCAGGTTATCTTGTTAAGTTATCCCATAAATAAGTTGTCAATAAAGCAAGAAGAAGCTGAGGAATATGCTAGCTTAATCATGGAAGCTGTTGACTTTCAAAACCGAGGCTACATTGAGGTATTTCACTTCAATCACATTTAGATTGGAAAATCAGTGTATTTTTTATCTGTTTCGTATCAGATCGTATAAAGCATAAAATTTTTCACACTTTGTACTAACATTCGTATCATCACACCAAACACTAAATCCATTTTGCAGTTTTTCCCGAATTCATATATAGTTTATGCCAAAACTTTATCTCGTATCATTTTCATGTCTTTTTTTGTATCGTTTTCTCGTAATCTGTCTAAATGATCAGGTTAAGGTGTGAACTTAGCTTGTCATTGTGTTACTTTATAGCCATCTCAATTAGAAACTCTCTTCAAAGCGAGCTTACCCGAAGGCTCCTCCACGACATCATATCAAAAGATTAAGAAACAAGAGCAAATGTCAAAGGCAGAGATCTTATTCCGATCCTATTGGAGAAGAACATGGATAATTCTGCTTTGGTTGACAGTTTGCTTTGCACTCTTCACATGGAAATTCATCCAATACAGCCATAGAACAGCTTTCCAAGTCATGGGATACTGTCTGTCAACTGCCAAGGGAGCTGCAGAGACCCTGAAGTTCAACATGGCTCTCATTCTTCTCCCTGTCTGTCGGAATACAGTAACATGGCTGCGCAAGAATCGTGGGTTCAACTCGGTTATTCCATTCAATGACAACATCAACTTCCACAAAGTATGTCATCAACATCAACTTCCAATCAATGAGTTAGAATTCTTGGAACTCGGCAGAAAAAATCCATGTTAACAACATTTTTTGGAGTGATTTTGTAGATAATTGCAGCAGGGATAGTGATTGGTGTTGTCCTCCATGGAGGCACACATCTTGCTTGTGATTTTCCAAGAATCAGTGGGTCTGATCGTTCCGTTTTTCGACAAACTATAGCAGCTAGATTTGGCTATCAGCAGCCATCATACTTCCAAATATTGGCCACAACAGAGGTTGCAACAGGAATTGCTATGGTGATATTAATGATGATAGCGTTTTCACTGGCAACAAAATGGCCTCGCCGCCAGTCTCCGCCGCTTCCGAGGTCCGTCCGGAAGTTCACTGGCTATAATACATTTTGGTACTCTCACCACCTGTTTGTTCTAGTGTATGCTTTGCTCATTGTTCACTCAATGTTCCTGTTCCTGACAGACAATCTAACTGAAAAAACGGTAAGAATGGCATGATTCTATGAGATTACTTATGGTTAAAGTTATTATCATCAGAAGTCATTGCTTTCCATATTATTGGAACTTCATGCAAAGTACTTGAATAAATGCAGTCAGATTAAAAGGGCTGCAAAAATGCAGTCAGATTAATTAGTGAAGGAGAATCTCAGAGCATAGAATCCCTTCGATTTCAGAATTAGTATTTGATTAGTATGACAGAAGTTGTGATTTTAAGATTAAGAATCTTCTTATGCAGACATGGATGTATATTGCCATACCAGTTCTATTATATGCTGGAGAGCGTATAACTCGAGCTATAAGATCAGGGTTTTCTGAGGTGGAAATTTTGAAGGTATAGTTTGTTACTTTTTTTCTCAATTTCTGCAACAATTATGAAGAAATGAGTAATTATGAAAGCTGAACGATATGTTCGAGCTTATATTATTATTCCATTGAAGTATCTCTATTTAAAGAGATATTGGTTACATAGAATATCCTGAAAATCAGGATTGCAAATAGAAGATAAAGTTGGATATTCTGATCCTAATCACTTGGATAATATCCTAAAATTTTAAAAAACTATCCTAGACTTATCAGCATCTATTTAAAATAGAAAACAGAAAATAAAGCTGGAATTAAATAATCCTACACTCTCCCTCAAGTTGGGTTGTAAATGTTTAACATACCCAACTTGTTAACAAATTTTTCAAACAACCCCCTAAACAAAGCTTTGGTAAAAATATCTGCTACTTGATGGCTTGTAGAGATATATGAAAGAGTAGCAATTCCTTGTTCAATTTTCTCCTTGATGAAGTGTCGGTCGATCTCCACATGCTTTGTCCGATCATGGTGAACTGGATTCTTAGCAATACTGATAGCTGCCTGATTGTCACAAAACAGTTTAACAGATTCATTTAAAGGCATTTTTAGTTCTGTGAGAAGTCTTCTTAACCACATACCTTCACACACACCTAAAGCCATGGCTCTAAACTCTGCCTCTGCACTGCTTCTTGCTACCACAGATTGCTTTTTACTTCTCCAAGTAACCAGATTTCCCCATAGGAAAGTACAATAACCTGAAGTTGATCGTCTATCAGTCACTGAGCCGGCCCAATCTGCATCTGTGAACACTTCGATACTTCTACTAACACCCTTTTTAAAAAATAAACCCAAACCAGGAGTCATCTTTAGATATCGTAGGATACGGTACACAGCTTCAAAATGTTCTTCATTTGGGTTGTTCATGAATTGACTGACAACACTTACCGAAAAACTTATACCAGGTCGAGTATGAGACAGGTAGATAAGTCTTCCCACTAATCTTTGATACCTTCCCTTGTCAACAGGGGAACATCCTTCCTTTTTTCCAACTTTACAGGTTGCATCCATAGGTGTATCAGCTGGTTTACACCCTAGCATACCTGTTTCTTTAAGAAAATCAAGGGTATATTTTCTTTGAGACACAACAATGCCTTTTTCTGATCTTGCCACTTCCATTCCCAAGAAATATCTTAGTTGCCCTAAATCTTTGATTTCAAATTCTTTTGCCAACATAGACTTTAATTTGATCATCTCTTCAATATAATTTCCAGCCTAAATAATATCATCAACATAGACAATAAGAATAGCAATGTCACCTGTAGGGGAATGTTTAGTGAAAAGGGTGTGGTCGGCTTGTCCCTGTTGATAGCCTTGATGCTTGAGTACTCTGGTGAATCTTTCGAACCATGCTCGTGGAGATTGCTTCAAACCATAGAGAGATTTTCGTAATTTGCAAACCAAATTTGAATTATGCTCTCCCTTGAACCCAGGTGGAACCTCCATATATACCTCTTCCTCTAAGTCTCCATTGAGGAAGGCATTCTTCACATCTAGTTGTTGTAACTCCCAGTCCAGGTTTACTGCAATAGAGATAAGTACTCGTATAGTATTTAGTTTAGCAACTGGAGCAAATCTCTTGATAATCAATGCCATAGGTTTGAGTGTAACCTTTGGCAACTAACCTGGCCTTATACCTTTCAATACTCCCATCAGCGTTATATTTCACATTGAATATCCACCTGCATCCTACTGGGGTCTTTCCTTTTGGCAGCTTCACCATTTCCCAAGTACCATTTTTCCTCAAGGCCTGAATTTCCTCATTGACTGCTTGTTTCCATTCTGATTTCCTAAGAGCTTCTCCTATTGTTTGTGGAATCTCACATTGGACATTTTAGTGGTAAAAGCTCTAAATTTAGAGGATAACCTTTCATAGGATAGGAAGTTAGCTATAGGATGTTGAGTGCAAGTCCTAACTCCTTTCCTCTTTGCAATAGGAACATCAAGATCATCAAATTCAGATTCGATAGGGAGTACCTCGGTGTTACCTGATGTGAGTTCCTGGGTTTTGGAACCTGGTTCAGAATCATGGTGTTGACTAGGAGTAGAATCAGACTCTACCTTCTCACAAGTCCTTGGTCTCCGTGTGTATACTTGGATTTGAGGAGGAACAGTTTTGGTTGCAAAAGTCTTGGTCTGGGTTTCAGATGCAGTTGGCTGCTTTGTTTGGATTTCAGGCTCTGTTTCAGGTGCTGTCTGTTGCTCTGCCTGGATTTTTGGCTCTGTTTCAAGTGCTGGCTGCTTTGTTTGGATTTCAGGCAATGTTTCAGGTGCTGTTTCAGGTTCAAGACAGTATGTGGGTTGGGTTATTGTGAACGGAAGTAAAAACTGATATTCTTGTTGTTTGGTTGTGTTATTCTCCCCTTGAATATCAGTTTTTGTATAGTATGGCTGATGTTCAAGAAAGGTCACATCCATGGTATTATAAAAGCGATGGTTGGTTGGTGAGTAACATTTATATCCTTTTTGGTTTGATAAGTAGCCAAGAAATATACATTTGGTAGCCTTTGGATCATGTTTGCTACGATTTTGGGAGTGGATATGAACAAAGGTGGTGTAGCCAAAAATTTTTAGTGGTAGGGTAGTGAGGAATCTGAGTTGTGGGCATGCATTCAAAAGTGATTGGTATGGGGTTTGAAATTGTAATACCCTGGAAGGCATTCGGTTAATCAGATATGTGGCGGTAAGAACAGCTTCCCCCTAAAAATGTTTTGGAACATTATAGGTAAATAGAAGGGATCGGGCAACCTCTAAAATATGACGGTTCTTTCTTTCAGCTACCCCATTTTGTTGTGGGGTGTCAACACACGAGCTTTGATGGATAATTCCATTGGCTAAGAGATATTTGTTTAAGTTCAGGTTGAAATAGTCTTTGGCATTGTCAGTTCGCAGGACCTTTATTTTGGTTTGAAATTGATTTTGGTATGAAAGTTTTCAAATATGGTGTAAGTTTCAGATTTATCTTTCATCAAAAAAACCCAAGTAATTCTAGTATGATCATCTATAAAAGAAACAAACCATCTAGAACCCGTAATGTTTTTAACCCTTGTAGGTCCCCAAATATCACTATGAACAACATTGAATGGTTGGGATGCTTTATATGGCTGGGTTGAAAAAGTAGCACGAGTATGTTTAGATAAATGGCAAATTTCACATTGGAAAGGAATCTGATTTTTATTAATCAAAGATGGAAACATCTTTTTCATATACTGAAAGGAAGGATGACCCATGCGATAATGCCATAAAGAAATAGTACTACTTCTATCGGGAATGGAACAGGAAAAATACGGTGTAGGAAGGGCATTGCAGGCTGTTCGAAATGGGGACTTGGAGAAGTCAGCTTGTAGAAGGTATAGCCCAGCCCTCTCTTTAGCACTGCCAATCATCTTCCCCGAGTCCAAATCCTGAAAGTCACACCAAGTAGGATAAAATTTAGTAACACAATTCATGTCTTTTGTGAGTTTATTAACCGAAAGTAAATTACACTTAAGGTTAGGGATATAAAGAACAGAATTTAAGACTAGATTTCGAGAAACCACTATTGTCCCAACACCCTTTACACTTGACAAAGATCCATCTGCAATTTTAACTAATAAACCACTGGGGCACGAACGAAGCTCATGAAATAAATTGGCATTACCAGTCATATGATCTAACGCTCCAGAATCAACGATCCATTCTTTCTGTTTATCCAGTTCGGCATTAAAGGCACTCAAAAAATTACCTCTTTGGGCTACAGAACCTATGCTGATGTTGGGGATTGTACTTGTTTAAGTAATTGCTGGAGGAGATCCATTTGTTCTTTTGAGAAGACAGAATTCTCAACATCAGGTTTTGTTGTGGTGGCTGGTTCAACCTCGACATTGTAGCTGCGGCTGTCTTGAGATCCTTTGGATGGTTTCCAATCTGCAGGTTTCCCATGAAGCTTCCAGCATTTGTCCTTAACATGGCCTGGTTTTTTGCAGTGTTCATACCAAGGACGCCCCTTTCTTCTCTCTGTTTGACTTTGAGAATTGTTGCCTCTAACAGCAAGGGCAGATCTGTCCACTCCTTCGGAGGGAGTTTGGTGCAGCATAACCTTTTTCCTGCTTTCTTCTCTTCGTACCTCAGAAAATACTTCACGGATAGAGGGCAATGGCTTTAGACTTAGAATTCTTCCTCTGACTTCGTCTAAGTCTTTGTTGAGACCCAACAAAAACGTAAAAATCCTCTCCTTCTCTATAATTTTTTTGTATAAGATGCTATCATCCGTGCATTGCCACTTGTATTCCTCGAAAGTGTCCAATTGCTGCCAGTAACGTGCAAGGGAATTGAAATAAGTGGTGACAGAGTGTTCACCTTGCCTTAGATCATGGAGGAGCCCTTTGATCTCAAATAATTCAGCAGTATTATTTGTATCTGAGTACATTACCTTTGCTGCATCCCAAATTTCTTTGGCTGTTTTGTAGAACATAAAGTCTTGGCCTATATCATTCTCCATGGTATTGATGAGCCAGGACATCACCATATTATTCTCTGAACGCCAGATTTAAACTTCGAATCTTCTGGGGAAGGAGCAGCAACAGCTCCAGTGAGGAAGTCATCTTTATCTTTTCCACAAATGAACATCATAACGGATTGAGACCACTGGATATAATTC
Organism: Heritiera littoralis; assembly: GCA_031772115.1. NCBI lineage: Eukaryota > Viridiplantae > Streptophyta > Magnoliopsida > Malvales > Malvaceae > Heritiera > Heritiera littoralis. Next base: position 5,904,378 of record JAPDPK010000010.1, on the reverse strand, counting down.
TGACCATTGAGCTTATATCCAGTGATGGGCAAAGAAGTCTCAGATAGCCCATGATGAGAAGTTGTTTGCCCATGAAAAGGTGCTGTAACAGCAGGAGTTGAACCCGAGGAACCTGAGGTTACCTCGGCAAAAGTATGTCTGTCTGATGTCATGCCGGCTTTTGGCATTTTCAGATGATCAGGTCCACTTCTGATACCATAAAGAAATGAGTAATTATGAAAGCTGAACGATATGTTCGAGCTTATATTATTATTCCATTGAAGTATCTCTATTTAAAGAGATATTGGTTACATAGAATATCCTGAAAATCAGGATTGCAAATAGAAGATAAGGTTGGATATTCTGATCCTAATCACTTGGATATTATCCTAAAATTTTAAAAAACTATCCTAGACTTATCAGCATCTATTTAAAATAGAAAACAGAAAATAAAGCTGGAATTAAATAATCCTACAAATTATAAATGCAAAGAGAATTTCATATGCATATCAGCTTGATAAAAGCCTCCCTCTTGTATTGTTTCTAATGCCAAATGCAGGTAAGCCTATATGCAGGAAAAGTGTTGTCACTCAACTTGCGAAAACCGAAAGGTTTTAGGCACAAGAGTGGCATGTACATTTTCATCCAGTGCCCCCAGATATCATCCTTTGAATGGTAAACTATAAGATGTATTTTGTTATAATGTTAGCTAATCTGGATGTTTCATAAGCTTTCATCCATTATTGTTACCATTTTTGTTTCACAGGCACCCATTTTCCCTTACCAGTGGACCAGAAGATGATTACTTAAGCGTGCATATTAGAACTCTTGGAGACTGGAGCTATCAGCTATATAGTCTTTTCCAGCAGGTAAATGCATGTGAATGATGTAACAGGTTCTAGATTCAAATAAGAAAGCAAAAACCTGAAAGAAACTATGCTTTCAATCTGGTGTTTCCAGGCAAAACTAACAGGACTAAAGCAGAATCCAAAAATTTACATTGATGGACCCTATGGTGCTGCTTCTCAAGACCATGTCAAGTATGATATTGTGCTAATGGTTGGCCTTGGCATAGGAGCCACACCCTTCATTAGCATCCTCAAAGACGTTGCTAGCCGTCTCGAAAAACCAAGCATTAATCATGTAATAACTTCACTTTTGTTCTGAAGGCTGCTCTTATAAACCATGATTCAAGTAGGCTTTGGTTCTAAGATTGACAGTAAGTGTTCTAACCATAATGTAGGCAGCTTGTGGGGAAGACAGCATTGACAAAGGTCCATTAAAAGCTTATCTTTATTGGGTTACAAGAGAGCAAAGCTCTTATAATTGGTTCATGGATGTCATGAAGGAAATAGCAGAAACAAACCAGAAGCAGGTTATTTTCAACAGAATCCTTATAGATTCTTTATCCCCAGATGCGTATGAGAACAAATTCACAATCCTTAATCATAGTAACTAATTGTTGTTATATTTCTGCAGTCTGTTGTAGAAGTACTCAATTTCCTAACCTGTGTATACCAAGAGGGGGATGCTCGGTCGGCTTTAATCAGCATTATACAATCGTTGTATCATGCCAAGAATGGAATTGACTGTGTCTCAAGAACCCCGGTGAGTATGAAGACAAATAGCCATCCTGAACTGGTAGTAGATTGTTAGGTTGATTAGATTACCTTGGATGTTTTATTATGGAAATACAAATAGAGTTTTTTTAATGTCAATTGATAAAATTTTCAGGTGCACACTCATTTTGCTCGACCGAATTGGTTCAACATTTTCTCAAAGTTGGCTCGGAGACATAGAGGAGCTCGGATTGGTGAGAAAAGCTTAACTTTATCCTTCCTAGGTTGAATGAAGTTGTGAAACCATTTTCTGTTTTTTTTTTTTACTCAAATGATCATGTTTTTACTTCATTTTTAAAATGTGAAAGTTTTGTAAATCTAAAATTCAAATTTCAATTCTTGCATTCTCCTAGACCAAAGGATTTCATTATAGGAAAAAAAAAAAAGAGATGATTTTCCCAAGAACCATGAAGACACATTATACTCTAATTTTTATAAAATCAAATTATTAGTATTACCATATTACCAAGTGTTTTTGGTTGGGACAGGGGTTTTCTACTGTGGACCATTGGCATTAGCGAGAGAGTTGGAGAAGTTGTGCACCAAATTCTCCACCAAAACCACCACAAGATTTGTGTTTCACAAAGAGAACTATTAGTTGAATTTGCTCTCATTTTTTAGTTTACGTGTTGAATCTATTGATGTCATCTCCACCACAGTAAATGGCACATTCTTGTAGTTGTAGAGTTTGTTGGCTTTTCAATTTCAAGGGCAGGCAGGCCAACTTCAACATGAAATGATTCTTTTTACATGTAAACTACAAAATGCATATTTGAAAATATTTAAGTTTCTACCTTTGGTTTCCTCATCATCTTCAAAATGTTTGAATATTTGCAGCTACTAAGCACTGCCTCAACAATATACAGCTTTGGTTCTGCTATGAACAACTTTGGCAGATTGAAATCAAGGCTCCCGAAGATGTATTAATAAATGAATGCGTATCTGCCATCTGGTATTCTAGCTGTTGATAAGATAATCACATTTACATAGCAATCGATAAGAGGAAAATAGAGCAAGCTCGAAGAAAATAGTGCTAGAACAAAAAGGGAAACATGTGAGTATTATACAGAAGGGGAAAAATCCTTCCAATATCATAGAATTTCTCTGTTGCATCCTCAACCACAAACACTGAAGTACTTGTATTATGAAAGAATCAAAAGGCTAATGAAAGTCCATCAAAAGAGCAAATTTGATTCCCAGAAATGAATGATGTTTTAACACTGGGGTGATTATTGCAGTAGCTCAACCAAACATTCAAAGAGCAGCACCGTGAAGTTGAAAGAAAAGAGTCCACCGAGATTTTATTTCGTCACTGTCGGAAAAATCTAGCAGTAAAATTTTTGAGATTAACCCTCCAGTGCAGATGCTCCAGATATAATCTCAGTCAACTCAGTGGTGATCGATGCTTGACGGGTTCTGTAACACGAATGGCACACAAAATTTCTAAATCAGCTATGAAAAGGAATAAAAAGTAAAAACAACTAAACAAGTTGAATATAAAAATTGATTCACATGAGAGCATGTGTACATAAGAAAGAGGGAGGGAAGGAGGGAGGGAGACCTGTTATATGTAAGAGTAAGGCGATCAAGCATGTCTCCAGCATTTCTGCTTGAGCTATCCATAGCAGACATCCTTGCTCCTTGCTCACTACAAGCATTCTCCAACACCGCATTGAACATGACCTGGGGGAAATATAAGAATCCTTTGATGGTAAATTGCAGATATTATAGCATATAGTAGGGATAGGAGACAAAAATAATGAAAATTTTAGGTTTATTATTTTTGACAGATTTTTTTTTAGTAAGAAGATAAGTTGGCTTATGCATTCTCAAGATTACAGGAACAAAGATGTTCAAATCCTCTTACAATTGTTTGCACTTGGTCATCCAGATTGGTTAGACAAAGAGGCAGTGAAGGCTGCTCAGCAGAATTTGCAGCAACAGTGTTCAACAAGGAAACTAAGTGCTATCAAAACCATAGGGACCTAGAGAATCAAGTGTTTACTCTATCTCCTAAATCATGGTAATCATTTACATTAACAAGCAGTACAGAGCAAGAGGTTCTTGTCATCTAATACAGCTTTCCAAGACCTAGGGTATCAAGTGAAATCACAAATTTGAAAGATGGGTTTTTGTTCATTAAACTTTCATGCAAAATAACAAGAAATAAGGAGTTTTGTTTTGAACAGCAGGACTTACACAAGAGAACTGGAACTCTGCCAGATTTTGAAGTATTTCACCCTTTGTCTCACCACCCTCAATTTCATAGGAGTCTAGATCACCTAGCTTTCCCCCAGATTCAGCTTCCCTTTCAACAACCTAAATGAACAAATCACCAAATAAACGACATGATAAAGTAGAGCAACATTTAAATAGGAAAAAAATATAAATAACTATCAAACTTAGATTCTGGTCATACTCACTTCAGGTGATAATATAGTTGACACTGTCGGCAGGAATGAAACTACTGAGTGAAACTTGTTGAATACAATCCTCAAAGCATCATACTCTACATTCTTTAAGATATCATCAGCAAGAACAGAGACCTGAAGGTGCCAATATTTGTAAGTATGGGAGAAAAAAAAAAGAAGGCCATAAAAAGGAGATAAAAACACAATGGCAAACCTGAGTGTAGCTCAAAGGATTCTTCTGCAGCTCAGTTATGATTAACTCAATGTCCTTCTTAGAATCACGAACCAATTGAGCCTTTGCCTTCTCTCCCAAAATCACATATTTTGTTTCTTTTTCGGGACCTGTGGCAATAAGGATATTTAACTCATAAGAAGCATCCAATTGGATACCTACAAAAAGAAAAACAAACAAGCAGAAAAGATTAAGTTGCTTGGAAGACATACCAGAGTTCAACTTGTGGAGTCCCTTGCTTATCTTGACTGATGTAGAGTTAATTCCACCACAAAGACCTTTGTCTGAAGAGATGGTCACAATAACATTCTTCTTGACATCAACACCTAGCATTGTGACAAAACATTATCAAGATGAGGCTGACAAGAAAATATACATTTGATACAAGTAAAAGATTATTCAAAAAAATAATCAAAGGCTTGTTTGGATATACTGGGAAGATCGCCAAGAAGTGCAGTAAATGGTTGCCAGAGGCCACGGGAATTCTCAGCTTTAGTTTGAATTGCTCTCAACTTTGAGGCTGCAACCATCTTCATTGCCTTTGTGATTTTCTGAATATTCTTGACACTCTTCATTCGGTTCCTAACTGCACAAGTAATTGACCACCGCCCAAATTATAACTTTCATCAAGGACCCTAACTCTAGAAGAAAATGCGACAAGGATGTATATATAACTTCATAAGAAAGAAAAACAAACAAAAAAAATGGAGATAACTCTTACCGACTTGAGTTGAAACATAACGAACTCCAATAGGACCTTCATCCCTGCCATCCAATTTAGTAGTTCAAATTACATCAAAGAAAATTCCGAAATTATAAATTTCATTATAAATCTTACAAGGTTCGATCAAATTTTTGATATTTTTATCTTTTCCTTTCTTTTGAAATTTAAACTATTGAACACGCCACTACTAACCATTTAGCGATAAATATTAATTGCATTGGCGAAAACAATATCATTAAAAAAATTCAGTGCATTCATTTCCATGAGCAGAGAAGTAAATTAAAACTTATCTTAAAAATGTTCATTTTATAAGCAAATTAAGGGAAAATAATCAAAAAAAGAAGAAGAAAGAACTAATGTACATTTTACAAAACTAATTTCCTCAGCAACAATGGAAAATCTAATCAGTAAGATAAGCCAAATAAAATATTCTCTACCAAGAAAGCAAAGGAAAATGCATCATGTGGGCCTCAGCTTCATGACACTCAGAAATAAGGAAAAAGGGGAAAATAAAAGCTCTTCCTTTTTTGCCTGAGTCGTTAATCATCGAAGCCGGAAATCAAGATAAATAAAAAGACATGCGATGAGAATATATGCATATATACATAGAGAGAGGAGGAGTGAGATCGAGAAAATGAGATCCGTACTCGTGAGTAGGAGCGAGAGGAGAGGATCGGACGGCGGTGATTGGGCGGGGAGAGATCAGAGGGGCGAAACGCCTCCCTTCGCGTCTGAGGGCAGCCATCGCCATCGCCATCGCTTACCGATACAGACAAACCCTAGAAATCCTTGCTGTCGTGGATCAAAAGTGTTTTTGTTTTTGGGCGTTTTCACGGAATTGCTACTGCCTCTCTCCGGTCAGTGTTTTACTGCTATTGTTAACATAAGGGTAATGGTGCTCCGTTTTGGCGAGGAACCATTTGATAATGCAAAGGAGCCAAGCAAAGCCAATCCTGCGGCGTCGTTTTAATCTTTTAGTGTCTAAAAATGTAAATGAATCTTATATTCGACTAACATTGGTTGGGATTGAGTGATAAGGGATTCATTCTCCTTAAGTATGACCCGGGTTCGAGTCTTGCGTATGGAGCAAACCGTGCTGAAAGAGGCGCCCTACTTCTATGTAACCTGACAATTCCCTAACTCCAGAGTAGTCGCATAAAGCGGATACCGAAGGTCAAAGACCAACAAAAAAAAGAATAGAATACTCTACAAATTCTAGGTAAAAGAGATCTTCTAAATGAACTTCATTTTTTTACTCTATTTAGTATTTACTACACTACTAAATACACAATAATTTTTTTATAATAAACAACAAATGATTGTAAAAAATAGAAGTAATTTTTTTTTTCAAATATTTAGATATGAATCAAATTTTAGAGTTGTCAACTTGTCACTGTTTAAAGGATTTTATCGTTTATTAAATCCAATTCAAATAAAATTAATTTCAGATCATAAAATAAATAAAAATACTTAAAATTAAAATATATTTTTTATAATTTAAAACTTTTTATACCCTTAAAATTTATATAAAATATAAAAAATGACTTTAATATCATTTTTTTAAAGCAAATTTTTGTTTGCCACATCCATCCATATGCAAGTCTCGCCCAATTCAAATAGTGCAAGGCTTTAAGCTTTGGAGAATGACTAAATCTACCCCATTTTTTTGCTATTCATGCCCTATCCATGTCTAAATGAACGATAACGCAATAAAGTAAATGAGGTAAAAAGAGGAAAAACGTGGGTATGAATAGCAGCTCTCTAAGCTTTGGCGCAAAATAGATTGTGCAAGGCTTTAAGCGTTGCGCAAGTCATCAAATTTGTTTTTTTATAATTTATAAATTTATAATTATATATTAATAGAAAAATCATAAATTGATAATTTTATTAATGCTTAGATTATTAGCTTTTATGATTTTTTTATATATTGATAATTTATAATTTATAAAAATATTATTTTATAAATAATAATTTTATAATTATAAAAATTTATAAGACGGATATTTATAAAAAAATTAAAAATTATAAAAAGTTATAAATTATATATAGATGATTTATGGTTTAAATATAGGTAATTTAAAATAGATAATTTATATAGATAATTTATATATATATATATATTTTATAAAAATCCATTTTATAAATAAGCCTCTCCAAACCCAAGTAAGGCTCTCAGTACCTAGATTGTGCTAGGCTTGATTATTATAATTTATAAATTTATACTTATAAATTGATAAATTGATAAATTTATTAATGTTTATTATTAGAGTTTTTTTTATTAAAAATTTATACTTTATGAAAATATATAATATTATAAAAATAAATTTATAATTTAAAAATTATAAATTATATAGATAATTTTAATTTTATTATTTTTATAATATAAAAATCCATTTTATAACTACAAAATTTATTTTTTATAAATTATAAATTATTAGTATATAAAAAACCTTAAACATTAATAAAATTATGTACTTATAATTTTTTATCAATTTCATTATAAATTTACATTTATAAAAAAAAAAAAACTAAGTAAGCATCACAACATCAGCCACTGGACCTCCGGTGCGGTGGCTTTCAACAAATAAGACAAAAAATAATAAAAGACAAAACAAAAAAGTGAAGAAAATTACTTTTATATTTTTTAATTGTAATTTTTTTATTATTTTATTAAAAAATTTATACTCATAATAATTTTTTTATATTTTTTAATTTCACCAGAACCAATTTTATCGTTTATTCAATCAAATTCTTAATCAAATAAAACGTTAGTTTATATATACAGTAAAATTAGTTTCAATAAGATTAAAAAATATAAAAGAATTATTAAGTAAAAATAATTTTAATAAATAAATAATAATACATTAAAAAGAAAAAGGTCAAAAAATAATCTTGCGTATATTTTCTTTTGTATTTAGTTAATATTATTATTATTTTTGAAATGGATATGCATTATTACTTACTATCATGGCAACCGTCACGCGCCCAATCCCCTGCACCTTTGCCTTTGAAACGCGTGTAAGACAAGGGGTAGTTGCGTGTCCTATTTCCTACATAAGGCATTGTAAACTGTTAAAAAAAACAAACCCGCCTTCTTCAGCCTAAACCCTAGCAAGAAAGTGAACGCACTTACACTTTGAAAAGGTTCAAAGAACAAAGAGAAGAAAACTGACCTCTGCAACTTCAGTCTTCGAATGGCCAATAACGGTTCAACTTCCACCAGAATGGAAGGACCATTGTCTCATAAAAACAACAAAGCCAGTCACAGTCAATATCAGTTCTTTGGTAATTTGCTGCTTTCCCCTTGTTTTTACTACTCCTTTGCTCTGTTTGGTTCCCAGGAAAATGTCAAAAGGAAAATCTTATCAATTGCTTGAAATGTATTTTAATCCTAAATGATTAAAGAAACCCGCTACTCGTTTTACATAGTGCAATGCTCTGTTCAAACACAAGAAATATGTAACGCTTCCAACTGGGTTGTTTGGGATTCATTGGATATTGTCAAAGAAAGAAGAAAAAGAGCAGGAGTTTTTGAACTTGAAACAGAATCTACTTTCTTGCCCCTCGGTTTTCTTGTTGAAGAAATGGAATTGAAATTTTTTTTTCGAGTTGAATTTTTATGGTTGGTCTAAGAAGTTCTGTTGTTGTCTTTTCTATGAATGAATTTTGAGTTGTCTTTTGTCTTTTGAGGGTTTTGTCTCTTAGTTTCATTGATGTCTTAACAGTTAACTATGGGCTTAAAAAGGAAAATCCTGAAATAATATATGCAATTATGAATCTATTTGATGGATTTTATGATGTTGATATAGTGTGGAGAGAGTTCTTATGGGGAGCTATAGCTGGAGCTTTTGGAGAGGGGATGATGCATCCCATTGATACCATAAAGACAAGAATTCAAAGTCAAGCTCTTCTTAGTGGAAGTCAGGTATGATGATATTGAATTTTTTTGATGGGATTTCCATTCATTTCAGAGTGCTTGTTTGTCAATACATATTTTCTATTGCTACCAGAGTCAAAAGAGTATTGTGCAGATGGTTCGAACTGTTTGGGTTGCAGATGGCTTAAGAGGTATATGCATTAACTTCTGCTTATTTTGCCGATGGCCATCCCATTATTTTCAGCTTTGCAATGATTCTACCATTTTTTATTTACTTATATGCCGTATGGAACATAATTTGTCTTGGATTTGTATAGTGGCTCCCTTCTTTAATCATTTGTCATTCTTCCACCATGTTATGTAGTTTATATGGACTGATATGTTCGTAGGTTTCTATAGGGGAATAGCCCCTGGAATAACCGGATCGCTTGCAACTGGAGCAACATACTTTGGTTTCATAGAGTCCACTAAAAAATGGATTGAAGAATCACATCCTAACCTTGTGGGCCACTGGGCACATTTCATAGCTGGAGCTGCTGGTAAGCTGTTTTGGAACTTCATTTTCTTCTATAATATTTTTCCATCTAGTTTCTTGATTAAATAGCTACAACTCTGGTGAGATTTACATACCAGTCATTGCTCACTTTTCAAGTGGGCTTCGGGTGTCTTATTTGTTTTGCTCCAACTTTGGTACATTTGCTGGATGCCTATGTAAATGCATTCTTTTGGTCTAATTTTGTTTGAGTGATTAATAGTAGATATCTTAATGTGCCATACATTTCTCATTTTTCCCCCTAATCTGAATGGTATATGTTTTTCGTCTTTTTTTTCCCCCATATCTTTTAATTTGCCGGTGTCCTAAAATTGGATGTCCAAGTAGTTCTTACCATCAGGTAGATGATGCTCGTTTCCTTGCACTGGAAACATAAATATTGGCTTTTTTAATTGTAGTTGTTGTCATTCTTGTGAATAAAGCATTTCAGGGCTGAACATTTTATGTTTAATGATTTAAACTAATCAGCAATTGAAAACACTAGTGAGCTCTGATTTCTGTCTTTTAATTCTCTGTGCTTTTTAGGTGATACACTTGGTTCTTTTGTATACGTTCCGTGTGAAGTGATGAAGCAACGCATGCAGGTTCAAGGCTCGAGAACATCTTGGAATTCTGCTATCATGAAAGACAAAATGGGAATTAAATCTGGTGCGCAGATGTATGGTTACTACACAGGAATGTTCCAAGCTGGCTGTTCAATATGGAAAGAGCAAGGGCTAAAGGGATTATATGCTGGGTTAGTATTTCTTTTTTTGTATATTATTGTTTAGTGTTAGAGAAATACTTGGATTTCCACATGTATACAACTACCTTTGTCCAAACTCCAGTCACATATGCTTATGCACATCATAATGACATTTGCATGCAATGATGCTTGATATCATACTATCTGCCACCTCAGGTTTAAACATATCTATCATTTCAAGGAGTTTGTTGAAACTTGCATTTTGGATAGGCTGGTGCACTCTCTTTATGCCTCCCTTTTCTTCCCTATTCCTTTTGTTGCTTAGCATGTAGAGCATATGTCTCCTTGACAGCATGGTTCCAATCCTGAACGAGATGATTTTAACCTTATGAATACAATAGTGTTAACAGCAAGGAGAAATAAATTGATATCTTTTATTTCTCATGTGTGTCTAATAGAGTACACACATATCCTTTTTATAGGATAATTACATGGAAACAAATAATAGAAAGAATCTACAAATTAGGAAACTATAAATCAGGAATAAATCAGACCTATAATTACAGCAGATTTTTCTCTTTTAAATCAACCAGATTTTTCTCCTTTCAACACTCCCCCTCAAGCTAGCTTGAAGATATCTTCCATGGACAGCTTGCCTACTAACTTGTCAAATTGTTTCTTTTGTAAGCCCTTGGTGAGTATGTCTGCAACCTGATCAGTAGTTGGAATATATGACATGCAGATTATTCCACTATCAAGTTTTTCTTTGATGAAATGTTTATCCACTTCTACATGTTTAGTCCTATCATGTAGAACTGGATTATGAGCAATTAAAATTGCTGCCTTATTATCACAGTAAGTCTTCATAGGTAAAGCAGTGGAAATTTTTAAGTCTTCTAATAGTCTCTTAATCCACATTAACTCACAAACTCCGTGAGCAACAGATCTGAATTCTGCTTCCGCACTGCTCCTAGCCACTAGATTTTGCTTCTTGCTTCTCCATGTTACTAAATTACCTCCAACAAAAGTACAATAGCCTGATGTTGACCTGCGATCAGTAACACTTCCAGCCCAATCTGCATCTGTATAAACTTCTATCTGCAGATGTTCACACTTCTTGAACAATAGACCCTTTCCTGGTGTACCCTTTAAATACCTCATGATTCTGTATACTGCTTCAAAGTGCTCCGGTCCTGGTGAGTGCATAAATTGACTCACCACACTAACAGCAAATGCTATGTCTGGTCGTGTATGGGACAAGTAAATTAATTTCCCAACCAACCTTTGGTACTGCTCCCTCTTCACAACACTTTCAGCCGTGGCAGGTTGGAGTTTCAGATTTGGCTCAATAGGTGTTTCAGCAGCCTTACAACCTAGCAAACCCGTCTCTCCCAATAGGTCAAGAACATATTTTCGCTGATTAATGAATATGCCCTCCTTGGATCTTGCAACCTCCATACCAAGGAAGTACTTCAGCGAACCTAAGTCTTTGATCTCAAAGTCTTTAGCCAATTTTTTCTTCAGAAGTTGCAGCTCTATGTAGTCACTACCTGTCAAAATTATATCATCAACATACACAATTAGTATGGCAACTTTCCCATCTTTTGAATGTTTGTAAAACATTGTATGGTCAGCTTGACTTTGATAGTAACCATGGCCTTTTACAACTTTCCCAAAACGTTCAAACCAAGCCCTTGGAGACTGCTTAAGGCCATATAAGGATTTCTTCAACCTACATACCTTCCCTTCACCAAGTCTCTCTTCAAATCCCAGGGGAAGACTCATAAAGACCTCTTCTTCCAAGTCTCCATTCAGAAAAGCATTTTTAACATCTAACTGGTATAAGGCCCAATTTAGGTTCACGGCAAGTGACAATAAGACCCGTATGGAATTGATTTTTGCCACTGGAGCGAAGGTTTCTTGATAATCAATTCCATAAGTTTGAGTAAAACCTTTTGCCACCAGTCGTGCCTTGTATCGTTCTATACTTCCATCAGACTTGCATTTGACAGTAAACACCCACTTACAACCTACTATCTTCTTGTCCCTTGGCAAATCAACAACCTCCCAAGTGTTGTTTTTGTTAAGAGCATTCATCTCTTCCATAACTGCTAATTTCCAATTCGGATCATCAATAGCTTCCTGAATGTTTCTTGGAATAAACAGGTTAGATATCCTAGTGGTAAAAGCTCTATGTTTATCAGACAACCTTTGATATGAAACATATTTAGTAATAGGATGCTTAGTACAGGTTCGAACACCTTTCCTAAGAGCAATGGGAAGATTTAGTTCTGAATCTGTCAGTAGTTCTGAATCTGTGGGTAATTCTGAATCTGTGGGTAATGTAGAGGAAGGAATTGAAATGGAATTACCTGGATTGTTGATAGGACCATCTCTCGGTGATGATTGGACTGGTGCTAGAGGAATTGTTGAATTGTTACCATTTTTACGATTTCTCTTCCTGGTATAAACCTGAAACTCAGAATCAGGATTGTTTCTATCCTTAAGAAGTATTTCTCCCTCTATTTCTGAGACATCTATCCTTGGCATCAATTGAGTAGGGTTCTCTGTATTTTCAATATTTTGAACAATTTGTTGATTTTCAGAGGAATTAGATGAAAAAACAGGAGCTGGTAAAACAGAAATATTCCAAAAATTATCTTCTTCTTCTTGCTTAATCTCCCCCTCAAGAAAATTTTTGCTAAAAAAAAGGTTGATTTTCCAAAAAGGTAACATCCATGCTAACATGTACCTTTTTGGTCTGAGGATTGAAACATTTATAACCCTTTTTGTTGGGGGCATAGCCAAGGAATATACATTTTTCAGCCCTAGGATCCAATTTGGAACGAAACATGCTGGGTATATGAACAAAGCAAGTGCAGCCAAAGACTTTTAGAGGTATATCAGCATATATTCTAGTCATTGGGAAAACATTTTTAAGACATTGCAAAGGTGTTTTGTATTTTAAAACTCTACTAGGCATCCGGTTGATTAGATAAGCAGCTGTTAAAATTGCATCACCCCACAAATATTTCGGAACATTCATTGAGAACATAATGGCACGAGCTACTTCAAGTAAATGTCTATTTTTTCGCTCAGCAATGCCATTTTGTTGAGGTGTATCACGACAAGTGGATTGATGCAAGATGCCTTTTTCCTTTAAAAAATTGCCTATGCATTCATTAAAAAATTATGTTCCATTATCAGACCGAAATATACTGATTTTTGTTTGAAATTGATTTTCAATCATGTGATAGAAGTCTTGAAACAATTGTGCAAGATCAGATTTTTTACTTAGTAAATATACCCAACATAAACGCGTATGATCATCTATAAAAGTGACAAACCATTTTTTTCCAGATAAAGTAGGGATCTTGGAGGTCCCCAAATATCACTATGAATTACATAAAATGGTTTTGATGCACGATAAAATTGGGAATTGTAAATAGCACGATGGCTTTTTGATAAAAGACAACTTTCACATTGAAATTTTGAACAATCCACATCCTTAAATAATGTAGGAAACAAATGTTTAAGATATTGAAAACTTGGATGGCCTAATCTAAGATGCCATAGTCTTATTTGTTCAGAAACAGAAATAGAACTAATACTACTCAAGCCTTGAGCTTTTTTATTACCAAAGGAGTCATCATCAAAATAGTAAAGTCCATCGATCACCCTAGCACTACCAATCATCTTCCCCGAACTTTGGTCCTGGAAAAGACAATGTGTATCAAAGAAGGTGACACAACAATTAGAATCCTTAGATAATTTACTAACAGATAAAAGATTACATTTCAATTTTGGGACATGGAGAACAGATTTGAGATCTATATTCTCAGAGATTTTGACTATTCCTTTACCTGCAATAGGGGAAAAACTACCATCTGCAATACGAATTTTTTCATGACCAGAACATGGTGAATAGGTAGAAAATAAATGAGAAACACTGGTCATATGATCAGAGGCTCCTGAATCAATGATCCAAGGAGCAGAATTTACTAGACAGGATAAGGCCCTATAATTATTACCTGTTTGAGCAACAGAAGCATTAGGAATACCAGATGCTGAATTGGATTTTAGCAATTGAAGGAGTTGATCCATTTGCTTTTTACTAAACACACCTGTGTCAGCCTGTTGATCTCTGATTAAGGTAGAAGAATGACCAGAGAGGGTCGGCTGATCAAAGAAGACCGGTGACTGTCTTGCAGCGGCTGTGTTGTGGTGGAAACCCTAAAAGCTGTTCACCAGCTCTGATGCCATGTTAACAGCAAGGAGAAATAAATTGATATCTTTTATTTCTCATGTGTGTCTAATAGAGTACACACATATCCTTTTTATAGGATAATTACATGGAAACAAATAATAGAAAGAATCTACAAATTAGGAAACTATAAATCAGGAATAAATCAGACCTATAATTACAGCAGATTTTTCTCTTTTAAATCAACCAGATTTTTCTCCTTTCAACAAATAGTCTTTCTGAAATCTGGAGCACGCTAAATTTTAAGACTGTTGATGAATTTCATTCTTCTTATCATTCCTTTACAGATATTGGTCCACACTTGCAAGGGATGTGCCATTTGCTGGTCTTATGGTATGTAAATTATTTTAGATTGAGCTGCATAATGTGTCTGTTTATTATATCTAAGTTTGCTGTTACATTCTTATTTATTATAGTCCTTTTAACTTTATTTCAGTTTGATAATAACTTATTAATAGTTCTTCATGCTTTAGAAGGAAAAAACATTTGATTTTAAGGTTTGATTAATACATGAGAAAAATGGTCATCGAGGTCTTGCCTATACAACATTCCTAACATTGCTTTCATCTTTTTTTTTTCTTTCTCCTTCCCCTCCACACACTTTTTTTCTTCTTTTAAATGTGCAGCTCTGTTTACAGTCAGAAAATGCTCAATTTGAAATGTCATGTCATCAATACACAATTAACTGAGAAGACTGTTGTGGTCCTTTCTCTTTTCACATTTAATATTCTGTATTGTGCTTGTTGTGTTCGCTTGGCCCTTTTTGGTTTTATTTTTCTTCATGGATAGAAAAGGAGCTTATCAATAAGATTGCTTTTAGTTTTTGGCTTTATATGTATGTATTTTTACATGCATAAAGTGTGGAATTTCAGAATACTTTTATTTCTGAATCTTACTTGAATAATACAACTTCTAAGGATTATATACAGCTACTGTTAAGCAGTAAAATAGGAAACTAAATCAGTCTAAATCTAATCCCCTTAATTGAGGAATTGTATAGATATTTACACATTTAATATATTTAATATAGTTGACTTTTCCACACTCCCCCTCAAGCTGGCTTGAAGATATCTTCCATGGCAAGCTTGCTCACTAGATTTTCAAACTGCTTCCTGTGCAATCCCTTTGTAAGAACATCAGCAACTTGGTCACTTGTTGGTATATATGGCATGCAAATTATTCCATTGTCAAGCTTCTCTTTGATAAAATGCTTATCTACTTCTACATGTTTCGTTCTATCATGGAGCACTGGATTGTGAGAAATAGAGATTGCAGCTTTATTATCACAATAGAGCTTTATCGGTGAGGGATTAGAAACCTTCAAGTCTTCAAGTAGTCTTTTAATCCACATTACCTCACAAATCCCATGGGCTATTGAACGAAACTCAGCCTCGGCACTACTTCTGGCTACTACATTCTGTTTCTTGCTTCTCCAAGTGACAAGGTTTCCTCCCACAAATGTGCAATTGCCTGAAGTTGACCTCCTATCTGTAATACTTCCTGCCCAGTCTGCGTCGGTATAGGCTTCTACTTGTAGGTGTTCATGGTTTTTGAAAAGCAATCCCTTTCCAGGCGTTCCCTTTAGGTACCTTAGGATTCTGTAGGCAGCTTCAAAGTGTTCTGAGCTGGGTGAATGCATAAACTGACTTACCACACTTACTGCAAAAGCTATATCAGGTCGTGTATGTGCTAAATAGATGAGTCTACCCACAAGTCTTTGGTATTTCTCTCTATCCACCACGTCTTTGGTTTCAGCAGGCTGAAGTTTCAAGTTGGGCTCTATTGGGGTTTCAGCTATCTTGCAACCAAGCATTCCTGTCTCACTAAGCAAGTCTAGGACATACTTACGTTGGCTAACAAAGATACCCTCCTTTGATCTTGCAAATTCCATGCCAAGGAAGTACTTTAAGGCTCCCAAATCCTTTATCTCAAAGTCATGTGCAAGCCTTCTCTTAAGTTCTCAAATTTCTGCACTATCATCACCAGTTATTATTATATCATCCACATACACAATTAAAATAGCTAGTTTACCATTTCTAGAGTGCTTGAAGAACATTGTGTGGTCAGCTTGACTCTGAATATAACCATAGCTCTTCATTACATTTCCAAACCTTTCAAACCATGCTCTTGGTGATTGTTTAAGACCATACAAGGATTTTTTCAATTTGCACACCTTGTTGGTTCCGAGGTTTTTCTCAAATCCAGGTGGGAGGTCCATAAACACTTCTTCCTCTAAATCTCCATTAAGAAAGGCATTTTTTACATCAAGTTGCTGTAGAGACCAATTGAAATTAACTGCTAAAGAGAGAAGTACCCGGATTGAGTTTATTTTCGCAACTGGAGCAAAGGTCTCTTGGTAGTCAATGCCATAAGTTTGAGTGAACCCCTTGGCAACAAGTCTTGCCTTGTACCTCTCTATGCTCCCATCTGCCTTACACTTCACAGTGAAGACCCATTTACATCCTACAGTTGTCTTGCCTCTTGGTAGCTCCACAATCTCCCAAGTCCCATTCTTTTCAAGAGCGTCCATCTCTTCCTTCACCGCTAACTTCCAATCCGGATCACCTAGGGCATCCTGAATAGATCTTGGTACATGCAAGTTAGAAATATTTGAAAGGAATGCTTTGTGGTTATTGGACAACTTTTGATACGACAAATATTTTGCAATAGGGTGATTGGTACATGATCTTACTCCTTTTCTGTTAGCAATTGGGACATCTAGATCAGAAAAATCAATATTTGAAGACTCAAGGGAAGAAACTAAAGGAGCAATTTTAGGATTAACCTGAGTTTGAGGAGGAGGACCATCCCTCAGAGATTCCGGCTGAACAGGTGCTAGAGAAATAATTGGATCAGTAATATTTTTATGAGATTTTCTCCTGGTATAAACCTGAAGCTCAATATTTGGATTATGTGAATCCGTTTGAAGTAATTCTCCTCCTGTTTCAGATTCTTCAATACTTGGCACCTGTTGACTAAGAGAGTCCTTGTTTTCATTATTTTTAACGTCCATTTCCTTAAATTGTTTAATAGACTGAATTGGTGACTCAATGAGGCTTGGTAGTGGTGTAGAGAATTTCCAAAAATTATCTTCTTCTTCTTTATTCTCCCCCTGAAGAAGATTTTTGCTGAAATAGGGTTGATTTTCTAGAAAAGTGACATCCATAGTAATGTGAATTTTCTTTGTCAAAGGATTAAAACACTTGTACCCTTTTTTATTTGGAGCATAGCCAATGAAAACACATTTTTCAGCTTTAGGATCCAATTTGGATCGAAAAATTTGGGGAATATAAACAAAGCAAGTGCATCCAAAAATTTTTAAAGGTAACTCAGAGTATAAACGAAATGTTGGGAAGTATTTTTTGAGAGTATTCAAAGGTGTTTCAAAATGTAAGACACGAGTTGGCATCCTATTAATTAAGTAAGATGCAGTCAACACAGCATCTCCCCAGAGGTATTTTGGAATGTTCATAGAAAACATGATAGCTCTAGCTACCTCAAGTAAATGCCTATTTTTCCTTTCAGCTATTCCATTTTGCTGGGGTGTGTCTCGACATGTAGATTGGTGTAAAATACCTTTTTCTTTTAAAAAATTTCCCAAACATTCATTAAAGTACTCAGTTCCATTATCTGTTCGAAGGATGCAAATTTTTGTTTTGAATTGGGTTTCAATCATGCAATAAAAATCTTTGAAAAGTTTTTCTACATCAGATTTTTTGCTTAGTAAGTAAACCCAACACAATCTAGTGTGATCATCGATAAAAGTTACGAACCACCTTTTTCCAGACAAGGTGGTAACCTTTGAAGGTCCCCAAACATCAGTATGAAACAAGTAAAATGGTTTTGATGGACTATAAGGTTTTGAAATATATTTAACTCGATGATCTTTAGATAAAAGACAACTTTCACATTGAAAAATAGAGCAATCCACTCCTTTAAACAAATTAGGAAATAAATGTTTTAAATAAGGGAAACTAGGATGTCCTAACCTAAGATGCCATTGCATTATTTTATCAGAAACAGAATTTGAACTGGTACTACTAAGCCCTTGAGCTTTTTTATTACCTAGGAAATCCTCACTGAAATAGTAGAGCCTATTTATTTCTCTAGCACTGCCAATCATCTTCCCTGAGTTTTGGTCCTGAAATTGACAAAGAGAATCAAAAAAGATAACACGACAGTTGGAATCCTTTGAAAGTTTACTGACAGATAAAAGATTACAAGCAAGTTTAGGAACATGAAGTACAGATTTAAGATCAATACTTTTAGAAAGTTTAATAGAACCCTTGCCTGCAATAGGTGAAAAGCTACCATCTGCTATTCTTATTTTTTCATTACCAGAACAGGGAGTGTATGAACTAAATAGATTCGACAGGTTAGTCATATGATCAGATGCTCCTGAATCAATGATCCATGGAGCAGAATTAAAGACACTGGATAGGGCTAATGGATTTCTACCTGAATGAGCCAATGAACTATTAGATGTACCAGATGTCGGATTGGACTTTAGTAGTTTCAGGAGTTGATCGAACTGCTCTTTGCTGAAGGAACCCATATTTGCTTCATTGGCAGAGGGTTGTGACTGCTTCTGCTTCGGCTTCCAATTTGTTGGTTTTCCATGGATGTGCCAACAAGTTTCTCGAGTATGGCGTGGTTTGTTGCAATGGTCACACCACACTCGAGGCTTGTCATCAATCTTACGCAAATCAAGGACATTTGGTCCACCAACATTAGCTTCTGCAGTGACCAATGCAGAGTTCTTGATCAAACTACTGGTATGAGGAGTAGAATTTACAACTGAAGTAGAACCTGACATGGTGGTAAAAAACAGCAGCGGCTCTTGGAAAAATATGGTGATTTAGGGTTTGGCAAGAAAGAAAAGTTCTTGATGAGAAAGTGGCTATGAAGGCCTAAGGTAAAAAAAATCAGCAATGAAGGCTGAAGAAGAAACTGTAGAAAAATCAGCAATGAAGGCTGAAAAAGTGACTGATTTCCAAGAAAAAACCTAAAGCTCTTGATACCATGTGGAATTTCAGAATACTTTTATTTCTGAATCTTACTTGAATAATACAACTTCTAAGGATTATATACAGCTACTGTTAAGCAGTAAAATAGGAAACTAAATCAGTCTAAATCTAATCCCCATAATTGAGGAATTGTATAGATATTTACACATTTAATATAGTTGACTTTTCCACATAAAGTACTCACGAGTATGATCAGTTGTGTGCCTCAATGGAGGGAGAACTGACTATTGATGTCATTTCCTTTTTTGGTTGCTTAACTGTTGTCATTATAAAAACAGAATTCCTATGGTCCTAGCTTTTGTTCACCCTATTTGCATCTTAGATTCATTGTAAAGGGAATTAGTGACCCTGTTTTTGTTGTCACTTGAACTCTGCAGGTTATGTTCTATGAAGCCCTGAAAGACGTGACAGAGAAAGGGAGACAAAAGTGGGCTCCTAATTTCCATGTTGACAGTTCTATTGAGGGACTAGTATTAGGAGGATTGGCTGGTGGTATGCATCCTGCTTCTGCTGCATTATCATGCAGTTTAGATTTTTTTAGTGATTGAACTCAGAAGTTATTGTGCCCCAAACGCAGTTCATAGTTCTGTATAATGTGCAGGGTTTAGTGCATACCTTACCACTCCCTTGGATGTAATCAAAACAAGATTACAAGTTCAGGGATCATCTGCAAGGTATTAATTGTCACATCTTTTAGAATAACATTGCTATAAATGAGCTATAGTTATGGACTTAAATTGGCTCAAGCATCAGAAATTTAGTTCAGTTCCTTGTGAGATTAATTTGGTAGTGCTATTACTTATTTTTAGTAGGGACGTTGACAAAGTGCAGCATCTTTAAGCATAGTTGATGGTGTATCATCTAACTGAAATTACCACATATATTAAGCATGTTGGCTGCTTGTTTAGCATCTCGGTCCATTATCTCTTTCTGCATCTGCAAATATTTTTCCATGGTTATGCTTACACACCCTCCTTGTTGCTGTATGATTCTGACACTGTTATATTATATCGTTGTGAACTATCAGCTATAACGGTTGGGTAGACGCAATGAGTAAAATCTGGAAGACTGAAGGTGCAAAGGGAATGTTCAGAGGAAGCATCCCCCGGATCACATGGTATATTCCAGCCTCTGCTCTTACATTCATGGCTGTTGAATTCCTAAGAGATCATTTCAATGAAAAACTGGACAGTGACAACGTGCAAGAAATTGCAAGCTTGTCGATAGAGAAACCTAAATCTTCTTTCGGAGAGGTAGCTTGAAGTTCACTTCTAGCACAATACGCTGGTTTTGAAAATGTGACACACCATAGAAGAAGCTTACTGTTTGTTAAACAAGCTTAATTGTAATTCTTTGATGAAGCCATTAAGGAACTCAAATACAAATACAAAATGAGAAAGATTTTGCTCTGAAGATGATGAAATTAGAGTAATGACAATTTTGAAGGCCTTAAAGTTGTGTTCATGTGCCTAATACAGTCAAATGCCTCGATATAAAAAAGTGATAAACTTAATGCACAAGATTTTCGCATTGTGGAGTTTGAAGAGAATCATATATATACAGTTTTTTTTGTATTAATGGAGAGGCTGTCTTTATAATTTGAACTCGTGATCTTTATATTAGAAAAAGGCAACTTTTACAAATGCCTCAGTATGTATTGAATATCTCTTCAGCTTGAAGTATCATAGAAATAGGTCTTTGTTGTGAAGTTTCTTCTACAAAGAACACTACTTAATTTTCGAGTCTTGCTGTTCCTTTCTGAGTAGAACTCTATTCTTCCATTTTGTGGTGAAAAAATAATGGTTATATGCTTTGTTTTCAAGGCAGTGAGTAAAAAATCATGTGTTATCTATAATGGCCTAAGCTATGGCATCTTCTCATTATCTCATTACAGCTTCAAGTTTCAATCTCTTTTTCTCCAACTAAAATACGCCCCACTGTCTCCAATTGTTAATTTTCTTTGATTTTTACGAAGTTAAGAATTTAATATTAAAAAATTTAATTTTTAATAAAATTAATGTTTCATTATTTTTAATGTTAAAAAATTAAAAAAATAAAACTTTTATTTTTTTTAAAGAACATCATTATAAAATATAAAAAAAATTGAAAAAAAAGGATAGAACTGAGGGCGTTTAGAAGTGTTCATATTCTGTTTTTAATTGAATTAATTGATCAAATCAAAATTTAATTTAATTAATTGGTTGGTATTCATATTTTGATTTAATTTAATTAATTGGATGGTATTAATATTTTGATTTTAATTGAATTAACTAATTAAATCGAAATTTAATTAAATTAATTGGTTGTATCAAATTGTTTTGATAGATTAAGTAAAATAATTTTGAATGTATTTCAATTTTCGGTTAATTATATGAAATTTTAATTGAAATATAAAACATTTAAAAATAAAATTAAAAATACATGAAATCTAATATTATATTTAATATTTGAAATTTAAATAATGTTTCTAGTTTATATTGTGAAAGTTTTTAACTTGGTACTTTATTATTTAAATATTATTAAATGATATTTTTTAAATTATCTCAAATATGAGAAATTTTGTTCGATTAAAATTCAAATTGATCTTAATTTTAATTGATTCAATTGGAAACAGAATTAAAAATAAATCAAATTTTCATAATTTCAATTAAATTATCTAATTTTTTTTAACTTAAAAAGACTTGAATACAAGTTTTTGATAAACTAATAAATAACTAAATAATTATAACTAAATTAAATTTAAACTCATACTTAATGAAATTAGATCATAAAATTTCAAAATCCGAAAATTTGTTGGCCACGCATGACATTGTTGATATGTCAGTCTCTGGACAAGGGTTTTTCTTTTTTAGGTAGTAAACTATATACAAATACATAAATTGGTCATGTTTTGTGCATAAGATAATGGATAGGATAAGATGATAATTATCCTATCTTATGTTTGGTGCACACATTAAAGGGAAGATTGGATTGCAAGAAAGATTAGTCATCCTCTTAGTATAGAATAACTTAATCCTCTTCAAAAGGTGAGGATTATTCCTAATCCCATAGGATTAGGAATAAATATTCATATTTTATTATTTTATCTTTAACATTTATATTTAAAAATTAACTTAAATATTTAATAAAATAGTAAGGATCTTTAATTAATTAATTAATTGATTAATATATTTTTTTTCCTCCTTTTCATTTTTCCTTCTTTTTCTTTCTTTTTTTTTCTTGTTTTTGATTAAAGAAAAACTATAATTTTGATAAAATAATATTTTTTTGTACACATTTTTTTAAATTATTTTTTAGAAAATAAATTTTCAAATATAAAAATTATTATAAAATATATTTTTAACTAGTTTTTTCTTACATTTAAATTTTTATTTTTTCTTTCTTAATTTTTTTCTTTTTGCCTGAAAAAAATGAAAGAAAAATGACAATTAACCATAAAATTATTAGAAATTACATATTTTTTAATTCATCAAAATTAAATTATTGAATTTAACTTCTATTTTTCTTTTTCTTTTTTTCTATATTTCCTTATAATTGACCAAAAACAAAAGAAAGAAGATAAAAAAACCATAAAAATAAAAAAATATTTAAGAATAGTCTTTTGAAAAATTTAATGCAATTAAAAAATAAACTTATTTTCAAATAAACTCAATTTTCTAAAAATAAATATGTTTAATTTACAATAAAAAATTATTTTAAATTTAAATCATATAAAAAATAAAAACGAAAAGAAAAAATTAAAAAAATGAAAAAAATACAAAAAATATTTTTTATAAAAATTCATTTCTTAGCAAAATAATTTTTTTGAAAACGTAAAGTAAATTTTTTAAAAGTAATTTTTTATTAAAAAACGGCTAATAAATTGGATTATTAATTATAGTATTATAAATAATATTTAAAATTTCAATTTATATTTATAACAAAAAATTAAAAATTTAAATTATATTACTTAAAAAAAAGTACTTAAAAAATTATTTTATAATATTTTTAATTTTACATGTAATAAATATTATGAAATACATAAAAAATCATCATATCATATTCTTAATTTTTATACACATTAAACATAAAATAAAATGATATAATCCGATATTATCCTACTTAAAATTTTATTTTATTTTATCTTACCCGTCCTATATATCAAACATGACCGAAGTCTTTTACCTCTTCGTCTTCCTCCTTACGTTAAAGATTGAAGCGCTGAATCCATCATTCATCGCCATTAGCCCAGCTTAACAAAATCCTGAAAACCTAATAAGATAAACAATGGCATCGGAGAAGCGGTGCCTATACGAGGTGCTAGGCTTATCCCGTGACTGCACCCAAGACGAGATCCGCTCAGCCTACAAAAAGCTCGCCCTGCAACGCCACCCTGACAAGCTCGTTCAATCCGGCCTTTCTCAGGCCGACGCCACTGCCCAATTCCAAGAGCTCGTTCACGCTTACGAAGTCCTCTCCGACCCCAAAGAACGCTCCTGGTACGACTCTCACCGCTCCCAAATCCTCTTCGCCGACCGCAATGCCACCTCCAGTTCCCCTATCCCTGACCTCTTCTCTTTCTTCTCCAACACTGTTTATTCCGGTTACTCCGACTCGGGTCGGGGCTTCTACAAGGTTTATTCCGACCTTTTCTCTAAAATTTATGCCAATGAAATTAATTTCGCTAAAAAGTTAGGGTTAGGGTTATATATAGTAAAAGAAGCTCCTCTGATGGGGAATTTAGAGAGTCCGTACGGTCAAGTTACGGCTTTTTATACATACTGGATGGGGTTTTCTACGGTTATGGATTTTGTTTGGGCTGATGAGTATGATGTTATGGCGGGACCCAACCGGAAATCGCGGAGGGTTATGGAGGAAGAGAATAAGAAGTTGCGGAGGAAGGCGAAAAGGGAATATAACGAGACGGTCAGAGGGTTGGCGGAGTTTGTTAAGAAGAGGGATAAAAGAGTTATTGATATGAGTGTGAAAAGGAAGGAGGAAATGGAGAGGAGGAAAGAGGAGGAGAGGAAAAGGAAGAAGAAGATGGAGAAGGAGAGGTTGGAGAGAGTTAGGGCATATAAGGAGCCAGAATGGGCGAAAGTTGAAGAAGAAGAAGAAGGGGATGATTGGGATGAAATGGAGGGGAAAGGAAGAGAGAAGGAAGAGTTTTATTGTGTGGCGTGTGGGAAGAAGTTTAAGAGTGAGAAGCAATGGAAGAATCACGAGCAGTCAAAGAAGCATAAGGAGAAAGTTGCGGAGTTGAGGGAGTCATTTATTGACGAGGAAGAAGAGGAAGAGGATTTGGAGGTGGAAGAGGATGTGGAGAAGAGGTTTAGGGAGGGTTTACGGATCGAAGAGGAAGAGGATGACGGAGAGGAGAATAGAGTTGATGAGATGAGTGAGGAGGAGGATGGGTTTTTTGATGTCGAGGAAGGGGGTGAAGAGGCGGTTGAAGTTGATAGTGATAATAATGATGATGAAGAAAGCAGTGTTTTTGAAGCAATGGTGTCAGGGAAAAAAAATAAGAAGAATGCTTCTTTTAAGAGAGAGGACTTGGTTTCACAGACAGGATTTCATGTCAAGGATGAGAGTGATGAGGGGGAATATATGGAATATGATAACCGGAAGAACAGGAGGAGAAACAAAAGAGGGAAGAAAGAGAGGGGTAAGAAGAATGGAAGTGAAGTCATGAAGAGTGATGTGAACAACACTAAAAGCAAGGATGAAGAATCTAGTGTAAATGATGCTCTGCCTGCGGAGGAGAAGCAACCTGTAGAAAATGAGGGTAGCAACGGTGAAAAGGATGATAAATTGGTAAACAATGAGAAGATTTCAAAGCTACCTGTTGATAGAAAAGGGAATATGAAGAAAGAAACCAATACCAAATCAAATAACTCGTCTAAAGGAAAGAAAATGAAGGTATGCTTTGCTCTCTATTTTAATTGATATTATCTTCTGATTAAACCTTTGTTTGTTACCTCCATATATATAACTTACTAGGTTAGAGCACTTTCTTGTTTTGCTAGCTTATGCTCAGTTTTAATTAATAACTTTCAGACTCACTTCAAAAAATAATAAAAGTTGTTGACCTAATTAGTTCGCAGACCAAAAAACAGATTAAATTACTTGAGAGATTTGTAGCATGAATAAGCCACAAAAATATGTTCTTTCTATTGCCCGAGCCTAGCTTAACTTATATCAAGATACTAGAGGTGCAAATATGGTATGCAATTGTAGTACATGGACAGAATACAAGGAAGTATGTAATTGCTTCTTTACATGCACATGAAAAGGGGGATTTTTTAGTTGATGAATATAAGCTTTACTAAGAGCTGCTAGACAGTTAATTGCCTGGCAAGTGTTTGATCAACTAATTCCATTGCAGAGTACTATTGTAATTAACATTGTGGAGTACATATTACTTCCTCCATTAACTTCCATGTGGAGATTTTCTTCATGGATAGTAATTTCATCAAGAGGCACAAAATTGGTGGTTACCAGGGGAGGAATAGTGGAATATGGCATAATAAAAGAGAAGGGAAACTTGAAGCAGCAGATTATCTAACTAGTTTCTCTAGAAAGCTTACCTTTCCTCATAACTAGAAAGCTTTGAGCACCTTTTCTCATAGGACAATCAAACTTAAAAGGCATAAGTAATGGCCTTTCATCTATCTCTAGTCTCCAAGCTTTTGGTAAATCTAAAAAGTGAGACTTTCACCACCAAGCACAATTATTCATAAAAATCACTTAAATAATTCACATATTTTGTTTGAAATGTACTAGTAGTGAATTACGCTTGTATCTCTCATTTCTTGTCTACTTGTGAAAAAAATGTATATTCACATGCAGGCAGCAAAGCATTCTGGCAATGTTTGCGAGACATGTGGAGAGGAATTTCAATCAAAGTACGTAGATATTATATTCTCATTGCCACTTTTTTTTTTTTTTTTGCAAATTTCCTTGAAGCTTTTGCACCATGATACAAAAACAAAGAAATCTCAACATACCTGCATCTTGGCAGGAATAAATTGCATAGGCATTTGGGAGACACTGGTCATGCTACGCTGAAATTCCGATGAGAGCTATAGGTTATACTCTATTTATGCTGACAACCACTTATGAATCACACCAGCTCAGTGATAGCGTTTCAGAATTTGGACAGCAGGAAGCCGTTTATTCTTTTGGATCCATTCATCCATTCTGCTTGCAAAAAAGGCAGATTGCCGATAGTCGAAAGCATACTGTAAGAAGCATGCCGTCACTTTTACCTATTCAGTTTATTTCAAAACAAGATAATGTTATAAGATATTCAGAGAGTACCGCTACAATTTTTTGAACTTTCTGAATTTCACAAATTTTGACCGAAATGAATTTCATGGATTTAGTTATTAGAAGGTGTGAATTCTCTTTGTACTTTCCCATAAACTATTTGTTATTCTTGATGTTGAATTGAACCTCAGAACATTAAGATGCCTTGATATGTATTTACTATTTTTGCAAATACCTTTATTCTACATTTATCAGATAGAAGTCCCGGAATTACAAATTAATTGTGGGAAGGAAATGGTAATCCTAATTTCCTTCTCCAGTAATCCTTTAACTGAACTGTTATAAATAAGCAAGTTAGTTTGGTGTCGAGTGTTTTCATAGCTCATTCACTTTTAAGGGTTTTGGCTCCTTAAATACTAAAGGTTAGGAATGTAAACGAATCAAGCTACTTGAATTCGATTCGATAATTATTCGAATTTAATTAATTTATTTTTAAACAAAGCTCAAATTAATCAAATAATTAGTCAAATATTTTAATATTCAGTTTGAACGACTCATAAGCCTTATCAAAAGCTCTTAATATATATTTAATATTTTATTATTAATTTATAAGTTTACTCAATATATAATAAAAAATTGACAAATTTAACTTATCGAATTGAATTTGAGTAGCTTAAATATTTGTAAAATGAAATTCGAGCTTCAAAAATCAAACTCAAGTTAAATTTCAAGTTTCGAGTTTTTGAGATAAACCAAAGTCAAACTTAATAATAGATCGTCTTAAATCGGTTCAATTACACCCTTAACCAAGATGGCTAATACATACACCCTCAGTCAAGATGGCTAATACATACAAGAGACTGAATGCAAGTACAGAGAGGGAGAAAGCAATTAACCCATTCAATATCCGCTAGTTATGCTAATACAGTTGGCTACAGCTGCTAAAATACTAACCAAATACGCAAATAGGAAGCATGTCACACATAAAAAATATATTACCCTATCAATATCATCTAGCGTTGCTTGTTTGGGCAACAAGAATTGCTTGGCTCTGTACCGTCAATGCTATAACTTAGGAAATTTGCATCGGAAATGCGGCAACAAAGAGTTGCAATCAGCGATCACAATGGTTTTGTGATTGCGTCTTTTATGTAAGTCCTGGCCTCCTCTTCCGATAGCTGTTTGCCCTCGACCAGGCCTCTTACTAAGGTCTCAGCATATTCTTTGCCAGGAGCAAGTAAAGGAATCTCTCCGGACTTAAAGCTTTCGATCACCGAGAGGGGACACCTGAATATCATCAAATGAAATATGCAAATTATGAAGATGTCAAAAACGAGCTTGTAGAATGAAAATTGAGTTGCCAAGAAAGTGTGGTTAAGTTTTACGTCATGGTCAGTATGGGAATATCGTTCTCCTTTCCCAGGTAAACAACGTTATAGTACCAGCCTCTCTGCACGAAGAACCAAGTTGGTTGTAAATGTTAAGGGCATAACCTTTAAAATGTGGCAGTTGGAATGCAAAAATGTTGCAAACCAATATGAAAGGGCATGATGAATATGGTGTACCTTGACAGCCTCCACGGAAAAGGAACCTTCATTTGGGATGGAGTTCAAAACTTTTAGATCGAACAAAGGAGAACTCATGTCATGAACTGGATCATTTTCCTGAAGCAAAACATCATTGAACTGCTCTAGTTTAAGAGATGCCAAAAAATAAAAACAAAAATTCAGATAGGTTGATGAAGCAAGCAGGCTGATCCAAATGTGTTAGTGCTCGTCCTATCGGGAGACTCCAGAATTATTTCTTAAAGTATCAAAATGGAGACTGATATTATCTTCTACATGAAGAGGAAGTCCAAACTAAGAAAGTGCAATATGGAATAACTTACGTAATCCTATAGAGGCACATGTAAGTTTTGTCTTGGCTGTTGCTTTTAGGATGAAAGAAAGCAACCCCTCCAGGACCCCATGTTTGTGTAAAATCACGACCGAAGACAAGGCGGTGAGGACAAGTTTTCCAGATGATCTCCTTTGGAGGTTTTCTATCCGTTGAACCACAACATGGCTTTTTCATACCTTCAAGCTAGAATCATATTTACAAATATCAAGACAGACATAAGATAGATTAAAAAATGGGAAAAGCAAAGAAAAATAAAAGAGAGGGGAAGAAATGTTCCAAAGAAGAGGAATAACAAGCTCCTGTGCCATAAATCATGGTGTTTGAGAAAAGAAAGGACAACAAACCAAAAACCATGTAGAGAGTAAAAGCTAATGCAGCAGACATTCCCATGGACCAAGCAAATGCAATTTGTGCATTTTTGGAAAGTATCTAGATCCTGGTTAATAATCCCATTAGATTTCAATGAAAGGCATTAATGTAAAATATTTGATTGAAAGTGGCAAAAATGGTCATTTTTCCTCTTCTGCAAGCGTTATTCCGTCTGCCAGCATGAAACTACATCAGGCAAACACTACATAATCAAGATGCAAGACTTCTAAAAGCTATAGGACAAAGGCAAACTTCAATAATGCCTCCCTCCACCTGTCAAATAGTAACCCAAGTTTATCAGGATGACAAATGGCTCTGAATTAGTTACTAGTTTATCAGGATGACAAATGGCTCTGAATTAGTTACTGTCTCGACGCTACCAGATTTAATAATATCTTTGATTTCAGGTGTAGGATGTTGTAGGAAATCAAAGTATTGTATTGAAAAGACTTAAGATAAAACTGTACATAGGTACCCTATTTATATACAAAGAACTTCTAACTAAATAGGAAAGTATATCACTCATAATCCTAGATATTATTCTAATTAATAGAATCTATAATCGAGTGATTCTCTAACCTTAATGCTAGGGATACACATAAATACTAATTTCCTAAAATAACAAATTAATTAAAACAGCAGTTGACTTTCCAATAATATTCTTGACACTCCTCTCAAGCTGGTGAATAAACATTGTCCATTCCCAGCTTGGTTACAATCTTGTGGAAGAGTGGATTGTTAAGTCCCTTGGTTAGAACATCTGCTAGCTGTGATTCGCTTGGTACATAGGGTGTGCAAATGAGACCACTGTCAAGCTTCTCCTTAATGAAATGTCTGTCAACTTCAATATGTTTTGTCCTGTCATGCTGCACAGGATTGTGTGCGATGCTAATTGCAGATTTGTTATCACAGTAGAGCTTCATAGGGCCATCCCACTTGAGTCTTAGATCTTCCAAAATGATCTTCAACCATAGTAGCTCACATACACCTTGTGCCATTGCCCGAAATTCTGATTCTGCACTTGATCTTGCCACAACATTCTGCTTTTTGCTCCTCCAAGTAACTAAGTTTCCTCCCAAAAAGGTGCAGTAACCCGTGGTGGATCTTCTATCAACCACTGAGCTTGCGTAGTCAGCGTCGGTGTAGGCCTCCAAAGTGAGCTTATCACCTTTTTTGAACAAAATTCCCTTTCCTGGAGTTCCCTTGAGATAGTGCAATATTCTATGAACTGCATGCAAATGGAGTTCCTTAGGGTTGTGCATAAATTGGCTCACCACACTAACTGCATAGGCAATATCAGCCGTGTGTGGGATAGGTAGATTAATCTACCAACCAGTCTCTGATATGATTCTTTGTCTGTAGCATTGTCTCCTCTACTTCCCCAAGTTTATGATTAGGATCAATTGGTGTGCTGGATGGTTTGCACGCCAACTTTCCCGTGTCTTTCAAGAGATCAATGACACACTTTTGTTGGGATATAAAGATCCCTTGTTTCGACCTTGCCACTTCAATGCCCAAAAAATATTTCAAGTTTCCTAGTTCCTTAATCTCGAACTCCTTTGCCAAACATCTTCCCAAGTTCTGCCTTTCCTTTTCATTATTTCCCGTCACTATGATATCATCAACATAGACACAAGAGAGCAATAACTCCCTCTGAACCTGAGTGTTTTATGAATAGGGTGTGATCCCCTTGGCTCTGCTTGTACCCCATGGAATGCATTACCTTGGCAAATCTCCCAAACCAAGCTCTTGGTGACTGTTTTAGGCCATATAGTGCCCTTCTTGAGCTTGCAAACCTTATTTGCAGCCATGTTTCTATTGAATCCAGGGGGTATTTCCATGTAGATTTCCTCTTCAAGATCTCCGTGCAAAAATGCATTTTTTACATCAAACTGTTGTAAAGGCCAATCAAAGTTAACTGCTAGAGACAAAAGAATTCTCACCGTATTCATCTTGGCAACCGGAGCAAAGGTTTCTTGGTAATCTATCCCATATGTCTGTGTGTATCCTTTAGCCACCAACCTAGCTTTGTACCTCTCAAGTGTTCCATCTGCTTTATACTTAACTGTAAAGACCCACTTACATCCCACTGCTTTCTTTCCTCTTGGTAGCTCCACAATCTCCCAAGTATTGTTCTTCTCCAGGGCCTGCATTTCAACATTTATAGCATTCTTCCAATTTTCACAATTTAAAGCCTCTGATAATGTTTTGGGAATGGATATTGTGTTTATGTTTGTAAGGAAACTTCGGTGAGATGGAGAGCATTTTTCAAAGGACACAAAATGGGATATTGGGTATAATGGATGTTTTGTGCACTCTCTAGTTCCTTTCCTAAGGGCTATAGGTAAATCAATGTTCGATAAGGAATCACTTTGAGGAGTAGAGCTAGAAGATATTACCTCATTTCCAGGATTTGAGTCTGATGATTGGTCCGGCCTTGGTTCAGGAGCTAGACTTTTCCTTCTTGAGTAAACCTGTGAGAACCGATTGTTAGTAGTGGCCTTTCCCCCATCTGCTTGTGAACTAGGTTGTAAGGAGGGCTCATTTTGGGTTTGTGAAGGAGGAGGCTCAGGTTGCTTAATTGTAACTTCAGCGGAGGTCTTGGTCTCGGGTTGGAATTTAGAAGATGATGACGGCAAGTCAAGGAGAAAGAAGTCTTGATCCTTATCTTCCACA
Source organism: Heritiera littoralis (assembly GCA_031772115.1). Lineage (NCBI taxonomy): Eukaryota > Viridiplantae > Streptophyta > Magnoliopsida > Malvales > Malvaceae > Heritiera > Heritiera littoralis. The sequence goes on along the minus strand of JAPDPK010000010.1, from coordinate 5,872,815 downwards.
AATGTTGTCTCCCTCTGAAGATAGGGCTGAGTGAAATATGGTTCTGTTTCAATGAAGGTAACATCTGCTGAGATTAGGAGTTTTTTAGTAGGTGGGTGATAGCACTTGTATCCTTTCTGTGTTGAAGAGTATCCCACAAAGACACACTTGATAGCTCTAGGGTCTAACTTTCCTCTATTTTGGCTATGGACATGAACAAATGAGACACACCCAAATACTCTAGGAACAAGATGGTTTGTTGTACGGAGACTTGGATAAAAGTGAGACAATACCTCCATGGGACTCTTGAAGTTTAACACTCGGGATGGTAACCTGTTTATGACATGTGTGGCTGTAAGAACTGCTTCCCCCCAAAGGTATTTTGGCACATTTTTCTGAAATAATAATGCTCGGGTAGTGTTTAGGAGATGGCCATTTTTCCTTTCTGCAACTCCATTTTGTTGTGGAGTAGAGACACAGGATGACTCATGAATAATACCTTTTTGTTGAAAATATGGGGAAAGTGTTTGGTTGAAATAATCTTTTGCATTATCTGACCTAAACCTTTTGATTTGGACCCCAAATTGGTTTTTTATCATGGAAAAGAAGTTTGGGAGGATATCACTCACATCAGATTTTGATTTAAGCAGAAATATCCAGGTAACTCTTGTACAATCATCAATAAATGAAACAAACCAACGTGCCCCAGAAATATTTGGAATTGTAGTTGGACCCCATATATCACTATGAATCAACTCAAAAGGAAAAAGGCTTCTTTTGTTATTGGTGGGAAAGGTAGCACGTCTGTGTTTTGCAAGTTCACATGCATCACAATGAAAATGCTTATCAACTAGTCCTTTGAACAAAGAAGGGAACATAATTTCAAGGGTTGAAAAAGAAGGATGTCCGAGCCTAAAATGGTGAAGCCAAATTGTGTCTTTATTGGTGAGGTTTTGTCCAGAAAGGTAGGTTAGGGGCTGGTTCCACTTACCAACTTTCGATTTCTCTAATTCCTCAAGATAGTATAATCCGTCCTTCTCCTTAGCACGTCCAATCATCATTCCCGAGCCCTGGTCTTGAAATAGACAATAAGATGGAAAAAAAGTTACTTTGCAATTCATGTCATGAGAAAGCTTGGATATTGATAAAAGATTGGTGGACAATTTGGGAACATGTAGGACATTTTTCAAAGTAAGGTTAGGACTGATTTTTATTTCTCCTACCCCAGCTACCGTGGCCAAGGAGCCATCGGCAGTAGCAATTTTCCTACTACTAGAACAAGGTGAATATGAACTAAAGTTTTGAAAGGAATGAGTCATATGATCTGTGGTTCCTGAATCAATAATCCACAAATGTTTAAAGGTTCTATCTGAGGCATTTAAAGCGTGAGAGGTTGGAAGTTTACCTGAATGTATCAATGAATAGGTACCTGAAGGTTTTTCGAGGATACTTAGGAGATTTCTCAGCTTTTCAATCTCTTCTTTGTTGAGACTGCCCAACTCCTTTGGTGCTGCAGTGGTTGTTTCTGCAACTTTTGACATCTTTCACAAATCAAAACTTGCTGAAGGATAGGTGAGAATCAGGGATAAATCGGCAATGAAGGCCAAGCAACAAAGAGAAACCACCAATGATGAAGAACAGAGGAAAAATTCAGCTATGAAGGCTGATAAAAAAGAACACATGAAATACTCTGTTTTGTCTTTAGAAAACAGAGCAAAGACAACAGTGATGAAGGCTGGAACAATAGAACCAAAACCGAGCCTATAGAGATGAACAAAAACAAATTTTCGTGATGAAGGCTGGATGAGAAAATGGCTATGAAGGCCTAAGGCAAAAAAATCAGCAATGAAGGCTGAAGAAGAAACTGCAGAAAATCAGCAATGAAGGCTGAAGAAGAAACTGCAGAAAATCAGCAATGAAGGCTGAAAAAGTGACTGATTTCCAAGAAAAAAAACCTAAAGCTCTTGATACCATGTAGGAAATCAAAGTATTGTATTGAAAAGACTTAAGATAAAACTGTACATAGGTACCCTATTTATATACAAAGAACTTCTAACTAAATAGGAAAGTATATCACTCATAATCCTAGATATTATTCTAATTAATAGAATCTATAATCGAGTGATTCTCTAACCTTAATGCTAGGGATACACATAAATACTAATTTCCTAAAATAACAAATTAATTAAAACAGCAGTTGACTTTCCAATAATATTCTTGACAGATGTCAACCATCCTTATAACACAAAATGCCATTACCTGTCCACCTTTAATATAGCAGAGGAACCTTGACTTCCACATATTTGATCCGAAAGAGGCATACCAAATGTCAGTCTTGGACAGCTCTGATCTCCAAGGGGCACTAGTTACTTGAGCTGCATTCAGTATGGAGCTTATCATTTCAAGTAAAACTAAAGAACAAAACTAACTTGATAACTTTACTATTCACTTTATTACCATGATTCTCTTCAACCTTCAGCTTCAAAAGGGGTACTACAACATCCTCAACAGCTGAAACTAGGTCATCTGATAAAATTTTAGAAGCTTCATCCTCCTCATCTTCAGATTCAGAGCTTGATAGTTGAATATGCTGAGTAGCAAGCAGGTATATTAGAAAGATGTACAGGCTCAATGAAATAACATTATATGCCTTAAAATTAATGACAAGAACCCTAAGAGAGGTACCTCAGAAAGATGCATGTTCTCCCTATGAATTATGATGCCATAATGACAAGAACCCTAAAGCATTCATATTGTTCGTTTTTCATCTTTCTCATTTAGGATTCACTCTTCCTTCTTTTCAGAAATGTATTTAGATGTATTCAAGATCCCTACATGATTAGATTAGCATCATGTACCAAGCATTGACTAATCATAAAGATGCCTTTCTTTTCCCCAGTGGGTTATATGAACAAGCAGTTACTGCATTTCTGGTTTGTGTTTATTCCTAATGAATTTTAAATCACCTAAAAAAGACTACTTTAACAAAGAAAATAATGCCTGCTAATCTACCAATTGTCCACATTTGACATGAAGAAAACATGAAGGTAAATCTGCAACCAAGAAAGAAATCCTTACAGGAGCAGCTTTCTGATTGGTCAATTTAGTTGGTAATTCATCTGCAAGTGTTGGCCAGAATGAACTCAATTTCCGGCGAACCTGGCAAAAAGGTCATGTATGCCTCAGCAGAAGAAAATCTATATTAAGAACAAATAACTAACAACTTATAAGGAACTAAAGTGAAAAGGAGAAAAAGGAAAACATGGCACTCAACAAGTGAAGTGCAAAGCTCAGTAAAACCACTGTAATGGATATTACCGCTTGTATTACTCGCCACGTAGACTCAAACGGATATGCCTCAACAAATCCAGAAATACGTTTGTCTTCTAACAGAACTTCCATGCAAGCCAGGGCTGAATTTGCTATAGAATCAAGATTGTATCCTCCTTCCAATGCCAAGACAATCCTACCTTGAGCAAAATCCATTAACTGGAAAAAACGAGTCATATTAAATGCAAAAGATTTAAAAACCATCTTTATAAAAGATGCAATAAAGTACATCTCACTTTGAAAAAATTATGAAGTGGAACAGGTAATTAAAGCTATTGGCCAACTGCATCGGACATAGAGAAATCAGAAGGGAGAATGAGGATATGGTAGTAAAAATAAATCACTAACCTTCTTCAACATAACTGAATATCCATATGGTGTTACCCGACATCCCCCTAGAGGATCACCAACAGCTGCTCCAAACAAAAGATAGGTAATATTTATGATGAAGAAGAAGAGAATACAAGCAGCCTAAACACCAGGGATTCTAAATCTCAACGGGAAAGTTTAAAACCATCAAACCTGCATCAAATCCTGCAGATATTATAATTATGTTAGGATTAAATTCCTTGGCAACAGGAACTAAAATATGGTCCCAAACTGAAAGATAGTCAGCATCCCCGCATTGGCCATTCTCCCAGGGGACATTTATATTATATCCTGCACCTGGTCCTTCTCCAACCATGGTGTAAAAACCATCATCATTAGCAGGGTAAAAACTTCCAAACTCATGCCTGCAAAAGAGGACAAATTAAAACAGTCACTGAGGTTAGGTGCCAGTAATAATATGTTATGACATCATACAATCTAGATTCAATTCAAAAGCCTGCACTTCTAAAAAAAGGGGGAAAATAGAGGTACAAACAAAAGGCTATTATATGACTAATGTTACCTTTAAGGAAAAAAAATGAATAACTTTCTATAGCATATAGAATAACCTCAAAAAAACTTATTTTAGAGTAAGAGCATACACAATTTAATACAGAAAAATACGGACGCAAATTAGTTATGTACCTGTGAACAGAGAAGAACAGAACACGAGGATCCTTCCAGAAAGTTTTTTGAGTACCATTACCATGATGAACATCCCAATCAACTATCAATATCTTGTTTATACCAAGTTCCGGCTGCAAGGAGAAAACATATATCAAGTAAAAATGAATACTGTCGCTATCCATAAAGTACTTAGCAAGCTTCACTGTAAAATTGAGAAAAATGACCCTGAATTATAAAAACTAGCTGTCACTTCTCACCCTTTCATCAAGTAGAAAACTTGCTGCTATAGCTACATTGTTGAATAAACAAAATCCCTTTGCTTCATCGTATTCAGCATGATGTCCAGGTGGCCTAACAATAGCGAAAGCAGAATCCAATTCCCCTTTAGCCACTTTCTCAGCAACCTATTTCACAAAATATATTTCTGTTTAACTTTAAAATCTAAGTGTAATATATATCAGAGAATAATTTCAACTGTACCTCAATGACAGAGCCAGCTGCGAGGTAGGCAGACTCTGATGATCCTTCATTGAAATATATAGAATTTAATTTGGATGCGATCCGCTGTCTCTTTGAATCATACTGTTTGGAGCTTATATTTCGAATCAAATTAACATGGTTTTTTGAGTGAACAGCGCAAATGTAATTATCCTTAGCTTCTTTTGCATTCAAAAGCACACATCTAAACGAGAAAGCCAATAACAAAAAAAATTAGAACATAATAAAAAAAAAACCTAGGTATGACCTAAAAAAGAAATGAATTTAAATAATTGGGGGATATTAAAATTAATTGGACTACCAATAAAGGCAAAGTAAATTAAAGATTTGAAATGAATTTTACAAAAAACCTAAGTAAATTCATTTTCATATATTATTCAAAAAAAGAAGCTTGAAAAGGAATTCTAAACACAAATAAACCGCGGGAAAACGAAAGAAAGTTTCAGATAACGGTGAAAAGTCAAAAAGTCACCGTTGGGGAATGCCGGCGAGTTTGAGCTTGTTCCAAATGACGGTGATGCGATTGGGATTCTCGGGATGATAGTCATCATCAGGAGTACGATGCTTGCACATCCTCCGATCGTAAATCAAGCCTACCCGCCGTTGATTCTTAGCATCGTTGATAGAATTGCTCTTGCCCTCACCTGATTCCACCTCCATCATCTCTTTATCTTTCTCCGTTTGCTTGGTTCACTGTCCCATCAGGAGAGAGAAATCAGCACAAGCCAAGCGACTTTCGTGTTTGAAATTAAAATTTTGGAATTTTTTTAAAAATATTTTTCCCCCTTTCGGCTTTTGTTTGTTTCCTTTACTTCGGGAAGCTTTGGAGGGAATGTAGCTTTACAACCAATTAATATGTGACGCGCGTTACTTAGTTTGACCGACGATCTCATGTGATTTCTAACCCGAACGGCGGCGTTTTATTGTAATCGCTGCTCTCTTAATGCACGCAACCTACTTAGCGTTACTTAGTTTGACCGACGATCTCATGTGATTTCTAACCCGAACGGCGGCGTTTTATTGTAATCGCTGCTCTCTTAATGCACGCAACCTACTTATTAGGGAGTATTTTGAAAGTGTTGTACTCGAATTGAATTGAAATAATTTAGTATTAAATTCAAACTAGATTTAATTTTAAAATTAAAAGTTTGAAGTTCAATTCGAATTTAATTTTAAAACTCAAATTTGATTTAATAAAATACTTGAACATTTCGAATTCAATTCGAAAGACTTAATTTCGACTTTATGTTTAATTTATCTTTTTCAACCGTATGTTATGAATATAAAATAATAAAATATAAATATTAAATATTAAAAAAGTTCAATTAAAACTCATAAATCACTTAAATTGAGTATTAAAATATTCGAATTCAATTTAACTTATTATTCAAATAATTCGATTTAAAAATAAACAAATCAAACTTAAATAATTATCGAATCGAATTCAAATAGCATTAATTCTTTTGATCTTTATGGCAACGCCAATAACTGACTAGTTAGTACGGCATTAACATTGAAAATCATATTTAAAAGATGACTCTCATTGCAACTTCAACATGAATCGAATGATTCTATATCCACTAAAATTCGTTGTTGAAAAATTTTTATAATCACCTTGATAATCATCGCAACTTCAATGCGAGACGAATAGTTTTTCTACCGAACCAAAAATCATCGTTGTAGGAATTTTTGTTGTCACCTGATTCTCATCACAACTTCAATGCGAGAGAAATGACTACTGCACTGAAAATCATAGAACGAGTTCTTATCATGATGGATAATCTAAAATGAATGTTTATGTAATATTAGCATGTATAACACTTGAAAATCAACATAAATAATGTAAGTTGTAAGTATATCTCCCAATTCTAAACATGTCATGATCATATGACACGAAAATGATACAAAATGATAGATTTAAAAATTGTATATAAATATAAAAAAAAAACCTAAAAAAATTAGTTTTATGTCTAACATGTCTATATGTATTTTGACATAAAATTTTTTTGTTTTACACTACGCAAACACAATTTTACATAATACGAACATAAATTTTATAGACAAATTGTCAAGTTCAGTTGTAAGATTATCAGCTTTAGAAGTTGTTAAAGAAGATCTCAGATCATTGGTTTTAAAGGAGCAAAAATCCATTCTAGGCAACTGAATCATCTTCTAGTTGTAAAAATGTACAAAAAAACAGAATTCAACAGGAAAAGCCCTTCTTCCTCGTGTCAAAGTGTTGCCATCATCTGAGAATTTCATTCAACATCATTTCCAGCTTACTCCAAAAACAACTTACTATTGTGCCTCCCTCGAGTTTTGGGCTTTGGTACAATGATGAGCAACTCAGTCAGAAGTCAGCCATTGATACACTGCAAGAAGCACAACACGAGCAAATTAACAATTCACGACAGGTAAACTAACAGGTAGACACTGATTTTACAGGATGCTTTTTTTAGTAGACACTGCAATTTGGTATGCAGTCTGACTGGTATTTAGTGTATCATATTCCAGTTTCTGCATTTCGGCTTTGTCTCCTCTATAGCACAAGGACCATCGGACGAACCAGCTTGGAAACCTTTCTTCTCTCTTGTTTCATCAGGTTTTTCTTTGACATACTCTTCGGTTTTGATTTGCAATCCAGTTTTTGTCGCCTTATTTAACAAATGAGGACATGAAGCTGAAGGATCATTTGCCATCTCTGGCACTTCAGCTTTCACCTCTACAGCACATGAACCAGCATTCTGAAATTTGTCCTTGCTGAGGAATGGTGGACCTTGCAAACCTTTCTTCTCTCTGCTTTCAAAGGGTCTTTCATCGTCATTTCGTTCAATTTTAATTATGGATCCAACTTTAGCCCCATCGCCTAACAAACAGGGAGGACGACAAGCAGCTGAAGAATCATATATCGGATGATATGTCAAAACCTGTTAGGGACATGTGAGATTCAATTTTCAAACAGTTAAAACCAACATAAACTTTAAATTTTGGTATAAAGATATTTTCAGTACCTGGTGCTGTTTTTGAGTTCCTCGTAAACTAGCATCTTCTATAGATCCGCGAGGTTGTGGTCTACTAACTCCAGAAGCTACTTGCAAGATACCCTGACTACTAATCTCCTGTTTTACTTGACTCATAATTCGTCTCTCATCCAAATCAATTTTCTCCTCTACACTAGAGGCTTTAGGTGCTCTACCACTACAATTTAGTTTTGACATAACTTTAAAACCAGGAGGGATGTCGCCTATACTACCAGGCAACCTACCAAGTGAGTTTTCCAAACGATGCTTGACAGGCTGAAGTGCGAATTTGCTCTTGATTTTCTCAATACTTTTAGATGGTAAATCAGAATCACGGCGGCATTCTTGCTCAAATTCTAGAGAAATTGGTTTAATCACAGAATTCGAGTGCTCTGAGACAGTTAAAAATTTCCTATCACTAATCGCATCGAGTGTTTCTTTTGCAGCCCCTTTACTGAAATCCCATGTTGACTCTTTTGAAACAACCATGTCAGGAATCCCTACAATTTTTCCACCTACCATGTCGACATCCATATCAACAGCCTCATTGACATCCATGTTGGCATTGTCATCATGTGTATATTCCGAGTGAGACACTAATGAAGGAAGTTTCTGATGTACCTTCATTTGATTATCTTTTGCTTGGCGGAAGACTCCACCGAAAAAGTCTGTATTTGACCTAGTAAACACATCTGTGAACATTAAATAGCATTAGTCATCTTCATGAAGGTATTAAGATCACATCCACTGAACATGCATATTTAGTCACCCGTGCAATTAAACACAGTAAAGCCTACAAGTTTAATGTACCACATCCTAGCAAAGAGAACTCTAATAATTTGACAGAATAAAGCCTCCACCAAAAGATTTAAAGAAAAAAAAGGAATTCTGACTTCGTACATGCATCTACGAACACAAGAATGTTTTGTCATCTTAATAAAGGCACTGACGTGGAACAAGGAGAAATAAGAGATCAGAGAAAGAATTAGAGGCAAAGGGGAGGGAACAGAGGAAATTGGGGAGGAAATACAAAAACTAGGAGAGAAAACTAGAGAGAACCAATAGAGGGAGAAATCTCACCTTCAATATTCCAAAATCTCAATAATTCATAGCCACAAAAACCTACTAGAACTTAGACGATTATAGCTAAAACCTAAACCTTAGTTAAAATTTAAAATAACAACCCTAATGCTTGGAAAATAAGCAAAAGACTAACCAATATAATATAACCCAAATAATCTAAAAAATACTTATTACAATCAGCTCATAAAGTAAAAGAAAATTACAAAATTAAATCTAAAGTTCAAGAAACTTCTTTCCATGTTGCATCAGACATGTTTGAATAATTAGAGTCCACCAAAAAGTGCATATTTGACCTTCTACAAACATCCGTGAATACTACACTGATTTTCATAAAGCCATCTAGATGACATGTAATGAACACGCATAGGCAGTCATAAACACAACTAGAAACATCAAAACAAACAAGTTTAAGACATCACATCTAGGTGAAGAGAATTCAACTAATATGATATGCACAAACAGCATCCCTCCCTCAGTTACATAATTTGGTCAGTCTTTCCAATCTGAATTCTCCAAAGACTTGAGTAAAATGTCATTAGAGGAACTTTAAAACATCTAACAGTTGACTTCCTAATATTATCCCTTCACCACAAACATTTTAAAGCAATGGTACTCACTACACAAACTATTTAACACACCTCTTTCATATTATTGTTTCTCTTTTGGATTTCTTGCAATGCATGTTTACTCAACAACTAACAACAAAGACGAGATGCAGGAAGTAACATACAAAGAAGAAATAACCCCTAATACAAGGTGTTTATACAGGGAACCAATTTTACCATTATTAAACCAAAATGTTTGATTGTTTACGTTTTTTTAGTAGGATCATGAAGAGAAGCAGCTGTTCTCCATTGCTAGACTGACTCAGGCGAGGGAAAGAAAGTATTCTAAAACACTCCATTTGTGTCAGTCATTGCTGATACATTTACCACATACACTTTCCTTGAATAACCAATTTAGGTGCAAATAACAGTGTGTCAAATTTGATGGCTTTTACATAGGGTTTGATTCAGTATTGTTCCCTTCGACATAGCTAATTACTATCACCAGTTCATTTAGTTACTTTACCAAGAATCTGGTCAGCTTGGAACAAAAAGTATGATTGTACCAACATTCAATAACTCTCACTAGGTTCTCATTGAGTGAACAGAATTAAAGTGTTCCAGACATTTACAACAAAATTTATAAAGGTATTGCTGTATTAATAAATCTAGAATCTATATGCCTAGCAAATTGTTTGCACAAAAGCTGACAGAACATATGATCAGAGAAACTAGAGACTTACCCATTGAGTCTTCATGCAGCTGTTTAGATGTAAATATCAACAACTCTACACCATCAATGTAACTTATCATCACTGAATTTTTTATCGCCATGAGCTGAAACAGTTGATTGTAGTTCTCTTGGGCTCTACACTTCAAAGAAGGCGTTGTAGTACTAAGATGAGTCCAAAATTGAAATCATAAAAAGAAAAAGAATTTAATCCAGTAATAATGTGGTAGCAAACCTTTCCTTGTACTCCATAGGATAAAAGTATAATGCAATGTCACAAAGATCTAAACAACCATTCTGGAATAAATCGGCCTGAAGGTGACACTGTTGAAGTAGATTAACCTGAAGGACTGGAGGCATTTTCTGTGAAAACTCATATGCTTTACGATGGACTCTGCATGGTGGTTGAGCCAGGAAACCACCATAAAATTCACCTGGGGTAGCAGTATCCAGAAATTTGAAACCTCCCCTAAAAGTAGGAAAAGGTCAATATGAAGGCAAGTCAGTCTCAAGTGACGTCTGTCTGTTAAATAAAGTTGAAACTAGCAATTGATGCAAACACTAATTGCAAATTGCATGCTAGAATACAAATGTAGAATCTCATGAAGTTTTCAAGCCAAATAGGTAAATTAAGACAAACTGCTTTTAATGTAATAAGTATAGAAGAGGCCCTGACATGCTAAGAGGAACCGCATTATTGAGAATGATGTAATATTTGTTTAAAAGCTTTTTGCCTATAGCTCAAAGTCTTAATCCTCAAGACATCCATGCCATTGTTCTATCATGTGATTGTTCTATCATGTGATGAATTAACTTGACACAAAATTTCAGCCAATTTGGTAACGCGAAGATAGAATATGGTACGCGCAATATCTAGCAACGACATGCTACTCACATCCAGGTAGAGTTTCGAGCAGGAAGATATAGGCGATACAAGGATATCTTAAGTCGATTCCACGTTTCCCTTTCTGCAACATCAGAGTTCTCATGTTCAGCAGCATCATGAAAGTTTCTACCTAAGAATGCATTTGTTTAAAGAAGACATCAATATAAAAGTAAATTAAAATCGCTCAGCTACAAAATGATTCAATATAAACGATCCCCACTATAATCTGAAAATGATCAAGTCTTAGATAGTATTTGTAGATACCATAAAAAATTGGAAAGTCAAGTTTAAATTTGTATCTTTATTTCCAAAAAGGTAGGGTGACTTTTTGCTTTTTCCCCCCTAATCAATAAAGGAAAATTCAATTGTTTTTTATTTTTATTTTGTTATCTAGTATTTACAGATCTCTAATGAATACAGAACAATAAGTTAAAAATAATATTAGCCTAGTAAAATCTGAGTGATTAGAAAAATTATCTTGCCTGAACCTCCAATTGTTGTATGAAGCCTTGATGGTGAAGGTTGGCTTGATCTTATAGCCTCCTCGGTCTTAGTATGAGGAACTGTGAGATCTTTATCAGGTAGGATGGCATCCAACATCTGTCCCTTGCAAACATTCTCTTTGTTGGGAACAACATGGGCACTTTCAACTGAAGAAAAGACCATATGAGCAGTAATTTGCCACCAGAAGTTAGATAGACACTTATAAATCAAGTAGCTAAGACGACAATATAAGTGTAAACTCAAAATAGAAGCGTACAGCACCAGTAGCTTTATAAAACCAATTTGGACCACTTGATGAACTTGAAAATTGGTAATCAGATATTATGTCCTAGATTCTTGCCCAAGACTGAAAGCTTAGGATAATGGAATCAGGCTCAACTTAAAAAAATAAACAACAACAACAATAAAATACATTGATTTAAGAAATAAGATATTATAAGACATAAAATAAACTTGCAATCATATTCAGCATTGGCTCTAGTAAAAATTCAAGAATTATCGCAATCTACACCAACCAACTCCAAGATATGCCAACTCAATCACAGCATTTATCTTGTTGTTTCCTTAAGCGCCAACTCCAACAACTTGAAAGAAAAGTAAGCTAAACAAACTTTTATATCTAACTGAAATAAACACACCATCCAGATCTTCTTTCATTTTTACATCTTTCAACATTCTAAAGACATAAAATTCATGCAAAAACAAAAGAATGTGGCAAAGTCAAGAACTTATCACCTTTTGACTCCTTTGGTGATTTGGCTGCATGCTGACTAATTGATGAACTAATCTGATCACCACGGCGACTAGGAGGGTTCATGGATCCTAACTGTAGAAAACTAGGATTTCTTCTCACATTTATTGGTTTAAAATAAGGGTCAACAGTTTTGGATCCCATAAATGTCCTCTTGGGCAGAGATGGAGTGAATTTTGCAGGTATGGGTTTTGATCCGATGTTGCTCTTCATAGGAAATTCCCTTTTAGGTGAGCCTGATGACAGCTTAATTACTTCCTCAGTAGGAAGGAACTTCACTTTCCCAGTTTCAACAGACTTTTGCCTTTTGCATGCAACCTGTCTTCCTAAGTCAAAATGAACTTCTCTTGAGGAATCCAGAACATCTTGTGTATGGCTAGATTTTAGAGAATCTGTGTCATTCTTTGACAGACATACTTCACAAGCCCAATCTTCTGACACATCCGTCGATAAAAACTGCATGCAATAGCTTCCAAAAGAAACAACATTATATTAAGACATAAAGGTCAAATAAATAGAATAACTACATATGAACCAATCAGTTTAAGGTGTTATTATCTAATTATAAGCAAGCGATTATAGGTAATTGTGTATACTTTCAGAATCAAGCAAGAAATTTGATGCAGATGATTCTTCAATGAAATTTAGAAAACATATAATGCAGTTGATGATAAAAACCAAGCAATCATGCACATTACACATAAAAGAAACAAACAGGACATTACACCCACAGGCTTTTGCTTATTTTGAAGGATGGAAAATACTTTAATGTAACAAGTTTCATAACCACTTTCCTACTTATTGCTTAAGGATTAGAGAAAAACATTTTTCTTCCCTCTTCCTTTCCCATCCCCCCAACCAAGCAATAAGCAAAGCCTTAAGAATTAACCATGGTTATCTTACAGATGACGTCCAATGGTGCATTGAGAGCAGGTTGTAAGTAGCTCCTCATAACCAACATCACCACATGTATCACAGAGCTTGCTCAGCTGAAACAAGGAAATATCCCGTAAGAATTTCTACATACCATTTTCTCTTAATAACAAGCAAATAATCAATGCAATCACATGAAGTTCAAACAAAACTTTTATTATAAGCAAATACTGCAATAAACAACATGGCAGCTTTGCACAAGCATTAGATATTCCAAACTCTTGTTTATTCCTTCAAAAAAATAGATAGAAACCACAAACATTTATAATCCCACAGAAACAATAAACTAGTAACAAACAAAAACAGAGTAAAGAGTGTAAAAATCGCATTTTCACAGCATCAAATGGGTTGCAATTTTGTTCAACAAGGTCAAAACATTTATTATTATGATTATTGTTAACATTACTACAATAACAATAAAGAACATGAAAGAAAAGAAAGCAGTAGTATAAAAAAGGGTACATTGGCGACTAGAAAAGACAAGAGAAGAGACAAGAAAGCGAGAGTTTTGGGGTTGTTCAGAGCTTTTACCGTGTGGGTATCTCTCGATTCTCCCATTAGAGCTTCGTGGTGGGTCTCACTCTGTTTTTTTTTTTTTTTTGTGTTTGTCTTCTTTTGGGCTTTGGCTTTAGTTTCTGGCAATGCGTTTCTCTCCTTGAGTTCTTCTTGAAGCAATAGAAAGAAATACAACGCAATGGAGATAGACAAAAGAATTAAAGAAATGAAAAAGAAAGATCGCAGCCCAGAAAGCGAGGAAGGAGGAGGGAGACAAAAAGGCATTCAGAGAAAAGGCAACAATGGTAGACCTTTTTCAACACATTTTCTATTAACTGCTTTTTACTGACGTGACTCACTCAATTTTTTTTGAAATTTGAGTTTTATTTAAGAGAAATTATTAAATATATATTGTCCAATATTAGTTTCTAGAAACCTACTGACATATACCTTAAAAAATTTAAAAAATTAATTAAAAAAGTACAATCTGTTATGATTTTTTAATTTTATTTGTTAATTTTATTTGTGAAATTAAAAATTTTATTTGCTGATAGTGTATAAAAACAAAAATTTTATTTTAACAAGTTATATATCTTATTTATAGAAAAAATTAAAGCCCAAAATTTTTTATTATAATTTTTTTATTTATATTAACTATTATATATAAATTTTTAATTTATCTTAAACTTTATATTTTTATATAACATAAAATTAATACAAAATAAAAAATTTAATTTTATGTTAAAAACTTCTATTACTAAAATAAATTAAAGTAAATTTGAATGATATCTAGATTATAGGCTACTTTTGAACACCTTTTATAATTAAATTAATAATTTATACAACCATGATAATTTTGTTACTAATTTATATATATATATTATATTAATTTATTTGAATATAATAAAAATATAAAAAGTAATTTAAAAAAGAAAGTAATTCAGAATATTTTTAATATTTTAGCCAAAAGATAACTCGTACACTGCATTGCCCACCGTAACATTACTTTAACATTAACAAATGATGCATAGGTGCCTGAAAATATAAACAATTTGCCCTCCAAATTGTCCAAAATATCTACTTAAACTACTTGCTCACACAATTTCAAATCGGCCGTAAGTATCAAGCTGCTTCAATTGACGCCCTACATGCAAAACCCTCATGCAGATTTTGATTCACTTTCAGCAATGGTTCTGCAAATATGAAAGCCTGCAACAGCAATCGCAGAAGATTGTTAGTGCACTGAATTACAATTCCAGTACTTCGTATGAACAACTAACAAGATCAATGAAACAGTGATTAGTCGAAGCCGGTTCCATGGAAACATGCAAGTCATTAGACAATGTCAGAGATACAAAGATGACCCTTGGTCCAAAGTTGGCTGGGTCAGGGTGCACCCCAAATGCAAAGACTGAATCCAAATGTGCTGAGCTGCTGTTAGCCAAGTTGTTTTAAAGGAATAACATTGAGCTTGCAAATTGTAATAGGTAATCATAGTAAAATTAACTTAATAATGTCATCGTTTTAGTTATGGTGTAAGAAACGAGGGAGAAGATGCTATCTTAAATTTTGCTTTATCTTATGACCTAATCCTAGCAAATACATTGTTTAAGAAGAGAGATTCTCATCTTATAACCTTTAGAAGTGGACCAAGAGCAAGTCAGATAGATTTCTTTTTAACTAGGAGTAGGGATCGACATAGATGTTTGGATTGTAAGGTTATCCCAAGTGAGAGTGTTACCGCGCAACATAGACTCTTAGTTCTAGATATGAAGATAGATAGACGACATCGAAGGAACCAACAAAAAGGAATTGAACGGATTCGATGGTGGAAGCTAAAAGAAGATTGTCATACAACATGTAGAGATAGTTGGATTCAAAAAGAGGCTTGGACAACAGACGAGAACCCAAATGTAATGTGGAATAAGATGGCAAAATGCATTCGGGAGGTAGGCAAAGAGACATTAGGAGTATCAAACGGAAAAGTGCCGACTGGAAAGGACGCAACATGGTGGACTGCAGTAGTAAAAGATGCTATAAAGACTAAGCAAGAGCGTTACAAGGCTTTAAAGAAGAACAATACAGAAGAGAGTTTTTCGGAATATAAGGTAGCAAGAAAGGAGGCAAAGAAGGCTGTGGCAGAAGCTAAGACGAAGGTTGCGAAAGAGATTTACGACAAGTTGAACACAAAGGAGGGAGAGAAAAGGATATACAGATTGGCGCGAGCAAGAGAAAGGAGGAGTCATGACCTAGGAGTCGTGAAATGTATTAAGGATGAGCATCAAAGAACTCTCGTTAAAGATAATAACATTAAGGATAGGTGGCGAGATTATTTTAACAAATTATTTAATGATGGACAAAATAAAGTTTTGGATAATATTTCGGTACCTCTTAAGGATTTAAATCGGTGCTTTATGCGTAGAATTCAAGAGACAGAGGTAAAAGATGCACTAAAGATGATGAAGAATGGAAAAGCTGTTGGACCTGATGACATCCCAATTGAAGTTTGGAAATGCCTTGGAGATGTAGGAGTTAGGTGGTTGACAAATTTATTTAATAAGATTTGGCACACTAACAAAATGCCAGAGGAATGGAGGAAGAGTGTCTTAGTACCTTTATATAAGAACAAGGGAGATATTCAAAGTTGCGCCAACTACCGAGGCATAAAATTGATGAGTCACACGATGAAACTATGGGAGAGAGTGATAGAACGGAGATTAAGAAAGAATGTAGAGATATCGGAGAATCAATTTAGTTTTATGCCGGGTCGATCAACTATGGAGGCAATATATTTGCTTAGACAACTTATGGAGCGCTTTCGAATAATGGGTAAAGATCTTCATATGGTCTTTATAGATTTGGAGAAAGCATATGATAAAGTGCCTAGGGAGGTACTCTGGTGGTCCTTAATGAAGAAAAGAGTTCCTTTGAAATATATTAAACTAATTAAGGACATGTATAGAGGCGCAAAGACACATGTGAGGACAAGTGGGGGGCAAACAAGTGAGTTTCCTATCACGATAGGATTACACCAAGGGTCAGCGTTGAGTCCATTCTTGTTTGCAGTAGTTATGGATGAACTGACAAAATCCATCCAGGATAAGGTGCCCTGGTGTATGATGTTTGCAGATGATATTGTCCTATGTGCGAAAACTAGAGCGGAGATCAATACAAAGTTGGAAGTATGGAGACAAACGTTGGAATCAAAAGGATTTAAACTAAGCAGAGTGAAGACTGAATACATGGAATGTAAATGCAGTTCTAACTGACTGGAAAAGCATGATGTAGTGAAGTTAGATAGGGTGGCGATACCTAAGCGGGATCATTTTCGATACTTGGGATCAATAATACAGATGGATGGAGAGATTGATGGTGATGTGACCTATAGGATCCAGGCTGGATGGAGTAAGTGGAGAAGTGCTACAGGTGTGTTGTGTGATAAAGGAATTCCTACATGGTTGAAAGGCAAGTTTTATAGGACAGTTGTTAGACCAACATTGTTATATGGTAGTGAATGTTGGGCAACTAAGAGGCTACATACACAAAAGATGAGTGTAACAGAAATGACAATGTTACGGTGGATATGTGGATATACAAGAAAGGATAGAATGAGAAATGATGATATTCGTAAGATGATTGGAGTGGTACCTATCGAAGACAAAATGTGTGAAAATCGTTTACGTTGGTTTGGACATGTAAGATGTAGACCTGTAGATGCTCCAGTTAGGAGAATAGAGGCTATGGATGTTGAGAGAAGGGTTAAGACTAGAGGAAGACCGAAAAAGACTTGGAAGGAAGTAATTTGGAAAGACATGAAGGTTTTACAATTAGATGAGCAAATGACCTTGAATAGGAATCTATGGAGGCAGAGAATACATATGAACGATCTAACGTGATTTTAGATATTGGTTCATATAGCCTATCCCAATCTATTGGGATAAAGGCTCTGATGATAATGAATAATGTCATTGTTTATATCTCCTTTCTCATACTATGGTTTTACATCTTCATTTTCAGTAAGTCAATTGAGGAAATATCATGCAACATTAGTCACATAAACAAAGGCATTATTGGCATATAAACATCTTGATGATAATATGACAATAGATCATAAATCAGAAATTTCCTGTTATGAACATTTTCAAACCAACTTCAACAGAGAGAGAGAGAGCCAACTGGAGTTCATTTATCCATAGAAGCATATCATCCTAGAGCATGTGCATGCATTTGTATGTATGCGTTCAGAATTCATGGAGCTTACCATGGAGCTTGCCACATAATTCTACATGCAACCATGTAGATGAGAAAATCAGCGGTTCTAAACCATCAATGCAGCTCTTCAGTGCCAGATCTTGAGACTCCATGTGATCCAATTGGCGAATATACTGCTGCTTAAACCTATGATAAAAGAAGCATCCCTATAACATGCCACCATATTCGTAGCTAGATATAAAAAAATTAGAACCAGGATAATGAATTATTAAGTCTCAAAACTGCCAGGGAAAAACACAGAGCAGCATCAAAACATCAGAACTAGGTAGCAGCATGCACAATAGCACTCCAAACATTTCCTTTGAAAACTCTAAAGCCATATGATGGACTTTACCAGGAGGATAAGCCCCCATCAGAAAATTCACTACAAGAAACTGAATTGAGAATCTCAAAGCTACCACTACAAAAGAAGTGGATAGAAAAGCAAATTAATCGGGACATTTGCAAAGTTAAGAAAAAGATCCACAGTTTATTAGCCTTTACGCATGTACATCGTACAAAATTTTATGCTTAATGTGTCTATTTCATAAACACATCCTTGTTTATAACATATCAGGGACATAGGATATTATTGGCTGTACAGATGATGAACTTTTGCTATTGATGTCACATGATGATTTCTTCATTCCAGTAACTTCTATGACAAACTATAGCTTAACTTTTAACAGTTATCACCTGTGCTATATTCTCATGCTTATACACAAATGACCATGGGACAAGATTAACTGGAAGGTTACTCACCACCAAGCAGGATCCAGAGTAGGGTAATTTGGAAAGGATTACACAGGGTTGGACCGATATTCAACAGATTGCTCCATACAGCCGTGCCCATAGGTTTAACTAAACAAATACATGCTTCTCCAATCAGCAAACTAAAACCAATTAATCAAATAAGGATACCATTAAATCAAAAAGATAACAAAAAGGTTCGATTCAAAATATGTTGGAAAATTACAGGCCTGAGCAAATAGGTAGAGCATCAACTGAGTGGGAGTCTGTGGACGTAGTAGTGTTCTCTACCAGTAAATTGGAGTTTTCAATCCTTTCAACAGAAATGAGGGCATGCTGCTGCTTGTTCTTACATTTAAATAATATATAACCTCCGTTGCTAATCCAAAAGTAATACCATTAAATTAAATAATATTTAATATTATTATTTATATTTTTTAACCTACCTCAATTTATTAGGATAAAAGCTTTGATGACGATAATGATTATATATATTTTAAAAATATTTTTATAATTATTTATTTTCTATAAGTACTTGTTATTATTTATAGAAAATACATTAAAATATAGTACAAACATAAAAATCATCTCATAAATTGTTTATAATAAAATAAATAAATTAATTCAAAGTTCATCACATAAATACATAATGTACAAAAGTAATACAAAAGTGGAAAAAAATAATTAAGTGAAAAAAAAGCTACCCAATGAGCAAAAGCAAAAAGCGAGGGCAAGACAACAGCAAAAAAAAAAAAAAACCCTGAATGAGCATTTAATCACAAGAAAATGAGAATTTCACAACAAAGCAGTAACTTAAAACATTATTAAGCTGTCATTGATTGTTATGATTCGCAAACTATGACAATTTGCGCAAATTATAACAAATAGCACTACCACATTACACAATCATTATTAGGCTATCATGCTTACATGAAAATTCTAACACAAACAGAAACATATCTTTACCAAAAATAAACATTTCAACACAACTCACCAACACAATATTTCAGCAAAAAAAGGAGTATTTCAACACCAACAAAATAACTTGTAACAACAAACATCAACACAAAGCACAAAAACAATTTACAGATAAAAGTTATTAACTTGTCATAGTCATCTTCACCAAACTTAAATATTTCAACACAAATCAACACAATATTTCAGCACAAAACGCGTATTTCAACACAAGATAGCAACTTGTATTTCAACAAACATCAACACAATGCACAAAAACAATTTATAGAGAAATGTTACCAAACCTGTCAGTCTTGGTGTAGAATAGCCGTACCTGCCATCCGATTGAGGTGGAGGAGCTGGTCTTGATCCAATCAACTGAAACATCTGATCCATGAATGTCCTCAACTCGGTCCTCACCTCAGTTCTCAACTCATTTCTTAAATTGTCAATTCGTTGCTCTAACTGAGACCGAGAAGGAGCAGGAGGTTGCACAGTTGACGGGCCACAAGCTGATTGAGATGGTGCAACACTAGATTGAGTAGAGTCTAGTATTTCCCTAGCAGGTTGCCTAGACCCAAACCCATAAACATGAGTGCGCGTAGCTGCAAACCCTTCAATAACTTCGGTCCATACCTGAGGATCAAAGTCTGGATGGCTAGACGAATTTTCACCATACTTATGAGATAATGCAGTAACATACACTACAGGAAAATGTACTTTTCGCGACACTTTTTTAGCGGCGTTTTTAATAAAACGCAGCTAAGTTCCTTCTTTTAAATTAACTCACGGCGTTTTTCAATTAAAACGCCGTGAAGTTTGATCAATAGCGGCGTTTATGTATCTAAACGCCGCTAAGTTGATCAGATAGCAGCGTTTTTTTCTTATAAACGCCGCTATATTTTAAAATAAAATAAAAAAATATTTATTTTAAATTTTTTGAAAATATATATTTTATTAAAAAAGATATTAAATAGCGGCGTTGTTAGAAATAAACGCCGCTATTTTAATTTTACATTTATAAAAAAACATAAAACAAATGTATTTCGATAAAAAAATCTAATAAAAAAATTCTATATAAAAAAAATTTTCTTAAACATTTCCATTAAAACCTCTCCTCTCATAAACCCAGATTTTTCCGATTCTCTCTTCAATTTTTACAATGTTTTCTTCAAAAAAGTTCATGTTTCCCGATTCTCTCAGATTTCAGTCTCCGATTCTCTTTTTGATTCCATCTTAGTGTTTAAATTCTCTCTCCGATTCTCTTTCCGGGCCTTCAAGCTTCTGAGCTTTAGCAGCGTTGTGATGCGTCGTCTCAAGAGCATTGCTTCCGGTCGCTCTTCCATTTCTTCTGATCCCGTAAGTTCTCTATTTCCTTTTGTGTTTTCTTCGTGGATTCGATCGGCACTAATCTCTGTTTGTTTGTTACGGGAATGGAGTAACAGAAATGAAGAAAGACGGAATGGATTTTTGGATTATTTTAAGCTTTGGTCATTGAAAGGATTGCTTTGGTTATTTTTTCTTTCATTTGCCTGCATATTTCTTCCATGAGTAGCTAAATATGGGAAATATTTATATATTTTGTTCTTATGATTTATGTCATTTGTGTCTTCTTTACTTTACCTTTGAGAGACTGAAAGAAAAAAAAAACTAGTAAAGATATTCTATTTAAATGTGAAGCGGCTTGTGTGAATGCGAGGTGAGAACCGGTTAAAAGTCAAATATAAACATCTGCATGCATTTGGCCTCTTTGGGATGTTAGTTATGTTTTGCTTGGATTCAAAAGAAAAACAAAAAATGAAGACAAACTGTTTGACATAGTTCCTGTTTGGGGAAATTTTTTCAAAGGAAAGATTCGGCAACATGGAATTGCTCAAGATTTTGATGATGCTTGTGTATTTTTTTTTTGATGCTTGTGTATTATGTATTGTCAACAAAAGAAAGTGGTGCCGATGCCATTGTCAACAAACTGAGGCTACAATGAAGTTAAGGCATCAGAGCTAGCATCTCCATTTGTCATTGATAGAGGATCTAGAAGCATTTTTCCATGGTGAAAATCTAGAGGTTCTTGATAGTGCTTGTAGTTTATTGAGTTGTGTTGCTGGTTTAAGGAAGTGAATTTTCGACAGAGGATCTGTGAGATTCTCGATTTTGCTTTTAGTTTAGTCCAATGGCTTCTGTAAGTATAGCGCCTACTTCTGGTTTAAGAGAACATGGTGGAAATACAGTTGGTGTTGATAGATTGCCTGATGAAATGAATGATATGAAAATTAGGGATGACAAGGTATGTTATTAGTTTTCCTAGTTTGTTTGCTTCGATAATTGATTGTTGATCTTTTGGATCAGTTATACAAAATCCATTGCTATGTTGCAGGAACTGGAAGCAACTATAGTTGATGGTAATGGAACAGAGACAGGGCATATAATTGTCACCACTATCGGTGGTAAAAATGGTCAGCCTAAGCAGGTTAATTTTATAATTCTCTCCTCGAGAACTAGAGCCTTTTTGTGTCTTAATTTTGGGTGTTTGATGGTTTGTATCTTAAACCTTCCAATTGTTTTTCAGACAATAAGCTATATGGCTGAGCGTGTTGTTGGGAACGGATCATTTAGAGTTGTCTTCCAGGTATTCTCATCATATTTTTCTATAAAGATATGTTCAGATTTCATATTTTAAATTGAATTTTAAGTTTGTACTGAATTATCTATGCGGTATATCAGGCTAAATGTTTAGAGACGGGCGAAACTGTTGCTATTAAGGAGGTTCTTCAAGACAAGAGATACAAGAACCGCGAATTGCAAACAATGCGTCTTCTAGACCACCCTAACGTTGTCTCTCTGTAGCATTGTTTCTTTTCCACTACTGAAAAAGAAACATGGAAATGTGCAATTGTATCTTTTTTATACATTAATTTGATACCCATGAATACTATTAGCAATGTGGATATTTCTGGTGCATTTGCTGATTTAACTTGAAGGACAATTGTAATCTATTTTCTGACTAAAGAAATCAGTATGCATCAAATTGTTTCTGTATTTTTCATTTGGTTGTCCTTGTCGCACTAGTAAATGGCTTGATTTGGGAACTAAAAATTTTATTCATGGCATTTACTCTTTCTGATAAAAATAGTTCAATTTGTCTCTTGGTTATAAAGTGAAATGCTCATGAAAACATAAATTTATGAGAAATGTTTGTGAATTTTACTATTTTTTTTACTGTTTTGTGGTTGCAGAATGGATGTTGTGGTCTTTGTTATATGGGCAACTTTTGTTAGAGAAAGAAAGGGCAACTTTTGGATGTAAAAGCTCAAGTATTCTATAACTTTAATTTTTGTTCTTTCCTTTTTCTTACATAAGTATTCTGTAAAAGCTTAGATGTTGGGAGACTCAAATGTTTAGGACAGATAAGAGATGTATTTTCTATGTAAATATGTTTTTACATTACGCTTATTTTATATTTTATATATGAACAAGTTGATCAACAGTTTATGACTTTCATATGACTAGAAGAAGTCTATTTACTTTTTTTGCTGAAAGAAAAAGTTTATTTTACGTTCTTAACAGTTGACAACTTTTAATATTGAAGGCAAAAACTCATAGTTTCATCATTCTCTTCTATTCTTTTCTAAAAATAATTAAAATGTTTTCTAAAAATATAATTAAAATTCATTAAATGTATTCAAATTGAAAAAAATATAAAATCTAATTATATAATAAAAATTATAAAAAAAGTCTAACTTAGCGGCGTTTTACAATAAAAACGCCGCTAAGTTACAAATTAGCGGCGTTTATGCAGAAAAATGCCGCTATTTTTGCGGCGTTTTGTCAAAAATGCCGCTAATTTTGTGGCGACTATAAATGTCGTTAATTGGCAAAAAATCGCCGCGAACTTAGCGGCATTTTTCATAAAAACGCCGCTATTTTTCCCGACACTAGAATAGCCGGCGTTTTTTTCGGCGTTTTTTGCTAGTGCCGTGAAATTTTAGCGGCATTTATAAATGCCGCTAAAAGTCTAAAAAAACGCCGCTAAAAGTACATTTTGCTGTAGTGATAGCTCTCCTAAAAGATATTTAAAACAATAATCAAATTAATACATGATTTATTACGATAAAAAAAATGAATACTCAGGAAACGCAGTGTAATTATGCTTTAAACTACGTACACTAACAGCTTTAGATTTGTTGTCCACAAAATCACCAGTTCCTCTTGAACGTCTGTGAGTGCGACTGAACACTTCTTGAAATGAAACCGATCGATGCAGCTCATCTGACTGCACCCATTAAAAATAAGAATTAATGAAATATTCAACTTACTGATAATATAAAATTAAATTCTATATTTGAATGCATAAAAAAATTCATGGTACCATCCTTTTTCGATGCACAGAGAATGAAACTGAACCACTCGTGTGCTTCGTAATTGAACCTTCTTTCTCAGTTCTACGATTTGCTTTCGCTTTGCTCGATTTACTTTGCCAAGCTTCAGTTCCCCATACATTGTCAATAATAGCATCCCAAATCGAAGTTGGTATCCACTTTCGCTCCATCCCTCTACAATGGATTATGTTATCAACTCCGCGCTCACTCATTGCAGCGACCCTCTCACCCCCCAAGAGGTCTCTAAATCGGTTTTTGCTTATATTGTTCCATACATGTCGAACCTGAGCAGTATCCGACTCAAACCACTGGCATTTATCCTAATATAAAAAAAATATCAATAAAAATTCAACAGTCAAATAAACATTCTAATGAAATTAATATATATAAAAAAAATTTTCAAGATTATTACTTGAAATTTATGCCACATTGTCTCCTTGACAGTGGGAGGTACTTTAGTCCAAGTTGGCCAAGGACCGGTAAAATGAGCCTATATGATGGTCGAAATGGTTGAGACTACTGAAGCCTGTTCGAAAGAACTATCAAAAAGCAATGATATTGGGATTAATTAATCTTTAGATAAATTATTATAGACTATATACAAAAAACAAAAACAACAACAACAATAATAATAATAATAATAAACAATTTTAACCATACCTCTCTCCAAGGGGAGTAATCCACACCCTCATGTTTGGATCTGTTGGTGTAGGCAATCCTCTATTATGCCCTCTAGTTCTCTGAGTTGCAGGCGCTTCCCTCTCATTAGATAGTTCATCTACCAGAGTTTGAGTAGCTGGCTCCTCCACATATGGTTGAGGCATATGAACATCCACCCGTATAGGGTCTATGGATGGAGGGACAGAAGATGTAGCATCCATAGATGAAGGGACAGAAGATCTAGCAACAATAGATGAAGGGACAGAAGATGTGGCACCAATAGATGAAGGGATAGAAGATGTAGCACCAATAGATAAAAGGACAGAAGATGTAGCACTGATAGATGAATCACCTAATCTCGATGTCCCCCCATATCCAACTCTCACCGGAGTGGATGAAAATCCACCCCTCGTGGAGCCTCTTACACGATGTCCCATTTTAACTATCAAATATAGAAAAAAAAATCATATTAGTTCTTTTAACGTATAGAAGGAAAATTATATAAAGAGAGAATTATATGTAAAGTTAGCTCACTAATACCAACAAAATAACATTACATCAATCGCTACTAGAACAAGCAAACTCCTGTTTCATTATCATCTTCTTTTTCATGAATTTCTTGATTTTTGTTTGATATTAAAAAGAATCTATCTTAAACTTGGAGCTCCAACAAGCTAATGAGTTATCCCTTTTCCATAACTTTATAGCTCCCTAAGTACTCACCAGAACAAAACCATGACCCCATGTCCCATACCCATTCTCTCCCTACAATTAAGAAGTATCCACAGTAAATTACAATAGAAAATACTCAAGATTCAAGAAACTAGTAACCAAAGAGAGATTGCTGAAAATTGACCTCTAAATTTCTAGGTCAAACTCTGATTATAAACAAATTCTCCTCATCCCTGCCATTGAAATCTGACCACCCATACAATTAATTTCTGTCAACCAAGTTGACCTTGCAACAAAGATATCCAACAATGACTAGAAGGAAACATTTCTCTTTCATTCAAATTGTATAATTCATGATCCTAGCAAACATATATCATTCCATTATATATTTAGATACAATTAATTACTATCAACCAAGTTGACCTTAAGACAAGATAGCCAACAATGACTAGAAAGCTACATTCCTCTTTCATTCGAATTGTATAACTCACGATCCTAACTAGCATATATAATTCCATTACATATCCATATACAATAAAAATAAGTCAATTAGCTAGACTCTTCAAGTTCAAGCTACGGTTTCGTTGTTTTCTGATTTTTGTTGTACTTGCTTTACAATTTATAGACTGGACCCATTAAAATCCAAGTCTTAGTCTTTGGCTGCTCCTTTCAGCTGTTCCAAGTAGGTCGAGATGTTAAACAGCAACAGCATGGAGTGTACCTTATTGTCATAGGTCAAAGTGTGTAAGATCCGATTCTACACTACTGTAGACTCTAATTTCATAAAATTGAAAATGGAAATTAAATAAATAATGAATATTGATTTCACTTAAGTGAAAAGCTCCTTAATTTGAGATATGAACGGAACAATTTATGTGAAATACTCGACGGGCGAGTACTGCAATGGGACGGCTTGCCACTGGGCAAGCAAGAGAATAATCGCCAATGGTCAATGGGCGAGTTTGATGATGGCGAGTTGATTGAATTTCCTTTTGGCGAATAGATAAGCTCGCCAAGTTTAGCTAATTGAGTTAGATGATCGCCCAAATGGGGGCGAGGGCTTGGGATCGCCCATATGGAGTGAGTAAATTTAAAATGATAAATTGTAATCGCCAAACTTAAAAGCTAGATAAGATTTGCCAATTTGTGGCATGAATCATAATAAAGTGGCGAGTAGAACAATACATTATAATCGCCAACAATGTAACTATGGCTGTGCTCGCCAAACCCTAAGTGATCGCCAAGAAAAGGAAATAATTTTGTAACTGCCAAATATTTAGGGTCTGTTTGGTATCGTTTTTGTTTCCTGTTTTCTGTTTTTGTTTTCACTTTTTTTGGAAACAAAAACAGAAAACATGTTTGGCAACATGTTTTCGTTTTCAAAAAAAGAAAACGAAAACAAAAATTTCCAAAATTGTTGGAAACAAGAATTTCTTGTTTTCATTGTTTTTGGAAACATGTTTTCATTTCTGTTACTGTTCATAAGTAAGTAAACAGAGTTTATATATGAATATAATATTAATATTTTTTACAATAAAAATATAAATAAAATTAAATAATTTTTTAATAAATAATATTAAATTTTAATATAAAATATTAATTAATTAATATTTTAAAATTAATATATTTATTTTAATATAAAAAAGTTGAAAACGTAAAAAGCAATTAAATATAAATTACATTGAATTATAATATTATAATATTATTTAATTTAAATTTTTATAATAATTTATTGAATATATTATATATTTAAAATAATATCATTTATTATAATTTTGATATGTTAATAATTAATATTATTATCTAATATAATTAATTTTTATTTTACTAAACAATATTATTATTTAATATTATATTCTATCTTAAATTTAAAATATATCACTACTACTATTAAATAATTTAATGTTATTAAATAAGTAAATACTTAACATTAAATAATATTATTTATATTCAATATAATACATTTTAATAACTATATAATTTATTATAAATTAATTAGTTAAATATTTTATTTAATAATGTAATATTATTATTACAATTAAATAAAAAATTATTATTAAATATAATTTATGATTATTACAATTAAATTAAATAATATTATTTTATTTAATATTATATTTAATTATAATATTATTTAAATTATATTAAATTTTTATATGATTAAATGAAAATATTTAATATTAGTATTAAATAATATAAAATAATATTATTTAATATTATCTACAGATTATTATTTAATAAATATATTATTTTTTATTTAATTTTTAAAATTTTATTTTGTGAATTGAATTATTATATCTGAATCAATTTAAATATTTATTTTCAAAACGTAATAGTATTAAACAAACATGTTTTCTGTTTTCAGAAATTGAAAACAAAACAAAATAAAACAAAAACAGAATTTTCAAAAACAGAAAACATAAAACAGAAAACAGGAAACGATACCAAACGACCCCTTAGTTGGCATCAAGACAAGGTGGTACCCAGGTGCGAACATAGGCGAGCCTATGGATAACTGGCGAGATGAAAGGTTGGCGAACTGAAATTGAGATTGGCGAGCTGATGTCTCAAGATGAGGAGGCGGACTGGAATTAGCATGGACAAAATGAAAATAGATTCAAAACCATTTTGCAGCCAAAATTGACTTTGTAAGTCATACGGTTGAAAACAATAAATTGAGAAAGAATAAAGTCAATAAAGGAAGTAACCTTATTGGTTGAGGAATAAGACAAAAGGTGAAATAAGTCAAGAAAAGAGGCTGTGGACTTCACCCCATTGGCTTCTCCTGATAGTTGGCTTAGACAATTAATGGCAATGTAAAGTAAGTCAAAATGTGCAGAGAATAGCTTCCCATAGCCGTTCATTTCTGCTGCAGTTTTTCTTCAGTTTTTAATGCATGAAAGACGTGAAATAAATGAAGGAAATGGGATAAGGCCAAGTGATGAGTTCTGATTGGTTTAGCATGGCTATATAAGAAGAAACATTTGAGGAAGATCGGCTTAGCAAACTTCATCTTCTTCCCGAAAGCTATGCAACTGCAAGTTTATGCTCCGATTTCCTCCCATTTCTGCCATGCTTAATTTACTAAACTTCACCTTTAAGTTGGCTAAACAAGTAAACTAGCTTGCAAAACCTTCCTTCATCGTTGATGAACTAAAAGGGTAAGCAAAATAAGGTCAATATGAGACAAGAAGTGATTTGTGCTGGAAGTGCAGTTGATTAAGGTGAGATTTAATGATTTCTTGAGATTGAATGATATATTTCTATGATTTCAAGTATGAGAAACATGATTTTAGTAATTGCTTTTGATTTATTCTTGTTAGATCATAGAAATAGAATAAATTCATATCTTGAATGTAGATGAAGAATAAAATGAAACTGGATTGAAATGGTAGTAGAATGTTGGGAAAATAATCGAGAATGAATAAGGAAAGTAATGGAAATGGTGTAAGAGTGATGAAAATGGCGACTATGGTGATCGCCTATGATTGAGTGTTAGTAATCGCCGATAAGGCGAGTAGGAAATAAAGAACTAGCCAAAGTTGTTGTTCAAGTGGGCGAGGTCGCCCAACGCTAGTTTAATGCATGGGCGAGCTCACTTCTGAATAGAAATCAGTGTAGGGTGAACTCAAATGGATGTTCATTTGGCGAGTTAAATTGTGGGCGAACTCCCGCATTTAAGCCAAATAAGGCCTGGCGAGTTGGATGTTGGGCGAGCTCTCAATTGTAAGCCATTTGATGAATGGCGAGCTCGGTTGGGCGAGCTAGTAAGAATACTTGTGGGCGAGCTAGTTGAATATTAAGTCTCGCCAAAGTGTTGGAAATAGTTGAAAAAGAAATATTAATAGAATTTATAAATTATTTTGCAGCCGGGAATTATAAACTCGGCGAATGCGATTTGGAAGGCGAGCAAGAAGCAAGGCTTCGTTGAACCAGGTAAGGGAAATGTGTGTGAAGTGAATGCATGTCTTGTGGAGTTAAGTTTTATGAAAATATTGAGAAATTGTTTTGGTTTATGACATGCATTGTTTGAGAAATTTATTTGATATTGGGGGAGCTACTAAGCCGACCCTTATGATGTTTCTGGGCAAACTGGTATTGGCGGGCGAGCCAAACTTTTTATAAGTTTGGGCGAAGACCCTTTTTATGAAATTTGGGCGAGTAACCTTGTTTTAAATAGAATCCGGGCAAGCCACAGATGGGCGAACCCTTGCGGGCGACCCCCTTTTTGTTGAGAAAATGATGGGCGAGCCAGTTTTACTTAATGTTTTAAAAGTAAGGATTGGTGGGCGAACACTTGTTCACCCTTTTCAAGTTGACCATGGGCGAGCCGTACTAGGCGAATTGACCATGGGAATGCCAGAGGGGGAACTGGTTATGGGCGAGCCACTGTGGGCGAGCCAATTTTACTTGTTTTTATATAGCAAAAGTGGGCGGGCGAACACTAGTTCACCGCTGTGGGCGAGTTGCCATGGGCGAGCTGACCATGGACGACCAGGTTTTAAATGTTGAGATTTCGTATTTGTTTTCAAGGTGTTTTGTAAACAGAAAATATAATACCTTTTTGGAAAACGATCATTTTAAAGAAATGATAATATGGGTGAGATAATTTCATAAAGGTTTTTATTAGATATAAAGTGATTTTGAGACTTTAGGCCCCTAGTTTCATGCATTATTATTTATGTTATTGCGTGACCCACCTGGGGCGGTGGCTCGGGTCAATGGACCAACGGGTGCACCTCAAGGCGTCACAGGACTGATGGACCCGCCAAGTCATCAGCGGTCTCGAGGTCACTTGGCAAGTGGACCCGAGGACTACCTATAGATTATGGCCATAGATCTAGTAGAGATAGTCGTGAGGGGCGATGGCCTACGGGTGCACCCCAATAGCGGTAGATTCTGTTCTCGCAAGGGGGAGGGAGAACGATGATAGCATGATTTAATTGTAGGGTGATGCCTAGTTTCAACTTACTGATTTCTGTTTACTAATGAGATTTACTGAATCCCGTTTACTGTTTCCTACATTTTAAAGTAAACTATTTAGCCAGTGATTTGAATGGTGCATTGAGAGTGTTGGTAACTATATCCACTGTTTTCCTATTTGATTTGATTTTTGGGAAACAAATATTTTGTGGTATATGGTTTTAGTTTTATAAAACAACATATGTCTCCTTTACTGAGCGTGTGAATTGCTCACCCCTTTGTTTTAACTCCATAGATAAAAAGGACACAAAGTTGAGAGAATTAGCTCCCAGATGGATATAGCTACATATAAAGCACGGGGGCAAGTTATGTTAGATATGACAGGTACAGTCACTTTTCTTTTACATTTCAGACATATGTATATAGTACTACTTTATTGAAATAAGACAATAGGGGATGTTGGATATAAGGAAGAATGAAAAGAATTTTCATAGTCTATATTTGTTAAATAAATGTTTATCATTTATTACTGTCACTGTTGAATGTTAATGGCATTGCAAACAGCCCAACCAGAAAAATATATAGAAATACGTGAAAAATGTGGTAACGGGCTGTTATAAAGTGTCTCTCAGCTATGAGCCTGTTTCTAATTATTTGGATGCAATGATTCATGTCAAAACACAACCCAGCCATGCTGTTTTGAAACAAACTATCTAAACTAAACAAACAACAAACAGTAGCAACGAGGTAGACAGCATGCTTAACTAAACCCAAATACGAAGGTAGCCAGCATGCTAAAATTAGGACACAGGATTTTAATTGGGTTTACAGACGGAATACCAATGGGTATTTTGTCGGTAAACCCAAAATAAAATAAATTATAAATTTATATATAACATTTATAATAAAATTTATAAATTCATAAGTAAAAATAAATAAATAAATAACTCAAACAAATATTATATTAATATAATTCTATGATAATATGAATAATAATAACAATAATGACTTAAAAATAATTAATATTAATAATAACTTAATTTTCAAGCATAAATCCTTTATCTATAAATTCTTTACATTAAAATTCAAATGATTTCGAACATGGTTATTGTCGTAACGATTTTCGTTCGGGGACTCGATCGCTAGACGATTTTGGATAAACACAATAAGAAGAGTCGCCACCAATCTTTTTTGACTAGGTGTGATTGGCCACCTAAAATTATTTTATCTTTTTAATAAAATCTTAAAATTAATTAAGTTTTATCAAAAAAATAATTTTTTTTGGTCTGCGAAAACAAAGTTTGGGTTCGGGAGTTCGGTTACGCATGGGGAAGGATTAGCACCCCCACAACGCCCGTTATGAAACGGTACCACTTAATCATATATTATCTCTTTAATCTTAATTAAATGGTCTTAATTAAATATTTAAAAAAAAACTTCATTCATTTTTGAAATCATTTGAAATAAGTGAAAATCTTTTGTATTGAAAATTATTCCGAAGTACTCCAATACTTTTGGTAGCATTTCGGATAATTTCCTCACCTAGAGATTTCTTAAGAATCGCTACTTGCGATTTCTATAAAATCCCATCCTCGGGGGGATTTGTACTTATTTTGAAATTTCATGAATGCAAATGATGCAAACAAAATAGATATGATGCACATGAGAAATATTTTATTTTATTTTTATTGTCTTTTATATTTATATTATTGTTTTCGAAATTTATTGATTTTACAAAATTTTATTTTTTTTGAAAAATCATACTAAATATTCCAATACGTTGGTAACATTTAGCAGATCTCTCTCACCTAGAGATTAGTTAGGAATCACTACTTATGAATTCCGTAACATCTCATCATCGGACATTATTTATATCTTATTTATTTTTAATTTGTTTTACTCTTTATTTTGAAGTCTTGTTTATTTGTTTGTTTAAAATATTTATTTATTTATTATTTTTTAGTGTTAGTTTATTTCATATAAGTTGATTATATTAGAAATCTTAATATCGAACTAAAATTATTTGAATACCCCAATACACTGGTAATATTCAAATATTTTATTTCGACCCTAAGGATAATCAGAGAATCACTACTTGTGATTTCTAAGGAATCCTATCATCGGGGACCTTTTATATTTAAGATGTGTATTTACATTTATTTATTTATTTATTTTAATTCCTAAATTTTTACCTACTTAAAAGTTTTTTTATTTCTATTACTATTTTCTCATATTAACCTATTTTTTTATATTATTATTTTTATTACCATTTTATATTTATTTTTTTTATACTAAGAAATCTTATTAAAATTTTTTTTATACCGAAATAAAATCATTTAGATGTGCCAATACAATGGTGACATCAAAGATTTTATTTCGATCCTAAGGATTATCAAAGAATCGCTACTTGCGATTTCCAAAGAAATCCTATCATCGGAAAATCTTTAATTTAAATTATTCCATAAAGTTTTATTTTCTTTTTATATTTTATTCATTATATACATATCTTTAAAATCTTTTATTATAAAAATAATGAATATAAGCATGTGTGCCTAAACATGTTTTCTTTTCTTCCATGGAAATACGTCACTTCCATATGAAAAGAGATCGATCCCTTTTTGGCAGAAGCACTCTAATGCGTGAAATGAAGGAAAGGATTGATCCTTTTGGTGAAAGGATCGATCCCTTTACACCAGAAAGTCCCCAACGGCTAGTTTCTGTTTTGGCTCCAACCAACGTCCACAAACCATCCAAGGGACTATAAATAGAGGCTTAGAAGCTAAAGGAAGAAAGTGGAACTACTCAATCAACTCCAATACTCATTTTCCTCAAATCCTCAAGCCTCAACAACAAATCAAGAGCTACAAAGTCTTCATCTTCCATCATTCACATATCTCTTGTATTGCTTAGCATAAATCTTTTATAGGCTTTTCTTTGTGCCTAATTTCTGTAATCACTTGCCTACCTAGAGGCCTTTCTTTGATTACATCTCTTGTAAACACAAACATTCCTTGTAAAAGGGGAGGTTACTCTTTAGCCTTAGAAAAAGAGGGAGGTTTCTCTTTAGCCTAAGAAAAAGATGGAAGTTTCTCTTTAGCCTAGAAAAAGAGAGAGATTTTTCTTTAGCCGAGAAAAAGAGGGAGTGTAACAAATTCAAGGATAGTGAATTTGAGAAAATCCTTGGGAGCGTCTCAAGATAGAGGACGTAGGCAAAGTTGCCGAACCTCTATAAATCGTTTGCGTACATTTCTCTATCCTTACTCTCTTTACTTATTTGCAATTATATTTGTGTTTATTGTTTTGAATTTATATTGCATAATTGAGTAACCTAGAGAACTTAGAAAATATCAATATAGGCTAGAGAATTTAAGAGAATCGAAAAACGAACTTTAGCTTAGTGAAAAAGTGATTCACCCCCTCTCGGTATAGCCTATAAAGCCAACAATTGGTATCAGAGCTTGGGTTCGAGATTGATTTTGACTAACCTCTATCGAGCAAAACAATCATAAATGGCTCTAGGTGATGATTTTGAGACTAGCTCACAAACTTTAGAAGAATATTCATTTGATGAGCTTCAAGATGCATTTAATGAGCTAAGTGATGAATATAAATCAATGCATGCAAAATATAACAAAAAGTTAAATAAATTTAGAAAAGAGAATGAAATTTTGATGAATACTAATGTTGAGTTGGAGGAGAAAATAAAAGATCTAGGCTCAAAGAATGATGAACTCACCAAGGTGAAATTAGAACTAGAAAAGAAATTAAAAGACATTAAAGATAAATTGGCAAATCCTAGCTCTTTGACTATTGAGGATGAAAAGGAGAAACCTAGCTCTAGTGAATGCAATGACCATTCTTATGATGATTTACAAAATGCTTTTGATGAGCTAGCTAGTGAATTTGAATGCATGAATTCAAAATACAAGAAAATGATTACAAAACTAGAAATGGAAAATGATGAGTTATTGAATGCCAAGCTTGATTTTGAAAAGAAATTAGAAGAAGCAAATCTAGAAATTGATGAAGTAAATAAAAAGAACTTAAATTTGCATAATTCATTTTCTAGATTCTACATGGGTCAACAAAAGCTAGATCATATGTTAGAGACCCAAAGAGCTTTCTTTGACCAAGATGGGTTAGGCTATAATGAAAAACAAAAAGAAACTCATCTTAGGAATTTCTTAGTAAGCAAAAATTCTATGCATGATACATCTCTCATATGCTCACTTTGCAATAGAACAGGACACTCTTCACAAGCATGCACATATAGAAAAACCACATTTAGAGAAAGAGTAGTTAGAAAAATGTGGGTGCCAAAGCATGCAATAAATAACGATGAATTGTGCTTGAAATGGATCCCAAAATGATCAAAAATTGTTTACACTAACTCTCATGGACCCAAGAAAATTTGGGTACCAAAGCATGCATAAATTTGTTTGTTGTAGGAGTGTTAGAGCATGGGAATACAATGAAACAATGGAGTTCAAATGCTTTACACACCCCCATGGAGGTTGCTTATGCCAATAAGAAAAAGGAAGAGCTTGGAAATCCATCCTTAGCAAGGTGACAACAATTTCTCAAAGAATGGCTAATGGTGGATCCAACACATCAAGGCAAAGCACTCTCAAGTAAAAGAGTTTTGTAAGCTTAATTCCTTGTTCCTTAAAATTTTTATTTGATTAGTTGTGCTTTGATGAGAAAATGTGTTAATGATTCTTGGTGCATTATGAGTTGAATGAATAAAGAAAATGCATGTTGAATGATTGTTGATTGGTTGATAGATGGTTCTTGAGGCATTGGATTATTGGATGAAAAGCATGTTTAATAATTTTGAAATGATTATTGGATTTATACATTATGAGCAAGTTTCCTATGTGTTGATAATGTATTTGCTTGTCTCAAAATACCAAATATGTCATATATGCAAAATGTCATATCATGAGTAATAATAAAGAACTTGTATGTTGGAAATCATGGCATGTTCACAAGATGTATGATTTGATGATATATCTGCTTAAAACCTATGTGAACAAGTTTGTTTTGACATATTTGTGGTTTCCAATGACTGAGTTTTGTCAAAATATGCTTAACTCTCAAAATGACATCCTTTGAGGCCAAAAATGCATTTATTGGTAAAAATCCTTCCAAAATTGCAAAATCTATTGATAAATGATTTTTCATTCATGTTTTTTGTTCATACAAGTCCAAAATCATGTATTACAAATGTTTAAACCCTTACTTGGACTTAAAATACTCAAAAACGAAGTTTTGGCACCTCACAAGTTGGATTTTCTGTCAAAAATCTGCAGAACCAGGATGAGGGATCGATCCCTTTGGAAAAACATACAGGAAACTTGATTCTGGAGTTTAGGGATCGATCCCTTTGCTCATGGGATCGATCCCTCTAGGCAATTTATGCCCTTTTTTTCTGCATTTTTAAGCCTTAGTTGAGAAGTTTTCTTAATTCTCTTGATATCTTCTCTCTTCTCAACTTAAAATTCAACATTTTAACTTCCTTTTGATGATATTTAGAATATGACAAATCATTTTTCATTGATATCATACCTCAACTCCATCAATTTGTATTATTTCCAACAATTCGTATCACTTTCAATAATCAACTCACAAGTGCAAAATCATTTTTCTTGTTGAAAACATTCATGAATCTTGAAATAATCTTAAAATATACTTTCAATGAATGCTTAAACATAATTTTGAGAAATATTTCAAGAATTTATGGATATATCTGAGAATTTGATGAACTTGTGCATAATGAATATTCTTCATTCTTTTTTCATTGTAGTCAAGCATGCTTATAGGATTATGTCTCTTAGCTTAACTTATCATTCCACACTAGGTTTCATGATAATTATACATCTAGTGGATTGATTTCAAATATAAATTCAACAATTGGTATAAAGTCATAATTGGTAATTGGCCTATAATTTGTGGTGATAAAAGGAACCTAAATGTTCAAATGCATGAAACTTTATCATCCAAGTACTTAAATTTTTCTCATGGCCAAATTATTAAAGAACTTGAACTTTAATGACAACACCAACATTCAAAGATAAATGCAAACTTGACCAAATGTACCTTGATTAATATTCATGCATTTATTGTTTGAATCTTTCCTTGCTCATAATTGGTTAAGGACTTGAATTGGAAAATGAGCATAAGATTTTTGTGCTTGAAACCATGGAAGAAAATGTGTTTGCTTGAATACCTTGACTTTTTGAATCTTCCATATAGTATAATTTTGTGAATATGAATATGGATTAATACTTTATGATAGTGTGCTAATATTCAATTAATCCATATGTATATTTGATGATGTGTGATTGTGTTCTTGCATATTTAGAATGACTATCTTCTTGAACACACTACACATAAATATTGGATTCATGCAAAATGACAAAGTCAACCATTAATAACAATTGGTATTTAGATTGAAATAACAATTAGTATCATTGGTAACCATATTTTCAATAATTGGTAAGCCAAAACTAAATTGCCAATTGGTATGAGCTTTAAATTGACAATTCTTCTCATGCTTCTTAGATTGAAATGACAAATAAGGAAGAATCCATATAAGGCACTTTTGCATGAAACACTTTTGTGCTAGAATTTGTGATTAATTAATGTATGATTTAATTGTAGACACAATATTTCTTGAAAATGATTTATGAGCACATGCATATTATATGTTATATAATTTCAGCTCATAATCATGATGTATTGCCATGCACCTTAGTTGGACTTTAGAGAACAATTGTTATACTTAGGTGCTTGCTTAATTTCTTACCAATTGAGACCTTATTGCAAAATTATTTATAAACAATTGGTTTAGGATCATAAGTCATATTCTTTGCTGAATATTTCATACTCTTTGTGAATATTGACTTATTTATTTGAGCTATGAGTCCCATGTACTAATATGTTTCCTGTTGGGTGGAGCATATTTTTATCTCTTCTCACATAGCCATGATTTTAGGGGGAGCATATTTTTTTATTTTTCCTTCTTCTTGCTATGACAAAAAGGGGGAGAGATAGATATTAAAAGGGAGAGATATTAAAGGGGGAGAGATAATGGGGGAGAAATAGTTTGAAAATTTAATTTCAAAACCCATGCTTATATTAAAGGGGAGCTTTATAAAATCCTGCTTTATTTGAGGGGGAGTATTTTATAAAAGAATTTTCAAAGCAAATTTACATTAAGATTTGTCATATCAAAAAGGGGGAGATTGTTAGCTTTAAATTGCAATATATATTTTGAAATGATAAAAACTTAAGTAAGCTTTAATGTTTTAATTCATATTGTAAATTTGCCTTATCACACATGATTTTCTCAATCCATTTTTAAGTGTTCATATCAAACATTAAGACCATGATTTAATGATATATTCTTATGGGTCTTAATACTTTATAAAATGGTTTTCAATATTAAGTAATTTTCTCAAGAATATTGAACATAAGTTTAGAAAATTACTTATAAGTTTTTGGACAATATTTTCATTTAAGAAAGTCAAGAAAAACTCCCTTAAAGCTTATAAATGTTTTGGGTTGAATTAAAATCAAAAGCCATATCATTTCTAACCCAAAAGTGCAGGAAAAATGCCCTCTGGAAGCATGAGATCGATCTCATATGAAAAGGGATCGATCCCTTTTTGGCAGAAGCACTCCAATGCGTGAAATGAAGGAAAGGATCGATCCCTTTGGTGAAAGGATCGATCCCTTTACACCTGAAAGTCTCCAACGGCTAGTTTCTGTGAGATATAACGGTTAGTTTCTGTGAGATACGACGGCTAGTTTCTGTTTTGGCTCCAACCAACGTCCACAAACCATCCAAGGGACTATAAATAGAGGCTTAGAAGCTAAAGGAAGAAAGTGGAACTACTCAATCAACTCCAATACTCATTTTCCTCAAATCCTCAAGCCTCAACAACAAATCAAGAGCTACAAAGTCTTCATCTTCCATCATTCACATATCTCTTGTATTGCTTAGCACAAATCTTGTATAAGCTTTTCTTTGTGCCTAATTTCTGTAATCACTTGCCTACCTAGAGGCCTTTCTTTGATTACATCTCTTGTAAACACAAACATTCCTTGTAAAAGGAGAGGTTACTCTTTAGCCTTAGAAAAAGAGGGAGGTTTCTCTTTAGCCTAAGAAAAAGATGGAGGTTTCTCTTGAACCTAGAAAAAGAGAGGTTTCTCTTTAGCCTAGAAAAAGAGGGAGTGTAACAAATTCAAGGATAGTGAATTTGGGAAAATCCTTGGAAGCGTCTCAAGATAGAGGACGTAGGCAAGGTTGCCGAACCTCTATAAATCGCTTGCGTACATTTCTCTATCCTTACTCTCTTTACTTATTTGCAATTATATTTGTGTTCATTGTTTTGAATTTATATTGCATAATTGAGTAGCCTAAAGAACTTAGAAAATATCAATATAAGCTAGAGAATTTAAGAGAATCGAAAACGAACCTTAGCTTAGTGAAAAACCGATTCACCCCCCTCTCGGTATAGCCTATAGAGCCAACAGAATATAAGCATGTGTGCCTAAACATGTTTTCTTTTCTTCCATGGAAATATGTCACTTCCAATCACTACTTTTAACAACTGTAAGTCTAAAATAAAACAATAAACAAATGAATAAAATATACATACCTTGCAAATTGCACTTAGTTGTAAAGCCCAACTGACAATGCTCCTTTTTTATAGGTTTTTGTTGACGTTTCTGTTTGAACTTTTCAACAAAGAAAAGTCTATAGCAACTCTACAATAGCAACATACGGACGACACTCCAGGCTAGCAACGCAGTGGTAGAAAATTGTAGCTAGCAGTGGGTTCGGACAGGGACAAGGTAGAAGCGTGCAAGGTTGGAACTGCGAGTGGAGAGGGACGCGAGCAGACTAGGAAAAGCAGGAACTGGCAGACGTGGGCAGTGAAAGAGGCTGCCGGCTCAATTGTGAAAAAAAAACTATGTTCTCTCTTTCTTTTTCTGTGTAAAAATCGTGTCCTTTAACAGAAGTAAGTGGCGAGATGATGTAAACCGAGTACCAACGCCAAACAGCAAAGGTAGGCCACGGGTAACAAATGAGGATGGTGCTGTGTAGGAGCACTAAAACCAGAATAGTGCCAGGCTTATGGGGATGCAGCAGAAGTGGCGAACAGTAGCGATGGCAGCAGTGGGTAGCTTCGATAAAACAGTGACAGCAGCTAGAAACGATGAAGTGCGACCACAATACTAGGAGGTGGCACCGAAGCAGGTGGTGTTTGCATAAACGAATCCAAGTAGGGGTCTTCACACGAGAATGGTGAGTGGAGAGGGGTGCGAGGAGACTAGGAAAAGCAGGAGCTGGCAGACGTGGGCATTGAAAGATGCTGCCGGCTCAATTGTGAAAAAAAACTCTGTTCTCTCTTTTTTTTCTCTGTAAAAATTGTGTGTTGAAAACCTAGCAGACTCCCCTTTTAAAATAAAAATCCCCCCTAAAACCGTATAACCCTATTTTCTTTTAGAAAGAAAAATCTTGATTTTAATATATTGACTCCAAAATCATGGGATCTTTATTTTATCATTTATTTTTGTTTGACCCTTTTTAATTTGTTTCCTTTTCATTTTTTTTTTTACTTTAGGCAATGAATTTTCATATTTAATTTCACCTTAATTATCTCCTTCATTATTATTATTCTTTTATTTTTTTATTCTTTTATTTTTTCATTTTATTATTTTTTTCAATTTTAAAATTTTTTTTTATTTTGAAACTGCTCGGACAAAATTAGGTGTCTACAGTTATCACTTTTTATTTTTATTTATCTTAATATATAATAATAACATAAACATATTTCATATTAATAACTATATTAATATAATTCTCTAATATAATATTAAAAATATTTATATATTAATATAACTTTATATGATAATAGGAATATTAATAATGACTTAAAATTAATTAATGTTTATAATAACTTAATTTTCATATATATAAATTTTTATCGATAAATTATTTACATTAAAATTCAAATGATTTTGAGGATCGGCATCAACTTTCATTTTTATTGATCTTAATATTTAATAATAACTTAATTTTCATATATAAATTATTTACATTAAAATCCATACGATTTTTAGCATTGATATCAATTTCATTTTTATTTATCTTAATAAAAATATTTCATATTAATAATATTTAACTTAAAAAAATTAAATGGTATCCAAATTATTAACTCCATCTATAAACCCATCACATTAAAATTCAAATCATTTTGAACATTAGTATATTTTTTTCATTTCATTTACATTAATATTTAATAAAAACTTAAAAATAATTAAAACGATCCGAATTATTAAAGCTATCTCTAAATTTTTTATATTAACATTGGAATGATTTTGGATACTGGTATCAATTTTCAATTTTTTAGTTTAATATTTATATTAAAAAATAATAATTTTTATTTTAATT
The DNA here is from genome assembly GCA_031772115.1 of Heritiera littoralis. Taxonomy (NCBI): domain Eukaryota; kingdom Viridiplantae; phylum Streptophyta; class Magnoliopsida; order Malvales; family Malvaceae; genus Heritiera; species Heritiera littoralis. Next base: position 5,832,014 of record JAPDPK010000010.1, on the reverse strand, counting down.
GAAAAATAAATACTTATATGCAGTTTTTTTGTCAGAATTCCGTCGATGACAATTACCAACAGACTCGAAAGTCCATTGGTAACTACTATTCCATTGGATTTACCAATGAAATATTTTCGTCGGTAAATTTGGTGGGTTTTTTTTTTTTCCTTTTTCTGCCTTCTCTTTGCCGATGGAATACCGATGAATTTCCATCAGTAAATTCTGTCAGGGATGACATTGCAATTTTTAATCCTTTCCATTGTTGTTCCATTGGAATTCTGTCACTTTTTACCAACAGGAAAATTTCATTGGTGATGCTCAAAAATTAGGTAGTTCCAGACATATGATGACAGTGAGTATTGAAAGCATATTAATTGAAAGAAGTATAAATCCAGGAAACAATCATAAGAGACATTTAACTTTGAATTAATGCAAAGTAAAGTCAACTCCATGTGTTACTTTATTTAGTCCAAACTTCGACTCAAACCATATATGGGCAACACGCCTCAGTGAATTTTGAAATTTGAGAGCACTGACAAACTATGCAAAAGACCATAGCAAGACATGTATGCCAATTTACTCATCTCTTTTCTTCTAGCAATTGAATCTCTGATGCATTCAAGAAAAAGAGCTTGCTCACCTTGAAATTCTCTTGATGTTTTAAATGCATTTTGCTGAGAATTGAACTAAGCCCAGCACTGCAATAACCATGCGGTCTAGAATGCCCTACAGCTCTAAGATCATGATCTGCTTTCACTTTCTCTGAAAGAGCATCTTTAAACCCAGTTGGGCTATCTTAGGCATTGTTGCAATGGTAGCTGACTGGCCAAGATTTGAACCTGCATTCATAGATGAATGTCTCAATTTGTGACTGCTAGATGGTATCTTAATAGCTTCTTCAGTAGAAATGAATTTCACTTCCTAGTTTCAACAGCCAATTTCGTACCATCATGACCTGAAATCCCGTGCTTCTTAAGAAACAGCTAGGACTCAAAGATTCCGAGGCCTTTGACGTTGAAGCAATATGACATTCTCCCCTTGAATTTTTAAGAAACCATATGGGACTCTCTGTCTGACAGGTATTTGATGTCAAAGCCTTAGGAACATGTTCTTCTGTAACAGATTCTGGTGAAGATATGCCAATGCTGGACTGACATTCCTCACAAAACCAAATTTCTGGAACTGTCAAAAGCAGTTTTCTCATGCAATAGCTGAAAATGGAAAGAAATAGTAAGTTTTTAACATTGATGTTAAAGAAAACGATTCACGATAGAATAAACATAACAAACACAATCAAATCAAAATGATTATATAACCATGGTGGTCATGATGAGAGAACTATCTTATGAAGTTACAGATGGCAACCATAGTATTCCTCACTAATCCTCAGACCCAAACCAACTATAATAAAAATTATAAAACTTCATAACTTAAGAGATCTCACTCCCTCTCATAAAGATCAAAGGTTTGTACAATAACAGCTGTGAAGCCTATGATAACTTCTAGAAACCAAACAACAATAATATAAAGTTATATTACCCTCATCTTAGTTGATCAATAACGTCCAGAAAGTCAGATGATAAAAATTATAACTGGAAGCAGAAAAAAGAAACCTAACAACTAAGAAACAAAACAATACCAATGTTCTCGAGCTATTTTGCACTTAAAGCAAGTTGTAATGTCCTCTTCAAAACCAACATCACCACGTATATCACAAGGTTCACCCTGCAAAAGTAAATGCCAGTAATAAGCAAATAGTTTCTATATCTGCATAAAAATAGAAAAATTCAAATCAGTGTACAAAACCATTCAACTAAATTTGCAGCAAGCATCATTCAGTTAGCTCTTTGTGGTCAGTAGTCCTTGAACACAAGGTTGGTTCATGGCATTAACAAGGCAATATACTTAGAATTTTTACAAAAGGAAAGATTTTGACACATTTTCCAAACTTAGACATCTAGGACTAACAGATGTTCCTAATAATCCAAGAATCAAGATCTGGGTGCAGTCAAACTTGTTTTTTTCCTCGTTTTTAAGGGCATGCTTGAGCTTGAGCATATGCTTATCAAGGTTTGCCATAAAAAAATTTATTTATATTTGCATATAAGGGCCTAATGATGAGGTGTCAACCTCTGATGCATTGACAGTGTATAGAAACTATACACTGTCAGTGCATCATATGTAAACTCATAATAATAATAATAATAGAACCTTATCAAGTTAACAAAAATCATCTTATACTTAAAAAGAAAATAAGTTAATTACAGACTTAATAAGAACTGAACCAATTTTCAAGTTAACAATCCAATGACTCAACAATACTATGTGCAAATTAAAAAAAAAAAAACCCAGATAGGGAGCCATGTGAGCATTTTCTTAAGTGACTATGGTCAATACTTCTTTTCCAAGCAACGTAACCCTCTCCCTTCCAATAAACATTAAACCCTATTTATCCAACCAAAAAAACCCTAACCTTGTTTTGCAAAACTTAAACCTGAAAATAATGGAATCTTTAAATTTCACAAGAAAAATTAAGAAAATGACACATGCATTCAAAAAATTTTAAAAAATATAAAAAAATCAATTTAAAAATAGACATGCAACAGCCTCCAAATCCGATTGTGAAATTCAAAATACTATTATCTTATTGTTATGGTTCAATGAGAAAAAATGTTAAGAATCACGATGGTAGAGGAACAAACAGAGAATGTTGAGAGAAAAGACCAGAGAATGGAGAATAGGTGAGGTCAGAATTTGGGAGGAATTTCATTCACGACCTTTGTGTGAGTACAAACGTTGGTATATATCCAGTACAATAACAAAACTAACAAATGAAATAAAGACATCTGTAACCAATTACATCATTCCATAACCAACAATTCATTCAGTGTTACCCCACTCAGCTCATTAATCCAATTCAGCAAAATCCCTCCAGCTCAGCTACTGGTAGCCTTACACTCAAGCTTAAGTGTTTCAGAAGCTGCTGCCTCAGCTTGTGTATCCATGGCTTCTGTGGTACCTCCCTGTATCCCCTTTTCTGTGCCATCTTCTCTACAGCTCATGACATTACCCTCCCCTTCAGGTGATCCTTGTCCCCAAGGATCAAAGGTTGGAAATTGTGATTGAAGAACAGAGAAATCTTCCCAGGTAGCGTTCTCTTTACTCATGTTAGACCAGACTACTAACAGTTGAGTGACAGCCTTGTTGTTCCTTTTGACTATCCTCTTGTCTAAAACTGCTGCTGGATAGACTAAGGGTTGCCCATCTTCTCCCACTACTGGTGGATCAGTGCTAGATACAACCTTTGATCCAATTTTCTTCTTGAGGAGGCTAACATGGAAAACTGGATGCAACTTGGAGGAAGCTGGCAACTGCAATTTGTATGCTACTCGACCAATTCGAGCAATTACAGGATAGGGACCGTAATACCTCGATGCAAGCTTTAAGTTCCTTCTAAGCGCCAATGAAGTCTGCTTATACGGTTGCAGCTTTAAATAGACCTGGTCACCGACATTAAACTCCCTTTCAGATCTATCTTTGTCAGCATAAAACTTCATCCTGTGTCTTGCCTTCTCTAGTTGATCCACCAACAACTTGCTCAACCTTTCTCTTTCTTTTAACATTTCTTCTACTGCTAATACTCTAGCTTCTTCACCAAGGTTCCAATTAAATCCAGGGGGCTGATATCCATACAAGGCTTGAAATGGAGTCATATTCAAAGCTGTATGGAAACTGGTGTTATACCACCATTCTGCTAGTGGCAGTGCTTGAGCCCACTTTTTTGGTGTCAATGAACACATACATCTAAGGTATTGTTCGAGACATTGGTTGAGCCTTTCAGTTTGACCATCACTCTCCGGATGATAGGCACTACTCAGCTGCACATTAGTGCCTAACAGTTTCATCAGCTCTTGCCATAGGGAACTGGTAAAGACTTTATCTCTATCAGAAATAATAGTCTTTGGCATACCATGAAGCTTTACAATCTGATCTAAGAACACCTTAGCTACTCCTGAAGCAGTATAGGGATGGGATAATGCTAAGAAGTGTGCATACTTGGTGAATTTGTCGATCACAACCAAAATGCAATTGGAGTTACCAGATTGGGGTAGCCCTTCTACAAAGTCCATAGTGACTACTTCCCAAATCTGTTTTGGAGTAGGGATTGGTTGGAGAAGCCCCGAATAAGCCACATGTTCACCCTTATTCCTTTGGCACACCTCACATTGTTGAATATGCTCCCGGATCTGCTGTTTCATCCCAGGCCAGTAGAAGTACAGTTTGGCCCTATGATAGGTAGCTTGAACCCCTGAGTGTCCTCCTTGGGGAGAGTCATGAAGCAGTAGCCCTTGTATCACTGGTTCCTCAATTGGCCTTGGCTGCCTATATAAATTCTACCTTTAAACCTCAAAATTCCATTGGCAAAGGAGTAGTGTGGTACACTGTTGGAATCAATGGCTAGGGTCTGGATTTTATCAAAGGCAGCCTCATCTTCCTTATAACTCTGCTCGACTTCAGTAACCCAATGGGGAATAGCAGTAGTAGAATTCAACACTTGCAAGCTACCATCTTCCTCATGTTTTCTTGATAAGGCATCTGCCGCTACATTCAATTTTCCCTTTCTATACTGTATAGTATAGTCCAAACCCAAAAGTTTGGTCAATCCCTTCTTCTGAATGGTCGTAGACAACCTCTGCTCCAACAAATGTTTGAGAGGCTTATGATCAGTTTTGATTACAAAGGGCTTACCTTCAAGATAATGTCGCTATTTAGTAACAGCCATAAGTATAGCTAAATACTCCTTCTCGTATATGGACAAATCACAGTGCCTAGGCCCTAAAGCCTTGCTTAAATAAGCAATTGGTCTTCCTTCTTGGGTAAGGACTGCCCCAATTCCAGTAGAACAAGCATCAGTTTCTAAACAGAATTCCTTGTTAAAGTCAGGTAAAGCTAAAACTGGTGCTTTACTCATTGCTTCTTTAAGTTGTTGAAATGCCTCTCTTGCTGTTGAACTCCACTGAAATTGATCCCTTTTCATCATGTCAGTCAAAGGCTTGCTTATCACTCCATAGCCTTTAACGAATTTTCTGTAATAACCTGTCAAGCCAAGAAAACCTCTCAAGGATTTGAGATTTCTAGGTAAGGGCCAATTCATCATAGCTTCTACTTTGATAGGGTCAGTAGCCACTCCATTTTCTGAAATGATATGTCCCAGGTATTCAATCTGTGTCTGCCCAAAAAAACATTTGCTTCTCTTTGCAAATAATCTGTTAGTCTTTAGTATTTCAAACACAGAATGCAAGTGGAATGCATGTTCTTCCAAGGTAGAGCTATATACTAGTATGTCATCAAAGAAAACTAGCACATACTTTCTTAAACAGTCAGCAAACAAACTATTCATTAGAGATTGAAAAGTTGCAGGGGCATTTGTGAGTCCAAAGGGCATTACCTTGAACTCATAGTGTCCATGGTGGGTTCTAAAAGCTGTTTTTGGGATGTCTTCAGCTTTGACTCTGATTTGCCAATAACCAGACCTTAGATCTATCTTCGAAAAGAACTTAGCACCCTTGAGCTCATCCAACAGGTCTTCTACCACTGGAATTGGAAACTTATCCTTAACTGTCATGGCATTTAGTTGTCTATAGTCAATGCACATTCTCCAAGATCCATCCTTCTTCTTAACAAGGAGGCATGGTGATGCAAAAGGACTAGTGCTAGTTTGGATAATTGAGGCAGACAACATCTCCGAAACTTGTCTCTCCACTTCAGCTTTCTGATGATGTGGTAGTCTATAAGGTCTATGTTAATAGGCTGAGAACCAGCCTTGAGTGGTATACTGTGATCTTGAGACCTTGGAGGTGGTAGCTGTCTTGGCTCTTCAAATATGTCTGAATAAGCAGTAATCAATCCCTGTAGTTGGGGTGGAACTGATTCTGTTTCATGCTCAAAACTCAACATATACAGTTCTCCTATCAAATCTGGATCCTTGCCAACTATCTTCTGTAATCTCCCCGCTGAAATGCATTTAATTCTAGCAGGTTTTCTATCTCCCACCAATGTGATTTGCTGTCCTTCTTTTTGGAATGTTATAGATAGATTGTTAAAGTCAAAGATCATAGGACTATATGCTTTCATCCAATCTACACCGAGGACCATATCACTGCCTCCCATGGGCAGAACCCTCAAATCATGTGAGAATCTGTGACCTTGCATCCACCATGTCAACTCCTTACACATAGCAGTGCTGAAGAGCCTCTCTCCACTTGCTACTGTTATAGTTAAAGGGTGTGTATCCTCTAGTTCTATTGCTTCCTTTGCCCATCTAGGAACAATAAAACTATGGGTACTGCCACTATCAATAAGTATGCTAAGGGTCTTACCCTTAATCTTGCCTTCAATCCTGATAGTGCTATGCCCAACACTACCAGTCAGGGCATTGATAGAGATTTGGAGATCTTCTTCATTATCAGGTACATCTTTCACCTCCAATTCACCTTCCTCTTCTTCTCTATCAAGTTTTGGCTCATGATTTACCTCCTCTGCTGTAATAGCATTCAATTGCTTAGCTTTGCAAGTGTGGCCTGGCATAAACTTGTCTCCACATTTGAAACAAAGGTTCAGGGCTCTTCTTTGTTCAATGAGTTGTTGTCTGGTATGGTTATAGGTATTGGTTTGATTAGGTTTCAGTGTTTGGGTACTGTTGGTGTATGTTGGCTTAGGATAAGGTCCAAGGTTCTGTGTTGGTAAGATTTTGGGATTTTGTTTGTGCCTTTTGTTTTCAAACTCTAGTGATAATTCATGTAGTTTGGCTTGTCTATAAGCTGCCGAAAGTGTTCTAGGCTCATTAACCCTTACCCTGGTTTTAATCTCCTCCTTCAACCCACTCAAGAAACTTGATGCAAAATAATCTTCTGGTAAGTGTGGATTATACTGCAACATATAAGGTTTAAGCTCCTCAAACCTCTCCTGATATTCCTCCACAGTAGATCTTTGAGCAAGCTGGTTAAACTCTTCTATCACATCTGAGCAACTCCTATCACCAAATCTCAAGCATAAATCAATAGCAAATTCCTGCCACCTAACCCTATTCTTTTGCATTATATATCCATCAAACCACACATCAGCCTTTCCTGTCAAATACATTGTAGCCAGCTCTAACTTCTGATGATCAACAATGGCAAAAATGGCAAAATATTTCTGACATTTCTTAATCCAACCCCTGGGATTATTGCCATCAAAAAAAGGTAGCTCAATCTTAGGTCTGGGTGCAAAAGCAGTATTAGCTAGGTTCAATGGATTATTAGTAACATTTCCTATTCCATTAACACTACACAACCCAGGATTAGATTCCATTTGTTGTAGTTGTAGCAACCCAGGTTTATCATTTTTACAAGAGTATTTCCCCTGCTCATCCACTATAGTAATTTCAACAGGAGCCTTACCTTCCCTTCTTGAATGAAATACTTGTGTTGGTTGCTGATTGGAGGATCCTCCTGGTCCAGAGTTAGCTGAATCTTTTTGAGTTAACAAAGTGAGCACCTGGCTAATGTAGCCCTCGTTCTCAGCCAACCTTGCTTCAATATCTCTTCGTTGTTCTTCCCACCATTTAGGAATGGTGGCTTCATTGGTCTTCAACGCTTCTAACTGTCCCTGGATTGCTTGGAGTTGCTCCTGCATGGTGTTCAACCCGGTGCCTTCAGCCATTAATGAATGCTTCTTATATTTCCCCAGATTGTAGGTGGATCTGTAAAGCTCTGATGCCAATCTGTTATGGTTCAATGAGAAAAAATGTTAAGAATCACGATGGTAGAGGAACAAACAGAGAATGTTGAGAGAAAAGACCAGAGAATGGAGAATAGGTGAGGTCAGAATTTGGGAGGAATTTCATTCACGACCTTTGTGTGAGTACAAAGGTTGGTATATATCCAGTACAATAACAAAACTAACAAATGAAATAAAGACATCTGTAACCAATTACATCATTCCATAACCAACAATTCATTCAGTGTTACCCCGCTCAGCTCATTAATCCAATTCAGCAAAATCCCTCCAGCTCAGCTACTGGTAGCCTTACACTCAAGCTTAAGTGTTTCAGAAGCTGCTGCCTCAGCTTGTGTATCCATGGCTTCTGTGGTACCTCCTTGTATCCCCTTTTCTGTGCCATCTTCTCTACAGCTCATGACATTTATATATTTAGTAGAGTTTTTAAATTTTACAAGCATAATCAATGTGATAAAATATACTTTACTTCATTTATTTTTATTTTTTAATATTTCAAATAAAATATGTGGTTATCTTAATTTTGTTTATGAAATCTCTGCTAGCAGTATTCAGTATTAGATAACATTCCAAAAAGCTAGAATAGAAACAAACAAAGGTACGAAGAGTGAAAAAAAAAGAAGAATCAAAAAGAAAAAAAAAACGACTACCAGGTGGGTCATTCTTGAATGGGTAATCACTCGTCAATGGCTGGGACAAAGAAGAAAAAAGAACTCTGCTACTTTTCTTTGCTGTAAAAAGTAAAACGACTATGGAGAGAAACCAAACAAAGTTTTACAGTACTTCAATGAGGGGAGAGGAATTGGAAAAAGGAATTCGCGGTTGGGATAATGGGACTTGATTAGCCACTGGGGAGAGGAATATAAAATGACAGTGTTTTTCCTTTTGCCAACATGCCCCACTGCTTTAATATTATTCATCATTTTCAATGACTTATCTAATTAATAAGTCGACTGAAATTAAGTTTAGTACACTTTTATTGAAGATCATTAACTCTAAAATTAATTAGTTTGTGTTAATGTGAAATTCTTTATAAATTAAAACATCATACGCAACACATACAATGTAAAACAGATAATAAATCCTCGAACAGTAAAACAAATGCTTTAATCCCAAACACATGAAGTTTTATTTTATTTTATTTTATTTTTTAATTGAACTTACATTTTAATTATATATAAATGTATTATTTTATTTATTTTGTTTTGTCAAAAATGTATTATATTATTAAATTAATCTCTTAAATTAACATATTAAATAATAAATTTATTAATTTAATACATATATTTAAATATTAAATTCGTATAATGAAGAACATTTATATATATATATATATATATATATATATATATATATATATATATATATATATATATCTCGAGCTAAGCTGAACATCTTAATTTCGCTGCAATTAATTTTAATCTAAAAACTTGTCTAATCCAATATTGACTCAAAAATTTATATATTTTCTTGTTGACAATGAAGATGAAGGTGCATGAATTACCGGCTGGCCGTAGCCGGTTCCATGGAAACAGCTAAGTCATAAGACAATGTCAAATGAGAAGATGACCCAATGTGGGCTGGATGACCTCCATTGGCCACAACTGTTTATAGCTTTACAACAAGATGAATCCAAATGTGTCAAATTGCTGCATAACCATTGGAATGATAACAAGTCATTGAGAGGTAGCAGAGGAGATGTCATACTGCTTTTAAATGGCGGCATACTCCACATAAGAAATTAAATTTCAATCCTACAACAAAATCCGGGCGTCAAGTTAATGTCATCTGTATAGAAACAACCATTATGACTTATTCTGCTCAGAAGTGCAACATAATCTCCGCAAACACTTTTTGCAAACTGTAATGGTTAGTTGTAGTGAAAATTCTTTAATAATGTTAGCATTTCTTAAATAATCTTCAGTTTTGAGAGGAAATATCATGTAACATTAGTAACTCGAACGAAGGCATGATTCGTATGCAAGCATGGTGATGATAACAGGATCAAATAGATCATAAATTGGAAATTTCATATTATGAAAGTTTTCAAACTAACTTTAACAAGAAAGAGAGAGGGAGATCCAACTGAAGTTCTTCAGCCAAACAACCATACTGGTGCATGTGCATGCATTTGTATGTAAAAGAATTCGACGAACTTACCACATAAATTTGCATGCAACCTTGTAGATGAGAAAATCAGCAGTTCTACACCGTCAATGTAGCTCTTTAGTACCAGATCTTGCGTTTCCATGCGACTCAATAGGTGAGTATACTGTTTCTTAGAACTACGATTAAAAAAAAAAAAGCAGTCCTGTAAACATACCACCGTATACAGACTAGATATAAAGAAACCAAGTTTATGATCACGAGTTATACCTCTCAGAATTGCCAGGGAAAAAGTACAGAGCAACATCCTCCATATTTGGACATTCATTAGGAAAAATATCCACCCAAACATTATTATCGAGTACATTGTCAATAAATTTTTAAACTTTATAAATAATGTTAAGATGATGACCCATACTCTATTTCAATTATTTTTATTTTTTTAATATTTCTAAAGGAGTATATATCATTATCTTAATTCACTTGTAGAGTTTAAAAATTTTACTAATAGTATATGAGATAATAATCCTTAATTTAATTATTGAATTTTATGTTCTAATACGTAAACTAGCTCCTTAAGCAGCAAGAGTAGCAGGAAATCTAGCATCTTTGGCTCCAGAAAGAGTAAGAGTGGATACTCCAGTTATTTCTCTAATCAGGGTCTTGGCAAGCTCTTCTCTTTACATGAGTTATAAAACGCAACACAGAATTTTGATGAAAAGACAGTAATTGGTGTTGGCGGGTTTGGGAAAGTGTTTCTTGGGGCTCTAGAAGATGGAACCAAGATTGCTATAAAAAGAGGAAACCAGGGATCAGAACAAGGCATAAATGAATTCCAGACGGAAATACAAATGCTTTCCAAGCTCAGGCATCGCCATCTTGTATCACTCATAGCGTTCTGTGATAAGGAATCAGAGATGATTCTTGTTTATGAGTATATGGCTAATGGTCCTCTACGTGACCATCTCAATGGCTCAAACAAACCAACTTTGTCCTGGAAGCAACGGCTTGAAATTTGCATTGGTACAGCTCGAGGATTGCATTATCTCCACACTGGTGCAGCACAAGGAATCATCCACCGCGATGTAAAGACTACAAATATTCTTCTTGATGATTGTTGCCAAAGTGTCTGATTTCGGCCTTTCGAAAGCAGCCCCTCTGGATCAAGGCCATGTTAGCACTGCAGTGAAGGGTAGCTTCCGGTATGTTGATCCTGAATACTTCAGGAGTCAACAGCTCACTGAGAAATCTGATGTTTACTCTTTTGGTGTAGTTCTTTTTGAGGTATTATGTGCAAGGGCAGTTATTTGTCCTCGGCTCCCAAGGGAGCAGGTTAGTTTGGCATAGTGGGCCATGCAGTGGCATCAGAAGGGCATGATTGAGAAGATGGTTGACCCAAAAATTGCTGGGAGTATCAATGAAGGATCACTCAGAAAGTTTGCAGAAGCTGCAGAGAAATGTCTAGCAGAATATGGAGTTGATAGACCTAGCATGGAAGATGTGTTATGGAACTTGGAATTTTCGTTACAGCTTCAAGAGGCTTCCTCACAAATTGATCCACCGGAAGATAAGAGTAACCTTGTTGTTCTGGAAAAACCAAGTGAAAATGATGACTTCAAAGCCAACCCTGCGGCTGCTGCTGCTGCAAGTGATGATTCTGATGTAACAGCTGGTTCTCAGTCACAAATTCCTTATGTGGGAAACATCCAGGGAAGGTAAAAATATCAAATGTTCGATCACTTTTTAGCAGAGAGAACAGTTTGCTTTCTGGCTTTCATACAAGTTCCTAATTCATCAGAGTCCCAACTTCTAAAATGCTTTTGTTTTGTTTGTAGAATTTGTTGTGCAGATGTGTTTTTTTTCTTTGTTGTAATCAAGGCTTGCTGCATATTAATGGAACCAAAAAAAAATCTATAATTGTTGATAAACAATGTACTACTGTTTTGTTTCCATGCTTTCCTGAAAATTTAGTAAGTAAAATTTAGACCGCTTTTCATATTATAATTTGTTGTTTGGAGAAGCTAGCTAATCAACCGGCTTCCTTGATGCATTAAAATATAAATATATTTTTAACAATTCCATCACGAACCAAAACAAAACAAATAAATCATAGGACAATCTAGTTTTCCAAAGAGGAAATCATTGATTCATGGTTGAATTTTAAAAAATACAGAATTGGTTTTCTTAATATGGTCTATGGCCATTTTTTATTTGAAAGATTTATGTAGGATTACCAGGAAGGTTAAGAACAAACTTATTCTGTTTTCTGAATTTTTTTTATTTGTAAATCATGTCTTAGATGGAAATCTGCTTAGACTCTCAATTTCTGTCTCCCGTATTACAGCATTAAACTCAAGTAGACCAATGGCGGTAAACATTAACTGGATTTTCCTCGGAGCATAGCTCTGTTTCAATGTATGATTTAAGTTGAAATGCTTAAACATTTTGGGCAATTGGTGTTTTAAACATCAAATGAAGCTCAGACAGATTATAGGAATTTGATAGGTAAGACATCATGAAGCTGAGACACTAGGCAAGCAAATTCTGAAGCCCCCCCTTTCGGAATCGATGGTGAAATACATTTGCTTATATGATCCAGAGAGCTTTGATTTTTGGTCTTTCATTACTTCTGATAATTTCTCCCTTCAAACTAAATAAAAGCACAAAAAAGAAAATTTCAGAAGTACTCCTACTCCTACTCCTACTTGGGCACAAAAATGAAAATTTCAGAAGTACTCCTACTCCTACTTGGAGACAATTAAGGCAGTAATAATTATCCCAAACTGTAAATTAATTCCTTAATATTAATCGATCCTAAGCAGAATCGGATTTGTTTTCTTAAGCCTTGTTTGATTAGTAATACTATTCCAATTACAAGTGAAACTAATCTTTCCCTATATAAATAACTCATGCACGAGGCTTGAGGCATTGCTTCAAGTCATAGTCATAGTCATAGCCTTCACCAGAGACTATTGTTTCCGATGATTTCTTCAAATATGGATACGCCACTTAGTTCATCGGTTCTCGTCATGCTCAGTTTCCTCTTTATTCTTCTTTCTCCTTCATCCCACGCACTTAGCCTTCGCACTTGTCAGTTTGATGCCATCTATCAGCTTGGTGATTCAATATCAGATACCGGTAACTTGATTCGAGAGAATCCTTCATCTGTATTCGCTAAGCTTCCTTATGGTGAAACCCTTTTCAAGACTCCAACAGGAAGATGTTCTAATGGCTTACTAATGATTGATTATTTAGGTAATTACCATTTGTTTTGCTTTTATTTTCTAATTTCTAGTTCTTTAAGCTCTCTCATTAGGTAAAGAAATAATGTTGACTATAACTAACAATTGAATCGAATTGTTGTTATATTATCCATTGACAGCTCAATCTGCCGGACTTCCCTTTCTCAATGCCTACTTCGATAGGGATGCATTGTTGACTCGAGGTGGCCGTGGGGTGAATTTCGCTGTTGCCGGATCCACTGCCTTACCTGTGGATGTTTTGGCTAGTAATTATAATGTTATAGCTCCAGTCACCAATACTTCTCTCACTAAGCAACTTCATTGGATGTCTACCTATTTCAATGGAACATGTGATGAATATGAAGGTATTAACAATTTGTAAAGAATTTCATTTCTGTTTGAATCTAATAATTCAGTTTAATAATTAGAACTAATCTTGCTTCAACTATTTGTCATGTTTGATAGATTGTTTCAAGAAACATAATAAAGCTCTTTTCATGGTTGGGGAGATTGGAGGGAATGATTATAACTATGCCCTTTTTCAAGGAAAAACCATTGAAGAGGTTAAGTTTATGGTGCCTAAGGTTATTCAAGCCATAAAAGATGCTGTCACGGTTAGTTCTATTCTAACTTCAACTATATTTCTTTTCCTTTGTAATTTTGTTATGATTATTTATGAATTTACTAATTTACAATTTGTTTTTGCTATAGAGGGTCGTTGGTTTAGGTGCTATTCAAGTGATTGTTCCTGGAAACTTTCCAATAGGCTGTTTGCCCATCTACCTCACTGGATTTCAAACTAACGATCCCACTGCTTTTGACGAATTTCATTGCCTCAAGGGCTTGAATAGCTTGTCAATGTATCACAATGATCTTCTCAAACAAGCCATCAAAGAGCTGAAGGAAGATCATCCTAATGTGATAATAGTATATGGTGATTACTATAATGCTTACCGACAGCTTTTACGTAAAGTTGAACCACTTGGTGAGTTTTCCATTTTTTAATTTTTTTTTTCCTTTCTTACCTGCATAAGTACTTGAGAATGTAAGATCATAGAAATGTTTTAGTTAATTATGTTCTTGTTCTAAATATAAACAGGTTTCGACACAACATCGACACAAAAAGCTTGTTGCGGGATTGGAGGTGATTATAATTTTAATCTTACGAGAATGTGTGGAGCTCCAGGTGTGCCAGTTTGTCCAAATCCTGACGTATACATAAGTTGGGATGGAGTTCATTCCACACAGAAAGCTTATAAATTCATGGCACGATGGCTTGTTCGCCACATTTATCCCAAGCTTCAATGCATTGCTGCTTAGTTTCATTTAGTTAGATTCATAGTAGTTCTCAAATTTTAGGATTTTTTAGTATTTTAATGCTTTTTCGTTTCGAGTAGTGTTTGAATTATAACATGACAATTATTTTAATTCTTATAGCTCTTTCCTTTAATAAAAAAAACCTATGCAAAAGGGTAAAACCTTGAATTAATTTGATTGGGGTGTAATTTCTTTTTCAATTCGATCCTTGCAAGTATAGGTGCAAATTAGAGCTATTCGATATTTGGCTAAGATTTGGAAGCAGGTGCATGTAATATTAAATGATTCACTAAAAATTAATCATCACTCATGTTAAAAATCAAACTTCACAAATTGAATTAAGATTGGAATCAAGATCTTTAAACTAATGATATTCAAATAAAAATAAGTCCCTAATTTTTGTATGAAAATATGATTATAAAATTTTGTTCTATTGTAATTACTTAGAATTTTGACAGTATAAAATATTTAATTTTTTGTTAAAATTTTATCACTTGGATGTCATTCACTCATTTTTAAAATTTAAGGAATATAAATTATCATTACAAAAAATAAAAAAATGTAATCTATACTTGCATTGTTGAATAAAGTTTTCTCTCGAGCAGCCTGATTTGCATTAGCTAAAGCAATTTTTTTCTAGTTAAGTATAGAAAACATGAAAAAAAAAGTTATAAAATGCCCAAGACAAATTACATTAGACAATTACGTTCATAATCTCCAAACCAATCTTTCAAGAATATATATCTTCCCAAAAACCAGACTTCCATTGTATAAAAAAAAGGTCTGTTGTCTTCAAAAACCATTTGAGCAAAAACCTAGTGATTTGGAACAAAGACATATTTCCCCTCTAGTCATCAGCTTAATCAAAATCAACAGACCAAGTTCAATATGGCTACTCATATGAATGAAGAATCCTAGAAGTCGATCATGCCCAATTTAGCTTTTGCATGTTTCTTATTTTTTGTTAAATAAGTTTGGTTAGCGAAAAGAAAGTATAGATATAAAAAATAATTAATTAAAAATAAAAATAAATTTCTAACTTTTTTTTTTTAAATTTGACATATAAATTTATGCCGTATTATCAAATTTAGTTTTTATACAATAAATGAGTCTAATCAAGTGAACTCGAGATGCTTGGTTTCTATCTTGACTCAAGAAAGATCTAGAAAAAAAAACCACTGTAAAACTAAAATCAAATTTCGAATTTCGATTCAAGCTTGAATTTATCAGTGTATTAACTCAATTCAATTACATCTCTAATTATGTGCACATCAACCATATTGATGAAAAATAAAAATTACAATATCTAAATATAAAAATAAGATAAGCTAATATATAATTATTTAAAATAAAAAATAAGTAGAATAATTTTAAAAATAATTAAATTTAAATTTGTATTCAATTTTACTTTTCATGAAATTGCAAAAAAAATTAAATATCTAAAAATATAATTTTCATTTTATCTTTTGATCTCTGAGTATTTTATCAATTGAATTGGTGTCACTTAATTCTAATATCAAACTAAATAAAAACTTTTAAATATATTAGTTTTAAAACCGTGCCATGCACGAAAATACAATAATTAAATAATATATCAATTGATAAAATATATTTTAATTTGAATATTTATAACATAAATTATCATATTTATGAAAAAGATAACATATGTATATTTAATATTTTTATTTTTGATTTGCAGATTACAATACAATAATATAAAAAATTTATATATTAGATATAATTATGCAAATTTTATAAAAGTTAAATCAAATTTATATTGTAATTTATTAAATGAAAATAGTATATAAAAAAATTCAACATGTCTTTGTTTTAAAATCAATTTCGTATACAATTTTTTAAAAATTGATAGATGGAATTGAAGACATGGATAAAACACTAATATGTAATTTGATTAAGTTTAAGTTATAACGTATGTTATATGAAAATATAACAAAAATAATCATATTATATAAATTTATACATACTTGTTCCAATAATTTTTGACATTCAAGTTTATGATTAAAGGGATACACTTTAGACACGGTAAGCTTAGTTCTTATTGTCTCAATATTATAATTTGTCGTCCTTATTTCGAACACAAAAATTTCGCCCTTGAGATCTTTAAATACTCTCAAATTTTATAATCTCCATTTTCCTATATCATGGTCATAGACGTATCATTAAATTGAATTGAATACAAAAAAAATATTAAAATAATTGTTAACTAATTAATACCTTAAGATAAATTTTATAAAAATTATCAGCGTCTCTATTAATTAATTTCTTAATTTCAATATTGAAAAGTACAAACATAGCTTTTTTAGAATCATCAAATATCTCAACATTCAACTTGCACTTATAAGGTATAATTGTTAACATACCTTAAGAGAAACTTTATAAAAATTGTCAACATCTTTATTAATTAATTTATTTGAAAAGTACAAAACATTGTTTTTTCAAAATCATCAAATGCCTCAATATTCAACTTATACCTATAAGGCATACAAAATGCTACAATTAAGTTGTATGTATATATTAAAATTATAAAATACTTATATTATTACCATGAAATAATTTTTGTTTAATATTTGAAATATAGTAAATATAATTATTATTTATCTTGGAGTTGTATTAAGGACATCAACATTACATGAGAAACAATGAAATTTTCTATCAACTTTAGATAACTTTTTGTTGCACCAACATGACATATATTACCAATCAAAAGTTGGATCAATTTTCATGATATTACCTATTGGTATAAGATTTTCTTTATATGTGTGTGTATAAAACACAGATTCAAAAGTAGTCAATAATAATAAATATGTTAAATCAATTATATTTTAAAATTATGTTGCTATATATTTTATCATTGAAAAATATAAGTTAATCAATACCTCGAACAGTGACTTTGTGACAAATACTTTAATTTTTGGCTAAGGTGTCCTATTTATAAACATTGAAATTTCATTCGATACTAGTCTATTATGTGATGTGTGACGAATTTCTAAGCCAGAAACTCTTTTAGATAAACTAAATACAAAAAGTAATAGAAAATTTTGCGTTTGACTCTTAAGATCCATGAATACCAAGCATTGATTAAAAAAAATGAATGATTACATATAATTTATATAATAAAAATAGAGAAAATAAAAAATTATATATATGTTATTTTTCAGACAATTAAAAATTTTTATTGATAAAAGTGATAAATATAGATGTTATATTTTGTAATACTAATGTGAAAAAAAAATGATTACATGTTACATATTAATTTAAAAAATTTAAAAATTTAAAAATGGTGTTATAGCTTAGAAAATTAAAAAAAATTCATTGCTAATCATTAAATGTAAGATGTTGTTATATTATTGTATGTTATATACTACATTATCAATACTGATTTTAATTGTAAGAATCACAATTTTACAAGTATACGAATAATATGGATTAAGCAAATAATGAAAAAGACGCTTAATCGAAAAATTTAGGTTTCATATGACTATAGTTTGAATTTTCGTACAAGTAAGCTGGTGGGTCCCATAAGAGTGCGCACCTAGCCAAAGACATCTGAATTATCATATGTTGATGATTTATGGGCTCAAGTAAGTCAAGTTGAAGCTTTTACAGCTATTTGAGTTTAATTCGTAATTTTAGCAAAAAGACCGAAAAAGGCTAAATTGGGTCATAAATCCTACAAAGCATTATCATAACCAACCAAAATATGTATTTTGTCATATATGAATAGCACATGTGTGACATTTATTTAATTCTCACCTACCATGCAAAAGTAACCAATGAGAAAATAGAGGAATAAAGGATATGGGAGAAACAAGTAGAAAAGTCAAATAAAGGGGCCTTAGTCTTTACCATAAGTGATAGGCATGGAAAAACATTGCAATTAGTTGCTTTCACACCTAAAGTGGCCGGCTAAACCCTTGTAGACAAAGAAAAAAAAAAGAAGAAGCAAAGTCAAGGAAGCAAGGTTTATGCAAACTTAGACTTTTGGTTGAAAAGCTTATGGGATAAGCTTCCACCTTATCCAAATTGGTTAATTATTTTCTTTTCCTCACTAAGTGACCAGCCAAATGCTTATTCCAGCCCCATTTCTCAGCTATTTAAAAGCCAAGATAGAAAGAAAGAAAAACAAAACATAAGAGATTGGAAGAAAAGAGGAAATCCCGTAATTCATTGTGCAAGCAGATTTTGTTGCCATTTTTCATCCTATTTCCAGTCCGTTTTAGCCTTTCCTCCCTTCATGAAAGTTGTTCCAAATCCTCTCCTCTAAAACATATCCGAAATTAATCTCAAACGAAGTTCGTTTGGCTGGTGAAAACGCTGCTGGAAGTCAGATCTGTCAAGCTGCCCTGTTGTGAGGAGATTGAGAGAATCACTTTTTAGGGCAGAAACGATCAGGAAGATGACCTTTTCTTGAAACAGCCAAGAAGGATCAATTGAAGATCTACCTCTTCTCTACCACATATCTGAGAATCAAATCAAACGGGCCACGTTTGATAGGGGAAATCTGTTCTGGGAAATCTGTTCTGGAAATTTCTGCTGCACAGGGTAAGCAGTGCTGGAGTTTTCTGTTCTTTCTAAATTGGATGTTGGTTGCATTTCTAACTCTTCTAGGCCTATTTCTAGTGTTATAATGGTGTAAAAATGACACTAAAGAAGTGTTTTAAGTATTGGCCAAATGGGTTTCCATAAGGAAAGTGTAAGGAGACGAGTACGTTTGTTATTG
Organism: Heritiera littoralis; assembly: GCA_031772115.1. Classification (NCBI taxonomy): domain Eukaryota; kingdom Viridiplantae; phylum Streptophyta; class Magnoliopsida; order Malvales; family Malvaceae; genus Heritiera; species Heritiera littoralis. The sequence goes on along the minus strand of JAPDPK010000010.1, from coordinate 5,812,847 downwards.
ATAGGGTGCTTTTGCTATTGATAGTGTAATTCATGTTAATAAACATGAGTTAAATGTAATAAAGCTTTAAAGTGAAATTTGTACTTGTATATGGAAAGATAAACATTAGGCCTAAGGAAGGACAATGTAGTAAGTTCACCTTTAAGGTGAAATGACACTGGTAAATGATAAGTGGATGAGTACTAATGTGAATGGTGTAGTTGGAACGATCAAAAAGATCGTATAGTGACTTTTGTCACAATACAGCTAAAGTGCAACTAAGAAAGAGTAACAATTAGTTAGTGTTAAATGGCTATGTGTAAGTGTAAGGTGGTAAATGACACTGTCTATATATACTTGTAGTGTTAACGACGCAGTTTGGTGGTGTACAGTACACGGATTTCCAAGCTTGAATGAACGAGCTTAGTCTTTGCTTTCAGTAAGTTTATTATACAAGTTACGAGTAGTAGCTGACAGGGTAAGTGCCCTACATGAGCTACATGTAATGATTTACAAAATAAATGAAAGCTTTTACATCTCAATTATATCATGTTTTGAAGTATATGAATGATATGACTTGATAGCATATTCATATGAGTTTTGAATTGAGCATGCATTGCTTGCACATCCTATTGATGTGAGACTTCAAAACATGAGATGATGACTAGTTTACAGACTTTTATGGCATCCCATTGTATTATGAGACTAATAGAGCACTATGAAACATGTCCGAGTAGTTAATACTCTTGTATGGGCAATATGAGGCGTGTCCGACATTGCCGTTGACAGGTTCCAATTCTGGCTGATCACTGGGATTGGAGATGACGAGGATCTATAGCCATAGGTAATACCCTAGTTCTAGGGTAACGAGGACTGCTTGCTGATAGCTACAGTAGGCTAAGACTTTATTAGTTGAATTATTGGGTTTGCCTAATGAGAAATGTTTTATGAACATGGCATATGAGATTTCATGATATGTGATTGAACTTTAAGAAGCATTGTTTCTATGATAACTATATTGTTTGACAAAACCGACTTTGCATCATTTTACTTGCATGACATCGATTTTATCATAAAGGCATTGTGATATTGAGTTACATGAGATATGAAGTTTAAATGAGTTGTTAACATGCGATTTGATACGAAACACGTGTTGCATGCATTAGTGGTGCTATATCCTGTGTGTTACTATCTCTGCCCTTATGTAGTGGCTTACTGAGCTTTTCCCCAAAAGCTCACCCCTTCATTCTCCTCCACAGGTTAAGCTGAGATAGCAACATGTGATAAGAGCCGTTCCTCGTTTTGACGTTTCAAGCTAGACGTCAAACCTCAGTTCAGAGCTCGGTATATATATGTTTACTATTCCTATGTACTTGGAATTTGATAATTTTGTGTAGTAATGTAATGTGAGATGTGATAAGTATGAATATGTGATTATTTTCAAAAATCGAGTTAAAACAGGATGTAAATGAGTGTTGGTTGATTGTCAATGTGAATAGTATTTTACGTTGTGATTTGAATTATAGTGTAGGGGATTTTTCGTAGTTGAGCAGAAATGCTGCCAAAATTTAGTCTTGAGAAATTTAAGTTGTGAAATGAACTGGGACATAAGGAAATCAACCTTGAACTGTGATTCGGTGAATAGTACATCAAAATTGAAAGAGTAAGACTACTTGCTACACAAACCGTAGTTAAAGGAAAAGGAAAGAGTTAACCCCAGAATCCCTTCTTCTGCTAATTCGTTATTGAAAATGTCTCGTATTTTCGGAGTATGACATTAATATATACAAATATAGATATTATTTTATTAATTGATAAAAGCTATACATATATAAGTTATATTTTTTTAATTTTAATGTAGGTAGAGATAAATGATATTTGATTTTTATTTAATTTTAATTTATACATAGATATAGAAGTTTATCTTTTAAAAATTGAAATAGATTATTAATTTAAAAGATAATTTATATATTTTGTATTTTTAATATATTTATATAGAGAGATTTTTATATTTTTCAAATTTGAAAAGAGATAATTATTTTATTATTTAAATATATTACATGTGTCAAACATTTAAGCTATCCACATAAAAAGTTATACTTGTACTCAAATGCTTTAGCTTTTATATATATTATGTTCATAAAAATATTCAATTATTTTTTCGATAATAATAAAATCTTAACCATTGATATATATTAAAAATATTTAATTCTAATCAAAATAAATATCAATATCAAATCGAGTCAAAATTTTACATGTATAACTAATACGAATAAGTTATTAAATTTAACAGATGATTTGTAAAAATATTAACACTAAATGAATAGTTTAAAACAATTTATTTTACAATGATAAAACTTGATCCATGTTTAAATGAAAATATATGATATATTCGAGTAAATGTGCTACTAATTAACATTAGCAAAATAAAAAAATAAAAAAAAACCCTTTAAATACCTATTTTTTCCTCCTTTTTCTTTTCAATATTACTTTTTTTTTCCTATCATGTTCTTTGATTATTTTTGGGATGATAGATAGGTTCTTTTAATGTTTAAGTAAGACAAATCTTATAATTTAAATATATCTCTTTTAAAATATTTTTTAATAATTTATATTTATTTCTTTTTAAATTCTAAAAATTAAATTTAGAACATTTTTATGAAATAAGTTTATTTTTATAATATGGATATATTTTTTTTAAAAAAAATTCAAATGTATTTGACAAATATATTTATTTTCATCAGTTCAAAGATTTATCTATGTTTTTAAATAATATATTAAAAAAGATAAAATAACAATTAAGTAAGGATAATTTTAATAAAATAATAAACCAATTAAAAAATAATAATTTTGTAATTTTTCTTCTTAGCTGAATCATTAGAAAAAGAGTTGTAATTGTAACATGTTATAATATTTAATTTCGAATTCAAATAACTTCAACTCCATTTTTATTTTAAAAAAAAAACCTAACAATTACCCAAATAGGTTTTAGAAGATGGTGAGGAAGAATAATATTGTTGTTTTGTTGGAAGAAAATTAGAAAAGAACAATAATAATGGAGTCCATATCTATAGAATACAGAGATCTAAGCCTAACAAAAACAATTTAATGTGATCCTTTCTAAAACAAGAGAACGCACTTACTCATTTCACCAAAAAAAAAAAAGAATGGACTTACTCACATGCTTAATAGACCTACAACTTGAACCAGGCTCTAATAATGGTACATTGTTTATATAATTTATTTATATGGTGATACGGTACATTGTTTATATAATTTATATGGTGATACTTTGAATGACAGGCAAGTTTCAGCAGTTGACTTGAAAAAGAGTACAAACAAGATGGCAACATAACCACATCGTATGGGCCAAGAACAAATTGACAAATCCAACTAATTATGAGAGATAATGAAGTTATGAGATAGAAGGAACTTGGTGCAATAGTAAAATACTATTCTTTTGTGATTCGACGTCACGAGTTCAAACGAAAATAATTTTTTTATTAATGCAAAGAAAAAATTATGTGCATATAACCCTCTCTAAATTTCATAATGTAAGAAATTTGTGCACTGAATTAAGACCTAGCAATCCGTGTCTCCGTGTCATGACACGACACAACACGAGTCAAGACATGACACGAATTATCAAAACACAAACACGAACACAACACGACACGAATTTAAAACGTGTCTGAATCGTAAACATGAACACGATATTTTTTTTACGTCAAACACGTGACACGACACCACTAACACATTAAAATTATTTGTGTCACACGACACAACATGGTTAACACGAAATTAACATGACACGATTTAGACAAAATAACACGAATAAACACGACATGGATGACATGATTAAAAATAAAACATAATTAAAAAGGGATAAAAAATCATATTTACATTTATTCACATCTATATTAATTAACATTCAAATATAAGTAACAAATATAACAAAATAATAATATCTTCAATCCATAATATATATTGAAAATTGCAAAAACATATAAACAAAACATAAATAGTTAACATCAAGTCAATAAACATAAATAATTTAATAAAACATTCAAACATTAAATCATTAACAATGCAAGTCCAAGTCTTCTAATCTTATTATATATAATATTATCAATTTATTGTTATCATATGACTATGATCTAAGATCAAATATATAAAATAAATCAATAAATCATTAATAAGTATATTAATATCTTATTCTTATTATAATAATTTGTATATTAGTGTTATGTTATTTTAATTTTCTATAATGTGATAATTGATATAGAATAAATCAATAAACTATAAAATCTTTTAGTAGATTGAATAATGTAATTCTGTAAAGTGTAAATTCTTAATCTCTTATCAATATTATGTGATACAGTGTCCCTTGTATAAAATAACTAATTAATTATGCAATCTCTTATTAGTATAATACAATATTTATATTTTATATATTATAATAAAAAAATATCATATATATTTTTACATGATAATATCATATATGTAAAGATTTGATAATTGTATCTTAAGTTCTTAACTTAAGTTCTCAATACTTTATTTTCAAAATTTTAAAATTTTATTATCTTAACCATAATTAACTAATTTAATTTTATAATTAAATTTATTAATTTGTTTTATTGCAATATTTATTAAAGCATTTAGCGTGCTTTAATAAATTAATTTTCATAGCATATTATATTAATACATTATAATTGTTCATTTGGTAAAACATTTAAGTATTTTTGCCTTTGGCCAAGGTTCAATTCCAACTTAAGCAACATGATTAACATGTTTTACACATGTCTCTGTGTATTCGTGTATCCATGTTACACGGTTTTCTTTAAACGTGTCACATCACATGATCACATTTTTCCACGTTTTTTCACACATTTTATATGATTGGGTTGTCTGTGATGCCTTACTCGCAATCTTCCTTTCTCATAACAGTAAACACTAATAGATACTATTTACATTCTCTTTCATAAAATATAAACTTATTAAATTTGTTTACTATTTACATCACCTGTTTAAATTACAACAAAGAATTACTATAAAAGTATGTCTGAACATATAAAATTAATGATTATACCTCCAGGATATAAGCTCACTGCCTCGGGCACAATATGCATAGCCAACAATCCTCGGATGCTAATCATGCAGTCACTGGAATTACTCGTAGATGTTGAAATAAAAGGGTGAGCAAACCACGACTCACTAAGAGAATTGTATGCAAAACTAGATATTTCGAAATCTATATGCAATAAAATCCTCATTTTCCTATAGGTATTCTAAGAACCAAAATAGAAAAGATACTATAGTCGGCTAGGGGTCCGGATAGAGTAAGGAAGGTATTTTGAAATACATATCTTGTCCCGAAACCTAGAAGCTACTATAGGGAGTAATTATTGTTGTTGAGATCAATCCCTTTTCCATATCATTTCATATTCCTTTCAAAATAATGCTTTTATAAAATAAAGCATTTAAACAATTAAACTAATATTCATATATTCTTTAAAAATAATATTAGTTTAAATAACTGTAATTCTCATTTAAACTCATTTCACATATCACTATATAAGTCATCAACAGTACAGTACTCCATGCAGTACAATAAACTGTTAGAAATCATTTTCCTTTTTTGTAAAAACATATTCATATACCTTTTGCATTTAAACACATTTTTCATATCACATATCATTTCATATCTCATAAAAGTGGAGACTAAGGCATCACCCAGAATATATCATGCTAGAGAGAAAGTACCCCGTAGGGCAATAATAATCATGTTAGATCTATTGCCATAGTCTAGGGTAGTCCTCAGTCAAACACTAATTAGGTGTCAACAGGGACTGAATACATATCACATGTCACATATCATGTATCACATATTACATATTGACATGATATGGGGCCAAGTAGTCTCAAAACAATATTTTCATAATCATATCACCTTTATGGAAATAAAGAAAAATCAATAAATCTTCAATCAGTCCATAAAGGATTTTATTAAATCATAAAGTGAATTTTTATGGAAAATAATTTATAAAATATTCACTTTCCATCTTTTCATCTCATAAATCATATCATATGGTGTAAAACATGTAAGAAGAATATTCTGTATTCTCACTATCAGCCAAATTAGCAACATGAATATTTAAATAATATTTTTCGGTATTTTCATGTTTTATGAAAAAAAATAAATTTCTCATTTTCAAGGCTAGGAATTTATCAAATCATGTAATTAAATATTTTCTAGTATTTTTATAAAATATTCTAGAAATTTTCAGCAGCATAACGGCTGCTATTATCCTAGCTCTCCTGTAAATTAAACATAGTTCCATATATAGCAAACAGCCTCAATTCCATAGATTATAATGCATTTCATTTCAAAAATATTCTCATAATATTTTATGCATAATAATTATGCATTCGAAATATCGCTACAGCTTACATACGTATCACTTACCTGTGTAGCGTATTCGATCTCTTTATGCGCACCACTCGCTATCCGTTATTCCTAGGCTGCAGATAATTTCACCAAAAATTATTAGCTTAATAATTACTTATTTTTAAGTTATTGTTTATATCTAAATACAGCCTCTTTAGACACTGAAATTATTTTTGCAGTATAATTTCTACCGGCAGTGTAACGTAACTTCTTCGTTTTGCGTCGGAATTTAAATCTGAGCATACCGACAAACTCCTTGTAATTCTTACAGTCAAATCTACCATCAAACCATTAGAAACAGCCATGAATCTAATCCCCTTCACCTTGGCTGAAAATGGTAGGTGGTAATTCAATGGGATTTTTTAAAATCTAATGCTTAATTCATGTTCTACCATGCTTAAGGATTAATTTGGCACCCATTTGAACATGAAACACTATAAATCCTTCATGAACCTAGCTTGGCCGAATGCTCCTCATATGGCCCATTTTTTTTTTTTGCAATTTTTAAATGAAATAAATGGTAAAATCATGCTTGGTCAACCTAAATGAATAATTCTACACCTTTAGAATCAAAGAAAACCAAATGGATGGCATGGTACCTTGATTGGCCGAATTCTTCAAGATGTTTTTCCTCATTGTTTTGTTGCTTATTTAATGAGCTAATGGTATAGGTGGAAAAAGAAGAGTGTATAGCATATTTTGCTAGTCAAAGTCTTGGTAAAATTTTGACTATTTAGCTAGGTTAGGTGAAATTTTCTTTCTTTTCTTTTCTTTTCTTGGGTATGGCGTGAAAGAAAAGGGTGAGGGTGATAAATAGTGCAAATCTCAGCAGTTGACTGACTTTTAAGGAATTCTAGAGCCTTGCAAAATGACAAAAATGCCCCTAGTTATGAAATATCGGACGATTTTGCCCTTACGGTCACGCTAGGGTAAAAACCATGTAAACTGCTCCAAATTTTCAGATTCCAGTTTCAAATAGTCATATTAAACATATCTTGATGATTGGAAGTGGTTTCGTTGACGCGCAGTGCATGAATAGTTAGAAATTATGATTTTACCCTTACCGGGTAAATCGAGTAAATTTTTGATTTAACCACCAATTTAATTAAATCCAAGGCCACTATCTTAAACTCCTTTTCATGTAAAATATCATGGTATTTTTACTTTGTCCCAATTCATTTTGATTTAAGAGAAATTTAACAATAATACCCTCGGGACGTATCCGTCATTTCCCAATTTTGTTTGCCAACAACTTCAAATACTGAAAATAAATTAATTTCAAGTCTTTAAAATTTCCTCTTTATAATCATTTCACCATCTGTACACTATTTTCACATTCATAATTTCATCTGGGTGCGAAATTCAAGTGGGGCCCACATCATTGTATACTTATACTTCACAATTATTTACAAAATAAATCATTTATTAATAAATAAATGAATAACTGTACATGTACAGTACAAAATAACTGGTTCTCACAAAACATGTTTCTCATGTCGTGTGCATGTTAATTGTGTATTCGTGTAACACGATTTTCTTAAACGTGTTTCCGTGTCTTATACGTGTTTAGCCATATTAGACACGGATATTAGACACGGCTAAACACGAAAAAAAGCCCTGTCTAAATTTGTGTCGACACTGATAAACACGAAACACGAATTTTCCAGACACGTACATGATTTTTTCGTATCGTGTTCGTGTCATTTCACCAGTGTCATGTTTAGATTTGCCAAATGAATTGCTTTTTAGTGAAGCTGTGAAGTGCTATAGACAAATTAATAGTAACCAAGGGTGACATTGTGGTGCCAAATTCTCTTCAAAATAATAATTTATTGAATTCTAGATCTAAATGTACATGAAACGTGAAAAGAAAAAAAGGTAGATAACAATACATCCGTCACCACAAAATCTTGCTTTAAAAGGGAATAACATCCCCATTTCCATGCTCATGTAAGAAAAGGAAGAAGATTACCAAAAAAACCCGAGCTAAAACGTTCATATATAATAAACAATAGAATCACATGGGTATCAACTTATGCACATTGAATCCAGGATAAACATTGCCATAACCCACAATCCACTTACTCATTATTCTTCTTCAACCCCACAATAGCATCAAGCCTGAAAATAAGAGGGTTGTAAGGGAAGAAAAGCCTCCCAGCCTGAATCCTTCATCATTGTAATTTGTGTTAATCCTAGTTCCTTTGGAAGGGCCTAAGCCGGTGGCGGTGCCAACTCCTCCTAACACCCCTGTGGGTGTTGTTGAACCATATGGTGTTGTGCTTGTTGGGGTGTTAATGTTCGGGTTCATAGTCGAGGTTGGAGTGGTCGATGGAGTAGTTGTTGTGCCGGGATTATTGGTGTTGTACTTGTACTGGTGCCTGCACCACTGATCGGAGAAGGAAAAAATCACCAATCACCAAAAATTTCCAAAATCAATGAATTAAATGACAATTAACAATGCATAGCACAATGCATAGAAGTCATATTCCATGCAGCACTATACATAAACTGTGCATAGACAAGTTGGTTTGAACTTCTTCTTTTTTTCATGGAAAAACGAACATTTATAAAAGAAAATTATCCCCTCTCGAGGATACAGCTAAATGTCCTTGACATACAAAGACCCATATGGTCAAATAAAAACCAAGATAACACCTCACCATAGGGGGAGTCATAGTAAACAAAAGAAGAGTTAATAGTTGCCCCGTTCTTGGCCAGCACAGCAATTCGCTTCACGGAATATGTGGCAAATCTTGGCATTTTCTATCTTTTGAAGTAATTTCCTGCAATTTGAGAAATAAGGGCAATGTGAGAACATGTTTCAAGAGTGTGTCCAAGAACATACCTCAATGCAACTTGGGAATCAATCTCAATAAGAATATTTTTGTATCCTTTGGATGTGGCGATTTGGAGGCCATCTCTTAACCCCCATCATTCTACAACAATGCTGAAAGTTTCTCCAAGATTCCTTGCATAACCTCCTAACTAGGTACTATCAAAGTTGCGAAAGACTCCTCCAGTGCTTGCTCTTCCCAGATTTCTAGAAGTCAATCCATCTATGTTCAACTTGATGAAGCCTTTCGAAGGGGCAAGTTGGTTTGAACTTCCCTGAGACAATTTCTTTTCACATAATGTTTTTACTTCAATGTATGGCAATTAGGATGCATGAGCCACTAGACCAAAGTTGAAAGATTAAAAGTTTTGAAGTGTGAAGTAAATTGAAGTTTGACATATGAATTATTGCATTTAGTGTAATATCTTATGAATATTGACATTTGATTATTTTAAGGATCAAACTTTGATCAAAAAACTTAAGAGTCTAACATTCTACCAACGGTTTACATGCAATTACTAGCATCTCAGGTATGTTAACAAAACAAGAACAGTTACTATAAATTATTCGAAATTGATTCAAATTTTTAGATGCAACAAACAAGGATTAACTCGATTCTACATTTTAACGGGATCATGTAAAGCTAATGGTAAGAACAAGTGTGATCTTGTATTATAACTAAGTACTTACCATAAGATCTTTTCCTGTGTCATTTGCAAGACAATAGAATAAACCAAAATGAAACCAAGTGAACTTGTTTCTACAATGAAACTCCACCAATAGAGTTTCATATAATTATTTTCAGCAATAATTTTATATCATCATTTTTTTTATATATAGTTCATAAAATCAAATTCATATTTATGACGAACAAACAACATATTATAGTGAAAACAATCAATTTTTGAGCAAGGATGAATACTTAAGGTTAGGGCTATAACCGAACTGAGTGAAGAGATGTTCTAATATTAGGTTTGAGTTTAACTAGATTCAAAAACTTGAAATTCAAAGTTCAATTCAGCTTTGATTGAATTTAACTTTTGAAGTTCAACCTTAATTTGACAAAATATTCTGCCATTCAAATTTAACTAAATGCGTCTCCATTTGACTTAGTAAGTTCAACGTGTGAAATATTAAAATACTTATTCTCAGTTTAATTTGTTATTTGAATAATTCAAACTCAGCTTGAAAACACATAAATTAAATTCAAATAATCATCCAATCGAAATAAAAAAAAAAAACTTCTCTCATTGAAATGTTTTTTCACTTCTCTCATTTACGAAAAACTAGGAATGATGGCTAACTGAATGCTGAGATTTTATGTTTTTTTTTTTTTTATCATAGAGATCCTATGTTTTTACCCTTTACCTTGATTAAACTTTAATAAAACCCGAAAAGATAAACTGGCAGGACGAAAACAGAGAAGATTAAAAGAAGGGTGCTACCGAAAGTGCAAGAGCCACCCAAAGTGTAATGCAGGGCAACACATGCACAACTTTCTAGGCATCTCAAATTTCAAAAAGTAGGAAAACAGTTGTCAATCTAAGGGTGTGTAGCGGTGTGGCTCCAAGAATCAAAAAGACCCAAGGAAACTGGCAGTAACACTTTTTCGTATTTTCTTCAAAAAAAAAAAAGGGAGCTTTCACCGGCGTAATTTTGGTTGATTAAAACATTATTACCAACGCAAATTTGTGGTCACAATTTTTTAAATAGGGCATGTCCTGGAAAGGCAGCAGAATCCCATGTATAAAAATTAAATTTCAACTATATTATTTTTATTTAAATCAAATAAAATTTATCTCCAAATTTAAATTTTTTTATCATTTACTGTATTTTTCAAATTAAAAAATATCTAAATATTTTGATTAAAATTATTTTAAAATTTTAATTCTTTTATAAAAAAAAGTGGGTATTTAAGTCTATATATTTTATTATTAAATTAAACTTTCTTTTCTTTTTTCAGTTTTCATTTCATTTCTTTTTCAAATTAATTTGTTCAATAATTCTATTTATTTATTTGTTCCAATATTTTCTTTAGTAAAAAAAAATATACATCTATATGGATTATTTATTTTTTTAAACATGTATTATCTTAAATATTGTATTTAATTATTTTAAAAACTTAAACAATAATTTATTTTAATTTTTATTTACATTTTTACTTTACTTACCTTTTATGTTTAAGCCTATTATAAATTTTTTTTTTAAAAACCGTAAAAAATATAGCTTTCAACATTAATTAATTTTATAAAATTAATTTGGAGTCATTTAAATTCAAATTTTAAAAATAAATCAGTTAAAAATTTTGCAACAAATAATCCATTAATGATTAATGTAGTGAGAATTATTTTCATTAAAATTGTAGCCATTTAATTTATTAATTTATATTTAAGATTTGTTATATTTAATATTTCTATTAACTTTTAATTAGTATTTAATTTCAAATTATTTTTTAATCTGTATATTTTATATATGCATCAAGTTTTTTAATACATCATTCAACATGTATTTCAAAATATTTAATTTATAATTCTATTATATTTTCTTAAAAATTATTATAAGTTTAAATCATTACTATACATCGCACGGATTTAAATCTAATAATTGATAATAATTGAGATCAATTTAGTTGAAAACCAAATTTTTTTGCCAAAAGACAAAAAAAAAAGGCTACAATTTAAATTTTTTTAAATGTTAGAAGACAAGAACGATCCCTTTTAACTTAAAAAAAAAATGAGAAGCATTGTGTTTGAGAAAAGATCAATCCTCCTAACGATAGAACAAAAATCTTTTGGTTTGCCAATAATCTCTTGACTTAGTGGTTAAGGATGAGTTGTGGCATATTATAAGTCTTGGGTTCGAATCCAAGCACCCACATCCCCAATTATTTAATATTTCTCTTGTAACAAAAAAAATTCTTTTGATTTCTCAATTAAAATTGATTAATTCAATAGGTTCGATTAATAATTTTAAATGCTATAAATTGATTGAATACATCGATAAAATCACTTACTTAAACTAATTAATGCTGAAACCAAAACAATTAAATCAATTTAATCAAATTCAATTAATTTCAATCAATTTCAAATGAATTGAAATAAACCTCTACTCACCCTATTTCTTTCTGCTTAAGTAGGTGGTCTGACCATTACAAAACTTTAGACTAAATATTTGTATGTGGACCAAGAAAAATATAAATTTTTCATGGCCCTTTCTCAAACTGTCCTACCATTGCTAAATTTGCTTCAAAACTATCATAAAAAAATTTAGCACTTGAGTAACCCTAATCATTACCAACTTTTATCATAAACTTTAAATTCGGAACTAATTTCCTCATAAAACTATATTTTATAGGAAATATTATAGTAATATCGATTTTATTATAAAATTTCCCTTTATATTCTATAATTTTGTTATTATCTGTCTACAATAATAAATTTATATATCATAGGAATTTCGATTTTCGTGTTCATGTGTCTATCAAGAACATTTTAAAAAAAAATCAGAGAGACACAAAGATTTATCTTTGCACGTATACTTTGATGCTTAAATCAGAAGGTGAATAGATTCTTAGTCAGAAAGTGAATAGATTCTTAATCAAAAAGAGAGTAATTAATTAAGTTTAAAGATCATTTGAGCTGTTATTTATATATGTAACTTGGGTCTTGGGCCACAGTTATCCTTCTATCCTTTATCCAAATTAATTGAATTAATTAGGGCCAATTTGTCGGCCACTGAGTAAGTCTTCTGCCAATGTGGTGGGAGAGTGGACCTCTCGCCATGTGGCGGAAGACCTCTGTCTCTCGTATGCGGCTGGAGATCGAACTACTGCATGCGGGAGATTGACACTCGCATTCAGGAGAGTGGTCTCCCACATAGGAGATTGCACTCTCCTATGTGCGGGAGATTACACTCTCTGGCTCTCTCTTTTTCTTTTTTCTTCTTGTTTTAATTATTAATTTTAATTATTTAATAATAATAGTTATATTATTATTTTTGCACACGTGACTCACTCTGTTTCTGCGCACGGGGCCTATATAATTGCTCTCCACTCTTTCATGAGTTATGGCACATGGAAGAGTATAAAATCGTACTTCTAATATTTTTTGGGGCAAAATAATTTTTTTAAAGAATTTTCTTACTTATTTATAAATTTTCTGGCGAAAGATTGGCTGTCAACTGGATCGCAGCTCCTCCGTGACTACCTCTACGGCCACTATATATAGGGAGGTAAGACCTTCACTCTCCCGCCTGAATTCACTATGAGTTTACACTGGTTTGCACTCTAAGTTTCACTTTAATTTCACTGAGTTTATTCTAAATTTCACTTTGAGTTTCAATTTACCTCTAGTAAGCCATTCTCGTCACTTTACCGTAATAGTTTGAGGCACTTACTCTATCATCTCATGCCACTAGACGCATTTTGTTACGTCATACTAGAGTCTAAATAGCTTTCATGGCTAGCCAACGTAGTGATAAGCATCCCCAGCTACATGCTTCTAGTATTTGTGAGTCTAAATTAAGTGAAATTCGAAACAGATATCCTCTTCTCGAGGGATATTCTTATGGACTTCTTTATCTAAATGAAGTGTCTCTTTCGAGTGTTTCTAGCGAAATAGTTATTTATAAGGCGTCTTTAGAGTTCAGGTTTCACATCTCTATTCCTAACTTTGGAATTGAATTCTTAATAACCAAAGATTGTCCCTACTCAACTTCACCCACACATATGGGCACAATTAATTGGTTTTCATGTTCATTGTTGTCGTAGAGGCACCGTGCCTTCGTTACTTTTAATGAGTGCCTTCCTTAGAGTGCTGATCATCCAGGGAACATCAATGTACTGCATTCAGAAAGTTACCCCTCTAGATTTTAACAATAGATTATTTGTAGAGCTCCCTAGTAAGTTGCATCGATTTGAATCAGAGTGGTTAGTAGTCGAGATCCCAGAGAATTTAACAAATCTTAAAGAGAGTTTTCTTAAATTCTCTGAGATATCGACTGCTAGCCACTCCAATTCAAATCGATGCAACTGACTAAGGAGCTCTGCAAATAATCTATTATTTAAGGAAAAAATAAAAGGAGATTAACATCTACAAATAGAAAACAAAATGGTTTTGCAAAAAAAATGTAGTCTTAAGAGCTTACTTGAGCGGTCAGTCATGGCTAGAACCAGTACTGCAAGCACTAAGGTAGCCATGACTGAAGAACAAAGTGTATTGCAGGAGTGTGTCTGAGTAAGAGTAAAAAAGGGTAAGGGCTAGAGGAAGATAACAATGGAGGTCACAGCTCAGTCAGAGAAAAGTTTGTTTCAACTTAAGAGAGAGAAAGAAAAGAGTTTGGGGGCAATGTGAGAAAATGGGTTAATAACTAGATAAGAAAATTAAAATGTTGATGGTGGGAGGGAGAGAGGATTATATGAAACGGTTATTTCACGTTAGTATATATAATTTTCATTCAAATTATGTTATGTAATCATATTATTAAAAAAAATCAATAATTTATTACATATCACATGTAATAATTAAATAGTGAATATTTATTTTAAGAGGCTCATTAATTATCTGATAATAAATCATTAATTTTTTTCAATAATAAAATTACGTGACATAATTTAAATAAAAATGATATATACTAACATAGAGTAACAATTTCACACAATCTTTTTTTGGGGGGTTGGGGGGGGGGGGGGGGGGGGGGGGGGTGGGGGGAAGGTGGCCTTGTTGACTGTCGGCTTGTGGAGTGCCTTTTGGTTCCTTTGCTTCAATTCATGTAGTATATTTTTTTGTCTTTACTCGTCACTTTATTTATTTATTTATCAAGAATAGTTTCATGAGGAAGCTTTTGATGATCCTTTTAGCATAAATCAAAATGTAAAAAGAACAAAGAGAAAGAAAAGGAAGAGCAATTTTACAGGCTACTAATAATAATAATAATAATAATAATAATAATAATAATAATAATAATAACCCATGCAACTCATAAAACTTAGAAACGTTTGTTAAACCAAACTTGGATGAATTCATGCAAGTAACCTCAAAACAGAGTATTTAAAAACCTAGACAGTGGAAAATCCAAACCAGTGATAGATTATGGCACTTCAAAAGCAAAGAATACTGCTTATAAAACAATGTAAGTAGGATTGTAAAATAAAACCATAATTTCAGAAGAAAACAAAAAAAAAAAAAAAAAAAACAGTTCTGAAAAAGAACAGAAGTAGGGGAAAGAGACTGAGGAGAGAATGGAACGATAAAGGATGAATTGCAAATAAGGGTAAGCAATAGGAAATATTTGATGCTTGCTGCTATGAATGATCATATGATGACAAGAAATATTTACTAGAATAATAAATAGAATCTTTATTATCATATTAGAGTCGAGGTATTCAAGTTCCATTCGATGATCTCGAGTTAGATTGGTTTATTTTTAAATCGAACTCAAGCTACTAAAATAATGAGTCGAGCTAAATTCGAATATTTTAATACTCAGCTCGTGAGCATAATCAAGATTTTATAAATATAAATTTTTAATATTTTATTTGTAATTTATCATTTTATTTTCATGCTATATAGTTGAAAATTTACAAACTGAGCTTATACAGTTTGAGTATTTTGTTGAATCAAATTCAAGCTTCAAAAACCAAATTCAATCGAGTTCGAAATAAGCTTCAAACTTCTAGTTTTCAAGCTGAGTTAGGCTCAAATGTGATATTGAATCATTTCAACTCCACTCGATTACATTCCTAACCACTAATACAATATTTCCTTCACCAGATGATCTTATTCTTGAAAACTAATTAGTAATTACAAAACTAATAGTCTTTTGATTGAATAATTAAATTAAAATTATAATATATTATAAATATTAAATTCGAGTTCAAATAATTTCAACTCTTGTATCTCTCCGTTATAAATATATATATATATATATATATATATATAATGTAATTATTAACAAGAATCCAAATAGGTTTTAGTGTATGGCTGGAAAGAATAATATTATTGTTTTATAGGAAAAAAAATAGGAAAGAGCAAAATAATTGAGTCCATACAGATTACAGAGATCTGAAGCCTACAAAAACAATTTAATGTCACCTTTTCTTAAACAAGAGGATGGACATACTCACATGCTTAACAGAGCTACAACTTGTACCAGGCTCCAATAATGGTACTTTGTTTATAACTTATATGGTAATACCTGGAATGACAGGCAAGTTTCAGCAGTTCCGACATGAAAAAAGAACACAAACAAAGATGGCAACACAACCAGATACGAGCCAAGAACAAAAAGACAAATACAACTAATTATAAAAGATAGTTAGGTCCTGAAGTAGTACAGCCAATGACTAGTGGAACCACGGATGATGTTGTGGTGCCAAATTCTCTTCAAAATAATAATAATTTACTGAATTCTAGATCTAGATGTACATGAGACGTGAAAAAAAAGGTAGATAGCACCACAAAGCCGTGCTTTAGAAAGGAATAAGATCCCCATTTCCATACTCATGTAAGGAGGGGAAGAAGATTACAGGAAAAAAAAAAACTTAGCTAACATGTCCATGGATAATAAACAGCAGAATTACATGGGTACAAACTTATGCACATTGAATCCAGTATAACCACTGCCATAACCCACAATCCACTTACTCATTGTTCTTTTTCAACCCCACAATAGCATCAAGCCTGAAAACAGGAGGGTTGTAAAGGAAGAGAAGCCTCCGAGCCTGAATCCTCCATCACTGTAGTCTGTGTTGATCCCAGTTCCTCCGGAAGGGCCTAAGCCAGTAGTGGTGCCGACTCCTCCTAACACGCCGGTAGGTGTTGTTGTGCCATATGGTGTTGTGCTTGTTGGGGTGTTATTGCTGGGGTTCATGGTTGAGGATGGAGTAGTCGATGGATTAGTTGTTGTGCCAGGAGTCGTTGGTGTTGTGCTAGTGCCTGTGGCACTGATCCAAGGAAAAAAAAAAAAATAGAAGGCAAAAGTGACCAAATGTTCTCAAAAGCAATGAATTAAATAACAATAAGCAATGCATAGCACAAAATATAGCAGTCATATACAACATTACACATAAAAAAATTATTTGATACAGTATCTAATATATTTCATGAATCTTGATACTCGAGTTATTCAAGATCGAACAATAATCATTAAGATTAAAAATTAACCATTCCATTAATAAATCACACGCAATTATTAGAATCTCTGGTATCATAAGGTAACAACAGTAACTATAAATTTTGAATTGACACCCAAGTTCCTAAGCTTTTATAATTATATGCCAATTGATTCTAATTTTTACCACTAGTGCAACAGACAGGGATCAACTCAATTGGTTCTAAATATTAACAGGATCATGATAAGCTTGATAGGAAAAACAACTGCAATCTTGTTTTGTAACTAATACTTACGATATGAATTTTCCTAAGTAACTAGCAAGCTGATAGCATAAGCCAAAATTAAGCCCCAGTGAGCTTATTTTTGCAAAATCTACAGCCACTGTAATAATTTTAAATCATCATTTCTTAGGGATAATTTTAAAATAAAATTCATATATATGAACAGACAAGATATTACAGTGAAACCAATTAAGTGTGAACAAGAATGGATGCTTTCGTCTTAGGGATAGTGGACATCGAGATTCTATGTTTTTACTGTTTACCATGGTTAAAACTTTGATAAAGCCACAAAAGAAAAAGAGGTGGGATGAAAACATGGAAGAAAAAATAAGTAGAACTAAGCAGCAACAGCATAATTAAAAAAAAAAAAACCAGCAACAGCATTGAGGGTGCTGCAATAAATTGCAAAAGCCATCTAAATTATTCAAGAGTACGTAGATCAACTGGTAGGAAGTTGTTTTAGCTTAATTAGAGGTTTCGAGTTCGAGTCTCTGGGTATGCAGCTGTGTTAACACTCTTGAGAAAGAGCTTTGCCGCCCTTTAGATCCTGTCCGGCTCGAATCCGGATTAATCCTATACCAAAAGTATAAAGATATGGTCTAAACAAAAAAAATCATCTAAACTGTACTGCACGACAATACATGCACAACCTTCAAGGCATAAAATTTCGAAAAGTAAGGCTCTAATCTCAAAGAAAACACTTGTCAATCTTAAGAGTAACATAAATAGAGGTGTGGATCCAATAATCAAGAAGAACCCAAAAGCGAAGATGGCCCCACATGAAATTGGCAGTAACATTTTGTTTTTTTCCAAAAAAATGCTGTATCATCACGTTACAAGAAGTGAACTTTCACCGACGTAATTTTCGTCGTTAAAGGTTTTATTACCAACGACACGTGTTGCGAGCTTAATAAAATTTTTTAAATATTTTTTTATTAATTTATCATTTTACTTTTATAATATATTATTGAATATTACAAATTGAATTTATCAGATTCCATTTGAAAAGTTTGCGTATTCTATTGAATTCAATTTTAAGAATTAAACTTGATTTATATCAAATTAAATTCCAAATCAAACCAATTTCGAATTAAACATTGAAATGACTAAACGAGACCATAACAAGTTACACTAAAGGACTAAAAATGAAAACCCCTTGCACCGTTCACTTATGATAAAGCATTCATGCTTACCTTTAGTAAAAGAGGCACTACATCCCAATAATTGCAAGATCTTTTATGAAAGTGAAAAGCTAAAATGTTACATCACCATGAAATTGGCAAAAGGAGCTGATTTAGAAAAAGATCTAAGATCAAAGATCAAAGGTGAAAGAAAAAAGCAGGCAAGTGTTGGATTTTGTATTGGGAATACTATGAGAGTAAAGGCACCTCTATGAAAACAGCTGATGTGGACATTGAATTTCTTTTTAGAACAAATGCTAATCCTTTTTGGCTTCCTCTCAAACACTAGAAAGCTGGATGCCCGTTGCACCTAAGATGCCCATTACTGCCTTTTTCTACATTATTATAACTGTTATTAATTTTTTTTCTTCTGATTGAACTTTATTTTGAGCTATTGACTGATAATAATCTAAAAAATAATCAATCGAACTAAAGTAATTATGAGTTGAACTCAAAAATTTCACCCCTACTTGGACCTTAAAATATGCAATCAAAAGTTTCTTTGGCAGGCAGTGCCAAATGCCCCATTAATAGTGTTAACAACTAAAGTAGAGGCGCCCATTTATAATGAGCAGCCCACATTAAATAACAGAAGAAATGTTAGCGTACTCTACTACTCAGTCCTTCCCTCCCATCCTATCACACACAGTAATGGCATGGGCCCAATCTTTTGTGATGGCGAGAAAAGGAAGTGCGCATAAAAGCTTTTCCATTAACATATCTCAAATGACGAAATCAGAAGCTTACAGCATACCTGACACTGGATGGATAAGCACAGCCAGCAGAGCCTGTGATTCACCAAGAAAATCAAATAGGGTAAATTTTGGGCCTTTTTTTTAAAAAAAATCTGCATTGGTGAAAATGTTAATGCAGAAATTACAGATGGATGGGGAGGAAATTTACTAGGGTCAGATGTAGTGACAGTGGCAGCGCCAGCAAAATCACATGAGCCTTGAGCTTGGCCTTTCCTTTGGAAATAGCTGTTAGCAGCATAGCTGCAATGTGCCTTAACAGTGTTGGGGTTGTAGCAAGGCCCATTTGAACGGATGGGATTACAGTCAGCGCCAGCTCCACAAGCATAGTCTATAGCCTTCTGCAAGTTTGAATCACCCACGCCATCCTTGCAAACACACCATGTGGCACCTGTCCAAATTCCCAGGAAAAGAAAAAATAAATAATAACTCATTGCTTTCAGAGAAAGGGAAATTTTAATAGAGATTAAAAGGGAAAAATAATGAGATTTTGTCATGGTGGGGAGTCAGATCAGGAGAGCTGGCAAAAGGGTGTTATTTTTCCTTAATGATGAGCAAAATAGTGAAATCTCAAGCCGGAAAGAATGTGAGCTGCTAGAAAAACAAGGAAAATTTAAAGAACCAGTTGTAGATTGCAGTTGAAGTTCAGTAGAGCTTATAGAGTGGAAATGGAAGAAGAGAAAGAAACATTAACATGAGATAAAAGGGTGCAACTAGCTTCAGACTAAGGAAGAAGGAAAAAAAATGGTGGATGAGATGCACCCAGCATGGGATGAATGACAGTTTTTTAAGGGAAAAAAGGAATGTTGGGCAGATAAAAGAAAAGGTGATTAACATCTATAAACAGAAAACAAAATGGCTTTGCGGAAAATTATGATCTCAAGAGCTTACTTGAGCGGCCAGTCATGGCCAGAACCAGCACTGCAAGGACTAAAGCAGCCATGGCTGAATTTGAAGAAAGCGTTTTGGGGGTGTGTGTCCGAGTGTAAGAGCTAGAGGAAGATAACAATAGAGGTCACAGCTCAGTCAGAGAAACGTTTTTTGCAACTTAAGAGAGAGATAGAGAGGAAAAAAATGACTTTGGGGCAGTGTGAGAAAATGGGTTGATATCTAGACAAGGAAATAAAAGAAGCGAGAGTTGATGTAGATGGTGGGATGAAGTTGGCAGTGTTTACTGTCGGCTTGTGGAGTTCTTTACTTTTTCTTTAATCAAGTCTTGAAACGTTTAACCTCTATCAAAGGAAGAAATAATGGTTTCGTGGGGAGTTGAGCTTGAGCAAAGTGAAGCTTTTGGCTTCTCGGAGGCGCTGTCTGAGGGTCAAAGGCAACCGGGAATTGTCGAGAGTGGGATCCCACAAAGCTTTCAGGTTTTGCAGTGTTCATTCTACCTAACCTGAAAAGTCTATAGTTGAGCGGTAATGAAGAGTGTCTATTTATTTTTAATTTTTTTATTTCTATCCAATAAGGTGTCATTGTATGAGAAAAAATTTGAATATGATATGTTCATCTAAACTTAAAAAAAGTTAACAAACAGGAAAAAATAATAATTAAATTAATTAAAAATTAAACAAATTTAAAATTGATAAAATTAAGACAAAAAATAAAAAATAATGGTTTAAATTAATAATTATTTATTTCAAAGTGATTTATACTTATGAGGTTATGTCCTCTAATTTATTTTTAATTCTTTAATTTTTTTTTCAATAACCATCTAAATTATTTTTATTTTACATTTTTTAATTTATACTAGATCTAATATTGTTATTAAAAAATCTAAATATAACACATAATAGATTTTACAATGATAATTTTAATTTTCAAAATAATAATAAAATAATTTTTTATTTTTTTTATTTGATAATAATAACACTAGTATGCATATATATATATGTGTGTGTATATATATATATATATATATATATATTTATAGATAGATATATATTTATATTATAGATAGATATATATTTATATAGATTGATGTAAATATGTGTATATATATTTATATAAATATATGTTTATATATTTATATATACCATTAAGAAAAATGAGTCACGTCAGTCACATTCACCACTCAAAAATTCTGCATTTGCGCAATAGACGTAATAATATTATAAATACCCTCGTTGAGTTCAACTAACCGGGTTGGCACTGGTGCCCACGTGTTTACCTTCCTCTTGGCTGCCATAATGATGTCCTTCGATCCATTATTTTTTGCCTTTCGATCGCAGGCTCCTGTCCTTTATACACAAAAAATATACATGTATAGACATTATTTTATAATGATCGTTCCAAGAAATTAGGATGTAAAATAATTTGTTATTGAATATTGAAGAATTAATGTAAAATTATTATATGTTCGTTTGCATTAATTTTTTTTATGTATATAATTTTTGTTACGAAAGATGGATTTTGTAATTTAAATATAATGCAATAAAAAGATGGATTTTGTAATTTAAATATAATGCAATAACATAATATAAAAATAATACAAAATAACATGAATTAATTTTTTGACAAAAATTATATATAGATGTAGCAAAATTAAAAATTTTAATTTTGTTTGATATGTCAACATCAATTATGGCATATTAATTTTTTATTTTATATAAGTTTTTTTTTTGTTCATTATTTTATATAAGTTTTATACTATACAAACATAACACAATGCATAATAGCTAATGGCAGAAAACAGCATATTAAGATTTGGTGTGATATGTTGAATTATCTCAATAATGTGGATTAATTAAGTGTAATTAATATCATATAAATTAATTGGTAGTATATTCTGTCTATAGTGTGACCATATATATATACGTAATATATTTACATTATACATGTATTAATCCTTAATGGGACGGATTAATACATGATTCAGAACATAAGGGGCCCCTGCCCTTGGCATTTATATATAAGCAACAGTATAGCCCATTGATACTGTAGCATTTTGGAGAAAGGTGAACAAGGGCAGCTCTCCCTCTCCTTCTCTCCCGTTCCTCTCCATGGCTCACCATCATCTTCTCTGTTCCCTCTCTCAGGCCACCATAGCATACCAGAACGGACGCAGCGGAAGCGTGGATAAACCTCCGGCGGCGTTTCCTCAGCTGGTGGTGGCAGCAATGGCAGTGTATGGTGGGTTTTATTGACTTAACTCACCAAAGGTTAGTTTTCTCATTTTGTCTTTGTGTTAGTGGCTTTGGTGATGGTTTTAATTCCAACAATTGGCATCAGAGCCTCCTCACCTTAAAGCCATTAACCATTTTCGAAGAAAAAATGACATTTGTTGGATTTTTTAATTTTGAGTTTATTTTCGGATTTTTTGAAACCCATGAGATTTATGTGTTTTTTGATAAAAATAATGTCATATGCTGCTTGAGGATGATTTTTTGATGAAAATGCCATGAAAATGAAGTGAAATGGGTCAAAAACGAGGCTGAAATGGCGAAAATATAGTCGGGTCGGGTAAAAATACCCATTTTCTGCAAATTTCGCCCGGTCTGGACGAGAAGACGACGGGCGCGTGTGATACACGCGCCCGGATATGAAAATTTTAAAAAAATGAAATAAATTTTTTTTTTTGGTTATTTTGGCCGTACGGCCCCCCTTTTGGGCTTCACTTTTGGCCCGATTTTGGGTAAATTTTGAGGCTGGGCATTTATTATGTTGGGCCATTTGGTTGGGCTTAATTCTTTAAGTAATTTGGGCTAATTTTTGTTTGAATCTTGGGCTAATTTTAGTTGATTTAATTATTTTTTTTAATTGGGCCATCAATCATGAAAATAA
Source organism: Heritiera littoralis (assembly GCA_031772115.1). NCBI lineage: Eukaryota > Viridiplantae > Streptophyta > Magnoliopsida > Malvales > Malvaceae > Heritiera > Heritiera littoralis. The sequence continues at coordinate 5,789,478 of JAPDPK010000010.1, read as the reverse complement.
AAATGGTTATTTATTTTATTTTAGTTAAGCCATATTGTTTAATTAATTAGGCCTTAACATTTAATTTTAGGCTAAATTAATTCTGTTGTATTATGGGCATTATTTATTTAATTTTATTAATTGGCCATTTATTATTAATTTAATTTTGGGCAATTAAAATTAATTAATTTTAAGGCCATTTTGCCTAATTAATTTAGAGGCCATTTTGATTAATTAATTTTTATTTGGCTATTAAATTTGAATTAATTAGTGGCTATTTTGCATAATTAATTAATAGGCCATTTTGGATTATGATTTAATTGGCCATTTTGGTTGATTAATTATGAGCCATATGGTAAATTGATTTTTTGAACAATTTTGGATATTTAATAGCCATAATTAGTTATTAAGCCCAAAATTAAAGGTGTATAAGTGAATTTTGGAGGAATTATTTTGAGATAATTTTTTGGGAATTCAATTACCTATTTAATTCATAATTCACTTAATTTTTTTGAAATATATACTCATGCCCATAAATTACTAATATTTGGCCTAATTAAATAATTTTAAATAAATTATTTGGGTATTTTGTTTAGCCATTTTGGATTATGGTTTACCCATTCGTTAATAATTTATTTAAACAAATAAACTCTCTAAAATTGATATTGCCTTATTATTTGAATGTTCGCATTTATATGGAATTAATTTAATTAATTAATGTTGGACTTGAAATTGCTACATATGCTTCAGAAGTTGCATATTTTGGATGTAGTTAATTTTGGTCAATAAATTTTGTGAATATTCTTAAAATTATAAATCATTAATTGGATTGACTAGTACTTGCCTGTCGTAGGAATAGTCATGAAGATTTTTTGACGATTTGTTCTGATAATTTTAAGGATATAATAATAAGGCAATGCATAGTGATAGTTGCAGTTGCATAAATTTACTGAGGTCTCTAGAAGTGGCTAGTCTCTCCCTGTTGGATTGTTAGTTGCTTTTAGAGATACTTGGGATTGAGAGGATTCTGGTTGAGATATGACATGGTCTTCCTACCCTGTCGGTGGGCGATCATTCAGGTTATATTCAACTAGTTTTGTTTTATCCTCTATAGTGTATTGTGGAATAAATTTTGATATTGTTTGGATTATTCCACTAGCCTCCATATTGTGCAACTATCACATATCAAATCTCTAGTAGGATCAAATTAGATAGATAGTTTGAATTATTTTCTACAGTTAGAGACATATTGAACTAGGAAGTAGTCCCGAGAGTCGATCTATCTACTATACCCAATAGTATGAGCTCTTTGAGGATAAAATATTTGGAATTTCAAGAACACTTAAGTGAGAATTCTCTGATTATAAGGGCATGCCATTAATGAGCACATCAGAGAAAGTGTTCCAATTAGTGATAACCAATAAGTACTTATGGATGCCATTAGAAAATAGTTCGCATAAGATCGATAAAGGTTGCTATAGGAGTTTGATTACAAATATGGCAGATTCAGTACTACTTCCTTCTGGGATGGAGAATTGGAGATCTTCCAGTTTTACAGATCTCATTTAATGCAGAAGGAAGTATGGCATTTTAAAATCAAAATTGATATTGTCATTCAAGAATGAGAGATCTTTCGGGTTAACAGATATCATTTAGTCATAATGATGACATATGCCAAATATTACTGCCAAAAGAAAATATTATTAAGAGGTCTCAATAAAAGGTCATTTTAGAAGAAGAAATTTGCCAAGTCTATTTCCCATTCTGGTTTTACCAACACCTCTAAATATCAATGTGTGCTAATTCTGTGATAATCTTAGGCACAAGAGGGTAGATTACAAAAGTTCTCTAGATTGGGATGTATAAAAGGCATTCTGTTAGCTTTTATTTTGAATCCAATCTAGAAGATATGCCTTCTAACTGTTGGTGTTTTGGATACCGGTGCTATTATTTATAAAGCTATAAGCAACCGGAGATCGAATAAAGGAAAATTGTTGTGAATTGGGGTTGTAGAGTTAGAATCCATATTGAAAACATAGCCAGTTCGTTGTTACATTTCGTAGACAGTTTTGAAATTACTGTCGATGAAAAGTAGAAGTAACAACACATGCATTGATTCTGGCATTTTGTGTAATGGATATATAGTAGACTTATACCCCAATATTAGGTAAATTTTCTTCAGTTGTGAATGATGTGACTATCGATTCAAATTATGATAGAATAAATAGGAAATCTATCATATAGTGGCGTAAGAGTTCGGGATATTTTGAGGCACATGTAAGATTGTATTAAGGGAAATCTTACTGCTAATATTAAGGACATTATTAGCAGACATTGAAATGATTAGGAATGATATATACCGACATTTGTAAATCATATTCACATATTGTATTTAGTGGATATAAGTGTTTCATCACTTTACTAACGACCATTTCGATGTAGGTCATATGGAGTAATAGATCTGATCTTATAGAGGCCTTAGGCATTCTGATTAATTTCGCTGCGCTGCTTAAGGCAATGATCAGACAGTAGTGATGAATATCATGTTTGGTATAATGAAGCTAGGTGAAATCATATACTGGCTTTCGGTTAAGTGCACTATAGGATTATATATTGACGCCTAGTGTACGGTGCTTGGAATATTGAAATAGAATGAGATTACAGTTGCAGTCAATCGTACATTCTAATCTAGTACGATTTATGTTAATCACTCCAAATCTTTAAAATTCGGGTGGAGTGAAATTAAAATTGCAATTCACATTCAAAGTTGATCTCCAAGTAAGACCAGTTCCTAAATGCATCCCAAGTTATAGTCAGACATTAAGCCGATTTTATGCCGCTTTCGGTGTTTAGGGTTATAAGGTAAGGCAAAAGAGCTATAACCCATAGTCAAAAAAACTTGACAAGAAAACTATCAGCGGCAAGTTTGTTGGCTTTTATATCGGCTAGAAAGATTCTAGATTTCATTTCTCGTTATGTGACACTAGAATCATTAAGTCTAACAATGCAATCTATTTAGTGGATGACTTAAAGAGTGGGAGTTGTGAACCTCACAAAGTCATTATTAAGATATATTTTGTTGTGCCATTCCCATATATGCATCATCTTTTAATGATGAAAAGCCACAACCAAAAGAATCAATGATTGATCCCAATACCATATTTCGAACCTGCACCTGACTTTACAGAAGAACATGAATGTAAGATTCATGTATCTTCTAATTCTGATGTTTGTCAGGAGACTATTCTGATCTGAACTTTAAGAGTTGAATATTAGTCATGCAGGATGAGTAAGCATCTATGTTGCACAAAGATACATGGGATCTACTTCTGTTGTCACATTATTGTAGACCAAGTGAAACCTTAAAGATCAGGCTAAAAATTTTAAAGCTAAATTTTGCCAAGGCTTTAAATAAAGCAACCTAAAAGTTTATAGTTCCTAAAGTGGAACATACAGTTTGTGAACTCAAGGAGTTTATTTGAGAATATTAAAAAGGCATCCAAACTGTATCTAAAGTTTGATGAGATTGTCACTTTGAGGAGAACATTATCGTTTGATAACTGGATCCATTGCGAGGTCAGTGGGAGTAGTTTTGTGCTTATTGTGCTCTAATTAATGATATCAATTAGCAGCCTGTAGCACTAACCTAATGTATGAGACATTTCATATCGTCATGTCACTTTAGGATGAAGAATCTAAGTGAGGCTTTATTTTGTTTTAAGGATTGGGATTCTTCGTGACATATTTAATAGGCATACATTATTGGTCTCATGGAACCTATATTGAGTGTTGAGTAGGTTTATTGTTTGTTGTTCTCCTAATGAGACGTCATTTAGTAAAAGGTGACATATTGTGAAAATCTTAAAGTCCTCGAGATAAAAATGAAAGAGCTCATATCGAGTGTTGTGTATGCCTTATTGTGGGTAATTACTGTATGCTCAAGCTTATACACATTTGGACATTGTGTATGTTATAGGTGTATTTCGGAGATACTTGAGCGATCCTGTAATAGAGAACTGGAAGCTATAAAGAGAGTATTTGGATATTGATAAATCTGACATTTTGAGTTTGGTCAGATATTTTGATGTTAATTTTGCGAGCTCTCCAGATATTGAAAATTATTTTGGTTATATATATTTGTGGATATAAAGGAGCTGTATTTTGGAAAGTGTAAAGCAAACACTTACAACATTCTTGATTGTGGAGGCTAAATATGTAACATGTTGTAAAGCTATATGATGGGCCATTTAGGCTGCAGAATTGCGTCTCATGGCTGGTTTTCTGTGATTGCCATCTCGAAGTCTTGGAGATGTACTGTGGTAATACTGCAGCAAGCACTTTCTCTCTCAAAATCTTAGGAGTTCCTCACACTCAAAAATGTTTAGATATCATCATTCGGTTTTGTTAGAGAGAAAATAATGGAATCCATTACTTAATTGGATTATAGAGCACATGTTTTAAAGAGCTCATTCTGTCTAACTAAAAGTTTGGCTGCTAAAGTGCTTTGACGACATAGCACTTTTATGAGGCATGTGGAGCCATTTGCTGTATTAAGTTAGTGGGAACTCTGCAATAAAATCAGTTGCAACTGTGTGAATGGATTCCTATTTGTCATATATGCATATTCTGTCTGCGCACATTCTAGTAAATATGACATTCTGTTAAATGAGATATTCTGCATTGGTCTCATGAGCTTCTGTTGAAACATTGCATCATTCAGTTTGGATGCATGGACCTAATAGAAATGGATATTGATTTTGTTTTCATATCATTTCCATTTCACACTTATACTACTATTTTGTTGAAGTCTTTATAAGTTTCTGCATTTGTACCCTGTCGGTATGATGCATTGTGAAGCTTGTAGAGGCTTATTGTTGTTAAAGTATTTGTAGGCCTACACATTTGTACTCTTTCGGTACAATGTATCCAGAAGGTCTTATAAATATGCATTGATATTATATGATTTTTTCGTTAATTAACTTAATTATCCAAGTGGGAGAATGTTGAATTATCTCAATAATGTGGATTAATTAAGTGTAATTAATATCATATAAATTAATTGGTAGTATATTCTGTATATAGTGTGACCATATATATATACGTAATATATTTACATTATACATGTATTAATCCTTAATGGGACGGATTAATACATGATTCAGAACATAAGGGGTCCCTGCCCTTGGCATCTATATATAAGCAACAGTATAGCCCATTGATACTGTAGCATTTTGGAGAAAGGTGAACAAGGGCAGCTCTCCCTCTCCTTCTCTCCCGTTCCTCTCCATGGCTCACCATCATCTTCTCTGTTCCCTCTCTCAGGCCACCATAGCAGACCAGAACGGACGCAGCGAAAGCGTGGATAAACCTCCGGCGGTGTTTCCTCAGCTGGTGGTGGCAGCAATGGCAGTGTATGGTGGGTTTTATTGACTTAACTCACCAAAGGTTAGTTTTCTCATTTTGTCTTTGTGTTAGTGGCTTTGGTGATGGTTTTAATTCCAACATGATATTGTTTTGATTCCTACATTTTCTTCTCTTTTCAGGAAATTACAAAAAATATAAACATGCTGCTATGGCCCATGGTTACCATCTTTGACTACATATTGATAACCATGCATTTTCAAACTATTTGATTTTGATCTCAAACCCATTCCCTCCTTGATCAAAGCCAATTTAAACAACAATGCATGGAAGTTGCAATAAATTGTAAAAAAAAAAAAACAACTTCAGTTTCAAATAAAGCAAGCCGCATGCTGATCTGTGCCTTGAAAGTAGATTCATAGAACGAGGAAAAAAGTTAACACTAAGTAAAGGTGTTCCTTATTTTGTTAGCAAGAATCCTAATCTCCTCTAATCTTAGCATGATTAATCCTAGCTAGTTGTGAGTTGTGACTTCACTGCCTAATGCCTGCCTGCTCTCCTGTTGGCAGTGTTTAGGACATTTTGGGCTTCCGCTCAATTCTTTCTTGGCCATCAATTTTGTCACGTTTGGATAAGGTTTCTTTTGGGCCACCAAATAATCTAGAATTGCCTACCCAAAGGGGAGAATGGAAATGGGGTCAGACTTTGATGATTTAGTTATGCTAGCATGAGAGTCACGTGTTGCTACTGAATAATAAGATATATGAAGAAATATAGTTGTTTTCAAGTTACCTAAATCAAAAATCAATTAACAAACAAAAGTTTTTAATGCATACACAAACAAAAGTTTACCAAATTAACAAGCAAATTTCATATGTACGATACCAACTACGGATGGGAAGATCCCATTATCCCAAAACTAAAATTATGACAAAAAATGATTAGAAAACGCACCTAGAGCTGGTGTTTTCCTATTTATTTCATTTAACAATCAAAGAAGAAAGATGGGACTAAAAAAAATCCTTGGGTTATATTCCTACCTTCCTGTGAATAAATTTTCTTAGCTTTCTGCGGCACTTCGATGGCCTCTTTCTTGGTTTTACTGAAGTCATTGCCATCCTCAAAGATGTAAAACTCCATCATCTTCGCATGGAAGAAAATAAAACTCCCACACCACTACAGCAAAATGTGCTTTTAGCGGAGTTTTTTTCATTATTTAGCGACGTTTATAAATGTTGCTAAACAATCGCGGCACTAGCATAAAACGCCGCAAAAAAACGCCGGCTTTTCTAGTGTCGGGAAAAATAGAGGCATTTTCTGGAAAAAACGCCGCTAATTTTGCGGTGTTTTTAAACCAAATAGCGGCATTTATTATCGCCACAAGTTAGCGGCATTTTTCTGGACAAAAGCATTCTATCTGAAGAAACGCTGCTAAGTTGGTCTTCTTTTTTTTTTTAATTTTGATTATATAATTAGATTTTATATTTTAATTTATATTTTTTCAATTTGAATATATTGAATGATTGTTTAATTGTATTTTTAGAAATTATTTTTATTTTATGCTAAGCCAAATAATTTATATATATTAAAAAGATTCAATACAATTAAAGTTACAATTAATTCTTAATAACAAAAACCCAAAAGGAAAAACAGCTTGTTCTTTAACTATTGGTCATAAACTATTAACCTGTTCATGAACTCAGCTTGTTCATTCATAAAATAAGTGTAATGTAAAAATATATTTACATATAAAATAAGAAAAACATATGAGAGAAAGAAGAAAGAAAGAACAAAGATTAAAGGTTATGTTTTTACATCCAAAAGTTGCTCCTTTTTTCTTTAACAGTTCCTATCCACAAAACAGTAAAGAACCCACATGTCAACATGTCAACATCTGCTCTGCATCCACAAAACAGTAAAGAAAGCTATAGAATTAGTATTATCCTGAGATATCCACAAAACAGTAAACACAAACCAAATGAGCATATAGCACAGCTAATTTAAAAGGAGACTAGAAACAGAGTAGACCATTAGCTGCTACTTTATGAAACATATATTTAGTGATTTTCTCCTTCCTCTTTGGCACCCCTGCTTCAACTTCCTTGTAGTCTTTCTTGCAAGTAGCAAGATCTTCACGTCTTTCTAAGAATTCACCAGCATTCATTCCTTCATTTTCTTACCAATGAATGAAGGCTTGTTTGATATACACTAGACTGGATCAATTTGGGAGAAAACCTATGCCATGGCCGTGGCTCTGTTTATTTGTTTATAATTTCTATTTAGGTGAATGTTTTGCCAAATGTTTAATTCTTATCTATCAGTCTTCTACAATCTGCGTCTACTTCTGGGTTTCTTGCAATTCTCCAGAAGTGAGAAAACCTTCAACTCCAATTGTCGCAAAATATAAGAAAAAAATGAGTTGATCCAATACGGAAATAAACAAGCAAATTAACAAAACTACCTTGTCGTATCGAGCCAATCTATGTTTAATGCAGGAGGATATATCTTGTTCAACTGAACCATTCTTGAGCCGAAGCTTTTCATATGCGTCTACCACTTCCTATATGTCCTCTCGTACGAAAACATCCAATTTCTTCAAACATTCGCAGCTAAGTGAATTTACATCTGTTTTCGCATGCCATAAAATTAATTAAATTTAATATGAAATATTATACAACTAGATTGTTGTAAGAAACTTATCGTGGAAGAAGCAGGTGGAATGAAAGCAGCCATGGCATTTTAGGAATGCCACGTAATAATCTCGTTTGCAAAGTTGACAGAGATAGGTCCCTTTAGAATTTGGTGAATAACAGAATGATGCTTCTAACTCATTCAAGTGCCAAAGAGCTTTTCCAAGAGATTCAATGTGGCTTAAGAAGGAACTCTTGACAGAAGCTTGAGAGGCGGTTTCTTTAGATGGATAATCCAAACTCTGATCATTTGAAGACCTGCATAAAAAAACTGCTTCCTTGCACAGGAGTTCCTCGTAAGAAAGGATTGCCATCTTGCAAAGTCGTGCATACTCTCGGCCAGCCATTTCTCCCCAGGGAAACCAATCGCCAACCACAAAGTTCACTACCTCTCTGCAACTGAAGCCTATAATTGTGGACAGGAAATACAATTATGGGTTTTGCATATTATTTTCATAAAAGGAGAAATGTAATTTACCTTGACTGAACCCAGCATGGGTATGCTCTGGGAAATGTGATGACACACTCTCCTGCCATCTGCACAGCCTTGTAAACAGGCACTTTATTTTTCAGCAAAATGTTTGGAGAAAACAATGTTGTTTTCTCTGCCAACAGTGCAGAAGCCCCATTCTCTCCGCTGGAGATGCTGGGGCATAAACATAATCCCGGACTACCTTTTCAAACCCAGGAGCTTCAGCACCGGGAACACCATACCAAGTTTTGGGTGCACCAAAGTGATGATAGTTAATGCTGGAAGTTAAGCAAGGTATTTATTTAGAATTAGAGAGCTTAATGCCAAAAGGTGAAGATCAAACTTGCAAGTTTGATTTACCTTACCTGTACAAATAGTTATCTTCAACATGCCATGCAAAAAAACTAAACAACTCTATTCTTTGTGAATTAATCTTGTTTTCAAGTTTGACATTAATTTATATTTTCCTTTGTGAGTTGAACTTAGCCACATTGCAGTGCCCTTGAAATTTCTCTATTACTCATTCCTGTCTGAGCAAACTAAATTAGATCACAAACAACTCCATTCACAACCCTTTAAAACCTTTGTTTCGAACTTAATCTTCCCACCAAAATCTTTCAAACACAAGTACTAGAAGTCTGCAACTCTGTCTCAAATTACACTAATCCTACAATAACATAAACATAGACAACCAACAATTTATGATCTTCCATATCAAGAATAAGACACAAAAATGTTTTTCCGTCTTAGAAATCCTACCAAATCTTCAAAAACAACTTTAACACTCATCTTAGACTAACTAATCTTACATCACATTCACACTAAAACCAACAAACTATGATCTTTAACTTCAAGAACAAGACAAAATTTTCCAAATTGAAGTAAATAAAAGGAAACTCTAAAAGGTTAGTTTCTGCAGGGAGGGAGCTCTATATAATAATCCTTAGTAAATTACATAATCGCATCTAGGCAACTCCAAGAGCAGATTAATCTATGATAAATTGGGGACCCCGATATCAATAAGATTTCAATTACCTTGTAGCAGTAGGGTGAAAAACAGTCCCTTGTTTGTTAATCTTCCCTACTCGAATTGAAACCAAAGGTATGCAAAAACACCTCGCCAGCAAACCAACTTCAGAGGGCTCAAAGTGCTGAAAATTTTATCGAACAAATAAAATTGAAAACACAAAACAGACAAATAAAAACTTTTATTAAAAAGAATACAAATTTGAATCATATTAAAACCAAACATCCAATTTTATCCTAAAAAAAATTCAAACGATTACGTCAATTGAAATTTAAATTATTAAAAAAATACCTGACTTAAATGAGCTAACAATCGATCCTCGGCAACTTCGTTTGAAACATTGATTTTAAACAAAGGCTTTGATATTTCATCAGTTCAACAAGCGTCAATTACTTGCATATCCAAAGCTTGTAACCATTGTAGAACCCTATCTTCTCGATCGCTTTGCTGAAGCAACAAATCTTCATCGTTTTCCCTTACAAATATGTCGGTTAATCGTTCCGTGAGTACGATTTCGTTCCTTGTGTCACCATTTTGTCTCGATGTCGTTCCAGATCCAATAATAGAGGTCTCAACAACGCCTTTGATTGATGACGATGCATCCGATGATTCGATTAATTCGTCATCGTTTTGATCCACATGATCGTCAACAAATTCTCGGTTTCTAGAATTAGACATCGTTGAATTCAAATAAAAAACTAAAAAAACCCTTTAAAATAAAATTCTTTCAAATTCTTTGATGGTTAAGAGATTAGAAATGATTATAAAAAAAAATTAAAAGCGTAAAGATCAAATGGCAACAATGGGGAAAAAAGGAGAAACGTGAGAGAATCGAGGCAATGGGGATTTTGTGACAGAGAGCTTCATAGTTTCAATGCACAAGGGGGAAAATGAAGATGAGAGAGACTCATAGCATAGAATCGGGTGAGGATGGTGGGTAAATTCAGCAATGTAATATAAATCACTAGTAGGTTGGGGAAAACGGGTGAGTACGGCGGGTAAAAAGAACATAGCGGCATTCTGTAAGAAAAAACGCCGCTATGCGATATAAATTTTAAAAAAATAATAAAAACAAATTGTTTTATAAATATTTTTATTATTTAGTTTATTTTAAACATAGTGGCGTTTCTTTGTTAGAAACACCGCTATTTAATGAACTTAGCAGCATTTATTCTTATAAACGTCGTTATTTGTAAAATTTTGCGACGTTTTCTGTCAAAAACGCCGTAATTTAATTAAAAACACGACATCTAGTGGCATTTTTCTATAAAACGCAGCTAAAAATATGCCGCTAAAAACACATTTTGCTATAGTGCACATATGCGAAATGCAAGATCCGAAGTCTTTCCTAACCACACGATGCCATGCTAGCCCATAAGCTTAATCAAACTTTGTTTAGAAGGTTGAATATTTGTAGGAAAATAATAACAGTTGATATATATACTTATTGGAATAATCTACAAGAACAACACTACTAATATTATAATTGAAACAGAATAAGGCAAAAATATAAATAGAGTGAACCAAGGGCTGTGTATCACACAGTTTTCTATATATATGTTAGTTTTACATAGGGATGGCAATGGGTACCCTATAAACGGGTACCCGGTGCTACCCGACCCGTTTAAGTAGGATTAGGATAGTGTATAATCGGGTTCGGGTAGGGTTCGGGTAGTGAAATTACTACCCGTCACGGGTTAGGGTAGGGTTCGGGTAGTTACCTTAGGGTACCCGCTACCCGAACCCGATTATAAATAATAATTAATTAATACAATACTTATATTTTTTATATATCAATTATTTATTATTAATGTTTTATTTAATTAAATTAAATCATTATATATTATAATTATGATTTTTAACTTTAATTTATTGTTATGAGTTAAATTAAATTTATTAATATAATGTTTTAATTAAGTTATTCTAAAATTAATTTTAATTTTAAATTTAAAAATCAAACTTTGACTTAATAAACGGGTAGTTAAACGGGTTCGGGTAGTTAAACGAGTATTTATATTTTATAAGGTTAGGGTTCGAGTAGCATAAACAAAAATAATCGGGTAGTTAATCGGGTTAGGGTATTATTAAAGTTAATCGGGTTCGGGTATCTCAAATCTAGCGGGTACCCGACCCGTTTACATCCCTAGTTTTACATAATCTATATATGTACTCAAAACAATTTTGTTATGAAAATGTGATATTTGATTAATTAATGCTATTGTTAACCATTTATTTAATGTCATATGGTGGATGGAATTATATTTTTGCAGACTAAAATATTACTAAAACCATAATATTTATTTATTCATTGTTAATATAATTGGATCTTTGTTATTGTTTCCCTAAAAGTGTTCAGCATTAATTGATTAAGTTTTGAAATTGAATTTCTGTTGAAATATTTTGTTCTTTTATCTATAGACTCATTATCAAGTTTATGTTTGAATTAAAACTAGGCTTTTTAATTGTTGCTTATTGGTGATGAAATGTAAGGGAAACACATGTCTATTACTTTTGTACATTCTATATTTGTAATCAAAACAGTTGACTGTTATGAAAACCTGATTTGATCAATTAATGCTATTGTTATAATTTGTTTAATGATGTATAGTGGATGGAATTTTATTTTTGTAGGCTGAGATACTGTTAAAGGTGTAAGAAGATTTATTTATTCATTATTTATATTATTAGATCTTTTGTTATTGTTTCCCTAAAAAGTCTTATGATTTAATTGATTATGTTTGAAATTAAATTGTTGTTGAACTAGTTTGTTCTTTTGTAAACTGACTCATAATCTGGTTGATGTCTGAATTAAAACTAGGCTTTTTAGTTGTTGCATATGTACTAGTGATGAATTGAAATGGATAATACATGTCTATTACCTTCATACATTCTATATCAATGCTCAAAATGGTTGACTATTATGAAAATATGATATTTGTGTTGTATATATTACCAAAGTTATATCTTAAAATCATTTAGTTTGCATATATGTTAAAGAAAAATGAAATTTAAAGTATGAAAAATGAGTTGGAATGAAGAAATTACTTGATTAGTCGACTGCCCAAAAGAGCAGTCAACTGCTCTATGTGTCGGGGCTTTCTGAAAATATTTTTCGCTTGAAAATTTGAGTTACATATAGGGCAGTCGACTGCCCTAAAGGGCAGTCAACTGCCCCAAGAAAAATTACATTCTGTTTTGGAAAAACACTAGGGAAGTCGACTCCCTTTCTCGGGCATCCGACTTCCCATTCTGGAAACTCAAAAAACATGTCCGTTGGACATGTTTCTTCATTCCAAAGGTCATGATTCTTCATTCAAATGATGTCTAATCATGAAAGGGTGTTTATAACACCGTTTTGAGTCTATAAATACTTTCACTTTCATGGAATTTAATATACAATCTTCTACATTCTTTCACTCAAAATCAAATTCTCTTCTTGCACTCTTTTTTCTTTGGTTTGGTTCAAGTGAGTTCAAGAGAGAAACTCAAAGTGCAATTGAATTTCTCTTGGAGTAGGCATTGTATCCTAGGAACAACGTTTCCTGAACCATTTGCACCAGTGTGGGGAAACTATTGTTCTTAAGATAGCTTCCTGGAAGTGCCTTGCCTACCAAATTTCTTCTTCAACTTGTTTGCAGCAGTACACCATCCACACTAAGGAGTTTTTCTAACTACAACAATTTAAGAACAATATTATTTTCAAGATGGCGACTCCTGCATTCAAGCCTCATGTTTATGAAGTGGAGAAACTAGAAAGGTTCAATGGCCTGAATTACAAGAGGTGGAGCATGAAGATATACTATCAAGTTAGTCTTTTGAAGGTTGCATATGTTCTTCATGAGTACTACCCCCAAGAAGAAAGCAATGATGGACAATTTACAGCAAAACAACAAAAATGGCTTGAAGATGACTACATTTGCAGACTTTCAATACTTCAAGCACTCAGCAACTCACTCTTCAATGTATTCCATAAACACAACACAGCATTGGAGTTATGGCGTGCAATTGAGAAGAGGTATGAGAATGAAGATGCTGGAAACAAGTCCTTCCTTGTGAACAGGTATGTAGACTTTAAAATGATAGACTCTAAACCTGTCATTGATCAAGTAAATGCATTGAATGATATTGCTACTGAATGCAATGATGCTGGAGAACCAATTTCTGAGACTTTCCAAGTGTCTACCATAATTGGTAAACTTCCTCCTTCTTGGAAAGATTATCAAAGGTATTTGAAACACAAGAAGAAGTCACTTACCTTGGATGAATTGGTGAAGCATATCCAGATTGAAAGTGCAGCCCGTACAAGAGATGAAAAGGACAATAATGTGCATAACATTGAAGGTCCTAATGAGAAAAAACTGAAAGTGAGAAGAAAACTCACCAAAACAAGAGACAGAAAAACTCTTCAAAGAAAAAGGGAAAGTTCAACAAGTTTGATAAGAACTTCAAAAAGAAGAAAGGCCCTTGCTATGTATGTGGAAAGAATGGCCACATTGCAAAAGAATGCCACTTCCGGAAAGGTAAGAAAAGTGAGGCCAATCTTGTGATTGAAGATGACATGGTTGCAATGGTTACCGAAATTCTTATGGTTGAAAACCAAGAGGATTGGTGGATCGATTCTGGAGCAACTTGTCATGTCACTCCATTTAGAGATGTCTTCAAGACATATGAAGAGATAAATGAGGACAAATCAGTCTTCATGGGGAACTCTTCAACTTGCAAAATTGTTGGCAAAGGGATAATCAAACTTGCTTTGACTTCAGGAAAAATTTTGACATTACAAGATGTGTATCACATCCCAAACCTTAGGAAGAGTTTAATTTCTGTGAAGAAACTTGATGACCATGGATTTAAGGTTGTGTTTGATTCTCAAAAGGTGATCATTTCTAAGAAAGGATCATTTGTTGGGAAGGGATATGCTAAAGACCATATGTATGTTCTCAATATCAATAAAAGTTCTTTGAATTATGCTTATGTTGTTGATATGAATGATTCTAATTGTTTGTGGCATTATAGATTAGGACATATTGGCATGAATGCATTAAATAGAATGTCATCTCATGATTTAATTCCTAAGTCTTCTACCATTTTAAGTACTAAAACTTGTGAGTGTTGTGCACAAGCAAAGATTTCAAAATTCCCTTTTAAATCAGTTTTTAAAACTAATTCTTTGTTAGAACTAGTACATACTGATTTATGTGATAATAATGAAATTATTACTAGAGGTGGAAAAAGATATTTTGTTACTTTTATAGATGATTTTTCAAAATATACTTATGTTTATTTACTAAAAACAAAAGATGAAGCATTTGAAAAATTTAAGATTTTCAAAGAAGAAATAGAAAACTTGACAAATAGAAAAATTAAGAAACTTAGATCCGATAGGGGTGGAGAATTTCTTTCAAATGAGTTTTATGACTTTTGTAAGAAACATGGTATAGTAAGAGAAGTTTCTGCTCCTAATACTCCACCACAAAATGGAGTAGCGGAAAGAAAGAATAGATCATTACTTGAAATGGTAAGTGCTATGCTTTTACATTCAAATTTGCCTTTGAATTTTTGGGGTGAAGCACTCTTTACTGCTTGTTACATCTCAAATAGAGTTTTACATAAAGGTTTTGTTAAATCTCCCTATGAGTTATTAAAAGGAAGAAAGTCTAGTATAAATTATTTTAAAGTATTTGGATGCATTGCATATGTTCTTGATGCTACAAATAAGAGACCTAAGTTAGGAAGTAAGGCAATCAAATCTATATTTCTTGGTTATGCTTTAGGAAGTAAAGCATGTAGATTTCTTAATCTTAAAACTAATAGTGTTTTTGAATCTATTCATGCAATTTATTTTGAGCATTTGACAATTAAAGATGCTAGTAGCCATGAATTAGAGAAAGACTTGTCAAATGAATTAATTGTTCATGAGCATGCTATTGATGATATATCTCCACATGATAGTGAAAATCATAATCATGCAAATACATCTAATGCATGTAGTGATATTGAGTTAAGAAGAAGTAAAAGAATTGAAAAAGATTTAGGACCAGGCATGTATACTTACTTGTTAGAAGAGGATCCTAAAACTTTTCAAGAAGCCATGAATATGAAAGATGCCATGTTATGGAAGAAAGCTATGGATGATGAAATTAAATCTATACATGAGAACAATACATGGTCTTTAGTGGATCTACCTCCTAACACTAAACCTATTGGCACCAAATGGGTTTTAAAAAGGAAACTCAAAACCGATGGGAGTATTGATAAATACAAGGCAAGGTTGGTAGCCAAAGGTTATAGTCAAAAGGAAGGTTTGGATTATTTTGAAACATTTTCACCGGTCACCAAGTTTACTTCAATAAGGGTGATGTTTGCTATTGCTTCAATCTACAATCTTGAAGTACATCAAATGGATGTGAAGACAGCCTTCCTCAATGGTGATCTAGATGAAGAGATCTATATTCATCAACCGGAAGGATATGTAGTTCAAGGACAAGAACACAAGGTATGTAAACTCAACAAGTCTCTTTATGGTCTTAAACAAGCACCTAGGCAATGGTATAAGAAATTCAAGAAAGAAGTTAAAAAGTTTGGTTTTAAAAGTAGTAAAGCTGAAAATTGTGTCTTTATTAAAATCACAAATGATAGTAAAGTATTAATTACTCTTTATGTTGATGATTTACTTATTTTTGGTACAAATATAGATTGCATCAATCAAACTAAGTCATATTTAACTAATGCATTTGATATTAAAGACTTAGGTGAAGTGGATGTTATATTAGGTGTTAAGGTTTATAGGAAGAATGGTAAGTTTATTCTTTCACAATCACATTACATAGAAAAATTACTTAGGAAGTTTAATCACTTTGCTAGCAAACCTTGTAAAACACCTATAGATCCATATCACAAGTTAGTACCTAATCAAGGAGAACCAGTAAATCAAAAGGAGTATGCAAAAATTATAGGTAGTTTGATTTATGCTATGAATTATACAAGACCGGACATTGCATGTGCAGTTGGTATATTGAGTAGATTTACTAGTAATCCTAGTAATGAACATTGGCATGAATTAAGTAGATTGTTGAGATATTTGAAGCATACTTTATATTATGGCTTGCACTATAAATGTGAAACTTCAGTTCTAGAATGTTATAGTGATGCTAATTGGGCTTCAGATAAGAGAAGTTCCAAATCAACAAGTGGTTGGTTATTCACCATAGGTGGTGCTATTGTTTCTTGGTCTTCGAAGAAACAAACTTGTGTGGCTTTATCAACAATGGAATCTGAGTTCATTGCTATGTCACATGCCACCAAGGATTTACTTTGGTTTAAAAGGTTTTTAAGGGGAATACCTTTTATTGAGAGAACCAAAGGACCAGTCACTTTATATTGTGACAATAAAGCTGCAATTTACAACACAAAGAATGATAGGTTGTCTAATAATAGCAAGCATATAGCTATGAGATACAACCATGTCAGAAGTGTTGTAAAGAAAAGTAAGGTAAATTTAGAATATCTACCTACCGAGCAAATGTTAGTTGATCCCCTAACTAAACCGTTATCGGGAGATAAGATTGCTAACACTATGAGAGGTATGGGATTACTATCGGTTACTAGAGATGATCTTGATTGATTCCAACTCTATCTCATTGATGTCACTTAGGAAATTGATCCTTTAGGTTTAAAGGATAATCTCCTAATTGATGATCCTTGTGTATGAGAGTTCAAAAGGCATTCAATCATGAATCATCCAAGGAATTCATATATGAGATATATGATATTCCCAATGCATCTCTTCTTGGAATAGTGGGGGTAATTAAATTAAAGACTATTCTAATAAGATCCCATATCTAGATGCATTGTTAATCACAATGATTGGTTGGATTAAAATCCATAATTGACTTATAGCTCTTGTGAGTGGAGTGTTTGTAAAAAAGGAAGGTTGTGATGCACTCTTGATAAGTCTTCCTATGCAAGTAGAGAAGTGAGAGGACGCTTTTTATGGATTTCCGATTAATCCTAGAGTACTTGCTAACACAGGATAAAAGCGAAGTCCCATGACAAAAATGCGCTGCCCTATTTGAGGAACTTACGAACCAATGTAAGGGGTGAATATGTTTCCTAGAATTTCATATTCAATCTAAAGGTTCAAGCCTTGGCCACCTTTAGATATACACCTTACATAAGAACCAACTTGCATCTTTCTTAGGATTGCATAAATTGCATACATTTGTATACTTTGGTAATAAGTGGGGGATTGTTGTATATATTACCAAAGTTATATCTTAAAATCATTTAGTTTGCATATATGTTAAAGAAAAATGAAATTGAAAGTATGAAAAATGAGTTGGAATGAAGAAATTACTTGATTAGTCGACTGCCCAAAAGAGCAGTCAACTGCTCTATGTGTCGGGGCTTTCTGAAAATATTTTTCGCTTGAAAATTTGAGTTACATATAGGGCAGTCGACTGCCCTAAAGGGCAGTCAACTGCCCCAAGAAAAATTACATTCTGTTTTGGAAAAACACTAGGGAAGTCGACTCCCTTTCTCGGGCATCCGACTTCCCATTCTGGAAACTCAAAAAACATGTCCGTTGGACATGTTTCTTCATTCCAAAGGTCATGATTCTTCATTCAAATGATGTCTAATCATGAAAGGGTGTTTATAACACCGTTTTGAGTCTATAAATACTTTCACTTTCATGGAATTTAATATACAATCTTCTACATTCTTTCACTCAAAATCAAATTCTCTTCTTGCACTCTTTTTTCTTTGGTTTGGTTCAAGTGAGTTCAAGAGAGAAACTCAAAGTGCAATTGAATTTCTCTTGGAGTAGGCATTGTATCCTGGGAACAACGTTTCCTGAACCATTTGCACCAGTGTGGGGAAACTATTGTTCTTAAGATAGCTTCCTGGAAGTGCCTTGCCTACCAAATTTCTTCTTCAACTTGTTTGCAGCAGTACACCATCCACACTAAGGAGTTTTTCTAAATACAACAATTTGATCAATTAATGATATTATTATAATTTGTTTAATAATATATGTTAGATGAGTTTTATTTTTTTTGATTGAGTAGTAATATTTATTTTATATTTGAATGTTATAATTTGTTTATGAAATTAAATAGTTGGCAATAGACTTCAATTTTTCAAATTTGATGTAGCCATGCATTTAATAAAACGTAATCTTTTATTCAAAAAAATAGCAAATATAAATGGGTTTTTGCAAAATGAAAATAAATTATTTAATTAAAAAGGCCATGAGTAAAAATTTGAAATGTAGTTTATCTTTAAAAAATAAAAAAAAAAACCCATGGTTTTAAATTTAAAAACCTAGTCTAGTTTATAGAATAAAGGATTACAGTTTCCATAAACCGTAGTTTAATATTGATAATATTCGATAACAATAATCGTAGTCTAATTTTATATATTAGATTACGTTCAAAGAAACTGTAATATATGATATATGATAAAAGACTACGCTAGAATAGGTTACAATTGGAAAAACAATCTTTTTTCATAGACTACGGTTTTTAAACGTAGCCTATAAGCTTTTTTCTAATAGTATAAATTCACGATCTAGGTAGTGTCTGTCATAAGGAGTATTTTTGGAAATTTTGGGTGATTTCTAGGTAGAGGTTTGGCAGAGCCACGGCAAAGATTGAACAGAATCTAGGCATTGGCGATGGAGGTTGGCTGGTGTTCTTGAGGTTTAGAGAGAGGTGATAGGAAACTTTGTTTCTAATGAGAGTGTGAAGGTGTGAAAGTGAAGAAGAAAGCCAAAATTTGGCTTTTGTCTAATAGGAATACGTCGTCATTTTGCTTGGAAGGAATAAGCCTAACTTGCTCTAGCCTGTGATTCGCATGTTGATTTGTAAGAGAGTCCAACCCGATCGCAAATATGGCCTTTCCATTTTTTTTAAAATTTTGATTATATTATTATGTTTTGATACCTAATATGATTAATATGATAATTGGTGTAATTAATTGTAAATTTGAATAATTTAATAAGATCATCATCATCATCAAATCTTTTATTACAAAAAATTAAGATAGACTATATAAACCAATATTACACTAGATCGTACATATGAATTATCTTCCTTCACACATTCCTATTTAAAGCAATGTGTTCATCCAATTCTAAAGCTTTCGTATCTTTCCAAATTACTTCCTTCTAAGTCTTTTTCGGTCTTCCTTTAGTCTTATCATTTTCTCAACATTCATAGCATCTGCTACACTCATTTTTTGTATATGTAATCTCTTAATCGCCCAACATTCACTATCGTATAGTAATGTTGGTTTAATAACTATCCTATAAAACTTGTCTTCCAACCATATAATAGTTTAATAAGATATTGTAATTAATTTAACAGATTTGATTAGTTATTAGTGATGTAAGAAATTATAATAAATGTTTGACTTTTAATTAGTATTTTTTTGGTTACATGGGAAAAACTGAAAATAAAATTATATCATAAAACCCCTAGAAAATGATCATATATGTATGTATGATAATAATACGTACGATTAATTTATAAATTAGATTGTTAATTTATTTATATGATTGAAATAGTTAGGATGGCATGGAATTTATGCGTATGTTTTGAATTGATAAAGTATATGTATTTTGTTGAATTTATTACCAAAAGATGATTCTTTAATTATGTAGGGCAAAGTTATGATCTCCTTTATTTTTAGAAAATCATGTTAGGAATCTTTTAGGTTTTAAAAAGCGCATATAAGTCTAAATATAGATTAAAAATTTTAAAGATTGAATAATACATTCAGGAGATAAATAAAAATTATTCCAATGATGAAATTATAAGAAAATCAATTGATATTTCTTAAAAATTTTTAGGTGAGAATGTTTCTTTAAACTGAACTAGATCAATGAAAGGTATAAGGAGGATCTTCAATATTCAAGGACATACATTTATTTTCTAAATTAATAATAAAGAATAAAAAATAATAAGAATAAAAATAAAATAATAATCAAATGAAAATTAAAATAAAACATGATAGCTAAAATAATAAAGAATTGGATAAAAAATATAGGATAAGATTTTTCATGAGATATTTAAATCAATCACATGACAGCGCATATTCAAACGAGGAAAATGGTAATACTTGAATACTCGTGAAATGAGAAAAGTTATCTATTGTTTGAATCAAATTGATGGAAAAATTTTAGGTAAATTTTCTATATAGAAGTTTATAGAAATTAATAGAATTTAAAGATAAATTTATAATGAAATAAAATAGTTGGTACCATTTTAAGATTAGTATGGTGGGAGTACTAATCATTTCTTACACATAATCACACCTTCAAATCTAATTTTTTCAATGTAAATCAAATCTTATCTTTAGATAAAAATAAATGACTAATCAAACCTAAATTAAAATAATTGATAATGATTTCTTGAATTTATATCTACCAGATTATTATGTAAGTCTTAGCTTAGTATGACAATACAATGTCATTTCATTCCTCAAACATACATACATATATATATATACATATATATATATATGCTTATGTTTTCAAAATTTCATATACATGCATTATATGTCAGGCAAAAAGTTACAATTTCAACATTTAAACATTTGATTCAACAATATCAGTCATATTCACGTATGTGAATTTTTGATACAATGGTTGGAACCCAAAGTCTCTTTTTGATGTAGATCAAAGTATCCTCATTTGTTTTAACGGTCTGAGATTAATTCTGTTCAGAGTTTAATCATAGTTAAGGTTTTTTATCCCTCTCCAAAAATATGTTTAGTGAGAATCAAATTCGAAAACTCTTTCCACAAATTCAACTTGTTCTGTCAACTGAGCTACAATCCTTGAACCTGTAACCCAAAGTCTCTACCTAAACCCGACATGCCCACTTGCGCTCTAAATGTTATCAGACTTTATGCTTGAATAATTATTGGGTAGAGAGATTGACCTGCACGCGCCGTAATTCATCATGCTCCTTTTCTCTTGACTAATTCAATGCCACTTACAAGAAACTAAAATTCTTAAGACAAAATGAATGTGGTGTATTTTCCCTGTATGCTTTCGAGACATTTTGACTTTACATGGCGTAGATAGTTTATTCCTTTTCTCGTTGGATGATTCTATTTTAGCAAATGTCATATTAATGTATCAGAGAACAGCGTATTATGACGGGAAAACAAAGAGAAATGTTGAATTCAATGGTAGGTAAATGTTGTTTGCAAGTCAGTTTAGATTTCAAGGTCAAAACTCAAAAAAATTGATTTTAAACGACATGTAAACTGATTTGATAATATTTTAACTTTAAAAAATATATTAAGTTCTCCGTTACAGAAATTTTATTGCATGAAATAGAAAAAAAAACACACATAGTCCTATGATCTGATTTTAAGGTCATGTTTGGTGCATAAGATGAGGATATAATAAGATAATATAAGATTATGGATAGAATAAGATTAGATTATATCATCCTATTTTATGTTTGGTGTATACAAGGATTAAAAATAGGATATGATGATTTTTTATATCTTTCACAATATTTGTTATGTGTAAAATTAAAAATAGTATAAAATGATTTTTTTATATACTCTCTTTTAAAGTAACATAATTTAAATTTATAATTTTTTTGTTATAAATATAAATGAAAATTTTAAAATTTAAATATTATTTATAATACTATAATTAATAGTCCAATTTATTAGCTGATTTTTTAATAAAAAAATTACTTCTAAAAAATTTATATTAATTTTTCAAAAAAATTATTTTGTTAAGAAATGAATTTTTATAAAAAGCATTTTCTGTATTTTTTATCATTTTTTTCTTTTTTCCTTTTTTATTTCTTTTATATGATTTAAATTTAAAATAATTTTTTATTGTAAATTAAATATATATTTTTTAGAAAATTGAGTTTTTCTTGGAAATAAGTTTATTTTTTAATTACGTTAAATTTTCCAAAAGACTATTCTTAAATATTTTTCTTTATTTTTATGGTTTCTTTATCTTCTTTCTTTTTTTGTCAATTATAAGGAAATATAGAAAACAAAAAAAAATACAAGTTAAATTTAATAATTCAATTTTGATGAATTAAAAATATATAATTTCTAATAATTTATGATTAATAGTCATTTTCTTTCATTTTTTTCAGGCAAAAAGAAAAAAAAATTAAGAAAGAAAAAAATAAAAATTTAAATGTAAGAAAAAACTAGTTAAAAAATATATTTTATAATAATTTTTATGTTTGAAAATTTATTTCTAAAAAATAATTTTAAAAAAAATGTGTACAAGAAAATATTATTTTATCAAAATTATAGTTTTTCTTTAACAAAAAACAAGAAAAAAAAGAAAGAAAATTATATTAACTAATTAAAGATTCTTACTATTTTATTAAATGTTTAAGTTAATTTTTAAATATAAATATTAGGATAAAATAATAAAATATGAGTATTTATTTTTTTTAGTAGAAATATGAGTATTTATTTTTAATTCTATAGGATTAAAAATAATCCTCACCTTTTAGAGAATATTGAGTTATCATATACTAAGATGAGGATAACTAATCCTTCTTACAATTCAATCCTCCTCTTAATATATGTATCAAACATAAGATAATTATTATCCTATCTTATCCATCATCTTATGTACCAAACATGACCTAAGTGTATTAAATAAATGTTGTTTGCAAGTTAGTTTAGATATTAAGTTTTAAGGTCAAAACTTAAAAAAAATTAATTTTTTTGAATGTATTAAATCGATGTAAAAAATACATTCTTGATTGTTCCAAAAAAAAAATTTTTAAACGACATGTAAACTGGTTTGAAAATATTTTAACTGTAAAAAATATATTAAATTCTCCGTTACAGATATTTTATTGCATACGAAATAGAAAAAAAACAGAGAGTCCTATGATCTGATCGGTTGATAGAGCGTTGAACTTGATTTTTATCCGACCACTACCAGTTCCATGCCTCAAGATTCATAAAGATCAAAACAAACCCCAATTTACAACAACAGTGAGGGCGCAGGGACGCGCACTGAGATTTTATCCGTAAAAACAACAGTGTACTCGACACTCCATGATGCTTAATAGGCACGCTGGGATAACCTTGGCCTTGGGTGCACCATCAACGGCGCCGCACGTTGTAACGTCAAGCCGAAAGCTTCATCCATGTTCAGTTTCTCCGGCATCAATCCGTCGGCCAGCTCCCAGTCGAAAGCATGCACCAATGTAGCTGCTAATAGTTGCACCATGCGCAAGCCTAAGCTCATCCCGGCACAGATTCTACGCCCAGCACCAAACGGTATAACCTCAAAATCATTCCCCCTAACATCGGCATTGGGCCTTTCGCCGCCGGGCAAAAACCTTTCCGGCCGGAAGTCTAGCGGGTCCCTCCATTCGTTAGGGTCACGCGCTATGGCCCACACGTTGACCAGTAGAGTCGCACCTTTGGGGATGTGGTATCCATTGATCTCACAGCTCTCGGAAGCCATGCGAGGGAGGGAAAGCGGTGTTGATGGATGGAGCCGGAAGGTTTCCTTGATGACGGCTTGGAAATAAGTTAGATGGGGAAGATCTAAGTCTGAGACAAGGCGATCTCGGCCGACGACGGAGTCCAACTCTTTGCGAACTTGAGCCAAGATATTGGGATGCCTGATGAGCTCTGCGATTGCCCACTCCACTGTGCTTGAGGAGGTATCAGTTCCAGCGGTGAACATGTTCTGCGATCAGATCAAACAAAATTAGAAAACAACTGAATACTAATCCCACTGTTTATGATCTTGTCTGTTTATGGTAAAAATCTTTAGATACATTTAAAATGGGAGAATTATTTATTAGTGTCCAGTACCTACTCCTGCATCAATTTCAAACGGAAAATAAATGACCTTTTTTTAGTAAAGTAAGCTTATTATTATTATTATTATTATTATTATTATTATTATTAGAACTAGGACTATACTCTTACTTTGCATGGAATTTTTTTTAATATATATTATAAATAGTATTAAAAATAATAATAAATCAAGATAATTATTTTTAAAATATTGATTTATTAAATAAAAATAAAAATATTCAATTTATCAATTAATTATATCATTTATTTTTATTTTTATTTTTTTAAAAATAAAATAAAATTTCAATACAAAGTTAAAAAAATAAATAGATCAAAATAAAAAAATTTATAAAATATTTATATTTTTATTCAGTTTAATTGTAATGTATTTGTCTCAAAATAAATTCAAATTAAATTAATCTCCACTATCACTTTTTTTATTTATTGTAAGTGTTTAATATTGAAATTATTTATTTATTATTTTATTTTTTCTTTTATAGTATTTAATTTTTATATTTAAAAATTTTTTATAAAAATTTTTTATTCGGAGATTTATTTTTTATAATTTTTTGTGTTTATTTATGTTTAAGTTTTAAAAAATTATTTTTCGATTTTTTCTTTATACTATGATTTTTTTGAATTTTTATATTATTAATAATATTTTTAATATTTTATTTGAATTTTTGCAAATCAAATTTTTTGTATATTTAATTTGAATTTTTAAAAAATTTTAATACATATTTTTGAATTTTGTTTACATGAATATTTAGTTTATTTCCTTCAAAAAAATTTGAAATAATAAAAAAATAATAATTACTTAACCAACCTAAAAAAAGGACAAATAACACATGTCAATTCTTTATTAATGGGATTTTTTTTTTATTATAAGTTAGAGCTTATATCCAGTTTTACTTTGGGAAGCAAACAATATATTATTTTAATTTTAGAAATAAATTCAAAAAATAATGCGATACTAAACTGAAAGTGTTCATATCTTTTGTTTTGTAATTATATTACAGAATTATTATCTACTAGACTGTTGAGATTAATAGGATGGTGAAACATATTTTTTAAAAAAATTAAAAAAATAACAAACAATTAAAAAAAGGAAATTATGTGGCAAATTTTTAAATCTATTTATTAAATTTAAAAAACTTCACTATTGGAATATTAATAATAATTCATCCCTTTCGTTAAAATCCATGAAAATGATTGGAAAGAACAAAAATAAAAGTAAGGAAGGAGATGATTTATTAATTACAAATGAGATTAATAGGGTGGTGAAACATATTTTTTTTAAAATAATTAAAAATATAAAATATAAAATTATGATTTATGTGATAGATTTTTAATTTTGTTTGTGAAATTAAAAAAATTATTATCAGAGTATTAGATAATATTCATCCTTTTTGTTAAAACACATGAAAATAAGTGAAAAAGAAAATAATAAAAGAAAGGAGAAGAATTATTCTGTAATTGGTTGAAAATATACTTTAACTGATTTAAAAAAAATAAAAATTTTCACTTTTTGAAAGAAAAATAAAAGAAAAAAAATTATAAAAAAGATTTTTTCTTTTAAAAGAGTTTTCTTTAAAAAAATTTATAAAAAAAATTAATAACAACAATAAATTTCTTTAACTATAAAAAATAACAATAACAAATTTTCAAAAAGAATGTTTGTTAACGTTCTACGTTGGTTTAAACATGAATGATAAACCTTAAACCTTAAATCTTAGACTTTTCTTTTTGGATCTCTCTGTCATTACCTATTTTTTTCTGTCTTTTTCGTATTTTTTCTTTTCCTTCTCTAAATGAATCTTCCCCACAACCAGCAAAGATCCACTTGGTTTTGTTTTTTTGCCCTTTTTTTTTATCCTTCTCATTTTTTTCCCATCTATCACATTTCTTTGTCACCTATTTTTGGTTCTATCCTCCCGATATATTTTTTAATTTTTTTAAAATCAAAACACTAAATACATATCCAAATGGACTCCATCAAATAAACAAAGTTAAAAAATTAAAAAAAAAAACAAAAAGATAAGATAAAAAATGAAAATCGGAGTGTTAAAAGAATAAAAAAAAGTCACCGACAAAAAAGTACAAGTAAAAAATTACAAAAATGACGAAAACAAATAAAAAAAAACAAACGTGAAATAAAAAAGTTCAAAAAGTCAAAAGTCTAAAGACCAATAAAAAAAATAAGTGAAAAAAAACACCAGGCGACCGGCGGCGATAGCCTCCCGTCACGAAAAGTTACAAATTTTTCGCAGCTAAATAAATGGTGAGAGTAAAAAGAAAGAAGTACTAACCAGGAGCAATGCTTTGATCTCCGTGTCAGTGAGCTTTCCTCCTTCACCATCAGCATCGTCCAATGAAATCAACGTACTCAACAAATCGGTGTGCTTCCCACTGCCATCGCCGGCCTTGAGTTTGTGTTCCTCCAAAATCCCACTTAGAAACCTGTCGAATCTCTTGTGGAGTTTCTTCATTTTAGCTTGCACGCCCTGCAAGTCCAGCCACTCCAGCGCTGGAATGAAGTCTCCGATGTTGAAAACCCCGGCCAACACCATCAGCTCCACCACCATCGACTTGAATTCATCTGCTTGAGGATTGGCCCCGCCGCTGCCGTCGCCGAACACCCTTTGCCCGAGCATCACTCGCCCCAGGGCATTCACTGTGCACACATTCAGCAGTTGCCCCAAGTTCACCTTTGTTTTAGCACTTGCCAAAGCTCGCACAAGCACCCTTATCTCCTCCTGCTCAAATCATCAGATCACCGTAATTAGAATCAATCCAGACAGAATATCTAAATATTCGCCGCTCTTGGCCGGTTTTCAACAAAAACTCAATTAGTCAAATGTATAAAATAATTTATTACTAATTATAGGCTATGGAGTAATTAGTTAAACCTGGCGAATGGGTCTAAAGTCATCCAAAGCCTTGCCGGAGAAGAGATGGACGGAGCTGATTTTCCGTAGCATCCGCCATCTCGGCCCATAAGGCGCAAACACAAGGTCCTGATAGTTATAAGCAACATACTTGGCACCGGCGTTGGGCGGTCGGCTGCTGAAGTTGGAGTCATGGACTTTCAAGAATTGAGCTGCAACCGAAGCCGACGCTGCAACTATCACGTCCACGAACCCCAACCTGAGATGCATGAGAGGGCCATAGACTTTGGCCAAGGCTGCTAAGTTGTGGTGAGGCACGGGGCCCATATGTGGCAAGTTCCCTATGATCGGCCATGGCTTCGGGCCCGGAGGGAGGGGCAGGCGGTGGCGCTTCCGCAGGGTAATGAAGACGACATAGAGAAAAACGGCAGAGAGTATGGAGTAGAGAACAAGTGGAGCCATGGGTGTTTAGTAAAGCTTCAGTTTTGGAAGTGAGGAGGGATAAGAACAGAGAGCGCTATATAAGTATGTTGTATTTTTTTAGTTAGCTGTAACTTAAGAGGCTTTGTTGGTTGAACAACTGGAACGTGCGTTTGGTTGGTGACGCTACCTATCGTACATTAGTGGCAAACGGCAACAGTCAGAGTGAAGAAGGGTAGGAATCAGAAACATGATTGTTAATCGTGAAGACTGTTAATCAATGGGTTATTAGTAATAAGAAAAACAATTGGTACGACTGGTAAGCGTGATGACCGTTAATCAAATTGTTATTAGCAATAAGATAAATTAAATTATTTTTCACGTTCCGATAACATCTGAAAATCTTTCGGGTGTTAAATTATTACGTTTGACTTAATTGGAAGAAATATAAGATTGTTAGGTAAGTAAGTGAATTAGATTCCGGTAAAATTAAAAAAAATAAAATAATTATTAAATAAAAATAAATTTAATAAAATAATATTAAAATATTATAAAAAAAGATAAAAAGTAAAATTATATATTTTTTGTCTTTAGTAATTTTTTTTCCTTTTTGTTCCAAAAGGAGCCTTTGTGTTTGATAGAAAAATATAAAATTATTTGAAGACATATTTTATTATATATTTAAACTTTTTTTTTACAAATTTAACATTTTTTTTGAGTGAAACGCCTTATTTATTCATGTATTCATGAAATGTACATCAGAGGCTAAGATATTTATTTAGTAGAGTAGGGGTTTCCTCAACCCAAATCTTAGCCTGATTACAATCTACAGCATAAGAAGCTAGAAGATTTGCAGCGTCATTTCCATACCGCTATACATGGGAGAATTCGTACATCAAGAAACCAGTGCACAATGTCTTAGTTGCCTCGTGTAGCATGCCTACATACGAGAGATCACCGGTGGCCATCTGTAGCTGTTGTATAGTACTCAAAGAATCCCCTTCCAGGATCACCTTGTTCAAACCCAAATCCAATGCAAACTAAGTTGCATGGAAGGCTGCCAGAGACTCCATTACAAGTACGTCAGATCGCCAAGGGACATTGATTGCTGCAGCACCAATCATCTGAGCCTGTTCATCCCGAATAACAACTCCTATTCCTCCCCGTCTAGCAGCATTATCTGTGGAGCCATCGAAATTAACCTTATAGTATCTTGATTTTGGTGGCTGCCAATGTTGAATTATCTTGGGTTGTGTGTGTGAGGGAGGAACGATGTTGGCTTTCTCAAATTCCTCCAAATAAGATGCCACGAAAGAAACAGTTTGTTGGGGTTGCCTGCATCTTCCATCATGCACCTGGGCATTTCTATCAAACCATATACTCCAAAGAGTCAACGCAAAGATCTGCCGATGTTTACCAGTCAAAGAGGATAGAGAATGAAAAATCCAATCATCAGCCTCTGTATGTGGTAGTTGGCAAACAGGTTGAGTTAACCGCCAAATTTCCGCTGCTTGTGAGCAATCACGAAATGCATGAAGAATACTTTCATTCGCCTCTCCACACCTAGGACAAGTTCGATCCACAGGTACATGCCGTTGAAACAAATTAAGCCTTGATGGGAGTAAATTTCTGCACAACCTCCATAGAAAAAGTTTGACTTTAGGTGGTAAATGAATGTGCCAGAGTCTCCTCCAGAAAATAGCATCATAAACACTAGAAGGTGGGCTAAGTGTTTCCTGACAGAGGCTTTTGTAGCCATTCTTAACAGTATATCGACCATCCCTAGTGTATTTCCATGAAAGAATATCTCTTAATGGGACACGTATCCTAGGCAGAGAGAGAATCCTTTCTGCCTCATCACGTTCAAACATGGAAAACACCAGATCTTGATTCCAATCCAATGTATGCGGATCAAGCAAGTCAGCTACCTGCCCTTCGCTGCTTCCACTACTCCTTTGTGTTATAGGTAGGCCATTAGGAGTAAAAGGTAACCATGGATCTCTCCAAATCCTGATAGAAGCTCCTGTTCCAACACGCCAGAAGAGACCACCTTGCAATACTTGCCTAGCTTGGCATAAACTTTTCCAAATATAGGATGGATTCCTACCAACAGAGGCCTCCAGAAAAGTGGTTGGAGGAAAATACTTTGCTTTGAGTACTGAATATACCAAAGAATTTGTTTCCGTTAAGAGACGCCACCCCTGCTTAGCTAGCATGGCTAAATTAAACTTCCTGAAATCCCTGAAACCCATACCCCCTTCATCCTTCCCACGGCACATGTCTGACCAACTCAACCAATGTACACCACGGGGCATCTGATTTTGCCGCCACCAATATCGGGCAACCATCGCATTAATGCTGGAGCATAGAGATTTCGGCAACAAGAAACAGCTCATGGAATAAGTTGGGGTTGCTTGCACAATGGCTTTCAGAAAAATTTCCTTCCCAGCAGCCGAGAGGGTCTTGGTGCTCGAATCACAAATCTTTGAAGCAATCCTTTCTTTCATAACCCGAAAAGCTCTACCCTTATTCCTCCCAACAATACAAGGTAACCCCAAATATTTCTCAGGGCTGGTCAGAACTGGAACCGAAAACATTGTCTGAATCGCAGCCCTGATATCCTCTCTAACGTTAGAACCAAAGTACAAGGAGGACTTATCATAATTCACCCGTTGGCCTGAGGCGGTCTCATACACATACAGAATCTGTTTTAAATTAGCCGCATCTTGTAAATTGGCATGACAAAACATAAGGCTATCGTCTGCAAAAAGTAGATGAGTCACACATGGGCCAGTGCTACTTGCTGACACACCATGAATTTTGCCTTCTCAATGACTTTGCTGTAACAATGATGTTAAGCCCTCAGTACATAAAAGGAAGAGATAAGGCGACAAGGGATCCCCTTGTCGAAGCCCTCGGCGAGGAACGAAAGATGAAGATGCTTCCCCATTCACCAACAATGAGTAAGTAACAGAACTCACACAGTGCATAATAAGCTGTATCCACTTTGAATTAAACCCCAGATTATGCATCATATACTCCAAAAAGCCCCATTCTATGCGATCGTACGCCTTACTCATATCGAGTTTTAAGGCAAAATGTCCATGTTTACCACGCCGGTGACATCTCAAACTCTGTAATAGTTCATATGCCACGATTACATTATCGGTAATGGATCGTCCAGGTACAAAAGCACTTTGAACATTACTGATACAATGTGGAAGGATATGCTTCAACCGGTTTGCAAGGACCTTAGCAATGATCTTGTAAATCACATTGCATAAGCTAATCGGTCTGAATTCTGTAATGCTCTCAGGGGTTGGTGTCTTCGGGATGAGACAGATTAGTGTGTGATTAATATCCACCAAACTCCTTTCTCCTCGGAGGCATGCTAGGCAAAAGGCAGTGACCTCGTCCCCAACAATTGGCCAGAACTTTTGGTAGAAAAGCGCCGGCAAGCCGTCTGGACCTGGTGCCTTTGTTGGAGCCATTTGATCCAAGGCTCGTATAATTTCTTCCTTATCAAACTCAGTTAACAGAAAATCATTCATAGCCGCAGTTACCTTTGGTTCCACTACTATAGAAATATCTGCAGAAAGAAGGGGTGAAGTAGACTGGAACAAGTCATGGAAATAAGTAGTCGCTATCTGCGATACAGCATCCTGCCCTTCACACAAAACTCCATCGCTATTCTTCAAGGCCCTAATATAATTGACTTTCCTTCGACGACTAGCCTGACTATGAAAGAAAGCCGTGTTCCGATCACCAGCCTGCAACCATTGGACCCGAGACCTTTGCTTCCAAAAACACTCCTCCTGTTGCAAAACTTGGTTAAATTTAGATTTAAGTGCTAAGTGTTCTTGCCTTACTGTATCAGTTATTGGCTGCCGTTGGATATGCTCAATGCAATTCATCAAATGAGACTTTTGCGATGGGAAAGGCTTCAAAACTGTGTGACTCCAGTTGGTTAAGGCACGAGTGGTCTGATCTATTTTAGCACCAAGAGAGACATCCCTCAACCTAGTCCATGTAGAGGCAACCACTTCGGTACAACCTGGCTCATTAACCCAAAATGCTTCGAAGTGAAACCGTGGTTTGCAGCATCGTCTCGAAGCCGGAGGTATTATACAAGTCTGTAATAAAATTGGACAATGGTCTGATGTGGAAGAGACTAGATGTTGAATTTGATATCTAGGGAAACGACTCGTCCAATCAACCGTAGCCACACATCTGTCAAGCCTCTCCCTAATGTGGGAAGCAGTCGAATGGCCTCGTTCCCAGGTGAACCATGTGCCTGTGAAGCCAAGATCTACCAGATTGCTCTCATCAACAGCATCACGGAATGCAGCCATGTTGTGATCACGGCCTATACAAGCCCCAGACTTCTCATGGGAGTACATTATCTCATTGAAATCCCCCATACAAACCCATGGAAGATCATTGTTTGTGGATAGTGAACGAAGGAGATTCCAAGTGATTGATCTTCGAGAATGATCTGGTTCACCGTAGATGCCAGTGAATCGCCAAGGTGCACTATTATTCCTCTCATCAACAACTACATCGATATGATTAGTGGAATAGCTCTGCAGATGTAGGTTGATTGAAGCAGACCACAATAATGCCAAACCTCCTGATGCTCCATTGGCACTCACCCCTAAACACCCATCCATACCACATATCTGTTTAATATTATCCAGTTGAGAGACATGTAGTTTCGTTTCAGATAAGAAAACTACATGAGGAACTTGAATTCTCATGTGCTCCTTGAGAGCACGAATTGCCCATGGGTTCCCAAGCCCACGGCAATTCCAAGCGAACGCTCTCATGGCTGCTGGCGGGATTGGCTTGTACCAGTCTCCGCCTCAGTGATAACAGCATCAGAAGTCAGGGAAGGAATGTCGAGTAGCACCTCATCTATTTCCTTGCGCTTCCCGATCAATGAGGAAGTAGGCATAACACCAACATAGGTCCTAGCTTGTCTTTTCCATGCACGTTTCAAAGTGGTCGGAGGACAATTACCAGTCCTACGCTTCTCTGGATCAGCACTATCGTTGTTTGTGATGGAATCATTGTGCACACGTGTAGCAACAAGCGTTGGGGGTGTCGACATTGGTGTTGAGGTTGATGGCGTAGGTAGTGCATTGTTTTGGGTTGGGAAAGAGGCAGTGACAAACAATCCTCTAGAGAAGTTGGACTGGAAACCTCCCTGGTAACTGCCGCTACCCTTCTCCAAAAGACCAGGAAATAACTGTCGCCGTGCAACCCTGTCACCACTCTCCAATGAACCACTATTTCCCGCATCAACTTGCGAACGTTGCCAGTGATTGGCATAAGCAATGGCTGATTGACCATAGCTTTCAAACCTCCGTTTCATAAGGGGAGAGGCTCGAAGCCAGAGTCCATATTGTGGGGGCTCCTCCACCACAGTAACTGTGTCACCAGTACCATGCTTATCGCAGTCCGTATCTGCATGATCCAAGTACCCACAATAATAGCAGAAATTGTGCAGACGCTCGTATGCTAATCTACCCCATGCTACTTGGCCAGAATCTAAACCATCCAACGCCACAAAACGCCTTAAAGGTTTAGTAACGTCAATACCAATTCTCAACCGCAGAAATCTAGCAGATGCAGGCGAGGAGGGATCAAAGTCAGAGAACAGGTAGCGGCCAATCTTATTCCCGATCCTTTTCGCCATTGTGGTATTATGCATCCCCAAGGGAAGACCATAAACACGCACCCAAAAGAGTGCCTCACGAAACACATAGTCAGTAGGTCGCAGATTGCCATCAAACTCCTGAAAAAGGAGAGTGTATCTATCAAAGGACCAGGGGCAACCGTCAAGAACTCTGTTCTTATCCTGCATAGTAGCAAACTTGAACAGAAACAGATTGTTGTCCAGAACCAAAGCAGTAGCCTCCTGTGATAGCCTCCACACCAATTTCATGGTCCCAAGGAGAGCCTCCTTGTTGAACTGCTTCCTCGTCAACAATGTGGCCACCAACCACTTTCGTTCCTCAGATTGATTCAGCGAGGATTGCACCCCGGCCGCATGAACATTATCCCGCTCCTCATCAGTGAGAGTGAAATTTCGCAGTAGATTGTTTATAGAATCGTCCATCACAGTAAAACAAGAACCCAAAGATTCATTCACCAGAAGAATAAAATCAAAGTGGAGCCGAACATGGCGTCAATAGTATGAAAATATCAATAACTGTAAAACTTAACTGTCAGAGAGAAACTTAACTGCCACAGAGAAACTCATCAATATTATGAAAATTTAAATTGTTACACAAATTTAACATGTTAAGTTATTTAGTTATGTTATTAAATATGTAATTTAATTATTTATTTAATATGTAATAATGTAAATAAAATTTATAAGTTATAGTTAAACGTTTTTTTATCATTTATATTAAATCAAATTTAAATATGATTGTGGTTAAATTTTCAACATAGTAGATAATTAGGTAATTGTAATATAAATCATAAAAATATGTAATTTGAGTAGCTAACTAAGTGCATTATACAATAAATTACATTGGAAGTAATTTAATTTTATATAAGAGAAGTTGTTCAAATTTATAGGCAAATTGTTTCGTTAAATAAAAAAACCATTTACCAATAAACAGAATACTTAAAGTTGGGAAAACTCCAAAAAAAAAACCCACAAAATTAGACCTTTATTATTAGATAAATGAGATACATAGTTGTAGTTGTTATTAATCATTTCATTTGAGTCAATGAGACTTTGGCTTAGTGGCAAGAAGGAGGCCCTGAGACTTTGAGGTCTCAAATTCAAGTCTCATCAAGTGTGAGCTTGAGTTAGTCTAGTTATTTACTAGTTTATTTAGTTTGTTATATTTATTTACTAGTTTACCTAGTTTGAGTAATGTGATTTTCATAGTTACCTGTTCATAGAATGTAATATGCTAATTGTGATTGTAACTTCTAATGAAAATGTATTACTAAAAAAAATCATTTCATTTAATTTTTTTTTTAGAAATTTTTGCTTGTACTTCGGTTCATTAAGGGCCAATACAAAACAAATATAGTTTCTACATCCCTTCGATCCTTATACCTCTTCTGGTAGGTAGGGTTGTTCAAAATTCAATTAAAACGAAATTAACCTACAATCGAAATTAGTTTGGTTAATAGTTTAGTTAATTTATTGGCCACCGAACTAATTTCGATCGATTTTCGAAAGTAGTTTGGAATAAATTTTGGTTATCGATTAATACGATTCAAAAATAAAATTTTTTTGGTTATTGCGGTTTGTCTTGAATCCTGCATCGAAAATGTAAAAGAAGTTATAATGGTTTTTGCCTTATAAATTATGTATCAAGCTTGGTTTGTAAATATTCTAAAGAGTTGTAAACACTAAACACCAATAGAATAGTTAAGATTTGGGCTTTTATAAAGAGTGTAGTTGGGTTCTTTAGGTAGTTGGCCATTGGGTTTGTAAGAAGTTTGCAATTTTTCTGTTCTAAAAATTGCACATTAGTAATTTTGATTGATTATTGTTTGATTGAATGGTTATAGGCTAATTTGATTGGGCAAAACCATATTAAAAGTAGTTATGTTTGTTTTTACTTTCTTTAGATTTTGTGGATGTTTGGATTGGGGATTTTTTTTTTAACAAATAGTATCAGAGTTGAAGGTTCATGATATTAAGATACGAGTTTTTTGGCCCTCTCCTCTTACACTCTCAACCTTACACTCTTACATTTTAGAATATTTACAAACCAAGCCTGATACATAATTTATAAGGCCAAAACCATTATAACTTCTCCTCTTACACTCTCATTATACATAATTTAGAGGGCAAAAACCATTATACATAATGGTTTAATAGGTATAAGATGAGAATTGACTTTTTGGCCCTCTCCTCTTAAACTCCCAACCTTATTTCCTCGAGCCATCTTTCTTCTTCGCCCCAATCTTTGGCCTTTGGCCTTTCGGCTTGATTTCCTTCATCAAGCATCGGTTGAGCCCTCCACCACTCTAGTCTGCTACATCTCCGATGACTTGATCTCTCCATTTTTTTTCTTACAAGTTTTTTCTATTTTCTTAACTTAATATCTACATTTGTTGCCCTAATCTCAGATTTGTAAGTTTTCAATATTGTGGTCTATTTCTTAATTTTTTTCCTAATTTCTTAATTCTTATTTTAATTTCTTTGTTGTTGCATCTTACCTAAACGGTCAGCCTAAACTTCTTTTAGACATCTCTCTACAATTCTTGCTGCATGTATCAACTTTGGTAGTGGTACTAAATCTAAAATCCACTTATTCAGGTTTATTTTTATTTTTTATAGTGCGCATATGTGTGATGATAATGTAAAGATTCCAATATAAAGTTCCAAAATAAAAACCCTTTTCTAAAAAGTATTCATTGTATCAAAATGAATACGACTAATAGGGATATATATTAGATCATGTAGAACGAAAATGGTTTTTGTTAGATTTGTATATATTATTAAATGTAACAGTCATGTTAGCTGATGATTTCAAAAACCAAGCTTTTAATATATTCGTTTAACTATTCTAGTTTCTGGAAATATAATGACGGAGAACAATAAAGATATGTTTTTATTCAAGGCTAATTGTCTATTACTATCTAATGTTTACACTCAACAACAACAAGATGTTAATGGGGAAAAAAAGGAATAAAAACTAAGTGTGTTGTCTCTATATCGTATAGAACTTTCAACTAAGATTTTCTTATAAAAATTTGCACAGCATTCTTCTTGAGAATTTGTAGTGGTATGAGTAGAAGAAGATGTTGATGTTGCATTTAAATGAACTCTTCCTTCACTATGGCGTTCTCTTTCTTCAAATTATGACTGTTGTGGTCTTCGTACAAATGTTCTTAATGGTTGGAGACATGTAGGCATTAGGTAGCCCACCGGGATGTAGATTTCATTGGTTAGAGTCACACTAGTTGTTTCCTCTAGTGTCGCTGTTGTAGTCATTGTAGCATATTCTGGTCGAGGTACCCATATGCCTCTAACTACCACAAATTAAGTTACTTGTGGGTTGGGATTGAGGATAGTTGAGCTTGGTTTCCTTGTATGCAATCAATTCTATTAGCTTTGAGATGAATAAATGTATCATTCTTTTTTCAATGGTATTTTACTTGAATTTTGCTATTACAATCATATCATGTTTTTCTAGGCTTTTATGTTTGCTTCTACGCTTTGCTTCTCTTTTTTATTTTGCTTTGTTTGAAGGATTAAGGTCTTGTAATTAAGTTTAAGCTAAAAAAAAAGGAGGAAAAAGAGGAAACTTTCATGCTTTAGGACTTCTATGTATATAATCTATTGAAAAATCCAATAGTTTTGAGCCTTTTTCAATATGATTTTTTGATTTTTTTTCCATTCTTTATCTCCTATAGTATACTTATCTAATAGATTGATCTTTTCTTCTTTGTTTTATTGGATTGGATTTCTCAAAATTGAAGAAAACAACAAGCTATTAATTGTTGCTATATTCTACAAAGGAACTAATCAAACTATATGTGTGTATATATATATATATATATATTTGCAGATGTCTACTATATGATACTCTCTTACTCCTAGTCCAAACAATATGGATGAATTTGGAAGTTTAATATCTGAAGCTTTAGGTCAAAAGTTTGGGCTCATTTTACTATGTTTACTAATAGTAAAGGTTTGACAAATGGTAGATACAATTATTGTAGTAAGGAATTTTGTTGTGGTGGAAAGAAAACCGGCACTGGACTAAAAATTTCATATGCACTTCAAATAACATTGATAGTGCACAAACCAATTTGTTTTGCAAAGTAAGGGTATTAAAGATGAAGGAAATATTAGCATAGATGTTTGAGCAAGAGGCAACTAGAAAAAGTTTAGCTTTTATGATTGTAATTGATGAATTACTCTTTAGGTTTGTAGAAAGTGAAGGTTTTAGCAAATTTATGTATATTGCATGTCTT
The DNA here is from genome assembly GCA_031772115.1 of Heritiera littoralis. NCBI lineage: Eukaryota > Viridiplantae > Streptophyta > Magnoliopsida > Malvales > Malvaceae > Heritiera > Heritiera littoralis. Next base: position 5,751,858 of record JAPDPK010000010.1, on the reverse strand, counting down.
AGATTTCATATTTTTTCATGATCTACAATTACTAGGGATATTTATCAACTTTATTTAGATAACAAGCAGAAATTGAAACAAGTTGTTGACTCTTATAGGCTATACCAAGAGGAGGGGTGAATTGGTTTTTACTAACCTTAGGTTCGTTTTTCGGTTCCTCTAAATTCTCTAGCTTAGATTGATATTTTCTAAGTTCTCTAGGCTACTCAAGCATGCAATATAAATTCAATTCAATAAGCACAATATAATTGCAAGTAAAGAGAGTAGGGAAAGAGAGATTTACACAAGCGATTTATGGAGGTTCAGCAACTTGCCTACGTCCTTTACCTTGAGACGCTCCCAAGGATTTTCCCCAAATTCACTATACTTGAATTTGTGTTACACTCCCTCTTTTTACAGGCTCAAGAGAAACCTCTCTCTTTTTCTAGGCTCAAGAGAAATCTCTTCTCCCTCTTTTTCTAGGCTAAAGAGAAACCTCTTCTCCCTCTTTTTCTTAGGCTAAAGAGAAACCTCCCCTTTTACAAGGTGTGTTTGTGTTTACAAGAGATGTAATCAAAGGAGACCTCTAGATAGGCAAGTGATTACAAAGATTAAGCACAAGTAAAAGCCTATACAAGATTTGTGCTAAGCTATACAAGAAATATGTGAATGATGGAAGATGAAGACTTTATAGCTCTTGATTTGTTGTTGAGGCTTAACGATTTGAGGAAAATGAGTATTGGAGTTGATTGAGTAGTTCCTCTTACTTCCTTTAGCTTCTAAGCCTCTATTTATAGTCCCTTGGATGATTTGTGGATGTTGGTTGGAGCCAAAACAGAAACTAGCCGTTGTATCTCACAGAAACTAGCCGTTGTATCTCACAGAAACTAGCCGTTGGGGACTTTCTGACATAAAGGGATCGATCCCTTCCCTTAGGGGATCGATCCCATGCTTCATTTTATGTCTTGGAGGCATTTTGCCATAAAGGGATTGATCCCTTCCCTTAAGGGATCAATCCCATGCTTCCAGAATGTGATTTCCTGCACTATTTGAGTTAGAAATGATGTGGCTTTTGATCCTAATCCAATCCAAAACATTTTGACATTTTTTTGGGAGTTTTTCTTGACTTTCTCTGATGAAAACATGGTCCAAAAATTCATTAAGTAATTTTCTAAAATATTCAAACCATTTTATAAAGTATTAAGACTAATAAGACTATGTAATTAAATCATGGTTTTAATGTTTGATATTATCACTTTAAAATGGATTGAGAAAATCATGTGTGATAAGGCAAATTTACAATGTGAATTAAAACATTAAAGCTTACTTAAGTTTTTGTCATTTCAAAATATATATGTCAATTTAAAGCTAACAATCTCCCCCTTTTTGATATGACAAAACTTAATGTAAATTTGCTTTGAAAATTCTTTGATAAAATACTCCCCCTCAAATAAAGCAGGATTTTATAAAGCTCCCCCTTAATCTAAGCATGGGTTTTCAAAAGGAATTTTCAAACTCTTTCTTCCCCATTATCTCTCCCCTTTAATACCTTAATATCTCTCCCTCTTTTTGTCATAGCAAAAAGAAGGAAAAGTAAAAAAAATGCTCCCCCTTAAATTATGGCTATGTGAGAAGAGATAAAATATGCTCAATCCAACAAGAAACATGTTAGTACATGGGACTCATAGCACAAATAAATAAGTCAATATCCACAAAGAGTATGAAATATTCATGCAAAGAATATGACTTATGATCCAATACCAATTGTTTATAAATAATTTTGCAAGAAGTTCTCAATTGGTAAATAATTAAACAAGTGGTTTATAAATTTTCTACTATGATCTATAACTTGCTTATTTCAATTCTATCAAGCAATTAAGTACATCAATTGTTCTCTAAAGTCTAACTAAGGTGCATGTCAATACATCATGATTATGAGCTAAAATTAGATGACATAACATATGCAAGAGCTCATAAATCATTTTCAAGTAAGATTGTGCATAAAATTAAATCATACATCAATTAATCACAAATTCTAGCACAAAAGTGTTTCATGCAAAAGTGTCTTATATGAATTCTTCCCTATTTGTCATTTTAATCTAAGGAGCATGAGAAGAATTGTCAATTTAAAGCTCATACCAATTGGCAATTTAGTTTTGGCTTACCAATTGTGGAAAATATGGTTGCCAATGATACTAATTGTTATTTCAATCTAAATACCAATTGTTACTAATGGTTGATTTAGACATTTTGCATGAATCCAATATTTATGTGTAGTGTGTTCATGTCAAGAAAATAATCATTCTAAAAATGCAAGAACACAATCACACATCGTCAAATATGCATATGGATTTAATTGAACATTAGCACACTATCATAAAGTATTAATCCATATTCACCAAAATTATACTATATGGAAGATTCAAAAATTCAAGTTATTCAAGCAAACACATTTTCTTCCATGATTTTAAGGACAAAAATCCTATGCTCATTTTCCAATTAAGGTCTTAGCCAATTATGAGAAAGGGAAGATTACCATTTTAATCAATTCAAAGCAATATCCCTAGTTAATTTTAATGTTTAAGGCTCAAAAGGATATATGCTATTTTAACTAAAATGAATTTGTCTAAATAAATCAATATGATGCTTAAGTATATTTTAACAATAAAATCCATAATCTAAGAGTGAGGTTAAGCACATAATATCATGAAAACAACTATTCTCATCTCATAGGCATGATTATTGATTCAACTTAAGCAAGTTCAACATCAAGAATAAATGCATGGATATCAATCAAGGTACATTTGTTTAAGTTTGCATTTATCTTTGAATGTTGGTGAGCCCAAGTTCTTTAATGATTTGGCCATAAGAGAATTTTAAGTTCATGGATGATAAATTTTCATGCATTATAACATTTAAGATCCATTTATCATCACAAATTATAGGCCAATGACCATTACCAATTGTTGAATATACATTTAAAATCAATCCACTATATGTACAATTATCATGAAACCTAGTATGGAATTGATACGTCAAGTTAAGAGAATAATCTTATAAGTATGCTTGACTAAGATGAACAACAAGGAATGAAGAATATTCATTATGCACAAGTTCATCAAATTCTCAAACATATCCACAAATTCTTGAAATATTTCTCAAAATTATAGCATTCATTGAAAATATATTTCAAGATTATTTCAAGATTTATGCAATTCATGAATGTTTTCAACAAGAAGAATGATTTTGCATTTGTGAGTTTAATGAAAAATGATATTGATTGTTGAAAGTGATACCAATTGTTGGAAATGATACAAATTGATGAAGTTGAGGCATGATATTAATGACAAATGAATTTTCATATATTAAAGTTCATCAAAAAGAAGTTAAAACAATGAATTTTAAGTTGAGAAGAGAGAAAGTATCAAAACAATGAAAAGTTCTTCTCAATTTCGGTTGAAAACATGCAGGAAAGCCCTTTCTGACTTGGGGGGATCGATCCCTAGAGGAGGGGGATCGATCCCTTAACTCCAGAATGCAGATTTCCTGCATTCTGCTCAAGGGGGATCGATCTTGCTTGTTGAGGGATCGATCCCTCATCCTGTTTCTGCAGATTTTTGACAGAAAATCCAACATTTGAGGTGCCAAAACTTCGTTTTTGAGTATTTTAAGTCCAAGTAAAGGTTTAAACATTTATAAAACATGATTTTGGACTTGTATGAATGAAAAACATGAATGAAAAACCATTTTACAAAAGATTTTGCAATTTTAGAAGAATTTTCACAATAAACTGCATTTTTTACCTCAAAGGAGGTTATTTTGAGAGTTTTGCATATTTTGACAAAACTAAAGCATTGGAAACCACAAATATGTCAAAAAAAACTTGTTCACATAGGTTTTAAGCACATATATCATTAAAACATACATCTTGTGAACAACATGCCATGATTTCCAATATACAAATTTCTCATTGATGCTCATGACATAGCATTTTGCATAAATGACATATTTAACAATTTTTGGAGCATATCAATATATTATCAACACATCTCATACTTGCTCCAATCATACAAAGTCATTTCAAAATCATCAAACATGCTTTTCATTCAATCGTTCAATGCCTCAAGTACTATAATCAAACAATCAAAAATCTTTGTCATGCTTTTTTGTTCAATCATTCAACTCACAATGCATCAAGAATCATCAACCAAGTGCCTCATTAAATCAAACAAATAATTTTAATACAAATGAGTTTTGAGAAGATAGAATATAAGCTTACAAAACTCCTTTGCTTGAGAGTGTTTTGCCTTGATGTGTTGGATCCACCATTAGCCATTCTTTGAGAAATTGTTGTCACCTTGCTAAGGATGGATTTCCAAGCTCTTTCTCTTTCTCGTTGGCACAAGCAAACTCCATGAGGATGTGTTGAGCATTTAAACTCCATTGTTCCATTGTATTTCCATGCTCTAACACTCCTACAACCAACAAATTCAAACATGCTTTGGTACCCAAACTTTCTTGGGTCCATGAGAGTTAGTGTAAATAATTTTTGATCCTTTTAGGATCCATTTCAAGCATAATTCATCATTATTTACAGCATGCTTCGGCACCCACATTTTTCTAACTACTCTTCCTCTAAATGTGGTTTTTCTATATGTGCATGCTTGTGAAGAGTGGCCTATCCTATTGCATAGTGAGCATGTGAGAGATGTATCATGCATAGAATTTTTGCTCATTAGGAAATTCTTTAGATGAGTTTCTTTTTGTATTGCATTATATCCTAACCCATCTTTGTCAAAGAAAGCTCTTTGGGTCTCAAGCATGTGATCTAATTTTTGTTGACCCATATAGAACCTAGTAAATGAGTTATGCAAATTTGTATTCTTTTTATTTAACTCATTTATCTCTAAGTTAGCCTCTTCTAATTTCTTTTCAAATTCTATCTTAGCATTTGTCAAAGCTTCATTTTCTATTTTTAATTTAGCAATGATTTTCTTATATTTGGAGTTCATGCATTGAAATTCATTTGCTAAATCATTAAAAGCATTTTGTAACTCATCAAATGTAAAATCATTATTTTCACTAGAGCTACTACTAGCCTCATCATCACTAATGGCCATAAAGCATGAGTAGGCTACCTCTTCATCTACATTTTCCTCATCGGAGCTATCACTATCGCTCCATGCAGCTACAAATGCTTTCTTCTTAGGTTTCCTATCCTTTTCCTTCCTAAGTAAGGGGCAATCTAACTTAGTATGACCCGGTTCATTGCACTCATAACACACTAAGGGGTCCTTTTCTCTTCTACTTGACTCTCCCCTTTGATGTCTCCTATTATTCTCTCTCTTATTCATTCTCATGAACCTATTGAATCTTTTGGCAAACATTGCCATTTCCTTTTCTTCCTCATTTCCACTCTCATCACTATCATCCTCATGAGTGGAAGACTTAAGTGCTACTCCTACTTTCTTTGAAGGCTCTTCATTTCTTTTCAATTTCATTTCATAAGTAAGTAAGGAGCCTATAAGTTCATCTAGAAACAAGGTATTTGGATCTTTAGATTCTTCTATTGCGGTTACCTTTGCCTCCCAAGATTTTGGCAAGCTATTCAAAATTTTCTTAACCATTTCTACATTGGAATAGCTCTTGCCTAATGCCTTGAGTCCATTGATTATGTCATTGAACCTAGTGTACATTTCACTCATGGACTCATTTTCTTTCATTCTAAAAAACTCATAATCATGAGTGAGCATTCCTACTTTGGTTTCTCGAACTTGATTGGCCCCTTCATGTGTGATGGCTAGTTTGTCCCATATTTGTTTAGCATTCTCACACAAGGAGACTCTATTATATTCATTGGGACCTAAAGCACAAAAGAGGGTGTGCATAGCTTTGGCATTCAATTGTGCTAATCTCATGTCATTTGTGTCCCACTCATCCTCATTCTTAGGGACATCTTTTCCATTTACCTTCTTTATAGGAGTTCTAGGACCATTCACTATAATTCTCCACACCTCATGATCATTTGATTGTACAAATAACATCATTCTAGTTTTCCAATATGAGTAATTTTCACCATTGAAGAGTGGAGGTCTAACTAATGAGTGTCCCTCTTCTCCTAGGGGTGTGCCTACATTCAAGTGAGCCATTTATGATCGTTTTGCTCGATAGAGGTTAGTCTAAATCAATCTCGAGCCCAGGCTCTGATACCAATTGTTGACTAGTTTTTACTAACCTTAGGTTCGTTTTTCGGTTCCTCTAAATTCTCTAGCTTAGATTGATATTTTCTAAGTTCTCTAGGCTACTCAAGCATGCAATATAAATTCAATTCAATAAGCACAATATAATTGCAAGTAAAGAGAGTAGGGAAAGAGAGATTTACACAAGCGATTTATAGAGGTTCGACAACTTACCTACGTCCTCTACCTTGAGACGCTCCCAAGGATTTTCCCCAAATTCACTATACTTGAATTTGTGTTACACTCCCTCTTTTTGCAGGCTCAAAAGAAACCTCTCTCTTTTTCTAGGCTCAAGAGAAACCTCTTCTCCCTCTTTTTCTGGGCTAAAGAGAAACTTCTTCTCCCTCTTTTTCTTAGGCTAAAGAGAAACCTCCCTTTTTACAAGGTGTGTTTGTGTTTACAAGAGTTGTAATCAAAGGAGACCTCTAGATAGGCAAGTGATTACAAAGATTAAGCACAAGTAAAAGCCTATACAAGATTTGTGCTAAGCTATACAAGAAATATGTGAATGATGGAAGATGAAGACTTTGTAGCTCTTGATTTGTTGTTGAGGCTTGAAGATTTGAGGAAAATGACTATTGGAGTTGATTGAGTAGTTCCTCTTACTTCCTTTAGCTTCTAAGCCTCTATTTATAGTCCCTTGGATGGTTTGTGGATGTTGGTTGGAGCCAAAACAGAAATTAGCCGTTGTATCTCACAGAAACTAGCCGTTAGGGACTTTCTGACATAAAGGGATCGATCCCTTCCCTTAGGGGATCGATCCCATGCTTCATTTTATGCCTTGGAGGCATTCTGCCATAAAGGGATCGATCCCTTCCCTTAAGGGATCGATCCCATGCTTCCAGAATGTGATTTTCTGCACTATTTGAGTTAGAAATGATGTGGCTTTTGATCCTAATCCAACTCAAAACATTTTGACATTTTTGTGGGAGTTTTTCTTGACTTTCTCTGATGAAAACATGGTCCAAAAATTCATTAAGTAATTTTCTAAAATATTCAAATCATTTTATAAAGTATTAAGACCAATAAGAATATGTAATTAAATCATGGTTTTAATGTTTGATATTATCACTTTAAAATGGATTGAGAAAATCATGTGTGATAAGGTAAATTTACAATATGAATTAAAACATTAAAACTTACTTAAGTTTTTGTCATTTCAAAATATATATGTCAATTTAAAGCTAATACAAGTTTTGAGACATTCATGTTAAAGAGTTTGTATAACAATAGACACATGGACATCTTTGCAAAGAGTGAATTATTTGTGTCTTATGGCTCACTTTATTGATATGAGTGGAAACTAAACAAAAAAAATCTTAAACTTTTGTCCAATTTCCAGTCATAAAGGTGGGGCTATTGGTAAGCTCATTGAGAAATGTTTGATTAGTTTAGGGCTTTAGAAAGTGTTTATTGTCACATTGATAATACAAGTGCAAATGATGTTGCTATTAGATACTTGAAGGAAAAATTTTGGCATTGAGAGAATTGCATTTTAAATGGTCAATACATTCATATGAGTTGCATTGCACATATACTGAATTTAATTGTAGCTAAAGGCTTGAAAGAAATAAATAAAAACAATTGCTTGTGTTAGGGGGTGATGAGATATTTGAGGTAATCTCTTTCTAGATTGAAAAAAATTTAAAGAGTGTGTTGAGATTGAAAATATAGAAAACATAGAAAACAAAAGTTTGTTATATCTTGATGTTTGTACTAGGTGAATTTTTTATTAGTTAGAACTGCACCTACTCAATTTTGCATAGTGCTTAAAAATTTGAAAGAGCTTTTGAGAGATTTAAAGAGTAAGATAATAACTTTAAAATTGAACTTCAGTAGGGGGATTAGAGGCTTAGGACATTTTTTAAAACACTTCCATGAGCTCAAATTGCGATTTTCAAGCATTTTACATGTCATGCTCAATATTTTATTTGATAAACTTGTTGAAAAGAAATCTCTTTTAGAAAAAGCTCAAATTAATAATGATTTGAGTTTTTTTGCGATGACCATGATAATGGAAGATAATTCTCATAATTATTAAATAATTAATTAATAATTACTAATTATTAATGATTAATTATTAATTTGTAAAATATTTAATATTATCTAGTTATAAGTAATAAGAATTGTTAATTATTAGTTAGTTAATTATTAATTACTAATTATTAGTTAATAAGTTAACCAAAAAGGATTATTAGTTAGTAAAAAGTAACTCGATAAATGTTTACTCCGTTTATTTCATGGAATTGTAAATCTTTGGTGGACAAGAAAAATAACAATTTTTTATCCTAAAAGAATTGCCATTCTAGGAAATAAATATTTTTTGCTCCAAAAAATAAACCAAATTAAAGAATTGAATGGACCCCGAAATAGGAGGAGAATGGATTTGTAATTCTCCCACGCAAACATGCCCAAAAGATTATTTGAGACAATGATTGATTGAGATAGCTGACGTTACATTTATTTTCATAGCTAAATAGCAGTATGGTACATGTACAAGGGATGGATCTCCACCACAAGTATTAACTACTCAGTTAATTTTATTGCGTCTTGATCCATTCATGGACCATCTTTTGAGTGTCCAATCGTTGGAGCTAACTAATTAATTTACCAGCTACCGGAGAAAAATAAAATATGATGGAAATTTCTTCTTTAATTTAATAAAGAGTCCAATTAAATACATCCATTTTTTTTTTCACACACCTTATTTTTATATTACAGGGTACTGTTTATTAAAAGGGAAAACAGATGTGTGTAAAAAAAAAAATAGGATCTGTTTAGAAAACCCTTTTAACAAAACAAAAACTTCTGACAGTGTCTCAATATCCACGGACACATTTTTTTTTCGTGGAAAGTAGTGTAATTGCAATCGACACCGTGAAAGATTGTAGTTAAAGCTCAAATTAAATTTGAATTTTGAAGTTTGATCTCGATAGATTTTTATTTTATTAGCTCGAGATAAAAATTAAAATATTTGAATTCATACAATTAGACTCGTTTAAAAATTAAAAATGAGTTTGATTCTTGTATTCGGTTTTAAGTTTAATTAATTGTATACGATTTTAAGTTTGATTATTTGTATTCAATTTGTGTTCAAATTAAATTTTTCATAAGTATTAAAGATAAATATATAAATAATTAATTAAAATAAAAAATATATATTAAAATAAAAAAATTTTGTTTAGGCTCACAAGCTACTCGAAAACTTGAGACACTTGATAAGTTTGTCTTCTAAACCCATTGATGCTAATTTTGTCACAATTTTACTTATTTAGTAAATATATTTTTTTATCTTGTTTGAAGAAAAAAAACCTCAAATCCATTTTCTATTTTGGTGAATAATTTTGTTGGATTTGTGACTAAATTAGAATTAGGCTTTTCTTGATTCACCATTTTTATCTTCCAGAAAATATTTTTCACATTCTCAAATGTTTGGTTCACGTAAAATGTGAAAGTCAACGAAAAACTAATTACAATGAACAAAAAATTTCTTGGAGTGTGTTTGAATAAGAGATTTCAAAGAGAGATTTCATTTTAATAAGTGATTTCATTTTAATAAGGATATTTAAAAATCTAAAATCCAATTTCATTGTTTGCAAAATTTTTTGAAGAACTTCAAAACTTAAGATGAATTTCAGGAGAAAATTTGAGATACTCAAATTCCTCATTGAAAATTCACCTGAAGAGGTGGTTTTTCAAAATTCCTCAATATGTAACCTACTATTGAATATTATTTATTTAATATAATCTATATTTTCTTTTTTTATATTATTAATAATATACACACATTTTTACAAATCTAATGATACCCATATTGCATTTTTTTATATTTTTCTTTTTCTTATATATAATATCATTAAGTTTCTTTTATAATTTTTTTTTCAAATTCTAGTATTCAAATTTCTTTCTAAAAAAATTTAGCCAAACAAGATAATTATAAATGTTAGTATTTTAAATTGATGCAATTTTAAGTGCCTTCTTTCTGAAATATTTTAAAATTTTCTATCCAAACGCACTGTTGAATGTTCTTGAAAATTGTCTATCTCTTTTAAAAATAGAGAGACAATTTACAAACCTAAGCACTACTTGCACGTCATGACAAAAAAAAAATAAGCACTGCTTACACCACCCTTAAACAAAATATTAAATTAAAATTAAGCCTAAACATGCTTCTAAACATATATGGAACATGTTTATAATCTATATGTGGAATATAACATAGTAAGGATCAAACTAACCTCCAGCCATTGCTTTGCTGTCTATATGATTTTGATCTAGTCTCTGGAATCGATAAGCTTCCTTGAATTACTTCCAAGCCTTCCAAGCACTCAAAAGCCTCACTAGATGGTGTTTTTCTATATGGGATTAACGTGTTTGGAGATCGGAAGGAGCCCTCTATAAATACTAATGAGAGCATGCTAATTATGGCAATAAAATCATGTTTTAACCATCATAAAATCGTGCTTTTAATAGCCAAATATTGAGTTGAAATTCGGCGTGAAATTATAGACCATATCCGGAATTGGTCAACATGAGATTCTGTTAATTAACCAAATATATTCTATTTCCATAATCGGGCATATACCAACATTATCCCACTTAGTCCATATATTTCACTCACAGAAGAAACAAATCACATGAATCATGGCGATAATTCCTCTAATGGCGAGTATTATCTTCCATGTATTACAATGTAAAATGTTTCTAAATCAACCCATTTTTACTTAATGAATAAACCTTATGTTTATTTTAGGTCCAAACAATAAGGATATTTCTCAAATAAAAACTATATTGTGCACAAATCAAAATGAGAAACATCATATCATTAGTAAGAGCCTCAATTACAAATCACAATGTGAAACCAAGTCTCATCCGCTTTAAATGATCCTTAAATTTAAATAATGGCATGCCCTTAGTCAAAATTTCAGCTAACAACAATTCAGTACTAACGTGTTCAATGACCATTTTTTTATCTCTAACACGTTCTCTTATAGCTAAGTACTTAATGTCGATGTGCTTACTTCGACTACCACTCTTATTGTTCTTAGCCATGAATACCGCAATTGAATTGTCACAATATATCTTCAATAGCTTAGATAAGGAGTCAACAACTCTAAGCCCACCAATGAAACTCTTAAGCTATACACCATGTGAAGTAGCCTCAAAACATGAAACAAACTCGGCCTCCATAGTGGAAGTGGCAGTCAGTGTCTGCTTAGCGCTCTTCCAAGAAATAGCTCCGCTGACAAACATGAAGATATAACTGATGTTGATTTTCAAGAATCAACACAGCCAGCAAAGTCTGAATCTGAGTAGCCAATCACATCCAACTCATCGGTCCGTCTATACATAAGCATGTAGTTCTTGGTGCCTTGCAAATATCTAAGCACCTTCTTCGCAACTCTCCAATAGTCCATCCTCGGGTTACTTTGGTATCTATCCAACATTCCCACAGTGAAAGCAATGTCAGGCTTGGTACAGACCTGTGCATACATAATGCTTCCAACAACAGAGGCATATGGAATGTTCTTCATCTGTTCCCGCTCAAAATCATTTTTCGAGCACTGGTTCAAATTGAACCTGTCACCCTTCATGGAACTGTGCTTGGTGAACAATCTTTCATTCTAAATTTTCCAAGATTTTATTAATATAGGCTTCCTATGACAGACCAAATATTCCTCTATGTCTATCTATATGAATCTTTATGCCAATGACATAAGATGCTAAGTCCATATCCTTCATATCAAAGTTCTTAGAAAGAAATTGTTTCACCTCACGTAGCATCCCTTATCATTGGCTGCAAGTAGTATGTCATCCACATATGGCATAAGGAAACAAATTTTGCTCCTACTGACCTTCTGGTATACACACTGATCCATGATGTTCTAAACGAAACCAAATGAAGAGATAACTTCATGAAATTTTAGATTCCATTGGCAAGAAGCTTGTTTCAACCCATACATGGATTTCTTAAGCTTACAGACCAAATGCTCACCATTATTGGAGGAAAAACCTACAGGTTGTTTCATGTAAACCTCTTCCCTAGATCATCATTGAGGAAAGCCGTTTAGACATCCATTTGTTGCAACTCTAAGTCAAAATGTGCAACCAGCGCCATTATTATGCAAAGAGAATCTTCCTTAAATACAGGAGAAAAGATCTCCTTGTAATTGATTCTTTCATTTTGAGTGAATCTTTTGGCTACGAGTCTTGCCTTACAACGCTCAATGTTGTCTAATGAGTCAGTCTTGGTATTAAAGACCCATTTATAGCCTATAGCCCTGGCTCTATTAGGCAACTCAACAAGATCCCATACTCCATTAAATGCCATCAAATCCATCTCATCCTTCATAGCATCGAACCAAAGTTTTGTTCTTTGTTGTTCATGGCTTGTGAAAACATCTTTGGATCATTAATGGGCCCAACATTGAAATCAGACTCTTGTAGATACACAATATAATCACAAGGAATAGCTGACTTCCTTTCCCTACTAGACTTTCTTAATGTTGGTTCAACATTCTCCAAAGGATCACGTTGTTCAACTGGTTGCTCATTCAATTCTGGTGTATCCAAAGGAGCCTCGTCTACTGGCAAGTTATTAGCTACTTGTGGATCTTCAATGATTGGTTGTTCAATATCTAGTTGTACAGAAAGGATATTGTTCATGATAACCAATCCTTGACTTGAAGTAGAGGGTTGATCTCTTACAAAAAGTAAGTCTTGAGATTGATCACTCCCACTAACTAAGTCATTTTCAAGAAACTTGGCGTTCCTTGATTCCACAATTCTAGTGCTATGAGATGGACAATAAAATCTATAGCCCTTGGACCGTTTGGCATACCAGATGAAATACCTACTTATGGTCTTAGGTTCCTATTTCTTTTCTTGTGGGTTATAAACTCTTATTTCATAAGGGCAACCCCAAACGACAAACGTGCATATGACGCAAACTCGATTTCTAACCTTTAAACAATTCAAAAGGCGTCTTTGGAACAGCCTTGGTTGAAACCCGGTTCAATATATATACTGCCGTTTTAAGAGCTTCAATCCACAAGGACTTAGGCAACTTCAAGCTGCTAAGCATACTGCGCACCATTTCCATCAAAGTTCGGTTCCTTTTTTCTGCAACACCATTCTGATCTGGTGAACCAGGCATGGAATATTGGGCAACAATCCCATTTTCTTGAAGGAACTTTGCAAATGGTCTAAGTGCTTGTCCATCTTCAGTGTATCTACCATAAAACTCCCCACCTTTATCAATTCTTACTATCTTTATGGGTTTTTCACATTATTTCTCTACTTCAACCTTAAAGTTTTTGAAGACATCTGATGCTTCGTTCTTGTTATAAAGCATGTAGAGATACATAAACCTCAAGTAATCGTCAATAAAGGTGACGAAGTATTTCTGACCATATGCATCAATGTTTGGACAACATATGTTAGAATGTATGATTTTTTATATGGTTGGACTCATATTGGCACCTTTCTTAGACTTGTTGGTTTGCTTACCCTTAATGCAATCCACACAATTGTCGAAATCAGTAAAATCTAGAGCACTTAGTATTCTGTCATTTACTAATCTCTTAAACCTATCAATAGAGATGTGACCTAATCTTCGGTGTCATAACATGGACGAATCCTCATTCATAACACATCTTTTAGTGCCAGTTTGGACATGCGAGGCGTTATGAGTAGTGTTATTTTTTAAATCGATAGAGAAAAGACCATCACACAAGGTACCATTCCCAACAATATCATATTTAAAATATATCAATGATGATTTATTTGAAAATTGAAAGGAATATCCATAAGGTACCAGCATAGAAACATAGATTAAATTTTTTGAGAAACGAGGAATATAAAAGGTCTTTTCTAATTGCAAAATAAAACCACTCCTAAGAACTTGAGTACAGGTTCCAACGCTTTCAACACATGAGCGTAGCTTGTTTCCTGAATAGATGCTCTCTTCATTTCCCACTAGCTTCCTTAGGTTTGTCATACCTTATAAGGAAGTCGAAATGTGAATTGTGGATCCAGAATCAATCCACCATGTGTTATGACTAACCTCAACCATATTTGATTCAAAACAAATCTAAGAGAGTGGATTACCTTTCTTAACGAGCTATTGCTGAAGCTTGGCGTAGTCCTTTTTCATGTGTCCATTCTTTTTACAAAAGAAACACTTGGACTCTTTCTTCTTAATGTCAATTTGAGCATGGATTTTTCCTTTTTCCTTGTCCTTAGCTCGATCCTTGTTCTTTCCATGGTTTGCCAGAAATGCACTTTCACCTGATTCCATAAGCAGTCTTGCCTCCTGTTGTACACACATGGTCATCAATTCATTGATGGTCCACTTATCCTTATGTGTGTTATAAGATATCTTAAATGGTCCGTACTGCTTTGGAAGAGTGTTCAGTAAATAGTGCACCAAGAAAGATTCAAACATATCCACCTCCAGCTTCTTAAGTTGGGCCGCTATATCTCTCATTGCCATTAGGTGCTCGCACACTCCTTTCACACTAGTGAGTCTCATTGATGAGAACTTCATGATTAGGATGCTGGCCAACGCTTTGTCTGAAGTGACAAATTGATTATCTATGGCCTTTAGCAAGGTCTTAACGTTGGTATGCTGTTCGACAGAACCACGTATCCCAATAGATATTTTCGTCTTAATATACATGACACTAAGACTATTAGATCACTCCCAACGTTCATGTAAAGCCACTTCAGTAGGAGTGCTGGTTTCAATCAATACGGGTTCGTCTTTCCTTATAGCATAATCTATATCCATGCACCCTAATTGGAGGAGAATTCTCTCCTTCCAAATCTTGTAGTTCTCTCCATCCAATTCGGGAACTTCTAGGTTAATACTAGCCTAAGGAAACACTACATAAAGGAAACCACATGCTTATGTATCAAAAGTTTCTGAGGCAAACTTAATTATGTATACCAATGTAAACATATTTTATTAATCAATTATAAATCTCAAACATAAAACTTGCCTTGTAGATTTGGGCTTTTATAAAGAGTGTAGATGGGTTCTTTGGGTAGTTGGCCTTTGGGTTTGTAAGGAGTTTGCAATTTTTTTTTATTTTAAAAATTGCACATTTGTAATTTTGATTGATTATTATTTGATTGAGTGGTTATAGGATAATTTAGCTGGGCAAAAGCACATTAAAAGTAGTTATGTTTGTTTTTACTTTTTTTAATTTTTGTGGATGTTTGGATTAAAGATTTTTTTTTAACAAGTAGTATTGAACTGAAGGTTCATGATATTAAGATAAGAGAAAAACTATGTCTGTAGTGGATGAAGATGATGATGACAATGATGAAGACTGAAGATGATAAGGATGATAGTGATGGTGATGGTGAAGTTATTCTTTAGTTTGAGGATGATTTGTGTGTTTATTAGAGTAGTTTGGGGAGTTTGGAAATTCAACTTAAGAGAGGATTTGTTCGAGTTTACCTTGAGTCTCACATTAAAAGTATAAGAGAAGTTATAAGGGTTTTTGTCTTATAAATGATCTATCAGGCTTGGTTTGTCAAGTGTCCTAAAGAGTTGTAAACACTAAACACCAATAGAATGGCTAAGGTTTGGGCTATTATAAAAGGTATAATTGGGTTCTTTGGATAGTTAGACTTTAAATTTGTAAGGAGTTTACAAATTTTCTCTTCTAAAATTGCATAGTTGTAATTTTGATTGATTATTAGTTTGGTTAGGTAGTTATAAGCCAATATGGTGCCAAACCATATTAAAAGTAATTGTGCTTGTTTTTACTTTCTTCAGTTTTTGTGGGTGCTTAATTGGGGATATTTTTTTTCAACAATTGGTATTAGAGCTGAAGGCTCATGACCTTGCAAAAGGAGAAAAACTATGTCTTAAGTGGATAAAGATGACGTTGACAATGATGAAGACCAAAGATAATGAGGATGACGATGAAGCTATTCTTCAGTGTGAGGATGATTTGCGTGTTTATTGGAGCAATTTGGGGAGTTTGGAGATTCAAGCAAAGAAGAATTTATTGAGGTTTGCCTTGAATTCTACATTTAAAGTGTTAGAGAAGTTATAAGAGTTTTTAAGTTATAAATTATTTGTTAAGCTTGGTTTGTAAAGTATCCCAATAAGTTGTAAACACTAAACACCAATAGAATAGCTAGTGTTTAAACTATTATAAAGGGTGTAGTTAGATTCTTTGGATTGTTGGGCTTTGGATTTGTAAAGAGTTTGTAATTTTTCTCTTCTAAAAGTTACACAGTTGTAATTTTGATTGATTATTAATTTAGTTGGGTCATTTTATGGTTGGGCTAAGTAGTTGTGTTTGTTTATGCTTTCTTCAGTTTTTGTGAATGTTTACATTAGGGATATTTTTTCCCAACATAACCAAACTTAGGGGTTAATATAATGTGTTTTAACGTTTAGGGTTAATTGTTAAATGCCTAATTCCTAAACCTGAACTTTCACCATACCATCACAAGTTGCTCTTGCTTTTTGGCTCTCTCCTCTTACATTCTCAACCTTATTTCCTCGAGCCATCTTTCTTCTTCGCCCCAACCTTTGGCCTTTCGACTTGATTTCCTTCATTAAGCATCGGTTGAGCCCTCCACCACTCTAGTCTGTTGAATCTCCGATGACTTGATCTCTCTATTTTTTCTTGCAAGTTTTTCTATTTTCTCAACTTAATACCAACATTTGTTGCCCTAATCTCAGATTTGTAAGTTTTCAATGTTGTGGTCAATTTCTTAATTTTTTTTCCTAATTTCTTAATTCTCATTCTAATTTCTTTATTCTTGCAGCTTACCTAGACAGTTAGCCTAGACTTCTACTAGACATCTCTCTACAATTCTCGCTGCACGTATCAACTCTGGTAGTGGTACTAAATCTAAAATCCTTCAGGTTTTTTTTTTATTTTATTTTTCATAGTGCACATCTGTGTGATGATAATAGAGATGTCAACGGGTTTATTCTAATCGGGTACCCGGAGCTACCCGTCTCGTTTAGATCGGATTCGGGTACCCGTTAATCGGGTTTTAATCGGGTTTGGGTAGTTTATTTACTACCCGTGACGGGTTCGGGTAGGGTTCGGGTATTACTCTTAGGGTACCCTAAACCCGAACCCGATTAGCATAATCGGATTAGGGTACCCGAACCCGATTACCGAACCCGATTTTTTAGCAAAATATGCTAATATGGAGACTTGAACCCTTGTTCTCAAGGTTTCAAGCAAAGCCCTTACCAGGTGAGCCACACGTTCTGTTTGCCATGATATGGCAAAAAAAATATTTATACAATAAAATTTTGTTGAGCCTAAAAAAATAAAAAAAAGCATAATAAAAATAATTATGAAATAAAATTAATTCTTAATTTAATTAATCAGTGATCTACTAATCTTCCAACTCGATGAACCCATCAAATAACTAGTACGCATGCAATAATAGTTTGACTAAAGATAATTAGAAAATATTGGTAGTATTGAGAGTTAAATTTTAAATTTGTAAAAATTTATATAATCTTTTAGAAGGTATAAGGGAAGAGTGCAATTCTTACACATTCATCATTTGCATATATGATATCATAGTATACTTATATATGAGAAATTGTACTTAAAATTGTAATTTTCAACTTTAATAAATTATTGTTGACTAAAAAATTTAATGAAAGATAATAATAATAATAATAATAATAATAATAATAATAATAAAAATTAAGTGTGGAATTAAATTAGTTAATTATGCTAAAGATAACATGGCACTCTAATTGACTATTGACATATATTATACTATTGTATATGTATATGATACATTGACCATTGACATATATTATACTATTGTGTATGTGTATGATACAAATTATATTTAATTGCAATTGTCAATTTTAGTAAAACATTGTTGACTCAAAAAATTACGAAATTAAATTAGTTAATTATGCTTAAGACAATAAGTATTTCAAGTAATCATATAGCACTAAAATTAAATTAATAATGATTTATAATTAGTTAAAATGCAATTATTACATGTTGGCCATTTATGTATATGATATAATAATATATGTGTATGATACTTTAATCTAGATTACATGAATATATCCTAAAAAATCAAATGGTTGAAATTAGATATACAATATTATATTCTAATCTATGATAATAGATTAAAATTGAAAATATTTTACGTTAAGTTAAAAGTTAAATAGCCTGTAACTTTAAATCAAATGATCTATGTAAAATATCAAATGGATCATATTGATGGATATAGCATTTTGTTATTATAAATTTATCAATTATCCTTAAGAGTTAAGATGACAATAATTTTATAGATATATCAAGTAATTACATTAAACATGAATTTAACTCAAATAATGCAGTCATTATTAAAAATAAAGTCTAACAAATATAAAATTTTAATTACATTTTTTTATTTTCAAATTGTGATTTTTTATATAAAAAAAATACCGTTGCATTCTACTATCCATTTCAATGTTAATAGGTTATTGTTGTTATTAAAAGTAATTAAGTTTATTTAGTTATTTTATCAATCATTAAACCTCTAATTATTTAAAGTTTTTGAGTGGTATATTTTCATTCTTTAATTGTTTTTGCATTAAGACAATGTATTATTAAATTAAAAGTTAAAAAAAATATTTAGCTAAGCCAAATAATTAAAAGTTAAAAAAAAAGTGAGAAAAACAAAACAAAAAACGTGCAGTGCAGTGTAGATCGGATTGAATTGTTTTTACCCTGTTAGTGTGCTTAGTGTAGTGTTCTGTGTTCATTCTTCAAGCTCCCACACCACACGGCCACACCATTCATTGACCCGATACCCACCAGATCCAACAGCGGTGACCTCAGATCTAGCACCGGCAAGCACAGATCTGGCAGCGGTGACCTCAGATCTACCTACGGCGAGCTCAAACCCAGGTGTGGTAGCTGTCTTCCTCTCTCCAGCTGCGCGGCAGTAGCCATTCTTCTCTCGAGCAGCGGCGCCGGCAGCAAGCCTCCGTCTCTCCAGCAGCGGCATCGGTGGTTGTAGCCTTCCTCTCTCCGACATTGGTAAAAACACTACACTAACAGAGTTGTTTTTACTAAAGCATTAACATTGTTCTGCTGCTATGCTTCTGCACATTTTTTTTTTACTTTTTTTTGCTTTCACACATGATATTATATATTTCTTATACAAGCTATGCATTGATTAATAATGGGTTCCAGAATAAATTACCGGATAAATAAATAAAAAGTTCACATATATATAAAATAAATTTCCATATCAAAGAGCTGTTCACCATTTTTGTTTGCAGTCTTATCTGTGCATACTAACATGAAACTTCGAAGCTATCTCAGCAACCATAAAATGACAATCATCCTGTCAAACAATTTAAGTGTACTGGAACTTTAGCCACAGTTCCATCCTTAACTTCAACCCACAGTTCCGTCCTTAACTTCATCTTTCCTACAAAGTTATGATATCAACCACTTAAATCAAAGACAACATACCATCTTCATGAGCCAAGACCAGAAACCCCTAGAGCAATAAATAAGCTATTTGGTCTAAACCGAAGTATCCATCGTAATTACAGTTGAGTCATCATTATTCATCGAGTTCCTAATGAGTTCATCATCAGTGGTATATTATTACGTTTGGTTAGAATAGGCTATAACAGTAGTCCAATCAGCCTTATTCTAGGTCTCAATTATAGGTTCATTTGCCTACAACTTATTGCGTGCAAGTATGAAATCTCAAGTCTCAACCATTCACAATGGACCAATCCATCTAAATCTCACGTGGATCCTCACCCTCATAATATGCAGCAAAAATAATAGTAAATGACATTAATCTCTTAATTATCCGCATGAGTAAGAAATTCTAAAACCATGCCCAAGAAAAGATAAAAATACCCAGCAGTATAAAAGACATGACAAACAATAACAGAAAAGCAGCATACCTGTCCTCTTTTGTAGCCTATGTTGTATGATTATTTTTATTTTACTATTGTAGCCGTTGCCATTGTCATTATTTTTTAGTTTAATTTAATTTAAACAATAAAAAATTAATAGAACGAGAAAACCAACAGAATTGCAAAAAACAAGAAAACCTAGGCAGCTCATAGTATTCCACAAACTGTCATTGTGTTGAAGATATTTGTTGTTAAATGAATTGTTATTATGTTGAACATACTTGAACATATTTGCTGTTAAATTAATTGTCAATGTGTTGAACTTTTTTTTTAAAATTGTTTGCAGGTCTTTAAAAAAATGGCAACAAATGGAAATAATGAGATTGTTGATGAGAATGATAAGGTTGCAACCGGTCCATCAATTATGGGTTCAAGCTCAGAAAACAATGATAATAATGCTCCTAGTATGCTGCCCTCTAACAGCCCTCCTAGTTTAACTCCAACAACATCTACTTCAACTAAACCTCCATTA
This sequence comes from Heritiera littoralis, assembly GCA_031772115.1. Classification (NCBI taxonomy): domain Eukaryota; kingdom Viridiplantae; phylum Streptophyta; class Magnoliopsida; order Malvales; family Malvaceae; genus Heritiera; species Heritiera littoralis. The sequence goes on along the minus strand of JAPDPK010000010.1, from coordinate 5,731,223 downwards.
TCCAAACGGCCTCGTAAATTAACTTCAGAGGTTTGGGAGCACTTCGAAAAGAAAAATATAAGTGGAGAAGATAAGGCAATATGCAATTATTGCAAAATTAGTCTTAAGCCTAGTAGCAAGAATGGGACAAAAGCTTTGTTAAACCACATGAATACTTGTTCAAGTAGAAGAAATTCAACCATCGAATCATGCTTTGAAAAGCAAAAGTTGATTAGTGTGGAGCAGAAAAATGATGGGAAAGTTCGGTTTGGGAACTTTACATTTGATCAAGAAGTTTCAAGAAATGAGTTGGCTCGAGCTATAATCTTGCATGAATATCCCATTTCTGTTGTGAATCATGTTGGATTTAGAAGATTTATTGCTAGCCTTCAACCTCTTTTCAAGATGGTTTCTCGCAATACAATTAAAGAAGACATTCTCAAAATTCATCAATCAGAGAAGGCAAAGCTAATGGGTGTGTTTGAGAAGCTGAAAAGTCGAATAGCAATTACAACGGATATGTGGACTTCAAATCAAAAGAAAGGTTATATGTCCGTGACTGCTCATTTTATTAATGATGCTTGGGTGTTGCAAAGTCGTATTTTGAGGTAAATAACTCTTTTGAACTCTTTAACATGTGGTACATAATTCATTAATGTTTATGAATAAATTGTTAGTAAATTAACTAATGTTATTTTTAAACATGTAGGTTCATTTACGTACCAGCACCTCACACTAAGGAAGTTCTCGCTGAAGAATTGATGGCTGCTTTGACTCAATGGAATATAGAGACCAAACTTTCTACTATCACCGTGGATAATTGCAGCTCTAATGATGGTATGGTTTCTATCATAGCAGATAAGTTATATTCTGAACTTTTACTTGATGGGAAAATCCTACACATGAGATGCTGTAAACATATTCTGAATATTGTTGTGAAAGATGGGTTATCCATGATAGAAGATGTAATTAACAATATTCGTGATAGTGTGGCATTTTGGTCTGCTAGTCCTTCTAGAGTGGAAAAATTTGAAGATGTGGCACGTCAAGCAAAAGTTCATGCACTAAAAGTTAAGCCTTGATTGTAGAACTAGATGGAACTCAACTTATTTGATGCTTCGAACTGCCATAGCATACAAAGATATTTTTCCTAGGTTGACTCTTAGAGATAAACTTTACACTAAAGTGCCCAGTGAGAAAGAGTGGGAGATGGCAGAAATTATTGTTGAAAAGTTGGAAATATTTTATAATGCCACTGAATTGTTTTCGGGGACAAAGTATCCTACTGCAAATTGTTATTTTGTTCAAATTTGTCAACTTAGAAATGCACTAATGAAGTGGATGTGTTCTGATGATAATGTTGTTAGTGCAATGGCAAAGAAAATGTTTGGCAAGTTTGAAAAATATTGGAGTGTTATTCATGTTGTGCTAGCTGTGGCTGTTGTATTGGATCCTAGGTATAAGATGAAGGTGGTTGAGTTTTATTTTCCTGACATTTTTGGTGATGATGCACCCTTTGAGATCGAAAATGTTAAGAGAACTTGTTATGATTTACTTCATGAATACCAAAATAGATCCTCCAAACCAAAGTCACATGCTTCTTGCACTTCAACATTAACATCATCTCTTCAAGCATCAAGTGTCCCTACTTCTCAACAAGAGGATTTCAGCAAGTTGGTTGCATTTCTTAGTTCATCTTCTACTAGTGTGAATGTTAAGTCAGAATTGGATCATTATCTAGATGAGCCAGTTTTGCCATGGACCCAATTCTTTGATATTCTTAATTGGTGGAAGACAAATGGGATAAAGTATCCCACTTTGCAAAAGATTGCTAGAGACTTTCTTGCTATTCCTATTTCTACAGTTGCATCCGAGTCTGCTTTTAGCACTAGTGGGAGAGTCGTGAGTAGTCATCGAAGTAAGCTTAATCCGGACACTTTGGAGGCATTGATGTGCTCTCAAAATTGGTTAAGGAGTGACATAGGAGGTAAACAATTCACTTATTATAATTATTTTTATTCATTTGTTTTTTTTTTCAAAAGGAATTTATTATTACATTTTACCTCAAGATTAATAATATTTATTTATTTATTTTATGTGTAGGACTATCTACAACTATGGATTCAAGTTGCATGTTTAATGATGATGAAGAATGAAGATGTCATGACTTGAATGATTTCAAATTTGTTTGTGTTTTTATTCAATTATGTTTGTTTGTAGTTGCATAAACATATTTCTATGTGTTTAAATTGTTTGTTGAACTATTATGGTTTGTTGAATTGTTGTAATGGATGTTTTTTTAATTTTATGTGCAAATATGAGAAATCGTGTTTAAAATTTTAGGTTTTAATTTTGAATTGTTGTAATGGATCTTCTTAAAATTTCGGTAATTGGGATGCTGACTTTAATTCCTTTTTGCTGGCTTTGCGGTTCTGAAACTTTTCCTTTTTTATTCCATATTTTTGTTCCATGTTCCTGAACGTTGATCTGAGTGTTTGTTCGACTTGCTTTGATTTTGGTGGGGAGTGGGAACAGGTAAAACATTGGGTTTGACTATTCGTGGAGTGGAATTTGTTTGTCTGTGTATGGAAAAAGAAAACGTAAATTTGTTTGTTTACCACTGGTTAGTGTTTTAGCCCTGGTATTTTTCTTTGATCTTTGTGCTGGCATCGCCCAGTTAAATGTAGTTTTTAATTCCTTTATGAGCAGTTTGGTTGAGCTGAAAAGAAATTTTATTCCGCCCCAATTTTATTGGGCTCACATTTTCAAATGTTTGATTCAATTGTGGATTTCGTTGTCATTAATTGGAAGTGTAAACGGGTATTTAAACGGGTTAGGGTAATAAACAGGTAATATAAAAATTAATAGGGTAGGGTTCGGGTAGTACACTTAAAAATTAATCGGGTTTTTATAGGGTTCGGGTTTTATTAATATTAAACGGGGTCGGGGTCGGGTACCTCAAAATTGGCGGGTACCCGCCCCGTTGACATTCCTAGATGATAACGTAAAGATTCCAATATAAAGTTCCAAATAGAAACCCTTTTCTAAAAAGTATTCTTTGTATCAAAATGAATATGACTAATAAGAATATATATTAGATCATGTAGAACAAAAATGGCTTTTGTTAGATTTGTATATATTATTAAATGTAACAGTCATGTTAGCTGATGATTTCAAAAACCAAGCTTTTAATATATTTGTTTAACTATTCGAGTTTCTGGAAATAGAATGAGGGACAATAATAAAGATATGTTTTTATTCAAGGTTGATTGTCTGTTACTATGGAATGTTTACACTCAACATCAACAAGATGTTAATAGGGAAAAAAAGAATAAAAACTGTGTGTTGTCTCTATATTGTATAGAACTTTCAACTAAGATTTTCTTATAAAAATTTGCACAACATTCCTCACGAGAATTTGTAGTGGTATGAGTAGAGGAAGATGTTGATGTTGCATTTAAATGAACTCTTCCTTCACTATGGTGTTCTCTTTCTTCAGATTATGACCGTTGTGGTCTTTGTACTAATGTTCCTAATGGTTGGGGACATATAGGCATTAGGTAGCCACCAGGATGTAGATTTCATTGGTTAGAGTCACATTAGTTGTTTCCTCTAATGCCGCTGTTGTAGTCATTGTAGCATATTCTGGTTGAGGTACCCATATGCCTTTAACTACCACAAATTAAGGTGCTTGTGGGTTGGAATTGTGAAGGATTGTTGAGCTTGGTTTCCTTGTATGCAATCTATTCTATTAGCTTTGAGATGAATAAATGTGTAGACACCACATTTTGTCCGGGGTCTTTTAATATTAATTAGACGATGAATCTAATTTTTGTATTATTACCTTGTTCATTATTAAAATAAAAATAAAAAAATAATAACAAAAAATAAAAAAATTAAAAAAATTAAAAAAATAAAATAATGACAAAAAAATAATGATAAAGTGGTCAAAGAAGGAAAACTTGAAAAAAAATAATAAAAATAAAATAAAAACAACACACAAGAAAAGAAAAAGGAGGAAACCCTAGAAAACTTTGGAAAAAATATTATAAAAGGAGGACTAGGGTTTTGAGAGAGGGGAGCCGCTAGGGGAAAAAACCCTGAAAAAAAGAGGAGAAAACCCTAGAGAGAAAACCCTAAAAAAAAAACCTAGAGGGGGGGGGGCGCTCTTAGTGACAGAGGGGGCGATCCGCATCATCATCCTGATTGCCTCTGTCATCTTCAACACAGCTTCTTGCAACGCCACTGCCCAAAACCATTTTCTTCTACCACTGTCATCGCACCTTTCATCGCTGTCCCTATCATCATCCTCGCTACAGCCCTGTTGTCCCAACCTCGTACAACATCGCATGAACCACTGGCCTGTATACTAACCCCTGCCATTACTACTCTGTTTGCACGCCTCTGCATCCATCCGCTCCGCTGCACTGCATCACGCCCTGTTTCATCGTCTTCATCACTGCACCGTGCATCATCACTATTCTCTTGGCTGCTACATCGCACTACTTGGCCACACATTCTTGCTGCATCACCATTTCCACGTGGAGAGGAGGCTGCAAGTGCTGCGAGAGGAGAGCAAGACGATAGATGGAAAGAAGACCATTGGATAACAGGTAGCCAACGGGGAACAGTTGCTTGATGATCACCCAGCCCCATCGTGCATCGTCACTGTCATCGCCTCTTGCTTCAACCCAAGCTCGTCTGTTTCACATCCAAAGCGTGCTGCACTGTTGCTGATCACTACTGCACAGCCTTGCCGAACCGCACCACCAGTCTTCCATCATCACTGCTTATCATCGCTTCCAGCTATTGTTTTCCTACTGTTGCCATAACCAGTTGTTTCTGTGGCTGTTGCACTATCGATCGTCCATTGTGCATCACGCCATCATATGGTACTTAGCTTTTTCTTCCTTCCAAAGGCTTGCTATTCCTTTGTCCACCCGATCTATAAAAGGACTATTATCAAGATGATTTTTTCATGCACGTGTTTGATCCCCACCATATCATCAATTTGGCTGCTGCTCAAGCACATCAAAATAAGGAAGTTTGGGCAAAAGACAAGGAAGCCGATTTCATCAGGTTTGCTTTATTATTTTATTAATGTTAAATCAATTATTCAATAGATTAATAATATTATATTTAGGTTGGTAATTGATATATAATTTGATATTAACATGTATTGGTAATAGTATTTCCATAACTGTTGCATGATAAAATAAACTCAATTAATAAATTACTAGTTTCAAGATAGTATATGCTGATAATAATAAATTAACAAGTGGACATAAAATTTAGTGTGTGCTTTAATCTTAATTTGCATATTCATAAATTTAATTACTAATTTGCATGTGATGTAGTACATTGATAAGATAATATTAGTTTAATTTGCATGTGATTTAATAATAAAAATTCAATTAATAATTTTGTGTTATAATTAAATATGATTGATAATTTGTTAAATGTGATGATTTGTTCGCATGATTATGATATATTTAGTTTGTATGATTAATTTTATGATGCGTGGGATAGATTTCAAAAAACTTTTAGGAAATAAGACCCTTAAGAAAATATTATTAAAATTCGAATTAAAAAAATAATAAATTAAATAAAAGCATAAAAGATAGAAGATGAATTATTCCGACGATGGAATTTTAAAAGTACTGCACTTGAGTAGTGCTTTTAGATATCTTGAGGTGAGGAGATTCTTCTTAAATCTTACCAGCTTGATGGAAGATTTAAAAAGATATTTCCAATATTTAAAATTCAAATTTATTATTAAAAATTGAAATAAGAATTAGTTAAGATTAATTACAGCTAAAAGAATAAATAATCAAATTAGAAATTAAGAATTATAAAAATTAACATATTAGAAATAAAATAGAATAAGATAATACAAATATAAATATTCCGACGACGGATCTCCGAGGGGATTGCGATCGAGTAATACTCTCAGAGATCTTGAGGTGATGAGGTCCTTTTTAAGTCTTACCAGCTTGATGGAAGATTTAAAAAGCCATTTCCGATATTTAAAACTCAATTTATTAAAAATCGAAATAAGAATTAATTAAAATTAATTACAAATAAAAGAATTAGTGATCAAATTAGGAATTAAGAGTCATAAAAAAATTTTAATATATTTAGAGATAGAATAAAATAATATAGTTATAAATATTCCGACGATGGAACTCCGAGGGGATTGCGATTGAGCAATACTCTCAGATATCTTGAGGTAAGGAAGTTCTTTTTAAGTCTTACCAGCTTGATGGAAGATTTAAAAAGATATTTTCAATATTTAAAATCCAAATTTATTATTAGAAATTGAAATAAGAATTAGTTAAGATTAACTATAACCTAAAAGAATAAATAATAAAATTAAAAATTAAGAATTATAAAAATTAACATATTTAGAAATTAAAATAGAATAAAAATAATAAAAAAATACAAATTATCCGATGACGAAATTCTAAAGGGACTGCGCTTGAGTAGTACTTTTGGATGTCTTGAGGTGAGGAAAGTTTTTTTAAGTCTTGCCAGCTTGATGGAAGATTTATAGAATATTTCCAAGATTTAATAAATTAAATTATAAAAATAAAAATTAAATTAGATTAGATTAAAAAATAGTAAATTAAAATTAGGTTCAATATAATAAAGAATAAAAATCAAATTAATAAATTAGAATTAAAATTAGAAAAGAATTAAAATAAATAGAAATTAAATTAAATATTTTAATAAATGTGAATTATACCGAGGATGGAATTTAAAGGGAATTGCGCTTGAGTAGTTTCTTTAAAAATTCCTAAGGTGAGAAAGTTTCTTTAAGGTCTTACCAGCTTGATGGAAAGTCTTTAAGAAAATCTTCAATATCAAATAATACATGTTTATTTAAAGATATAAAAATATATGAAAATAATAATTTATAAAAGAAAATAATAACAATAGAATAAAATAAGATAAAATAATAAATAGAAATTGGATAGGAGTCAAAATAGGATTTGCATAAAAATATCTAAACAATCTGACGACGGAGCCTCTTCAAGAAGGGCGATTGGTCCTACTTGAATACTCTTGAGGTGAGAATAACTTTTAAGTTGTCCAACCAGCTTGATGGAGGAGACTTAAAAGATTTTTCAATATTTAATTATATCGAAATTAAAGTAAAAGGCAAAATTAAGATAACCTTAGATCACTTGGTACCATTTGAGGATGGGCGTTGTGAGGGTGCTAATCCTTCCTCACACGTAACCGTACTCCCGAACTTAGAACTTTTAACGTAGACCAGGCCTTATCCTTAGTTTGAATAGGTGACCAATCACACCTAGGTTAGAATGATTGGTGGTGACTCCATAGTTTTGTGTCTAGCTATTAGGTTTCTCCCGAAACTTGATACGTTACGACAAAATGTATCATTCTTTTTTCAATGGTATTTTACTTGAATTTTGCTATTACAATCATATCATGTTTTTCTAGGCCTTTATGTTTGCTTTTACGCTTTGCTTCTCTTTTTTATTTTGCTATGTTTGAAGGATTGAGGTCTTGTAATTAAGTATAAGCTAAAAAAAAGGAGGAAAGAGAGGAAACTTTCATGCTTTAGGACTTCCATGTATATAATCTATTGAAAAATCCAATAGTTTTGAGCCTTTTTCAATATGATTTTTTGATTTTTTTCCATTCTTTATCTCCTATAGTATAATTATCTAATAGATTGATCTTTTCTTCTTTGTTCTATTTGATTGGATTTCTCAAAATTGAAGAAAACAACAAGCTATTAATTGTTGCTATATTCTACAAAGGAACTAATCAAACTATATATATATATATGTATATATCTATATATTTGCAGATGTCTACTATAGGATACTCTCTTGCTCCTAGTCCAAACAATATGGATGAATTTGGAAGTTCAATATCTGAAGCTTTAGGTCAAAAGTTTGGGCTCATTTTCTATGTTTACTAATAGTAAAGGTTTGACAAAGGGTAGATACAATTATTGTAGTAAGGAATTTTGTTGTGGTGGAAAGAAAACTGGCACTGGACTAAAAATATCATATACACTTATGCAACCAAAATCCAAATAACATTGATAGTGCACAAGCCAGTTTGTTTTGCAAAGTAAGGGTATTAAAGCGGAAGGAAATATTAGCATAGATGTTTGAGCAAGAGGCAACTAGAAAAAGTTTAGCTTTTATGATTGTAATTGATGAATTACTCTTTAGGTTTGTAGAAAGTGAAGGTTTTAGCAAATTTATGTATATTGCATGTCTTAGATTTCATATTCTTTCATGATCTACAATTACTAGGGATATTTATCAACTTTATTTAGATAACAAGCAGAAATTGAAACAAGTTTTGAGACATTCATGTTAAAGAGTGTGTATAACAATAGACACATGGACATCTTTGCAAGGAGTGAATTATTTGTGTCTTATGGCTCACTTTATTGATATGAGTGGAAACTAAACAAAAAAAATCTTAAACTTTTGTCCAATTTCCAATCATAAAGGTGGGGCTATTGGCAAGCTCATTGAGAAATGTTTGATTAGTTTAGGGCTTTAGAAAGTGTTTATTGTCACATTGATAATACAAGTACAAATGATGTTGCTATTGGATACTTGAAGGAAAAATTTTGGCATTGAGAGAATTGCATTTTAAATGGTCAATACATTCATATGAGTTGCATTGCACATATACTGAATTTAATTGTAGCTAAAGGCTTGAAAGAAAGAAATAAAAACGATTGCTTGTGTTAAGGGACAATGAGATATCTGAGGTAATCTCTTTCTAGATTGAAAAAAATTTAAAGAGTGTGTTGAGATTGAAAATATAGATAACAAAATTTTGTTGTGTCTTGATGTTTGTAATAGGTGAATTTTGTACTAGGTGGAACTCCACCTTCTCAATGTTGCATAGAGCTCAGAAATTTGAAAAAGCTTTTGGGAGATTCAAAGAGTAAGATAACAATTTTAGAGTTGAACTTGAGTCGGGAGATTAGAGGCTTAGGACATTTTTAAAACACTTCCATGAGCTCAAATTGTGAGTTTCAAGCATTGTACATGTCACATTCAACATTTTATTTGATAAATTTTTTGAAAAGAAATCTCTATTAGAAAACGCTCAAATTAATAATGATTTGAGTTTGTGCGATGACCATGATAATGGAAGATAATTATCATAAGTATTAAATAATTAATTAATAATTACTAATTATTAATGATTAATTATTAATTTGTTAAATATTTAATATTATTTAGTTATTAAGTAATAATAATTGTTAATTATTAGTTGTTAATTATTAAATACTAATTATTAGTTAATAAGTTAACCAAAAAGGATTATTAGTTAATAAAAAGTAATTCTATAAATGTTTACTTTGTTCATTTCATGGAATTGTTAAATCTTTGAGGGACAAGAAAAATAACAGTTTTTTATTCTAAAAGAATTGCCATTCTAGGAAATAAATATTTTTTGCTAAAAAACATAAACCAAATTAAAGAACTGAATGGACCATGAAATAGGAGGAGAATAAATTTGTAATTATCCCAAGCAAACCTGCCCTAAAGATTATTTGAGACAATGAATGATTGAGACAGCTAACTTTATATTTATTTTCGTAGCTAAAAAGCAGTATGGTACATGTACAAGGGATGGATCTCCACCACAAGTATTAACTACTCAGTTAATTTTTATTGCGTCTTGATCCATTCATGGACCATCTTTTGAGTGTCCAATCGTTGGAGCTAAATAATTAATTTACCAGCCACCAGGAGAAAAATAAAATATGATGGAAATTTCTTCTTTAATTTTTCTTCCACCAGTGATAGTTTTCAAGGATTATATTTTTAATTTCATTGATTTTTAATAAAAAATAACATAATCAAATTTTGTTATTTAAAAAAATTAAAGAATCATCTAATGCTTATAAAATAACATAATAATTAATTTAATTTTTTTGTATTCTTTTGGATACAAACGTTAAATTTTGTTGTTTTTTATTATTTTACGTTAAAATATTTGTTAATATAATAATAAAATTTTAAATTTAATAAAATTAAATATAACAATAAAATTCAAAATTAAATTATAGTATACTGACCTTAATTTTTTTCCTGTAAAACTTAGGGTATACTTGGTAGTAGGGGTGTAAACGATACACTGGTGCTCGCAAGCTACTCAAGGCTCGACTCGAAAAAAACTCGAACTCGACTTGATTCTTGTCGAGCCGAGCTCGAGCTCGAGCTACTCGAGCTATCGAGCGAGCCGAGTTCGAGTAATATGATACCTGGCTCGAGTAGCTCGCGAGCCTAATCGAGTATTTAATATTTTAATATATATTTTATTATAATATTATAAAACTACGTATATAACCTAAAAAAACCCTAGCTTAATACCTTTTCTTTCCTTTTCCGTTTCTTTAAAGTTTAAACTTCCTGAAAGCACACATAGCACAACGGCACCCCTCAACTCATTCTCCCTTCACATCGGCCACTGGCGACAACCCCTCCCTCAGCTTCAACAACCTTTTCACCTTCAGATGTGGCCTCCCCTCACCGGACGAGTTCCATCCACACCAGATCCGATCCCCGCAAACCAGTGTCAAGGAGTATCTTCCTTAGATTCGGCACCGACGGGACCTGCAGCCCACAGCCCTCAGATCTAACACCAACGAGACCTGTAGCCCTCAGATCTAGCATCGACGAGTAGGGATGGCAATGGGTACCCTATAAACGGGTACCCGGTGCTACCCGCCCCGTTTAAGAAGGGTTAGGGTAGTGTATAATCGGGTTCGGGTAGTGAAATTACTACCCGTCACGGGTTAGGGTAGGGTTCGGGTAGTTACCTTAGGGTACCCGCTACCCGAACCCGATTATAAATAATAATTAATTAATATAATATTTATATTTTTAATATATAAATTATTTATTATTAATGTTTTATTTAATTAAATTAAATCATTATCTATTATAATTATGATTTTTAACTTTAATTCATTTTTATGAATTAAATTAAATTTATTAATATAATGTTTTAATTAAGTAATTCCAAAATTGATTTTAAATTTAAATTTAAAAGTCAAACTTTGACTTAATAAATGGGTAGTTAAACGGGTTCGGGTAGTTAAACGGGTATTTTATATTTTATAGGGTTAGGGTTCGGGTAACATAAATAAAAATAATCGGGTAGTTAATAGGGTTCGGGTATTATTAAAGTTAATCGGGTTCGGGTTCGGGTATCCCAAATTTAGCGGGTACCCGACCCGTTTACATCCCTATCGACGAGGCCATAACCCTTAGATCTGATGCCGACGAGACATGTAGGCCCTCAGATATGGCACCGACGAGGCCACAGCCCTCAGGTTTAGCATCAACGAGGCCACAGCCCTCAGATCTGTCGCCGACGAGACCCGTAGCCCTCATAACTGACGCTGATGAGACCTGCAGCCCTCAGATCTGACGTCGACGAGGCCACAGCCCTCAGATCTGGCTTTTCCTCGACCTTAGCAAACCCTCTCGGTTGGCCTCACACAGTCACTGCCCTATCCACCCTCACACGTGCGACACACCTCTCCTTCAGTCAGTTATGGCAATATTGATTGTTTGGCATATATTGTTTTGCAACATTGTGCTGGCATAAATTGTTTGGCTATCCTAAAGTCATCCGTCTTTGATGGGTGCAACTATCTATTCACTGCAAGTCGTGATGCACGCTCAAGAGATAGGCACTGGGTGAAGATGCCGCCACTTGCTCTGCTACATTTGAATCACATGTTGATTGGGTACCTTCTTTTTCACCAATGACAGTTTACTTTCGGCTTTGAAAATGACTGTCACACTTTAGCCGATAATTTTTTTTATTGCTAATTTTTCGTTGGGAGGGTTTGAAAATTAGTTTACTTTCCATTTTTGGTCTATTGTAGTGTTGTGTCTTGATGTATGATCAAATATCATTGGTTGCTTAATAACCAACTTTTAGAGAAAGTATTTCACTATGCACTTCAATTATATCAATACTCAATAGTCAATTTAAATGTTGACAGATCTTTTGTCTTCTTTTTCTTCAGTTTGTGGAATTCACCATCCAATTATCTCAAATATAATGATATAATATATCTCTGTAACTGTTTAAGTTTTGATTGAGAAATAAAGTATTGTGTAGGTAAATGATACTGCAAGTGCTGGTTATAATACACTTATTTCCTGTTCGTCAAACACCATATTGAAGGTTTGTTGTTAATTAATACATTGTCTTTGGCTGTTCTCTTTTTGACTAATTTCATTAAGTTTTGACGTACTCTTTCTTTGGGATATACTAGACATGGAATTGCTTGTCTGATGGAAGTTGTACCAAGACTCTCTATCAACACTCTAACTATGTCACATGTCTAGCCGCAACTGAAAAAAAATATAATTTCTATATCAAATCTTCTTTGGATTTTATTGACTGCATGGATGAAAGGTTCCTTATAGTGCAGTATGTCAAAAGACACACTTATGGTTACTTAGATTCTTACTTGTGTTTATGTCGATGATAATTCCTTTTTAAACGAGAATGTGTTGCGTGTTGCTGTAGTTTGGCATCTTTTTTATTTTGTTTTGTTATGTAGGCTTATTTGAATGATCAAATATGACAGTAGAATAAGTGTATCCTCTGTTAGAATGAATATTGTCTTTTTTTTCTTTTGCATTTGTAGGTAATAGATGTAATAAAAAAGCAAGATATTTGCTGTTGGAGGCTTGGAGCTGGTAATGGATGTGATAATGGATTAGTTGTTGGATTTGATAATGGATCAACTGTTGGAGCTAGTAAAGGATCTGATGTTACTATTTTTTTATTGTTTATTTCATAATTTCAAAATTATGTAAGACTTTATAATTTTCCAAACGATTAATGATGTATGTGAGTTGTGTGGTCTTAAGTTTTTTTTTTAATTTAAGATTTTCATTAATGTTGATATTGTGTGTTATTATTATTAAAAATCATTATATTTTATTATTTTTAATTGATAATATTTTTATGTATATCAAATAAATTCGAGCTCGAGTTCGAGCTCTAAGTCCAGCATGAAAATCAAGTTCAAACAATTGAGCCTAATCAAGCGAGCTCGAGTAGCTCGTTTTTTATCTCAAGTCGAGCTCGAGCTCAATAAATAAGGCTGGACCGAACTCGAGCCGAGTATCGAGCACCGAGTTTCTAAGTCGAGCTCGAGCACCTCAATGTATCGGCTCGGCTCGATTACACCCCCACTTGCTAGGCAGCAATTTTCAATGCTAAAAAAAGAGAGTTTAATTGACCAATTTCCACAGCTGTCTTTCCGGGAACCAAATCATAGTTATGCTCTTTCACCCAAAAAAAAAAAGTTATGCCCATGTCAAGATATATGTTCACTATGAGCACGGATTTTTTTTCAATTTTTAATGTTTTAAAATCTTTCAATAAAACTCATAAGAAAAATAATTGAAACATAAAATTGAAATAGAAGAATGATAAATGTAGGGAGCAAAGTGGAGAAGGGGTTAAAAAAATATTTTAAATATCAAAATTTGATTTTAAAAATATTTATTTAAAATATATATTTAAATTTTATTTAAGTTTTTTTAAAATAGATTAAAGATAGCGGTTAGTTTTAAAGAGACAAGAGATTAAGAATATAAATTGATTTTAACGATGTAAGATAGTGGATATTTAGTTTTAAATAATAATAATAATAATAATTTTATGTATTTAAAATGACTTATATGTCATCAAGAAATGATGTTCAAGTAGACGCCCGCGTAGCATACTTATCAAATTTGTTTGTATTTTGTAGGCTTAATAGCTAAATATACACTCAATTTTTTGCACAAAATGTATATAATCTTTTAGCATTTTGCATGTAAATCAGTTCATAAACTTTTATTTTACTGTAAATCAACCTTTAACCTTTCAAAATTATTAAATTAAGTCTAAATCTGTTAAATGACACTAACTTACGAGTTAGTATTGCACACGTAGCATATCATCTAACAACCAATTAAGCTATCCACGATAACTTCCATATAGGATGTTCAAACGGTAGTTAGTGTCATTTATTGGATCTTGACTTAATTGCATGATTTTGAAAGATTAAGAGTTTATTTACAGTAAAATAAAAATTTATCGACTAATTTTCATGCAATAAAACATTGAGGGTTTATATCAATTTTAGTTAAAAGGTTGAGTGTACATTTGGCTATTAAACCTATTTTGTAATTAGACTTGATAAATTGTGCATATAATTCATGTTGTGTCACATAAAATCGTATTATTATCGTGTAAAATACAAAATTTTAAGTTTTACCATATATATATCTATATATATATATATATATATATATATATATCTTCTACTAAATTTTAATTGATATCACATTCGTATATTTTATTTACTCCATCGTTAAAAAGTTAGAGCTTCTACTATTTCAGTTTGGTCCTAAAGAGTTCATGGTGTTGGGGTGAATATTGAAGGCTTAATACTTAAAAATGTCCTTCGCGTTTACCAAAAATTAAATTAAGCTCTCAATGTTTAATTATATGAAAATCAATTCTAAATATTTTAAAATAACAGAATTAAATATATTTCCGTTACTTTTGTACAGTAATAAAAGTTAAATCCATTGCTCTCATTCTTAATGCTCGTTAGCTATTATACTGACCAGTGGTTCCAAACAGCCCAACAAATTCAATGCAGAGTCTCAAACCTCTCAAGTACATATCACAAATCCTGTGCTTGAGCTGCGTCCGCATAGATCTTACACTAATAGGCTGAAACTAATCTCATTTCAATTAAGCAGTCGCACTCAAATAAATTTTTTGATTTTTTATTATATAAATTTTTGATTTTTTTATTATACTTCCGAACACCACCCTAAGTTCTTAACATGTTAGTGTCGGCAAGGATGCAAATGTGGCTCAAGGATGACGGTTCCTAAGTGGTGGCTTAAAGATGGCAGTGGAGGTTGTGCTGGTGGGCGGAGGTGGTTACGGTGGTGTGGTTGGTTTTGGAGGTTGGTATGGTGGTCGTAGGGTCTTTTTTGCAGTCTTTCAGGCCTTTTTTTTTTTTGGAATTTGGGTTTTGAAGTTTTGTGGCTTTGGGATAGATGAGTTTGCAGTGTACTTATTTTTATAAAAAGGCTTAATAGCCAAATAAGCCCTCAACCTTTAGCCCAAAATGGAATTCAGCCCTCAACGCATTATTGCGTGAAATTCAGTCCATAAACTTTTATTTCAGTGGAAATAAACCCTCAACCTTTTAAAATTATGCAATTAAATCCAAATCTGTTAAATGACACTAACTGCCGTTAGTATTGCACACGTGGCATGCCACGTGGCAGCCAACTAAGCCATCTACATCAGCTTTCACGTTAGATATAGTAACGGCAATTAGTGTCATTTAACAGATTTGGACTTAATTGCATAGTTTTAAAAGGTTGAGGGTTTATTTCTACCAAAATAAAAGTTTATGGACTGAATGTCACGTGCTAAAAAGTTGAGGGTTGAATTCTATTTTAGGCTAAAGGTTGAGGGCTTATTTGGTTATTAAGCCGTATAAAAAAGGACACTGAGAAATGATAATATGAGGGTGGGGAAGGCTAGAATAGACAAGTTGGAGAGAGAGAGGAAACAAGGTTGGCTAGCAAGCAACATGAAATACACTGTCGTGCACTACAGCAGCCTTTTAGCTCCATTTTTTTTTACCTTATTTTAAAAAAATTAATGGATTTGGATTTATTGAACCTTGTGTTTTTAAGCCCAAAAGAGAAAACCCAAATGGAGAAATTCCAGATGTTGCAAACTCTTCTTTTGCACAACCATTTTTGGTTAAAAAGACTATAAAGCCCCTAATCTATGTAAGAAAAAAGTGGATGCATTTAGCAGTTCTCCCAAGAATGATTTAGGCATTTTTGTTTGGACTAAATTGTAATTTAACTCTAAAAATTAGATATAATAAGACACAAATGAATCAACAAAATAAAACTCAAAATATTTTAATAAACTCAAATCAAGTATGTTCACGTAAAATTAAGATCCGTTTTTATCCGTTCTAAATGTTTGTTTGAGTAAAATTAAATTTTCTACACGATACATAAAAAAATCTACATATAGCATAATTTTATATGACTTATAAATAGATATGACAATTCGTGTATATATTCGTGTCAATACGCCAAACAAAATTTTTTTTTAATTTTGTCATATTCATATATAATTTTTATTCAATTTTAATCCGTATCCCTTTCATATATCTTATTCATATCATCTTACTCAATTTAAATTTATATCATTTTCATATATTTTATTCATTTTTATCGTGTTATCGTATTGTATCTAAAATTGCCAATCAAATCTACCTACAAAACTACAAACATGCACTACTCAAAAGAGTAAATTTTCAGCATGATAGCAATATAACAATTATGTTTATATTATCATAACTAGTAATTATAAACTTAAGCATAGAATCGCTAACTTCTGACAATCAAACGCCAAACCCACTCAAGGTCCTCTTTCTCCATAAAAACCAGATTTCTAGAATTTGGGAGGCGGCAAATGAAAGACGCAAAATGGCAAATTGGAACCCCACTACTGACCGAAATGAACAGAACGAAAGCACAGACTTGTTGGACACTTGTGCTAATGACAACCTGTGGCTTATGTTCCTTGCAGTTCAGAAAACCAAAAGAAATAATTGGTATGGTACTAGTGCGTTAATCAAACATGGATCGAGTCTAACACTCATTTTTTGCAGGAGCGAGTTTACTACCTCAAAGGACACACCAATCTTAGCTGTTAGCTGTTTGTTTTTTCTTTTAACGTAGTGTACCTAAACATTTTCTTGACCATGTACCAAAAAAAAGAAAACAAATCCATCGCATGCTCCCGAGTCCTTCACCTGCATTGATGAATCAAGAGCTTCGCCGCCATTCCTTGAAGTTACCTGTTGTATCAGACACTTGTTCCATTGTTTCTGATTCACAATATAATGAATCAAGGCCTCTAACCCTGTTTAAAATAATCAAGCCTTTTCTATTTCACTTTTATTTACATTTAACAAAAGCCGAATGAATTTACTTGCAGATACAAGAGGGAGGGTCCGAAAGAACCCTCAACTATTCAACATCAACATCAAGGAGAGAAATTACAACTAAAAAATCATTAAGCAAAGTAGCATATTCCCCGGAAAGCCATTCTCATGCAAACAGTTTAGATGTCCATTTCATCAACATCATCGTCTATATCTTCAATCTTCATCTTCTTCACCGCCTGGGCAGCATCACTCCTTGACCCGTTCGGTAAATGGATCAATACCTCCGACTTTTGTCCAGTGGTGGCATTAACTAACCCTCCGTTCTTCTCAACCTGATACACCAAGTTACTGCCATTTGGAGCTGTGTCGATGTAAACCGTGGAGTTCTCATCGATTTCTTCCCTCACAAGCAGCCTCGACAGCTCTGTAACAACCTGCCTCTCAAGCCATCTCCTAATAGGTCTTGCACCATAAACCTGAACGGAAAAAGCAAACATTTTATTTCTGTAAAAACAGAGAGCATAGGAAATATATTGTTATATTTAGTAATATGCATTGACACTTACTGGATCATAACTCTCCGCTAATATGTAATCCAAAGCTGAATCTGTTACAGCCAATGCAATGCCCCTCTCAGCAAGGCGGCTTGCAACATCCTTCATTTGCAATCTAGCAACTTTCCTCAGTTGCTCATGTGAGAGTGGATCAAAAACAACAATCTCTTCAAGCCTGTTCAGCAACTCTGGCCTAAAGTGTCGTTTTACCTGTCAAACAACCCAATTCTTATATTAGCACTAAGGCTTCAAAAACTCAATTCCAACAGAAAACAGAAATATCCCGCGGTAAGGGTCTCTGGTATAAGAAATGGGTCATTTAACTACCTCTTGCATTACTCGATCGCGAGCAACTTGCATAGTACATTTCTCCATAAGTCCTGAGAGAAGATGCTCGGCTCCAAGGTTTGAAGTCATGATAATCACTGTATTCCTGAAGTTGACAGTGCGGCCTTGACCATCAGTTAACCTGCCATCATCCAAGACTTGAAGGAGGGTGTTAAAGACAGATATATGCGCTTTCTCCACTTCATCAAAAAGTACAACACTGTAAGGCCTCCGCCTCACAGCCTCTGTAAGTTGTCCACCTTCCTCGTGTCCAACATATCTAAAATACAAACAGAAAAATGAGTTAGTATCATATAACATCCACAAAATACAAATGTAGTTGCATGTGGATGAAGAAGCATCGTACCCAGGTGGTGCCCCGATAAGTCGAGCAACTGAGTGTTGCTCCATATACTCAGACATGTCAATCCTGATTAGCAGGTTCTCATCATCGAAGAGTTGTTCTGCTAGTGCCTTGGCAAGCTCCGTCTTTCCAACACCAGTTGGACCCAAGAAAAGGAATGAGCCAGTTGGCTGTTGAGGCCTTCCTAATCCAGCTCTTGACCTCAAAACAGCCTCCGCAACAGCATCAACCGCTTGGTTTTGCCCCACCACTCTCTGATGTAACCTCTGTGCCAGCCCAATCAACCTCTCTTTCTCATTCTGTCCAAGACTTGCGACAGGAATTCCAGTCCAGCGGCTTACAACCTCTGCTATCTGTTCTGGCCCAACTGTTTCTGTTAACATTAAATTCTCATCTGTGGTTCCTTCAAGCTGGGCTATTTCAGATTCCACTTCCTGAATCGCTCCATATCTCAAATCAGCAGCTCTAGCCAAATCATATCTCCTTTCTGCCTCCTGTAAGGCGAACAAGAGCTCTTCTCTCTTCTGCTTTAGTCGCCGAATCTCATCAACCCTTTCTTTCTCCTTTCTGTATTTCATCATGAGTGGCTGAAGCTTGTCCCTCAAGTCATCAAGCTCTTTCCGAACCTAAGTGGAAGAAACAAGAGTTAGATCCAATATGAGGAGGAAAACTAGCATAATCCATCTTTTTTCTTTTTGAGAGCTAACACTTACTTCAACCAGTCGAGCTTTGCTAGCTTTATCCTTCTCCTTTTCCAATGCATGGAGTTCAACTTCCAGTTGCATTCTCCTTCTTTCAAGATTATCAATTTCTTCGGGCTGACTGTCAAGCTGAACTCTCACATTTGCACAAGCTTCATCAACTAAGTCAATTGCCTTGTCGGGAAGACGACGTCCTGAATCAAATAAAGAAATATATACAAATGATTATCATCTAGAACTCAGCACAGAAAACCAAATTTCTAAATTCAAATGTCTCTTGATCATATATTTGTAAAAAAGAAATATGACATACCAGTAATGTATCGACTTGATAACTGCGCCGCCACTACCAGGGCACGATCTTGAATCCTAACGCCATGGTGACCTTCATATTTTTCTTTCAAACCTCGGAGGATGCTAATTGTGTCTGCAACATTAGGCTCAGCCACATAAACCTGCTGGAACCTTCTCTCAAATGCAGCATCCTTTTCCACATACTTCTTATATTCCTCGAGTGTAGTGGCACCAATGCACCTAAGTTGACCCCTAGCAAGCATAGGCTTAAAGAGGTTAGCTGCATCCATGGAACCCTCAGTTCGACCAGCACCGAGCACCAAGTGGATTTCATCGATAAAGAGAATGACTTTGCCCTCAGCTTCTTTAACTTCTTTCAGAACTGCCTTCAATCTTTCCTCAAATTCTCCTCTATATTTGGCTCCGGCAATCAATGCACCCATGTCCAATGCAATGACTCTCACATCAGCAAGATTACTCGGAACATCTCCTCTCACAATTCTTTGAGCCAAACCCTCAACCACAGCAGTTTTACCGACGCCGGGCTCTCCAATAAGAACTGGGTTGTTTTTAGTTCTCCTTGAGAGGATCCTAATAACCCTTCTAATTTCCTCATCTCGGCCTATTACTGGATCAAGCTTCCCAGCCCGCTCAACAAGATCTCTCCCATAAGTTTTCAAAGCCTGAAATGTAGAGTCCCCGGAGGCACTCTCCACCTTTTTCCCTTCCTTTCCTCGAAGCATTTCAACCTCCGATTTCACACTTGCTGGAGCAACCCCAGCTTCTTTTAACAAATCTGCAATCTGGGAATCCTCAAGAAAGCCTAGAATCAATTGATCAACAGCCAAATGGGTATCACCACGTGCCTTTTGTGCAGCTTGAGCACGACGAATCCCCTTAATGAGAGAATTACTTGCAGGTACTTCATCTGGTGGAGGTGACTGTGATGGCAGCTTCTTCAAGGCCTGATTGAATACGCTCTCTGCAGCCTGGGCAGCGTTTTCACCTCCAGTATTGGAGATTGCTTGATAGAAGACGCCATTGGGATCAGATATTAAAGCAACTGCAAGGTGGAGGGGAGTCAATTGAGCATGGCCATTGCTCATCGCTAGCTCATGAGCCCCAGCAAGAGCCTCATTTGTCTTGTGGGTGAATTTTTCAGGATTCATTATCCTTTTTACTATAAAACCTGCAAAAAAATTCAATTCATACATCCATAACCATCTATATTCCTCAAAGTACAATCCCAACACATTCCTATTCCAAAAAACTCATTCTTCAGAAGAACAGACTTGAATGCAGCCATGATACTAATAACAAAAAGCATGACATTTACACATTCTAAAGCTGAATTTCAAGAAACTTTAACAATTTCAATGAAAAAGCAGTTATGAAACAAACATAGTGGGTTAAGAAGCAGCTTGCAATGCCATTCTTCTGCAGAGTGAAAGACAAAACCACGCCAAGGAAAAGAAGAAAAGAAAGAACACTTCTAAACACACACACACACACGCTTATATATAAACTTGACAAGGAAGGGCTTTTTCTTACCTACTGATCAAAGTCGAAACAAAAAATTGCTTCTAGTGAAAGGTGAAAACAGAGAGTTTCTTTGCTCTGCTCTGCTCTGCTTCGCTTTTTCTTGTTATTCTTTCTTTTCCTGCAAGAAGATTTCTTTGGTATTTGAGATTCCTGGCTCTATAACGTGATCTTCGATTTCGTTTGCAAAATGGAAAATTGTGAGGAGGAAAGGAGGAGAGTGGGCTTTTGTTGAGCAAAAGAGAGAAGTCTGGAAACTAACAGAAGCTTGTTACTAGAAACTACTAGAAACTTTTGAACGGCTGATTTGATGAGCTGAACCTCCTCGACTTGTCTGGAATTTTATCTCACTCGCCGCATGAGAGATTGCTCATCACGCACCTTTCCTTCTTATTCTTAAAAAATATTAAAATAATTTTTTTGATTTATGATAATTATTTTAACATGCTATTTGCAAAATACAAGTTTATGTATTAGACCCATAAATCTATGATAAATGTTCATGTCTTTTTATTGAGCGGTAAACCATTTTTAGGCTTTACTTTACATTGTTTCAATAAATTTAAATTGAAAATAAATTAAAAGAATATGAACTTTTTTCTTATTTGAGTTGGTGTCATAACGTATCAGGTTTCGGGGAAAACCTAATAGCTAGACACAAAACTACGGAGTCGCCACCAATCATTCTAACCTATGTGTGATTGGTCACCTATTCAAACTAAGGATAAGGCTTGGTCTACGTTAAGAATTCTAAGTTCGGGAGTACGGTTACGTGTGAGGAATGATTAACACCCTCACAATGCCCATCCTAAAATGGTACCAAATAATCTAAGGTTATCTTAATTTTTCCTTTTACTTTAATTTCGATATAATTAAATATTGAAGAATCTTTTAAGTCTCCTCCATCAAGCTGGTTGGACAACTTAAAAAAAATTTTCTCACCTCAAGAGTATTCAAGTAGGACCAATCGCCTTTCTTGAAGAGGCTCTGTCGTTGAATTGTTTACATATTTTATGCAATCCCTATTTAGACTCCTACCCGAATTTCTATCTATTATTTTGTCTTATTTTATTCTATTGTTATTATTTTCTTATATAAATTATTATTTCATATATTTTTATATTTTTAAATAAACATGAATTATTTGATATTGAAGATTTTCTTAAAGACCTTCCATCAAGCTGGTAAGACCCTAAAGAAACTTTCTCACCTTAGGAATTTTTAAAGAAATTACTCAAGCGCAATTCCTTTTAAATTCCATCCTTGGAATAATTCACATTTATTAAAATATTTAATTTAATTTAATTTCTATTTGTTTTAATTCTTTTCTAATTTTAATTCTAATTTATTAATTTGATTTTATTCTTTATTATAATAAACTTAATTTTAATTTACTATTCTTTTATCTAATTTAATTTTTATTAAGTTAATTTATTAAATCTTGGAAATGTCTTTTAAATCTTCCATCAAGCTGGCAAGACTTAAAAGAATCCTCCTCACCTCAAGACATCTAAAAGTACTACTCAAGCGCAGTCCCTTTAGAATTCCGTCGTCGGAATATTTATAGTCGTATTTATTATTATTTTATCTATATTCGTTTATATTTTATTCATATTTAATTTACTAAGAATAAACATGGATTATAATTTATTGAAGATTCTTTCAAAAGTATCCCATCAATTTGGCTCAACTTAAGAAAGAATCATCTCACCTAGACATTTTAAGATGTCTCAATTGACTTTCTCAAAATGTCATCATCGGTATAATCCACACTTATTTATTTGATTTTAATTATATATATTTATTATTCATATATTTTTTTAACCTTAGAATACTCGTCTAAATCATACAACATTGTTAAATCAAAATTATACGTGCAAACTAAATCAATGTACTATACTATAGTCATACAACAAATCAAATGACACAAATATTTTACAAGCAATTATCTACTCAAATTAATTATCATGCAAACTCATATTAAAATATCATACAAGTAATTATTAAATTAAATTGATATGTAAACTATTATCAAATTATTATGCACATTAAAATCACTAAATTATTAAAAACTAATTTAAGTTATCATATAAATGACAAAATCAATCAATATTGCACATAATTAATATAGCAAACTACCTCCTATGAACCAAAACTTTAATTGTTATTCTAATACTATTGTCAGCCTCTTAAAAAAAGAAAATAAAATAAAGTAAAATGCAAACCTGGCAAAGGATTGCTTTCTTTCTTTTCTTGTTTCTTTGTTTTCCTGCTACACGTTCTTTTTTATTCTTTGCTTTCTTTATCTTTCACGTAGCTTTCTTTCTTGCCATCTTCATGATACGATCAATAGTGAATCAAAACAGAAACGACACAGTACACCAAAGGCCTGAAGCAAGGAGCAATCGGACAGGGCATGCGTTGAAGAAAAAGCAGCAACACACGCCATGCACACAGCCAGCAAAGCTTCAGTTGCTAAGCTTCACCATGCAACCAACGGCAGCACTCCACATCCTGCACGGGCCATCATGAACGTAGCATCTTCCTCCTTCCTCAGCTATGGCAATTCACGCACCTACGGCAGCACACACGCAGCACCTTCAGCCAACAGACGGGAGTAGCAAACAGCTTCAAACAGAAACTCAGCCAGCAGGAACCACGTCCTCTACACCATCATTATGCACAGCCACGTCTTGCAATTAGATGTGGCTCAACATCGGCCAGTCAAGTGCAGCATAAAGCCAACGTCACTTGTTTCAACCTGCTCTGTTTAGTCCAGTTAGTCCGTGTCTGTTTCGCATTCACGCACCAGCCTTCCTCAAGTCCAGCAACACAGCAACGTTACGATCCTCACCGCACAGCTTCAGCAGAAATGCACGAACAAGCGACTGTCACCAGCTTTATCTCTCTAAAAGTTATTACTAATCTAAAATAAAATAGTAAAGGAAAATTGCAGAAGAACGGTGAAGATCGGCTGTTGTCACTCTAGGCTCTCCCCCTCAATTTGTATGCGACCCCTCCTTTATATATATTTTTTTTCAAAACCCTAGTTCCCTCTTCCTCTAAACCTAGCCGACCTCTTTATAATCTTTCCTTCTTTTTTTTTTTTCAAAGTTTTCTAGGGTTTTTTCCTTTTTATTTCCTTGTGTTGTTTTTATTTTTTTTCAAGTTTTCCTTCTTTGACCACTTTATTATTTTTTTTTGTTATTATTTTATTATTTTTTTCTATTTTTTATTTTTTTGTTTTTATTTTTATTTTTATTTTTATTTTAATAATAAACAAGGTAGTAATACAAAAAATTAAATTTATCTTCTAATTATCAAATCCAATAAGCCCAATAACATTAAAAGACCCCGGACAAAATGGGGTGTCTACAGTTGGTAAATATTCTTCGTATTCAAACTTAAAAATAAATTATTGACATTTTTATTAATAGCAGCCAATTGCTTTTTGTTATCCGATTGATTTATTTAAGTTTGATTATTAGGAAAAAAAATAGTTTGATATCAATTACTTTTTAATATCTTGTAAATTCGATTTTTCAACCGAATCAATTGAACTATTTACATTCAATTATTTTTTATTAATATAAATAAATAGAGCGGTTTCAATTATTTTTGAAAAAGATCTATTAATTCAAATTTTTACTAAACAATCGAAATAATTGGATTTTTTACTAAACAATCGAATTAACCAATTATTCTCCCTTAGTTGAACTTATAATCCAATGAAAGCAAATTCGGGTTCGGATTTTTTACCCACCCGCTTTATTTTGCCGCTTTGCTCGGTGGATTCTATCATTCTTCTTTTTATTCAAGCTGCGAGTAGCCGAAGCCAAAGGAAAACGAAAAAAAAAAATAAAAAACAAGATAGCAATCATGTTGAGAAGAGCGATGATACAGAGCAAAGCTTGCCAGTCATGGCGGGTAATAGCAACAAGAGGCGCAGCCACTGGCAGCGGCAAATACAGCTCCATGTCAGCTTCAGCTTCAGCTTCAGCGTCAGCGCCAGCGGGGGCGGCCGTTGATTCACTCTTGCTCCGCTCTCTCAAAGACCACTATCTGGAAATTTCCAAGATGAATCCCCCTCCTGTATGACTCATTCTTCATCTCTCTAATTGCATATTTTATCTCTTTTTCTTGGGCATCTGAATATTATATTATTTCTGTTAAAACCCTTTAAACCCAGTATATTAGGAACTCAGGGCTTCAGAGAGGTGGTCTAATGATGATGAATATACGTATAAAAAATTTGTTTTTTGGATGTCTGCTGGAACCCTGAGGTTTTTTCTAATTAAGGTAGAACATTTTATTCTTAGATATGAGAGCACAAATGACAACAGTCGCTAGACATTGTTTAACTCGAGGGAATTTGGAGTGTTTACGATGATAACAGTTCTCTTACTTGAGAGGGCAATGAAAGAAGGAAAATGCTAATTCAAAAAAAAAAAAAGCAGAGAATTTATGCTTACTCATGATCCCTCATTTTCAGTAAACATTGGCAAGTTCTTATGCCCTCTTATTTTCTTTCTTTCTTTCTTATGCTTTGACATAAGGCAACAAGACCATGAAGTTTTTGGTTCCAAGTAGTGCATGTCTTGATGGTATTTGTCCATGAACCCTTACCAAAGGATAGCTTTATATCATTACCTAATACTCTGATTTCATAGTAATTATTAATTATGTTATATATAAAGAAAAGGATATTTGGTAAATGGGTTGACAACCTGCAAAAGAACCAAAAAAATAAATGAATTGTAGTTAACAGATGGTGTTTAATTACTAAACAAATGCTCATAAAATGCTATTTGAAAGTCTAAGCCCTGGAGTAGGCAAGGTAAAGTGAAAATATCTATCTAGGTGGAAAGGCTGCCAGACGAATATAATATCGTGGAAAATTGTTCATTCTCAACTTTGCATATAAGTGTTTTGACTTTTGTAGGTATCTCTTTTAGAATCTGTCAGATATCAGCTCAATCTATTGCTATTTCTCCAAAATTGGTGAATTAGTGACATTGTCAAATATGTGCAATTCTACCAGTCAATATAAGCACAATAACAAATTGTCAAGTATGTCTAATAATTAGATTGCCATACCATTGTCCACACAGCAATCTTTGAAGCAATCAGATCTTTAGGCATGCTAAGAGTAAACTGTGATTCTATTGCTTCACCAAACATTGTGTACCCCATAATTGCAGTTCCAGTATACAACAAATAACAGATTCCAAAACTGCAAGGAAATTAAAACAAAAAATGATAAGATTAGCAGCATTTTTAATTACATAGAACCTCTTAGATGGAATACGGGGCAGTTTGGTGATAAAAAAGTTGTGTCCCTTTTGCTTGCATTAACATAGCAAACACAATGCAGAACCTTGCTCAATCAAAAAGAATGATTAACCAATTGGTTCAGCATAACTTTGAACCAGCTAAGTTAATGCAAAAGGGTACAAAAGATTCCGGTAGGAAATAGAATTGAGCAGCTAATTTACCATGCTAAGAGTACTGAAGGGAATTGATTTGATTTCGCCATTGAGGTATAGATATTTGTGAAAACAGCATGTCTTGAATAGCAGTAACCATAGAGTCCAACGGCAACTGGAACAGTAGACAGGTTCAATGTAGTCCCTTTGTTATGAAAGCCAACTTGATCTACCAAGCCAACCCAAAACAAGCAGAGTTCTACTAAGATTGATGCAACAACTCCACCAGCTGGAAACAGAGAAAGAATTTGGCCAAACCTAAAACCTTAAGGTTTAGGGAAAGTTTTAGAGGGTTTTATAGAGACATACACAAACATATAGTTCAATTCATGGTTGAAATTTGAAATAGATATGAAAGTAAAATAATGCATTTTGTTGTCCATGAAAGTCAAATTCTTAATCTTTAATCTTTCAAGAACATTGTTCATTTTTGTATCTAAGTGCACATTTTTTTTCTCTCAGGTGCAAAGAACAAATAAATAAATTTACTACTAAATGTCTTATATATCCCATGTGGTTTGTAACAGATAAATGATATCTTTCAGCATTTTTATTGTAGTTCTTTTTTTTTTAATAAAACAGTTGGAGCTTACATAGATTGTTTGTTTCTTTTTGGGGAAAAAACTAATGTGAATGAAGCACAAGAACTGTTATATAGTGGATGCTTTTTGTGGTAATAATCATCTATTGAAGATCCTATTGCTGCATGATAATCTGATTGTAGGGAACTTCTGCTAGTGTGATGTATGTACATTCTGGCCCTTATTGCTTGCATAGATTGTTTGTTTCTTTTTGGGGAAAAAACTAATGTGAATGAAGCACAAGAACTGTTTTATAGTGGATGCTTTTTGTGGTAATAATCATCTATTGAAGATCCTATTGCTGCATGATAATCTGATTGTAGGGAACTTCTGCTAGCGTGATGTATGCACATTCTGGCCCTTATTAGTTTTAGTTTATAATAAGAAGCTCTGTATTAATCTGATGTTTTAATCAGCTTGTCTAATAGAGTGAATGTATTAATTTTGACAGAAAGTGAGCCCTCCTTCACCATTTACTATTATCAAAGGTGCACTTGATTCTAATGGCCCTGTTCTCAAGCGAACGTATGGCAAGGAGGAAATTAGCATCTATGTGATGCGGTTGGCTAATATTATTCGCGGTGAAGGTGATGATCCTGAGGAGGGAGATGCAATTAATCAGTTGTTCCTTCATGTAGATGTGTCAAAGCCTGGACAGGAAGATTCCTTGCATTTTCTATGTGGATTGTATCCTGATGCTCTTGGGATCCACTCTGTTTCAATGAGGCCAAAGCCTGACTCTTCAGAGGATGGTGTTCCATCTAAATATAACGGCCCTGTTTTTGAGTAAGTCATCAACTCATCATATTTAATATGTTTAAGTATTAAATTTGATTATTGATATTTTTTGATTGAGTTTTCCTCATAATTTACTGGGAAGATTGGTGTTTTAAACCATTAAAAGAGGCTTTTAAATCATTAGTGTGTTCCTCTATGCATCTATTATTTTTTCCCATTATTATGTATGAAAATGGGACCATGTAGTTATAATTAGGTAAGCCTCAGGTCCATTATCAATTTGTCATCAAACTATGCAAGCAAAAAGTTCAAGTATTAATCTTAGCTTGAAAAGAAATTCGAAAAACTCGACTTCCTTGAAGCAGTATATTCCTTGAAGAGTGGAGATGCTGCACAAGAATGTGTAATGATGGTGTTAGGATTGTTTTTATTTTTCCTGGGTAAGAAACTATCTAATATAATGTATATAAAGCTGAGGTAAATAGAAAGGAGGTTCAGTTTGGCTGTTTTTGGATGATACAGATAGAGCTGCAGGATGAAATGGTGTTTGTTTTGAGTTTCATGTGATTGAGTGTTAACATTTATGCATAGGAGGCGCTGTCATGGGTGCATTTGACTTGTATAAATACTTGATTTATAGGCCAAAAGCTGAAATTCCCAGTGGAAGATTCCAAAAGAGAAATGTAGTAAATATTCTTAATCTCAAGAAAGAATTAACTGGACAGTCTTTTTTATCTTTTAAACTTCTTCATCAATTGCGCTTTCTGTTGAAGCTCTAGCCAGGCCATATAGGCATTCATTCTAATTTCATCTTCAAATTATTACGTGCATAAAAATATTTTTCAAGTTACCAGCTGCATTGCATCCTATTTAATGCTTTATTTAGATATTCATATAGCTTTGATTTACTTAAAAGCAGATTTCATCAGCAGTGGAAATGAATTAGGTAGATCAACTTGAATTTCTTTATAGATGCTTGGCTTGGCCGTTACTAGGCAATGCTAGTGGCTAGACAAAGGTTATTTGCTTCATGTCTTTACTTTTCTTTTCTTTTAATAGGTATCGGTTAACATATTCTCATTTCTTGCTTTTGTGTATTGCTAAGCCATGGTTTTGCTGTTTGGCAGAGATATTGATGAAAAGATGAGGGATGCACTTCATGTTTTCATAGAAGAACGAGGGGTGAACGAGAGTCTCTTTCCATTCCTACAAGCATGGCTCTATGTGAAGGATCACCGGAACCTGATTCGATGGTTCAAATCAGTAGGCACATTCATTTCTGAGAAAAAACCGGTTGATGCTGCCAAACATTGAGCAGGTGATTTTTATGAAAAGGAATCATGAATCTCTCCAAACGGTAGATTAATCTTTGGGTAGACAATGAGTTTATACATTATATTATATGTATGATTTTGGATGGATGGTGCTCTACTACTATGCTTACATTCAATGAAGCTCAGCTTTCATCTCTACTTCAGTTTGATTTTGCATGATGGCGACGATGAATAATGATAAATACATTCACTATATATTATATGGACTGAACAGTGCGACCACCCGAAAGAAATGATGATAATAACGACGATAAGAGTGAAATGACAAGGACATGTAATAGATGTGGTTGTGGATCTGATTCTAGTGGATTATCCGTCCAAAACCGAAAGATTGTTTATTTTTGAATGAATTTGGATAAAAATATTAATCTAATTAAATAAGTTTCGATTTAAAAATTGAGATCCGACACAGAGTTAATCATTTTAAATCTAAGTTCAATCTAACTTGGTCAAATAATTGTAAATTTATTTACCATTTTTTATATTAATGCATTTTTAATTATTTTGATTTTTTAGTGCAAATTAATTTGAATTTGTATTATTTTTTTATACTTTAAGTTAAATTTTGTATTTCTCGTAATCTTTTCATAAGAATTTGTTTGAACTTATTGTATCATATTTATTAACTATTATGTATTTTACTGTACCAAAAAAAACCTAATACGTATTTTAATATTTTTTATATATTATTATATATTAAAAAAACAGTATTTGAATGAACTTGTACAAGTTTAAACTTATTTATTGTATGTAAATATGTAAAAAACAGGCTTAGACGAAAATGTAAACCTAAAAACAAACTGAGCTAAGATTGGATTCACTTTCCATCCTTAATACTTTACTTAAGACCAGCCCGGTCCATGAACAATTCCATTACTGGCACAGCTGAAAATACTCTCCATTTGCATGTGAACCTTCAGGGTCAGGGTTTGTTCAAGACAACAAGCTAGTAGTACAAAGTATATCCTGATTTTTCACGTTATGGGAAAAAGAATACTCTCAGAAAACTAATTAGTTGTCTGTAATGCTTTCCTTCCCCTCAAATTCAGTTGCAACTAGTCTTCAGCGCACCATACAAAGAGGAACAAAAGAAAAGCTTTTGTACATTTACAATTTTTGAAAATGATAGAGAAGAGGTAAAGATGCCTGTTTCAAATGCTGCCATGTTCGGGGAAGCATGCATGCTCCGCTCCACCATCCTGCCCGCAAAATGTCTCTCCGATTCATCCTCAGAGGGTAAGTCTCTTCTGCAGAAACAAAGTGACAATAATCAAGACTCAGTCGTATTAACTAGACGAGTGCGTCAGTGCTCGGAGATGAAATTATTTGAACATACTTTAGTTCTAGAGGGATATGTAACAATGTAATAAGCAGGAATACAAGTTAACAAGTTCCTTAGAACAGACTTGTATTTGTTCGGCAATGGGAACAAAAGTGCACCACTCGTGCTAGCCCTGAATAGCTATCACCATCTAGAGTCTCTTTGTCCTAATTTAAACTAGTAAATCCAATACATATGAAGGGGCAACATGGCATGTAAACAAGTAGCCAAACCATCATCTTTCCGGAGACTTGTGGGACTTGGATGTGTGAATTTGTATAAGCATGCTTAAACTATCATGTGCTCTCTCTCTCTCTCTCTCTCTCTCTCTCTCTCTCTCTCTATATATATATATATATGGCAAATTTAATGCACAAGATTCTCACATTGTGAGGTTTGAAGAGGGTCAAATGTACCACTAAAATCAGTGATAAAAAAAACTGCTTAGATCATATGAAACGCTTGTCCAATTTACCATGCAACTACATGACGAAAGATCGCAAAGAATTTTCCTTAAGGGATAAGAAAAGGTTCTTCAGAAATAGAAGTTTCAATGCTTGTGTCAGGATCAAGTTGGTGAAACTCATCTTCGGTGATCCAAGTATCATCAGTGGATGGACGATCCTTCCAACGTACTAAGAACCGATGAACTCCTCCAGTGGAAGAAGTCACATGTTCGTCATCCAAAACATCAACAATTATATCGGTAGGGCCAAAAGAGGCTGCAGGAAGACTTGGTGCAACAACGGAAGATGAACCTGTAGACATAGAGGAAGGCAAAACTGGAGGCTCGAAGGTGCCTCTATAAGCAAATAAATCTGCCACATTAAATATTGGATTGATAGATAAATTAGGAGGCAAATCAAGCACATATGCATTGGATCTAATCCAACGAGTAACGGCAAAAAGGCCCATAGAGCGGGCATGAAGTTTTTTTTACAGAATTCTTTGGGTAATGCTCAGGAGTAATGCGAGCCATGACATAATCACCAACCTGGAATTCCTTATGCCTACGATGTGCATCAGCAGAAAGTTTATAATTTTCATTACTTAAAGCAATTTTTCGCCTAATCTCAGCATGTAAATTGTGGATATGGTCAGCAAAGGCTTGGGCGGAGTCAGAAGGGCGATAATCTATGGGCAAAGGAATGAGGTCAATAGGTTGTTTTGGGGAAAGGCCATAAACAATCTCAAAAGGGCTTTTACCCGTGGAACGATTGACAGAGTTGTTATAAGCAAATTCAGCAATGGGCAAAATGACATCCCAAGTACCAGGTTTTTCCCCAACTAAACAGCGAAGTAAATCACCTAAACTACGGTTAACGACCTTTGTTTGACCATCGGTCTGTGGGTGAAAAGCAGAAGAGAACTTCAGTGTGGTGCCAAACAGTTTCCAAAGTGTCTTCCAAAAGTAACTAACAAACTTGACATCCCGATTAGACACTGTGGTTGAAGGTAAGCCATGTAATCTCACAATCTCTTTAAAGAACATCTTAGCAACATGTGACGCATCTGTGGTCCTAGAACATGGGATAAAATGGGCCATCTTAGAAAATCGATCAACCACCACAAAGATGGAATCATGTTTGCTAACAGTCTTTGGTAACCCTAGGACAAAATCCATACTAAGGTCACACCAAGGAGTATGTGGGACAGGGAGTGGAGTGTACAATCCAGTGTTTTGCTTCTTTGCCTTTCCTAACTGACAGGTGCGACACTGGGAAACTATTCGGGCAACATCCTTCTTCAAAGAAGGCCAGTAAAAACGATCCTCTACCAAAGTAATGGTTTTATCCCTACCAAAATGTCCAGCTAGCCCCCCTGCATGTAATTCCCACACTAAAAAGTCTCGAAGAGAAGTTCGTGGAATACACAGTTTAGTACCTCGAAAAAGGTAGCCATCTCGAATGAGGAAACCAACATGTTCTCGACTAGGGGTTTCTAATAGGTCTTTATAAATGAGGCAGAAATCAGGACATGGTAAGAATTCATCCCGAAGACGCTCAAAGCCAGTGACATGAGTAGTCATAGAATGGAGAACGAGAGAAATTCGACTAAGAGCATCAGCAGCCTTATTGTCAGTTCCAGCACAGTGCTTAAGTACAAAGGTAAAATCTTGAAGAAACTCAACCCATTTAGCATGTCTATCACTCAATTTTCGTTGGGAGCTTAGGTAGCGAAGGGCTTGGTGGTCAGAGTAAAGAACAAATTCCTTTGGCAACAAGTAATACCGCCAGTGACGAAGGGACTGGACCACTACATAAAATTCTTTGTCATAGTTGGAGTACTTTTGCTTGGCTTCGTTAAGTTTCTCACTGAAATAAGCAACAGGGTAGCCATCTTGGCTAAGAATCCCACCTATACCTACACCGGATGCATCACAAGCGACTTCAAATACTTTGGATAGATCAAGGTGTCTCAAAAGCGGGGCAGTGGTCATCCTTTCCTTAATTTCAAGGAATGTCTTATGAGCATCAAGGGTCCATTTAAACTCTCCTTTCTTCATGCACTCAGTGATAGGAGCAATGATGGTGCTAAACCCTCGAATGAATCGTCTATAGAAGGAGGCTAAACCATGAAAACTACGAGCTTCTGTTAAAGTCCTAGGCTCAGGCCATTCTCTAATAAATTTAACCCTATCAGGGTCAGCAGAAATTCCTTGGAAAGACACAATGTACCCTAAAAATAGTACCTGGCTTTGCAAAAAGGCACACTTTTTAATATTGGCATACAACTTTGCCTTTCTAAGCGCTGACAGGACTTGACGAAGATGGTCTAGGTGTTGTTCCTTAGACTTACTGTAAATCAATATGTCATCGAAGTAGACAACAAGGAACTTACCTATGAAGGGGAGGAGAACATGGGTCATGACTCTCATAAAGGTGCTCGGTGCGTTAGACAAACCAAATGGCATTACTAACCACTCATACAACCCATCTTGAGTTTTGAAGGCAGTTTTCCACTCATCTCCAGGTCGAATCCTAATCTGGTGATATCCACTTCGTAGATCTATCTTTGAAAACACTTGAGCACCAGCTAATTCATCCAACATGTCTTCTAACCTAGGGATAGGAAACCTGTATTTAACAGTGATCTTGTTAATGTCTCTACTATCCACACACATCCGCCATGATCCATCCTTTTTTGGGGTTAATAAAACAGGAATTGCACATGGACTAAGACTATTACGAATAAATCCCTTTTGTAAAAGACCATCTATTTGTTTATTCAATTCAGCTCGCTCGGTTGGATTCATTCTATAATGTGGGAGATTAGGCAATTGGGAACCTGGGACTAGGTCAATGGCGTGTTGGATATCTCTCATCGGTGGTAACTCATTTGGGAGTTCATCAGGCATGACGTCCTTAAACTCATCTAAAAGTGGAGAGACACTAGAGATATGGTCTATGTTGGTATCTAAGGGAAAGCGGAAGCTATCCTTATTGACAAGAGCGAAAACTAGACCAGTCTCAGTTCCTATATTCTCAAATTGCTTACAGGACAAAATCTGAAGTCTATTCTTGCTAGTGTCAGGGAGAGTGGAAGACACAGACTTTTTCTTAGAGGTAGGTTGGGCTAGTTATAGCAAAATGGTCTTCTTACCATGGGTGAATGTGTAGGTGTTGTCTCAGCCAAAATGCTTAACATCATGATCATATAACCAAGGACGACCGAGTAAGACGTGTGCAACATCCATAGGTAAGACATCACAATAGAGTTCCTCAAAGTAAGGTCCCATCCTAAGAGGTACTAGACAGCGTTCTTTGATGGGTAGGGAAGTTTTATCTACCCAAGCAACTCTAAAAGGATTGGGATGGGGTTCAGGCTTAAGGTTGAACCTTGTAAGGGCAGTACTAGAAATCACATTCATGGTGCTACCGCCATCAATGACAATCTTGCAGGCTTTGTCCTTTAGAGGAACATAGGTATGAAAGATACTAGTGCGCTTCCAAGCATCAGGTGAGGCAGGTGTGGACAAGATGCATCTCATTATAATAGAGAGGTGACTAGGGTCTGCAAAAGAATCATCTACAAAGGCCTCAAATGAGTCATCATCACAATCAGGATTCACCATAGGGGTGATAGCAATAATGTCAGTATCATCCTCAAGTGTAGTCTCGTTAACATGCTCTAAGGCTAAAGCTCGATGTGGGCATCGAGAAGCTATATGTCCTTCAGTATGACAGTGATGGCACTTTATCAGGGGACGAGAAACACTTGAGGTGGTAGTCTCTTTGCCCTTGTTATGAGTAGAGGCAACAGAGTTTGAAACTGTGTTGGTCCTAAGAGGGCTAGGTTGGGTTCCAGTATTAACCCTAGAAATATGAGAAGGCACAAGAGTACGCCTAGGTGGAGGATATTGGAGGTAATTTTCAAATTCTAAAGCCTTATGATATGCATCCTCTAAGGAATCGGGTGATTGCACAATGACCTCCCTCTTAATATCAGCTCTTAACCCATTAACAAACCTAGAGACTGTGAGCCTGGGTTCTTCGTTGATGTCACTCCTCAATAACAACTCCTCAAATTTGGCAATGTATTGATCGACATGAGAGGTTCCTTGCCTATGGTTTAGTAGTTGGTCTAACAATTGATCCCTATAGTAAGGTGGCAAATACTTTTCTTTCAACTGTTCTCGCATCTCGACCCAAAGAAGAATTGGGGGACGCCCGAGACGATCATTGTTGCGTTGAACATTTTGCCAATAACGCTTGACAGGTCCTACCAACTTCATTTTGGTGAAACGAATGCGTTGAGCATCATTCATTTGGTACCGCTCAAAATAATCTTCCATATTGTACAACCAATCCATAAAAACACCGAGATCTAATCTACCATCAAACTCAGAGGCATCTACCTTAACCTTCCTAGACATATCAAGCTCATCATTATCACAATACCTAGGGCGATCCAAGGGATATTGAGGATTTGGCTTATGATAGCTCCCTTTGGCTCTTTGGGCATGTCTAACACGTGGTGGATGCTCTAAATACTCTTCCTCAAAAAAAACTTCCTCATCGACAATAGGCGGGTGATTGGCTGTAGGATATGTCCTAGGTGGTGTAGGCAACAAACCAGCTTGGGTATTCCTATTGTTTCTAAGACCGGGAGTCATAACAGAACTTTGACCATTGTTTGGTTCACTACTGATTTCCCCTTCTACTCGCTTTTCAGGATTCTTACGAGTTGCATAAAAGTCAGCTCGAAGGAGGTTAACTGATTTGGCAAATTGTTCAACAGTGGTGAAAAGTTGGTCAAGTCGGGTTTCTAGGTGACTAACCCTTCCCTCGGTTTTGTTCACTCTCTCTTCAGTTTGACTTTGTCTTTGCTCAAGTTTTGTGAAGGCAGTTTCAAGTTCTTTCACAATCATGATGTGGAGGATAAGATAATGATAATGATGCTGAGAAAAAAACTAAAGCAACCTTAAGCAATAAAAATTAAAATTTCTGCCAATAACAAAATAGGAAAAAATTACCTAGTTAATAATCATGCAATGAAGGTGGGTTAAAATTTTTATTTTATTTTATTTTATTTTAAGTTGAATGGTTGAAAAAGAAACCTCACAAATGATAACTAAGACACACTTTCTGGTTGGCAAACTCAAACAATGTATAGGTTCAAATAAAGGAAGTCAAACAAAAGGTTTAAATAATCAGATCCAAGTGCAATATGTGGTAGTAAGCCTCGCTAAATTTATTAATCAACCGTATATTCAAAGGGTCAGAAATATTACCAACCAAGCACGAAGGATGCAATTCCTTGGCGAGCCTCCAGCTGCAACTCGTTGTCAAAAGACTAAACAGTAAAAGCTATTCGTTGTTGAGTAACAGGACGGTATGGGAAGCGTGGGTTTTTTTTTTTGTCAAAGGAAGCGTTAATGGCTCTGATACCACTTGATGTAGAATACAAGATGAAGAGATGAAAACAAGTAAGAGAAGAAAGTTAGGATAGGTAGATTGAAGAAAATGAGAGAGAAATGATGAGAAGAGGATTAAGAGAAAGAAGTTTTATTAATATCAAAATCAGAATAGTCTGTCCTTTATTGAAAGACAATAGCCAATTTATAAGCTTATTACATTGGTAAAATAGGAAACTATAATAAAGACATTAAATACTAAATTATTCTCAAAATCAAATTATTCCCAGCATTAAACCCAATCAATCAAGGTTTATATTTTCGCCTAAAATAAGTTTTTAATCCCCTTGATTTATGCGCTGCATCAATAGGTCTCCATCACTCTCCACTTCTGCCTCACCATGACCCTCCACTTCAGCTTCACCTTCACCCTCAGGCTCCAATGCACCCTCAGCTTCATCCTATACACAAAATCTAAAACAGATTAACTTCAAGCAATTAATCTTCTAATTACACAACAAAAACTTCGACTCCACAAAACCACTAAACATCTAAGCAAACTAGGATCAACTGCCCTAAGGCTATTTTAGGTCTTTCTTTTCTTCAGATATTTTAACCCTGAGAAGAGGAGAAAGCACAAATGTTAAGAACATCAGTTTATATCCCTTTCTAAACCTCGATTTTTTTTCCTAGATGTTTTGATCCAAAGAATAACACTCAATAACAGCAATAGAAAAAAATTGGAAAAAGAAAAGATAAGATGCGCTGCTATACATAATGTCATAACGTTTCCTAGACCTAGGTCGCTAGACATTAAAGAAATGGAGTCGCCACCAATCTTTTTTTTAACCTAGGTGTGATTGGCCACCTAAATGACTCTAAGGACTGGTCTATATTTTAAGTTTTGGGTTCGGGAGTTCATTTACGTGTAGGGAAGGTTATAGCACCTCTACAACGCCCAATATTGGTACCATTTTAATCTTGTGTTATTTTAACTTAGTCTTAATTATGTGGTCTTTTAATTTTTTGTTTAAATATTGAAAATTCTTTTAAAAATCCTCCATCATTCTGGATGAACTCTTAAAAGACTCTTCTCACCTCAAGAGTATTCAAGGGGTACCATTCGACTCCCTTGAAGAGGCTTCGTCGTCGGAAGTATTTTAGAATTTTATTATTCGTTAATTTATTTTTTATTTAATTATTTTTATTATTTTTTATTTATTTATTTTAAAAAATTATTATTATTTATATATTATTTATTAATATTTTTGGGATTGTTGGTATTTAATATTGAGAATATCTCCTAAATTTTTCATCATTCTGGATAAACTTAGAAGAACCCTCTCACCTAGGAATTTCTCAAGTGTTACTCATTCGCAATCACCTTGAAGATTCCATCATCGGAATTATTATTTTATTATTTATTAACTTTATTTATTATTTGTTATTTTATCTTTATTAGAATATAAATTTTATTATTTATTATGTTTTTATCTTTATTTATTAGTCGTTTATTTTGAGTTTATTTTGAAAATGCCTTCTAAGTCTTCCATCGTTCTAGATAAACTTAGAAGTATATTCTCACCTAAGAATTCTTCGAGTGTTACTCATTCGCAATCGCCTCAAAGATTCTATCATCGGAATGATCTAGCTCATTCTCAAAATTTTTTAAAGCATGATTTATTAATTAAATATCTATGGTAGTTTATATTATTTATCTTTTTAATCATTTTTATTTTTATTTTTTTCTCATTCTATCATTTATTATTATTAGTTACTTAATGTTTATTTGTTTCCTACGTTTGATATGCTACACCCCCTCTAATTATTACTTTTGTTCTAAAGTAAAACAAAGCAAACTAAAAAGTCAACCACAAAATAACTAAATGGAAACAGAATGTAAAAAGTAAAGCAATAATTCTTACCTTGGTAATTGGTACACGATTTTGCAAAGACCTTGAGGTTTTCAAAGCAATGGATGTTGATCCAATAAATGGGCTGAAGTTAATTGTAGTCGTGAACACTATCACCCCGTCGCTTGTTTTAGCTGCTTCCTAGACTTCGTCGTGGACACTGCTTTGCTAGCGAAAATTGTACTTCGTGAAGAGACCCAAAGAGCTCTTGTGGTGCTGTTGTTTTTCTCTGCTCTGTATAATTTTTTTTTATGTAAACTATTTTTTTTATGAATTTTTGCTCTGAGAATTGTCCTTCTCTAAGTTATGGGGTTTAACCCCTTTTATAGTCATAAACTTGTTAGAGTCCTAATACAACTCAACCTATTCTATTAATTATCTTTTATTTTTAATATTTTATCTATTTAATTTTTATGTTAATCCTAATCTAACTCTATCAACTTTAATATTAATCTAAATAATTATCCTAAAAAAATCTAATTATCCTATCCTAAAATTAATTTTATTTTATTTTTTTCTTATCTCTTCTCTTTTTTTTTTTATTTATCATTCCTAAATCCTATTTAAACTTTTAATTTACCGATTAATGTTAATTCTAAACTTAAAAATTCTAATTTAATTCTAGCCTAACTCTAAATTGTCAAATTAAAATACAATGTCACCTAATCCAATTAATTATATTTATAAATTAAGACTCCGGACAAAATAAGGTGTCTACAGCTGCCCCTCTTTGCACATTTTCTGAAAATCAGGAATTGTGCAAAGACAATTAGACAACCATTTTGTCCGGATTTTTTTTATTTTTTTGTTTTTTTCTTTTTTACAAAATATTTACAATTTTTAAGAAACATTTAGTTCCTCTCACCAGAGGCTGTAAGACTTTGACAAATAACCTTGTGCTCCTCTCATCAGAGGCATTGGAACTTTCGAAAATAACCTTGTGCTCCTCTCACCAGAGGCATTGAAACTTTGAAAATAAAGGGCTCCTCTCAACAGAGGCATTGAGACTTTTGAAAATAAAGAGCTCCTCTCAATAGAGGCATTGAGACTTTTGAAAATAAAGAGCTCCTCTCAACAGAGGCTTTGAAACTTTTTGAAAAATAAAGAGCTCCTCTCAACAGAGGCTTTGAGACTTTTGAAAATAAAGAGCTCCTCTCAACAGAGGCTTTGAAACTTTTTTGAAAAATAAAGAGCTCCTCTCAACAGAGGCTTTGAAACTTTTTGAAAAATAAAGAGCTCCTCTCAACAGAGGCTTTGAGACTTTTGAAAATAAAGAGCTCCTCTCAACAGAGGCTTTGAAACTTTTTGAAAAATAAAGAGCTCCTCTCAACAGAGGCTTTGAAACTTTTTGAAAAATAAAGAGCTCCTCTCAACAGAGGCTTTGAAACTTTTTGAAAAATAAAGAGCTCCTCTCACCAGAGGCTTTGAGACTTTTGAAAATAAAGATTTCATTTTAGAATGCCAGTTTACATGAGTTTGACTGGGCTTAACTTTCATTTTGATGCCAACAATATTGGGCTTCATCCTTCTTTAAGGTGCCAGCTAAACTGGACTCTGCTCTCATTTAAGGTTTTTTTTTCAAAAAAGTATTTTTCTCATCATCTTCTCATACCTCATCATTTTTTCCAAATTACCATCTCTTATATTTTCTCTTTTCCTCAAAATTTTAATCATTCAGAACTTCTTATCCTAATGTCTTAACAAATAGTTCAATGTCAAAATGCAATAGTGAAATGTGATGTATGTTATGAATGTAATGAATATCATGAACATCATAATGCCCTAAGTGCTATGAATATTACCTGAATTACTCCATGAATGTATGTAAATGCAATCTCCATTGTGGTAACAAGATTCTCAAGCTCATCTCATTTTTCTCAAATTCCACATATCTGCTGGATTCTTCTTATTCAAAACTTTTATCTTCACTTCTTATCACATCTCCTATTGAGTTTTGGTCCAATTATGCTCGAAGACTTGCCATCATGCTTTCAAGTTTATATTTTCCATCATTTTTTATTGTTGTTTCTTTCTCTCTCTTAGTAATGCAAGATTTCTCAAAAGAATATTTTTTTTTCAAAACTTTACCCAAAAAAGGTTACCAACATTTATTTATTTTCCTTCCAATTAGACCACCAATGTAATGCACTTATGCATATTCTCAATTTGTTACAGGGGTGGAATAAATTTAAAATGATCATGAGAGGTATAGGTATTCATTCTTAGAAAAGGAACATGAAATAAAGAAAAATCAATGGGATAGTCTGTTTGGAATAGGGTTTTCAGTATCCATTTAATAAACATTCTGATAATTTCAATCAAGTCAATCTAGATTCCTTTCCAAAAGCCCACTCTTATTGATATGTTCTTTCATGTAATGTCTGTCAGTCTTGCCCTTGTATCAAAACTTTTTGATGATGATATTTTCCTAAGTCGCCTTTCCAGGTTTTCAACTTAGGTGCCCCTTATTTGATTCAAACTGCCCTTTTTGGGTTTTCAATTTTGAATCCTCCTTTTTCTTTTTATTTTTTTTCTCTTTTTTCTTTTTTTCATATTTTTATTTTTTTTTATTTTTTTTCTTCATTTTCAACTTCATTGGCTTTGACAAACTTCAACCTTCAATGCTCAATCCAAATTCATGCCCCTAATAGGCGTTCTTGATTTCGATCCAAGATATCTTCTAAAGCTCATGGGTTTCTTCATTCAACTTGATCTACTTCCTTCAAAGGATCATTATCTCATTATACAAATATGTCTTCATTCAATACATGATTCTTCAATTTAAGCATTTACATTTGATCAAAATGGGCTTTTAAAGGCATGTAATGTAGGCCCAGGTGAGGGTTTATGAAAGAAAGGGATAAAGCAGGCCCAAAATGTGTTTCAGGGTTTATAAACCAAAGGATCACTTTTATTTAACAAGTAAAACACTCAAGCATTAGTACCTTTCTAGCTCACTCATTTCTTTTCTTGCTTCTTCTTCTTCTTCTTCTTCTTCATTTTGGGTTTTCTTTTGAATTTAAACCCTTTTTTTCTTCTTTTTTTTTTGTTTCACAAAACTGGAGTTTTTTTTTTGCCCCTCGATTCATCATGAACACTTTCATCTTTGCCCCTAAAATGATTTTCATCTTCTTTGCCCCCAGTGTGGAGGGTGATCCTTGGTGGGTTACATTACAAAAAATATAATAGGCTCAAAAGGGGTAATCGAAGGACAATTTTACTCATGTTTGAAGGATAGTGAAAGAAGGCCATTTATCATTTCAAATGTAAATACTCTCATTAAAAATTGTTTATTGAACAATGACAAACTTGTTAGAAGCTTCTATGAGAGATTCACCTTTCTTGTCCATCTATCAAGTGCGAATGGTGAACAACCTTTCCTTCATTTTATTGCTTTCACAACATTAACAGACTAGTAATTCATCAACAGTAGTAGTTCTTTCAAAATTGAATCCCAAATTTATTGACATCATTATCATCATGTTCATTATTTGGATACTTGTGAATAAAAGGTAAGGTGAGTATGTGGGAAATGGCAAATAAACAGAGAAAATGAGAAAATGACAGTGCATCACACTAGTCGCTTTATTGAGAAAGGAATAAATAAAAGTTAGCTCATACATAAAACTTTATCTTGTGCTTATGGGCTTAAGCACTTTCAAAAACTATCTTGCATTACATAAAGAAGCAAAAACAAAACTATAATTTATAAATCTTCAAAATCGCCAGGCTCGAACCCTTTATGCCCCCACGAAACTCATCCCTCATTGGTATGGTTAGGCAATGGGTTTGCATCCGTAGCCGATTCCCCTTTCGTTTCAAAATTCAACATGCCAGCTTTTATCAATCCTTGCACTCTATACTTTAGCGCAATGCAATTCTCTAGAGAGTGACCCACGTTCCCGAAGTGATACTCGCATCGAGCATTCTCATCATACCACTTCGGATATGGTGGCTTGAGAGGTTCCGCATAGACGGGTGCGATGAGTTGTCCTTTGATCAATTTTGGATACAACTCAGTGTAGGTCATGGGGATTGGGTCAATGGGAGTCCTTTCTCTTTGCGGCCATGATCCTTTAAGATTGCCCTCATGTTTATTGAACTGCATAGCTGACTGAGTAACTGGTGCAGGTGTCTGAGGAATAGGTTGATCATTAACCTTGGGGTATGAATGGTAAGGATTCTGAGTAGGATAGTAAGGTTGTGGCATGTGATAAGGGTGTTGTGGGACATAGCCTCCATATTGCCTTCCATATGCAACAGCATGGACTTCTTCTTCCCTCTTTTTGTTAGCTCCTCCTTTCTTCTCAATATTGTTGGGAGCTTCAATCTTTCCACTCTTGATTGCATTCTCAATTATCTCACCAGACAATACCATATCAGCAAAATTCTTAGTGGCATTACCGATCATCCTATCGTAATAGGGCGCCTTCAAAGTATTAACGAACATAATGGTAAGCTCCTTTTCTGAAAGTGGAGGTTGCACCTCCGCAGCCATGTCACGCCACCTTTGGGCATATTGCTTGAAACTCTCATTAGTTCTCTTTTCCATGCTTTGGAGTGACAGACAATCAGGGGCCATATCAGCAACATGTCGATATTGAGCCATAAATGCTCTTGCCAAGTCATTCCAAGTGGTGATTCGGGTTCCATCCAATTGATTATACCACTTCGCTACAGACCCAGTAAGGCTTTCTTGAAAGATGTGAATAAGAAGTTTATCATCTTGAGCATAGGCAGCCATCTTTCGACAGTACATAATGAGATGAGACTTAGGGCAAGAAGTCCCATTGTATTTTTCAAACTCCGGGGCCTTAAATTTGGGTGGGATGATTAAATTAGACACCAAACACAACCCCATAGCATCCATGGGACCATATAGGTCTAAGCCTTCAATAGCTCGAAGTCTTTCCTCCAACATATCGATCTTTTGTTGTGACTTCACCTCATCTTTCTCTTCTACTTGTTTGACTTTTATCTTTTCAATCTCCCTCGGGTCATCCAAGTTAGGTACTTCAATTGGATCAGTAAATTTTGTCCCTTGGGAAGGGAGAGTTTGTCCCTGAGCTGGGCCAGACATTTGAGGTATGGATGTATAAGCAAATGGATATCCTCCTACTTGAGATGTTTGACTTGGATGAGGACCGAATCCAGGAGGGTATATGGGATCTTCCATGCTACGTTGTTGGACCCCTTCTTGGACAATAGCTTCTTCCATTACTCCTTTGCCCTTGCTCAAGTTTTTCAATAATTCAGTTATTTGAGCTAACTGCCCCTTCATTTCCTCTTGAGCCTTTTCCATCTTCTCAATACGGACACTTTGCTCTTCTTCCATGATCCTAGCTTGATAACGAGTGTGATACGAATGGACTTTTGGTCGGGCTATCTTTGAACCTTTATTACCACAATTAGAGT
The DNA here is from genome assembly GCA_031772115.1 of Heritiera littoralis. Lineage (NCBI taxonomy): Eukaryota > Viridiplantae > Streptophyta > Magnoliopsida > Malvales > Malvaceae > Heritiera > Heritiera littoralis. The sequence goes on along the minus strand of JAPDPK010000010.1, from coordinate 5,687,782 downwards.
TTATTATTTTTCGTGTGGTGATGCTTGAAAAAGTTTGAAATTGCTTTGTTTGAAAACAATGATTGAAGATGAACAAAATGAGATGATGCTCATATGTATGAATGGGATGGTATGGTAAAAAGTTGCCATGTAATAATAATGGATGATTGATGCATGAAAATGTTTTGGTGAAGAACACATGGTGCCCTTTTGTGTCTCATGTATAAATCAAAATCAAACAAACTTGATCAAAAATGTGTCCTAAGCATGGGTTGATATGGCTCTATCTTACAATTGGTCTTCCTAATTTCATTATATGCATGGCTTTAGATAAAAGGGCTAAAGGTTCCCAAATTGTTCCTTCCTATCATCCACTCTGGACTAGTAAGGCACCCTAATCCTCACCCATGACAGGCTACAAGCGGAAAAGGTTCAACTTGAGTGGGAGTATTTTGCTAGCCCATGCGGAGGTTATCACCTCACGAGAGCGGTAGGTACTCTACTCCCTCCTAGAAAGGACTGAACTCGGGTCGAGAGCTTTATGCATGCAAATGCAAAGTGTGGTGTGTAAGAAGGAACTTCATCTTATTAATTTCCACAAAGCACTCAAGAAATCAACAAAAGAGCATCAAACAACATCAGAACTTTCCAAATTTAGACCATCAAACTTAAACTTAGTATAACACAAGATTAAATTATGGCTTGACTCTCTTAATTATCCCCAGTGGAGTCGCCAAGCTGTCATAACGTTTCCTAAGGGCTAGGATGCTAGACATTAAAGAAATGGAGTCGCCACCAATCTTTTTTTTAACCTAGGTGTGATTGGCCACCTAAATGACTCTAAGGACTGGTCTATATTTTAAGTTTTGGGTTCGGGAGTTCATTTACGTGTAGGGAAGGTTATAGCACCCCTACAACGCCCAATATTGGTACCATTTTAATCTTGTGTTATTTTAACTTAGTCTTAATTATGTGGTCTTTTAATTTTTTGTTTAAATATTGAAAATTCTTTTAAAAATCCTCCATCATTCTGGATGAACTCTTAAAAGACTCTTCTCACCTCAAGAGTATTCAAGGGGTACCATTCGACTCCCTTGAAGAGGCTCCGTCGTCGGAAGTATTTTAAAATTTTATTATTCGTTAATTTATTTTTTATTTAATTATTTTAAAAAATTATTATTTTTTATATATTATTTATTAATATTTTTGGGATTGTTGGTATTTAATATTGAGAATATCTCCTAAATTTTTCATCATTCTGGATAAACTTAGAAGAACTCTCTCACCTAGGAATTTCTCAAGTGTTACTCATTCGCAATCACCTTGAAGATTCCATCATCGGAATTATTATTTTATTATTTATTAACTTTATTTATTATTTGTTATTTTATCTTTATTAGAATATAAATTTTATTATTTATTATGTTTTTATCTTTATTTATTAGTCGTTTATTTTGAAAATGCCTTCTAAGTCTTCCATCGTTCTAGATAAACTTAGAAGTATCTTCTCACCTAAGAATTCTTCGAGTGTTACTCATTCGCAATCGCCTCAAAGATTCTATCATCGGAATGATCTAGCTCATTCTCAAAATTTATTAAAGCATGATTTATTAATTAAATATCTATGGTAATTTATATTATTTATCTTTTTAATCATTTTTATTTTTATTTTTTACTCATTCTATCATCTATTATTATTAGTTACTTAATGTTTATTTGTTTCCCACGTTTGATATGCTACACCCCCTCTAATTATTACTTTTGTTCTAAAGTAAAACAAAGCAAACTAAAAAGTCAACCATAAAATAACTAAATGGAAACAGAATGTAAAAAGTAAAGCAATAATTCTTACCTTGGTAATTGGCACACGATTTTGCAAAGACCTTGAGGTTTTCAAAGCAATGGATGTTGATCCAATAAATGGGCTGAAGTTAATTGTAGTCGTGAACATTATCACCCCGTCGCTTGTTTTAGCTGCTTCCTAGACTTCGTCGTGGACACTGCTTTGCTGGCGAAAATTGTACTTCGTGAAGAGACCCAAAGAGCTCTTGTGGTGCTGTTGTTTTTCTCTGCTCTGTATAATTTTTTTTTATGTAAACTGTTTTTTTTTATGAATTTTTTCTCTGAGAATTGTCCTTCTCTAAGTTATGGGGTTTAACCCATTTTATAGTCATAAACTTGTTAGAGTCCTAATACAACTCAACCTATTCTATTAATTATCTTTTATTTTTAATATTTTATCTATTTAATTTTTATGTTAATCCTAATCTAACTCTATCAACTTTAATATTAATCTAAATAATTATCCTAAAAAAATCTAATTATCCTATCCTAAAATTAATTTTATTTTATTTTTTTCTTGTCTCTTCTCTCTTTTTTTTTTATTTATCATTCTTAAATCCTATTTAAACTTTTAATTTACCGATTAATGTTAATTATAAACTTAAAAATTTTAATTTAATTCTAGCCTAACTCTAAATTGTCAAATTAAAATACAATGTCACCCAATCCAATTAATTATATTTATAAATTAAGACTCCGGATAAAATAAGGTGTCTACACATAATATTCAAAGCGTCAATTTGCAACTTTAGATGAACCTAAATACACTCAGCCATAAAACAGTAATGGACTTAGTAGCCTAAGCTTTGCATTATCAATCGAAAAAGATAGCATTAACAATCAGGCTAAAATCCGTCTGCTAAATTACAAAACTCTTCAAACCAAATCAAACATTTAGCAGCAGAACCTAATAAAAACAATTACTGAATAAAATCCGTCAGCTAAATTACAAAACTCTTCGAACCAAGTCAAACATTTAGTAGCAGAACCTAGTAAAAACAAGTACTGAATTAACATTTAAAAAAACTTATCAAATAAGATAGCACCGAGCTTGGAAAAATAATAAAACGCAACATTTAAAGAAAAAAAAAAAGGAATGCAATAAAAAGAAAGAGAATGAAAAAATTACAGAAGCGTAATTGGGGTGAGGGTTGGATTCGTGCTCGGAATCGATCTCTTCCTCCTCCTCCGACTGATCGCCGAAGAGGTTTTGCATCATCTGGTGCCTTTTCTCCTCCCCCATAGCTCGTTTTTCTCCTTCTCTGTCTTGCGGATTGAATGCTGAAAGGAGAAGCTGCGCTCTTCCTCGCTCGACTACGAGGAGCAAGTGCTATTTACTGTATATATATGTTTTTCTTTCTCGTGTGTTTAAATGCTGCGGGTAGCAAAGTGGCAATGCCAACTGGCCTGGCAACATGCAGCTGGCTGAATATTTAATTTGTTCTCAATAATTTGCGTGGTTGATTAAATGATTTAACTTCTCAATTGTAATATATAAGGATTGCAGATTTCTAAATAAATCCTGCTTTTATTTTTTTCTATGCACCTTATTTTCTTCGTGTGTTTTCTGTTTAAACACATATAGAAACAAATGTAAGAAGAAAAATGTGTGTTTGGAATCTTTCATAAAGATTTCATAGAATTTTTTTTGAAAGAAATATAGTGACAAGTGGCCATTAAATATTGTCAAATAAAATGCCAAAAAATTATTTCTATCTATTCCCATTTTGTCAATTTTAAATTTTTTGTATGAAATACAGTGACATATCATTAAATATTGTCAAATAAGAATCCAGAAAATTATTTCTTTCTATTCCTATTTTGTCAAACCTTCGCTACAGCTTATTCTCTATCCACAAATTACAAAAACTTGCCAAAAAAAAATCAAAGGGACACCAAAATTATTTATTACCCCGATTTCGACCACCACATATTCCTTCGATTAATCCTGATCATAAGCCGAATCATGTCGGGTTCAGACCGAGCCCATGACATATAATAATGGTATATGTATCTGCCCAAGCCTGGCCCCAAAATTCGAATATGACTTTTAATTTAAGCTCGTTTTCATTTTAATAATATAAGTCTAAACTCGACTTGACCCGACCCAAATAATATTCTTTTATATTTTAAAATTTTTATTTATTTGTTTTTACTCTTTTATTCCATTTAAAATTAATTTATTTTGTTAAAATTTGTTTGTAAATTTTCATATCAGATATTTATAATCATGTTTATTAATTAATACTGTTTTATATACATATAAATATATTATATTTAGTAAATATATTTTTAAAAAATCTTAATTAATATTACAATTCGGTTCGGAGCAAGCCGAGCTCGAACTTTGAAAAGTCAAGCTCGAACCAGCTCAATTTTTAAACAGACTTAAAAATTTTACCCCAACCTGATAATTACATCTGATATTTTTGTCCAAATCCGACCAAATATAAGATTGGTCTTCAAGTTCAAAATAAAATTCGAAAAATAGCTCTTGATCATCTCTTTAACTTCCCCTAACTAATTTTTAAAAATCAGAAGATGAATAGAAACGAGGGAAATATAAAAATATATATAATTTTATTAATACTTAATAAAAAAAATATGAAAAAAGAAAATAAAGAATATTGTTAATTTTTTCTTTTTTAGAAAAATAGATAATTTAAATTAAAAATAAAAAAGAAAAAGAAAAATGTGAATCAAATATATATATTTATAAAATTATCTTCTATTTTTAAAATTTTACATAGTTATCTTAACTTACTAATAGTATAATGATAAAATAATATAATTTTCATTTACTTTCTTTTCATTTTTCAACAACATCAAACAATGAATGAAAAAAAAAATAATTTTCTTTATCTCTCGTACCAATTACATCAAATCTACCAAACAAAACATTAATCCCAAACAGGTGAGAATGATCCATGAAGTTCAATGGTTTTTACAAATATATACAAAATCATACAATCGAAGACAGTTTGATTTAGCATATCAGCCTGAGATAATCATTTGCACATGCACTACAATTAAAGAACAAATGCATCTGTCGTGAAGTTGCTCCATCCATGCTTCACTAAGTCGTAAGGTTACCTGAGCTCCCTCACATCACGCAGACTCCAGCGCAATTCTTTCTGCACAGATTCTGGTGGATAAACTACAACTTATATGTATTAGCACTTACACTGGGTTGCAACTTCCAAGGCATCTCCATGATGGAAGAATTCTTCTTTGTCCTACTATCTTCTGTTAAGAGTCAAGCTTCACATGTTGTACAACAAGATTGGTATGCCACATATTCCAAAATACTAGATCTTACTACACGAGGAATTTACGAGAGAGAAACGTGCATTTCCTCGCCAATCACTGCAAATATTTCATCCACCCTGTAAGAAGAAAAAAAAAGAATATCAAAACCTTGTACCAATTTGCTACTCGGTTGCACCATAGCATATCTAGTTCACATGTGCAAGTACAAAGTGGAGTGTGTGCATGAACAGTAATGGAGAAGTTACTCTCAAATTCCATAACTAGTAACTACCTATGACCATCTATGTTCACCTCTGCAAGCCAGGTTGTAATATACACCTGCAACGAAAACTACATTTATTAGCATGTTAGCTTTAATACTTACCTACGGATGAGATTAATAAGAAACATTTAAATCTAAAGAAGGTTGTGTTGTCTGCCGGCTTTTAGAATCTAAGAAAGTGAATTTGGATCTAATCTCCTATTTGACATTGGAATGTAGCTTCTCCACTAATGTCCACTTATTCACATCCACGAATGGACAAAAATAACATTTGACTTACAGTTAAACTATGCTAGAAGAGCAGCGACAGGTCAACAAAAGAAAAAAAATAACTAACATTCATGCAACTTACTTGTTTCAAACGCTGAAGCAAATATGTGACCTTTGGAATTACAAACACCAAAATATATGATCTAATCAGAAAACCTAGTTTACTAAGTTCTGAATTAAGATTTTGATCCATGGTGTTGGGTCATTCCATGTATCTGTACCCTAAATTTCACAACAATAAGAACAAGTTTATTTTTGTAAGCATCTCAATCTTTTGGCAAATTCAGTTCAATTTACCAAGAAAAGGGCAGATCTGCAACTTTGAATTTGTTTTGTCATCATAACATGATAGAATTTACTGATGCTTAGAAGTGTAGGCAATGATTCATTTCATAGTTGCACCTCTGGCAACCAGAAAAACTTTCTGTGCCCCCTTATTTGCTACTAGATGCTGAAGCACTTATGCACAATACAAAATATATAACAAAAGAACATCTATAATTTTGCTAGGTTGCATTGGAGAAGCAATGATGCATCATGAAGATAGCCACTGATCGATTTGGGATGTTTTTGCTAGAGGTCTACTGTTTCAGAGACATATTATACAGCATAGACAAATGTATATGTTTTTTCATTTTTGAACATATGAACGATAATGGATCAGCACCTGCAAAATTTCATGGTCTGGCTGACGGTTGCACTGAAAAGTTGGCATATCAGATTTGCAATCCTTCAGTCTTGGATTGACTGGCTCAGAAGTTTCTTCAGAATACAAGCTGCACGCTTTCAGATCACCAAATTCTCCAGGATAAAGCTCATCCAACCAGCACAACTGATTGGCTTCTGAAACTTCACAACTAACAGATAGTAACTCCAATACAAGCAATCGCTACACAAAGCAAAAGGGAATGTGAGGAATAAAGGATAGAAACATTTACAAAGAAACATAATCCAGAACACATATCAGATTGTCTAGCATAGCAGTAAAAGGCCATTCCATTTACCTTCAAAATTAATTCCAACTTGAACATCTGAATAAGCTCTTCAGCTAATTTTTCTGGAATCATTCAAAGATCATGATTACTCCAATGAACTGTATATAAAACTCATGCATAAAAAATCATGCAGTGTCTCATATTACCTAAGTTAACCTCATAACCTGCAATTTCAGTAACAAAATTCATTTTGCATCACTCTGAATGATTCTAGTAATGATACCAGTAATTAAATGTACAAAGATTTAGGTTAAACAAAATTACAAATCTAAGATTGTTTGGGTCAACCATCCTGATTCTCATTTGTTTTTCTCCATAGCTTTTACCTTCTGTTTAAAAACTTGGTCTAAATTTACTTCAAAACCATGCTCAAGAGTTAATTGGACAAATTAACATACACTCAATAAAAAGAATGAACCTTTTACAGTAATGTTTGAAAATGGGTGAAGAAGATTATCTCCTATTAGATAAGAATGCCAGTTTTATAAATTAAGTATATAGATTCTAATGGTCTTAATTTTGAACTTTTGCATGTTAAACAATCCTGCAACTCCCTAACAGCTATATCTGGAATCAACAAATTCTGATTAAGGGTCATACCAAAAGAAGATATTGACCAAAATCCAAAGACTGCAACTCCGCCACAATCACCATTGTCATTAACGTCCTCACTGGAGCTAGAAAATTGAACAAGTGAACTACTGTTGGCTCCTTTGAGAAAACATCTCAAGGATTTACTAGCATTTACCATGTGCACTACAGCAGCCACCTGCAAAAAAAGGGAATATTCAAATTCACAAAACAAAGAACAACTATAAGAACTCTCCCAAACATTATTCAACATAACTGATACCATAATAAATTTCAAATGCGGGTTAACATAAATGCATAAACATGTATGTATGATACAGTCTACAGAAATTGTCATGATTGATCAAATTCATGATATACAAGAAAAACGTTATTTTGAAAGCTTAGATGGTTTATACATATTCCAATAAGATGCTTTTAGCAGAATCATATGGAAAACATACATACCAATTCCTTGTAAGAGGATAAAAGTTTGCTGCGTTGAATCTCCTGAAAGAAATATTAAATTAGTACTATTATAAATAAGAAAGGACGTGAAACATGTAATTAAAGACTTGCAATTATCAAAATAACATTCACCATGGGTGGAATATTGTTTTTAAAAAGATTTTTTTTTTAATTTGCTTATAAAAATAAACAACCTAAATTTTCATTTGCAAGTATTAGAATACACTTGTCTACCTAAATTTTCATTCACAAGTAACAGAACAAGTCATTAAACTCAAACTACAGCAAAATAATCTATAATGAAACGTTCATTAGCATGATTTAACTGAAAAGGAAATGAAACGGCAGAATCAATGAATCTAAGATGAAATGAATAACATACCTGCTGCTTAAATAACTTTAAAGAAGCTTTCCTTTGAATATCTGGCATATCCTTTAGAGCACCCAGCTCCATCAAAGGCATGTATCTGAATTCAACATGATCAAGAAAATGCAATTAACAAAATAGGGAAAAAAAAGATATTCAATCAAAAATTTCATAAGTAAAAAAAATGTCACTTTTGAGATAAATAAGCATTGACGAGCGAAGTGGCGTGAGTTCTGGCAGAAGAAGAAGAAGAGAGCCATTTTTGGCGGTAAGACGCCATTTTTGACCATTGATTCCTTAGGTTTCGTTGCGCAGCTGGTCTCCACAGCCTTACAAAAGATGATGGCGGCATTGGGGAAGAGCTCGAGCTTTGGGACTTTGGCTCTGGAGTTCCCATCTTGCGGTCCAAGTTTCAGTTTGGTGACAGTTCTGCCATTGTTAGAAAACCTAGATCATTGCATATTCAAGCCAGCTTAAAGTAGCAGGCCCGACGTAGACCTGCTTTAACAAACCAAAGCCCGAAGTCAATGGTTTTTTTTTGGTCAAAATATAAGCAAATAATAAATGTCCATAAAATAATTTAATGTGCAAACTCAAAATACAACTCAATAATTCAGAATACATTCAAAATAGATCTCAATACACATAAACAACATAAAATACAGCTCAGAATACATTCAAGTAGATCTCAAAACACATAAACAACATAAAATACAGCTCAGAATACATTCAAAATAGATCTCAAAACACATAAACAACATAAAATACAGCTCAGAACTGAAAATTCATAATGCTACTTAGTAACAAAGACAATAGACACGTTCAGTGAAAGGTCTTCCTTATTCCAACACTTCCTGCAAACCAAAATGTAGGATAAGTGTGGGGGTTAAACTTCTGTGCTTGTGCAGATTAAACAACAGAAATTACTAAATAATTGTAGACATAGTGCATTATCACGGACAGTGGTCAAATGAAATCTTTAACCTGTGTGCTTTAACTAGAATTAAAGATATATTTTGACAATCATCAGACATAATTAAAGAAATAAACCAGTTATATTAGAGTGAATTAATTAACCAAACAAAACAAAAATTAAGTTTCAAATCAATAATCTAGTTAGAATTGGGACATTGGGCTTTGTTTGGGACATGGAGATTTGCAGAAAAAAAGCCTTAGCTAGGGAGATTCACTGCTGGTTTGCTGCTGCTGCACCTACTTTGCTCCTGAGTCCTGTGTCCTGTCACTAGCTGGCACTGGGAGTAGGCATCAACCTTGCTGCTCCACTGAATCAAGACTCAAGAGAGAGGATGACACTTGAATGGAATGAGGAGAATAAGAGTATGGAACTAACCGACTAAGTGTGAGGCTGATATGGAAGGAAAAGAATTGGGTTGGCTGATATGGCGGCACTGGGGGAAGGGGGTTGGGTGAGTTCGTAAGATTTGGAAATTGGGATTAGAGTAAGGAACTTGGGTGGCCCGACTAGGAATGTAATCGAGCCAACCCGATGCAGTGAGGTGCTTGAGATCGAGATCAAGCTCGCGCTCCACTTGAAAACATGTTGCTTGATACTCAACTTAAGCTCGATTGAGTCTTAATTTTTGAGCTTGAGCTTGGTTCGAAATAAAATTCGAGCTACTTAAGCTCATTTGATTAGGTTCGTTTATCCAAGCTCGATTCTCATCCTTGAACTCAAGCTCGATTTTATTTTTATATATATATATATATATTGTACCAATTAAATATACTAAAATATATTATTTTTAAAATAATAATAATGATAAAATAATAATAACTTCTCATAACAATCAAAGTAACTTAAAATGAAGTATGCAAACAAACAAGTCCACACAAGTTACAACTCACAACAACGCTCTTGCTTGGAGAATTATAAAGTCTTACATAATTCTGAAATTATAAAAATAATCAACAAAAACAATAGTAACAAATGAACAAACAATAGACATCCATGAAAAAAAAACATTGTATCCTTGATTCTCATTTACATACTGTTTTGTTGTCTTGATGAGTCCCAGGCACAATCTTAGAAACAAAGATGATTCCATCCATTAAAACAGGTCCTCTAAGCTTCAATTAAAATGAAAAGGCTGCTCAAGCTATGTATATAGCTAGCCAATGTGGCAGTGATGTTTTGATTGAGGAAATGAACCAGTTCCTTTAAGTTCAAATGTTAATATTAGCTGCAAGCAGTAACGTAAATCTTCTCATGTCATATCTTACAAATAGAAGAAAATGATGAGACATGGACAAGGTTTAAATATTTTCATCCACAACTCAAAAATCAGAATGTAGCCCTAGCAAGAAGAATACAAGGTTTCAAACATTTTACAAGATGCAGAGTAATGAGCATCTAAAAGGAATTTTGAAAGAGATAGATGTATTAAAAGCTTATCGTGTTCCTGGTCAAATTAGCGGGCAAGAAGATAAGATTTTAACCCAGGACATAAGTGTGTGTGCTTGAATATGCGTGTGAGAGAGAACTAGGAGCATTTTGGGAATGCCATAACTTCCTCTTACTCTATTGATGCATTTCTACCAATTAAAATTAAGAACTTCAGAACTTCCTAATTTTCAATACCAAACAAAGCAATATAAACATGTAAAGTTATAAGTTGCATTTGGAACAGGATGAAGAAAATATCTCCAGAAAGGAGAGAGCTATCCCTTCTTTTCTCTTACTTAGAACTTAGAAGAAACTTAAATCGAGAAAACTGAAGTTCCTTTGCTTTCTCTTTCATCTCATATTGCATTATCCAGTAACAGAAAAGAAAGTAACAACAACCTAGAGTAAAGTCCCATCTCATTGAACTCTTTGTTCCCGTCCAAAAATTTTCACATATTCTGTTAAACATGCACAATTTCGATCCCAAACAACTCATTTCCAGTTAAATGTCTTCTTCAGTACCCCAAAAGAGGCAAAGCACATCCTTAGCAATGCACATACATCTAATTAGATCCCAAATATTGTCTAGGGACTGATAAATTTTAGGAAAACAACACATGAAAACGCACCAAAAAAAAAATTCAAGTTCCAACTAAACTAGCAAAGATCTTTAAACAAGGCCAAACAGAACAAAAGCAGACCACACCCATATCAGATAAATGTTACGTTACGCCAACTAAAACAAGCAAATGTAAATTCATTTTACCTCTAACCATGCAACAGTTTTCACCACTTACAGATATCAATTAAATTTCTTAGCATTTACAAACCCCAAAAAAAATCTAATACACATTAAATTAAACTCAGGAAAAAACAATAGTTCAATCAAAATCAATCGTAACAAAATAATTAAAAAAGAAAACCAGAAACAAAAGATTTCAAAATTTCGTTATCTTACCTTTTTCTTTCTCCGCAACCAAAAGATTTTCAATTGGTTTAGGGGAATTTAAGTGCTATTTCAATTGATTTCTTCTCTTTCTAACGCTTTCATAGTAAACAGTCGTTGCTTGTTCTTGGTTCTTAGTTCTTAACAGGCGTGGGATGGGAGTAGTCCTTTGCTACTGAGTCCTGTCGCTAGCTGGGACTGGGAGTAGGTATCGACCTTGCTGCTCCACTGAATCGAGACTCAAGAGAGAGAAAGACACTCGAGTGGAACGAGGAGAGTGAGTCTGGGACTAACCAACTAAGAGTGAGACTGATATGGAAGGGAGAGATTGAGAATTGGGTTGGCTCCTATGGCGCCGTTGGGGGCAGGGGCTTCGGGAGTTCGTGAGAATTGTGGTGACCTGCCCTGATTGAGAAGTTCTAAATAAACTACCCGTTTTACTCTTCCTACTCCAATATGTATACCTTACAAAAAAATATTACAAATCCAAAATTTTTGACCGTTTAACCCTTCAACTTAACCCAAAATCCTGCCTTCCTTGGAAGCTCTTCTTCTCCATCTCCATCGTTCTTCATTGTTCTTCATCGTTCTCCAAGCTCGCCTGTATATAAACCTTTGCATATTCTGTTTTTGTAATATAGTTAGGTTAGAACTTCATCAATCATGATTTTACTGGTCTATTTAGTGAGAATTTGTTGGAAAATTGGGTTGAAAATTTGTTGTAAAAGATTACTATGCAAAATTACCATGAATTAATATGTTCAAAGAAACATTAATGAAATAATGAGACATTGAGTTATACATAAGTATTCTATTAACTTTGTGAGAAATTGATTCAAAACCAGCTGTTGTAGCTCAGAAGGCAAATTTGATTTTGTTGTTAGGCACTGGCATTTTTCTCCTTCATTGCCATGGCCATTCATGCGTAAGTTAGCCCAAAAGCAGGATCCCACTTCATGGCCAAACCAGGCTTAAGTCTCGGGAGAGCATTGTAAGGAGCCATAGCCTGATGCGATACTACAGCCATAGCCTGATACGGGAACATGTCTATTAATAAGAGATTGTCGAAACCATTAGCCAAAATAGAGTAAAAAGTTATCAACCTTTTACCCAGATATCAACATCATACGCAAGTTGGCTTGCGCAGAAATGGCCAGTTTGCGCAATCTAGCCTGCGCACATATGTTCCATATGCGCAAACTAGCTTGGGCATGAGTGGCCAATATGCGCAAGCTAGCTTGCGCATGAAATTGATACCTGTGCAAGTCAGATTGCGCGCAAAGCGAAACCTGCGCAAAATCATCGATTGCCAAATCCTCTTCCCGCGAAAATCACTATACAAATGTAATAAATATAACTTTACCCATAAGACACTGTACTTTTTTTCTCTTTTTTCTCTCTTATCCCTCTGCTTTGTTCTCTTTTCTAGCTTCTCATCACTTTCTTCTTCTAAACCTTAAAATCTATTTTCTTTCACAAAAATAATGAAAAATGTAAGTGAAAATAGCTACTATTGTAGCTATGAAGGATATAAAAGCATTCAAGAAGGAGAAGAAGAAGGAAAACAGGTAATGTATTTTTTTTTCACGGGTTTCGATTATTGCGCAATCGGATTTCCGCAGTAATGAAGAAATAGCGCAACCAAAGCTGCGCAAATATCACGTTTGTGCGCAAGACAGTTTGCTCAATATTGCCATTTTTGCGTAAACTATGTTGCGCATATAGGGCAAATAGATGCAAGACAACTTGCGCATAAATGGACTCGATGTGCAAATGTAGTTGTGCGAACAGTGTTGTCAGGAAGTTTTTTGTTTTTTTTAAGTGGTTATGTATTATTATATAATTGATATGTATTTTTTTGATAAGTAGTTATTTTTATTATATAATTGATATGTATTTTATTATATAATTGATATGTATTTTTTTGATAAGTAGTTATTTTTATTAAGCAAAAATTTATATGTATTTTTTTAAGTTAAGTAGTTATTATTTTTTTTAAGTAATTATAATTAATTACTTTCTTTAATATTTGCAGATTGACAATATAGTAGTATTTGGAGAATTGGAAGGTGTAAATGAAGAAATATTTGACTATACTCATGCATTTACTACTGACCAAGTAAGTATATTTAAAAATAATATAAGGTTTTAATAGAAATATAGTACAAAAAACTAATTATTAATTTTCTTTTGTTTTAAGTTTTCAATAGTCGAAATGCCTTTATCACATGGGCTAGAGAGCTTGGAAGAGACTTGGGTTTTGTTATTGTGATTAGATCATCAGATGTTGGTGTTTCCCGAAGAAAACCTAGAGTTCGACTTGTATGTGAAAGGCATGGAGCATATAAGTCAAACACAGATGAATTCTGTCGCTTGGGAACAGGAATAAAGAAATGTAATTGTCCATTCGAGTTACAGGGGTGAAATTGGATAGGGATGATTAATGGGCAGTGAAAGTAGTATATGGGATGCATAATCATTTGGCCGCAAAACATTTAGAAGGACATTCCTTTGCTGGTCGTTTGACAGTGAAAGAGCAAAGTATGGTGGGTGATATGACAAATGCTATGGTAAAACCAAGAAATATATTACTGATGTTGAAACAACATGATGAGAAGAATGTGAGTACGATGAAGACTATCTACAATGCACGACAAAAATATAGAATGCTTGACAAAGCTGGTAGATCACAGATGCAACAACTTATGAAACACTTGAATGAATGTAATGGAGTGGCATAGGAGTGATGAGTCAAGTAATTGTGTTAGAGATTTATTTTGGGCACATCCGATAGCTATAGATTTGTTGAATGCTTTTCCCCATGTGTTAATTTGGATTGTACATATAAAACTAATAGATATCGACTCCCACTCCTTGAAATTGTTGGTGTGACATGTACAAATTTGACATTTTCAGTTGCATTTGTTTACATGAAGGCTGAACGCACTGACAACTATACTTGGACATTAGAGAAACTAAGAAGCTTGATGTCTTCTGATTCAACACCTTCCGTCATTGTTACTGATAGGGATTTAGCATTGTTGACAGCAGTACAGATAATGTTCCCTAGTGTAACCAATCTCTTATGTAGATGGCATATATCAAAGAATGTCCTTGCTCATTGTAAAAAGTTGTTTAAGAGCAATGAGAAGTGGGAGGCATTTATGTCAGCTTGGGGTGTTCTAGTATTCTATTCGAATGAGTATGAGTACGAAACAAATTTAAGTTCAATGGTAACTCATTACCGTTCTTATCCAAGAGCACTCCAGTACTTGACTAACACATGGTTAAATAAGTATAAAGAGAGATTTGTTGTTGCGTGGACAAATAAAGTAAAGCACTTCGGAAATGTTACAACTAATAGGTATGTAGGTTTATCATCATCATCATCATCAGAGCCTTTATCCCAATAGATTGGGGTAGGCTATATGAACCAATATCTAAAATCACGTTAGATTGTCCATATGTATTCTCTGTCTCCATAGATTCCTATTCAAGGCCATTTGCTCATCTAATTCTAAAACCTCCATGTCTTTCCAAACTACTTCCTTCCAAGTCTTTTTCGGTCTTCCTCTAGTCTTAACCCTTCTCTCAACATCCATAGCCTCTATTCTCCTAACTGGAGCATCTACAGGTCTACGTCTTACATGTCCAAACCAATGTAAACGATTTTCACACATTTTGTCTTCAATAGGTACCACTCTAATCATCTTACGAATATCATCATTTCTCATTCTATCCTTTCTTGTATATCCACATATCCATCGTAACATTCTCATTTCTGTTACACTCATCTTTTGTGTATGTAGCCTCTTAGTCGCCCAACATTCACTACCATATAACAATGTTTGTCTAACAACTGTCCTATAAAACTTGCCTTTCAACCATGTAGGAATTCCTTTATCGCACAACAGACCTGTAGCACTTCTCCACTTACTCCATCCAGCCTGGACCCTATAGGTCACATCACCATCAATCTCTCCATCCATCTGTATTATTGATCCCAAGTATCGAAAATGATCCCGCTTAGGTATCGCCACCCCATCTAACTTCACTACATCATGCTCTTCCAGTCGGTTAGAACTGAATTTACACTCCATGTATTCAGTCTTCACTCTGCTTAGTTTAAATCCTTTTGATTCCAACGTTTGTCTCCATACTTCCAACTTTGTATTGATCTCCTCTTTAGTTTCCGCACATAGGACAATATCATCTGCAAACATCATACACCAGGGCACCTTATCCTTGATGGATTTTGTCAGTTCGTCCATAACTACCGCAAACAAGAATGGACTCAACGCTGACCCTTAGTGTAATCCCACCGTGATAGGAAACTCACTTGTTTGCCCCCCACCTGTCCTCACATGTATCCTTGCGCCTTTATACATGTCCTTAATTAGTTTAATATATTTCAAAGGAACTCTTTTCTTCATTAAGGACCACCAGAGTACCTCCCTAGGCACTTTATCATATGCTTTCTCCAAATCTATAAAGACCATATGAAGATCTTTACCCATTAGTCGAAAGCGCTCCATAAGTTGTCTAAGCAAATATATTGCCTCCATTGTTGATCGACCCGGCATAAAACCAAATTGATTCTCCGAGATCTCTACATTCTTTCTTAATCTCCGTTCTATCACTCTCTCCCATAGTTTCATCGTGTGACTCATCAATTTTATGCCTCGGTAGTTGGCGCAACTTTGAATATCTCCCTTGTTCTTATATAAAGGTACTAAGACACTCTTCCTCCATTCCTCTGGCATTTTGTTAGTGTGCCAAATCTTATTAAATAGATTTGTCAACCACCTAACTCCTACATCTCCAAGGCATTTCCAAACTTCAATTGGGATGTCATCAGGTCCAACAGCTTTTCCATTCTTCATCATTTTTAGTGCATCTTTTACCTCTGTCTCTTGGATTCTACGCATAAAGCACCGATTTAAATCCTTAAGAGGCACCGAAATATTATCCAAAACTTTATTTTGTCCATCATTAAATAATTTGTTAAAATAATCTCGCCACCTGTCCTTAATGTCATTATCTTTAACGAGAGTTCTTTGATGCTCATCCTTAATACATTTCACGACTCCTAGGTCGCGACTCCTCCTTTCTCTTGCTCGCGCCAATCTGTATATCCTTTTCTCTAAAGGAAACCGAAACAAACATGCAGCGGAATTTAAATCATTCGGCCTCCACCAGGATCGATTCGGAGAGTTGCCTGATTAGGGTTTCGAGATTTTACCTAACGTTTTCTTTGATTTCTGTCTTTGGTCGAGTCACAAGCAACAACCTTTCGTTCCTGCCTCTATGGTATCCACACGAACGGATCTCACGACTCTTGAACGTCTCACGATCAAAAGCCTTAAGGAGCGTTTTTGATTCTTTATAACCGAACTGCTAGCTTCGATTAAAAGAATACTTTTCTATTTTCTAATTGTTGTGCAGCTATGTTTCAGAAAACATCCTTTTATAGGCAGTAAATTTTACCCTAAAATTTACTGCCAAACAGAACTCTAATCCTACTTAGAATAGGATTAGTTATATCCCTAATCCAATTCAGAATAGGATTAGTTATATCCTTAATCCAATTCAGAATAGGATTAATTAAGCTCCTCATTGATCCGTTCTAAGTGTGCGACCCAATAGGTTCTCAAAACAATGGCAATGACAAAATTGTCACAGGCAATGAGCGGTATCTAGCAACACATCATTGCTACCCATGTAACGAGAATGTCAATGACTCGACATAACCTTACTCGTGATAGATGTTACTGTGTAGTCTAATCCCTTTATCCTTTGATGTCATGATTAGACACAAGTCATGGAATGTGTCACACTTGTATAGTCTAATCAGCGTTTCTTGATTCCTGAGTAGACTAATTAAACAAATAAAATCAATATCTCATATTGACTTATTCGAGCACGGCCATGCATTTCTTAGTCTCACTCTATCAAAGGCCCCAAGACATCACTCTTGTTATATAAGAGGGATAAATCCTATCTTGATCACTCAACATCCCTCTACATAGATCAAGGCATACCCAATTACTACCTTTATAGTCCATCCTATTACGAATGACATCTAGCAGCATTAAAGTATGCAATTCTCTATGTTGGGATCTCTGATGATCTCAAGTCAAAGTATCACATACACCATCATCACTATGAGAATCGCTTATGACACTCATATAACAATCCATGTAGCGTTCTCATGGAGGGTCGATCCAGTACATAGTTCTCTAACATGTACCTATGTGATGACTTGATATCCCATATCCATGACAATGGTCATCAGCCAACCACATACTAGTCTTATCGTACATTGTTATCCTTGTTCACAATAATACTTGACTAGGGATATTTTAAGAATAGTGTGTTATTACTATTCTAAGGACATTATCATATAAGATTACATTACACAGTTATAAGACAAATATAATAATGAGCTATAATAAATAAAATGTCATGATACATAAATAATGCCAAAGTCAATCATCTAATGAATGGTTCTAAGGGCATAATCCAACATTCTCTCCCTCCTTTGTGTTCAACTTGTCGTAAATCTCTTTCGCAACCCTCGTCTTAGCTTTTGCCACAGCCTTCTTTGCCTCCTTTCTTGCTATCTTATATTCTGAAAAACTCTCTTCTGTATTGTTCTTCTTTAAAGCCTTGTAACGCTCTCGCTTAGTCTTTATAGCATCTTTTACTACTACAGTCCACCATGTTGCGTCCTTTCCAGTCGGCACTTTTCCGTTTGATACTCTTAATGTCTCTTTGCCTACCTCCCGAATGCATTTTGCCATCTTATTCCACATTACATTTGGGTTCTCTTCTGTTGTCCAAGCCTTTTTTTGAATCCAACTATCTCTACATGTTGTATGACAGTCTTCTTTTAGCTTCCACCATCGAATCCGTTCAATTCCTTTTTGTTGGTTCCTTCGATGTCGTCTATCTATCTTCATATCTAGAACTAAGAGTCTATGTTGCGCGGTAACACTCTCACCTGGGATAACCTTACAATCCAAACATCTATGTCTATCCCTACTCCTAGTTAAAAAGAAATCTATCTGACTTGCTCTTAGTCCACTTCTAAAGGTTATAAGATGAGAATCTCTCTTCTTAAACAATGTATTTGCTAGGATTAGGTCATAAGATAAAGCAAAATTTAAGATAGCATCTCCTCCCTCGTTTCTTACACCATAACTAAAACCCCCATGTACTCTCTCAAAACCCTCTCTACTTGTACCTACATGTCCATTAAGATCACCGCCAATAAAAAGGTTTTCTCCTATGGGTACTTCTTGTACTACCTTATCTAAATCCTCCCAGAACTGTCGTTTACTAACCTTATCAAGTCCTATCTGGGGTGCATACACGCTAATGACATTCAACACCTCTTCTCCTAAAACTAGTTTAACCAAAATAATCATATCCCCTTGTCTCTTAATCTGTACAACATCCTTATGGTACTCTTTCTCTATAATGATACCTACTCCATTTCGGTCTCTATCTTTCCCTGTGTACCAAAGCTTATATTGCCAAGGTACTATCTCTCTAGCATTTTCCCCAACCCATTTGGTCTCTTGGAGACACAAGATGTTAACCCTCCTCCTACTCATAACCTCACAAATCTCACCTAACTTACCACTAAGCGTACCTATATTCCAAGATCCTAACCTAAGCTTATGGTTATGGACTAACTTCTTTACCCACCCTCGTCCATTGTGGTGTGGGAACCTTTGCCTATTTAAAACCACATCCAGGCGTCGATGTGGCGCGTCACTTCTGGGCGACGACCTAGCAACCCTTGCCCACTTTTCACTACACCCGGGCTCCGATGTAGCGCGTCGCTGTGTAGGGGACGCCCCAACGTTGTTTTGATATTGGTTCATTTCATGAGATTGGACTAGTTTTTAAGGCTGGTTGTCCAAAATAGGTATGTAGGTTTATAAAGTTTAAAATTTGTTTTATTGCACAATTTATATTATACATCATTATAATAAACACTTTTCTGATGTCATATAGGGCGGAGAGTGCACATGCAAAGTTAAAGAGACACCTTGGATCGTCTCAAGGAGATTTTGATAGATCTTGAAAAATTATGAACTCCCTGATTGAGTTGCAACATACGGAGATAAAGGGTTCGTTTGAGAAAAGTCTTATTGTTGTTGAACATAATTTTCGGCCAACTTTATTTAGGGGGTTGTGAGGATTGGTGTCTAGGACAGCATTGAATATTATTTTGAATGAGGCACAACGAGCAAATGATATTGGCATTGACCATCTTGCCTGTGGTTGCGTCATTCGAAATACACATGGGTTGCCTTGTGCTCACGAGATTGCTAAATTAATAAGAGATGGAAAACCAATTCCCTTATCCTATGTGGATCCCTACTGGTCGAAGTTTGACTTGAAGAAGATCAATGTTGATTACATGTCTGAGCTGAATCTTGATGTTGAGTGGGAGCTTATAGTTAAACGCTTCGATGCATGTGATCTCTCAGGAAAATTAGCCTTGAAGAAAAAGTTAAGGGAACTGGGTGATCCGGCAACTACCTTCCTTGTTCCTCCACTCGAGAAAGCTAAGACTAAAGGTCATTCAGACAAATCAACTCAACGTGCCCCATCATACTTTGAGATTGTTGAATCTCAACAGGATAGCACCTCAACACCCGTTTTAGCCAATTCAATGGCAAAGAAGATGAAACTACAAGTTTATCGGAAAAAGAAAATCAAATATATTGATTCTTTCCCTTTAGAGATACGCCAACACATATGCTCTATTGTGGATGTTGAATCAGATGGACATTGTGGTTTTCGAGCTATAGCTGGTTTGCTAGGCATGGGTGCTGATGCATGGGCTAAGGTACGACAAGATTTGATTCATGAGATATGTAATTTTCGAGCTTATTATGCTAATCTCTATGGATCCGTAGAGCGTGTTGATGAATTGATAGAGACATTATCGTATTTCAACACACTGGCTCCTTATGATAAATGGATGACCTTACCCGATATGGGTCATTTGATAGTAACACGGTATCAAGTTGTGCTTGTCCATTTATCTTCGAGACAGTACTTGACATATCTCCCACTGAGAAGTGCACCACCTCCACCGCTACAGCACGGATTTATTGCAATTGGATTTGTTAACGATTTGCACTTTGTTGAGGTATTGATAATAATAATATTTATGTCATAGTTGATTTTTTTATTTTCTATTTGTACATACGCTTAACATGCTAATTTTCAAGTATTTATGGACCCATTCGCACCAATACCTCCGATTGCATGCAATTGGTATCGATATCGTTGGGATTCTGCTCGTGAATGGGAGCTTCCATATATATCTCGTATTGAGGAATTTCAAAATTTGTTATCAAGATCAGATGTTGCTACTAGAGAAACCATTAACTTAGATGAGCCTTGATATTTTATAAAATATTATTGTATTTTCATATTTATGCCTTTAAATGAATGTATTATCCAATTATAAATTATATATTTTAATTTATATTTGTAACATGTAAGAAAAGCAATGAACGAGGATGAAAACGTAATTATAAATATAAGCAAATAATATAAAATTATCTTCGGATGTCACAAACATAAATTGTATGTTTAGAAAACAAAAATCCCTATATACAAAACACTAATCATCCACGTCATCTCATAGAATTACCCTCCCCTTTCTCTTCCTAGTCCTAGTAAAATAACGTAGACATGTTGTTGAGGTAGGAGCTGTCTCCGATGGAGTTGGAAGAGGGGCCGTCACTGATGGAGGTGGAGGAACTGTCTCGAATGGAGCTGGAGGACTAGTCTCCAATGGAGCTGGAGGAGGAGCTGTCTCGAATAGAGCTGGAAGGGCCGTCACTGATGGAGGTGGAGGAGCTGTCTTGAATGGAGCTAGAGGACTAGTATTTAATGGAGCTGGAGGAGGAGTAGTCTCGGATGGAGTTGGAGGAGCAACAGTCTCCGATGGAGCTGGAGGAGGAGCCGTCTCCGATGAGTGAGAAGGGATAGCTATCGCTCCTACAAGTGGTGTGGATGTGGTAAGTGCTGCCTCTGACTCTTCACATAATAAGGCACGCAAGTCGCTAGTCCTTTTCTCAATGTCTCCACATTGCCGTTGCCACTCATCAGTATATCGATATGAGACACAGCTCTTGAGATGCGTTGCAAGACAAGGCAATAGAAATTTGATGAAATCAATTAATATGAATAAGAATTTGAATAACTTAAGATTTAAAGCTAATAACTTAGATCAGAATAATTAGAATCAACTGGTCTAGCTTGAACCTCGATCTGCGTATGGGATTTTGTACAAATCGATGAGAAATCGATTTGTACCAAGACATGTATTCTGGAACTGTCTCACCCGGGATCACACACTTTCGACCTCTATTTTCTTCAGTGAGCACATACATAGTCCATCTCTCCCATAATTGATCCATGAATTGATATGCAACATGATAAGTGGAACTCGTACTACCTCTCCGTGCTCTATATGGTGCTAAAGGTCTTAGAGGTATGGTTTGCACGTAGCCCCATTGCCGTAAGACTCTTTCCGGATGATGCGACTCCACAATATCTCTAACTTTCAAACAAG
This sequence comes from Heritiera littoralis, assembly GCA_031772115.1. Classification (NCBI taxonomy): domain Eukaryota; kingdom Viridiplantae; phylum Streptophyta; class Magnoliopsida; order Malvales; family Malvaceae; genus Heritiera; species Heritiera littoralis. The sequence goes on along the minus strand of JAPDPK010000010.1, from coordinate 5,665,800 downwards.
CAGTGAAAAATGTGATCGAAGGCAATGGATGATGCCTCTGACTATCAGCATATGGATCCCAGCACATTCGATTACTCTGGAGATCATCTAGCTACTCTCGCAAGATCTGCACATCTTGACTGTAACCATGTGGTTTCCATCGTCGAGCTCGAGGCATACTATCTTCATAATTGAGGTTTGCCTTTGGACTCAACGATGGAAAGTGCTCATAAACCCAAGCCTACATCAAATAAAACATTAATAATTAATAAAATTTTTACAAACCAATAACAATTAACAAGTTCTTAATATTTATAAATCATAATACCTGCATAAGGGTCATATATCCGCTAATCCCATGTACTTTTGCTCTGTTCGCAAGACCTAGCTGTCTTTACATGTAAGCAAGAGCAGATGCACCCCATGCATATCCACTGATAGCTGATAGATCCTCTAGACAAGCCAATAATGATACGGGAACATGGGATCCGCTCTTGTCCACAAATACTGTGCACCCAAGTAAATGGAGCAAGTATGCTCTAGTAGCATAGACTATCTCCTCATCACTTTTCCTATTAGTCACATCCCCAAAGTTCGATCTCAACCACTGCAATGTGACACTTGACCCATGACTAGTACTCGTTGCTGCTTTAGCTGCTGCATGAGAGATGCCTAACAAGCGAACTAACATTTTATTTGCACGCTTCATAGAGATGTGCCGAAATGATACGATTCGCCCCACCACTGGTATGCCTAGGAGTGTAGCTACATCATCCAGAGTAATTGTCATCTCTCCAAAAGGCAAATGGAATGTATTCGTCTCTGGCTGTCACCTCTCACAAAAAGCAAAGATGGTGGTACTGTTGCATATGCGGTAACTGCAGTCAATCAAACACCCTAATCCAGACTGCAAAACAGTAGAGCGAATACGTGACCGATCATCGTCTAAAATCCACTGAGAGATTTTTTGGCTATGATTAATAGCCTTCAAGCTGCCTCGCTCCTATATCAGAAACAACAAATAATAAGATCATTTTTAACAGATAATATAGATAAATTTTTTTTAATTTTACACAATTATTACTTGACCATCCCATATGGCAAAGGCAATATGCGATCTAAAACTTTTAAGAATTGAAGTATCAATCGGGCCTCCAGGACAAGGCTCAAATTCCTCCTCTGCATCATCCGAATTTGTCTCCTCAACTTGGTCTTCTAAATCAGTTTGCTCAACCTGTTCAGCCTGCTCGGCATGCTCTGCATGATTTGTCCTAGCTCGTCTTCTTCTCTCAGAGGTAGTGGGTCGCCGTCGTCTTCCTTGAGATGAACCTGCACCTCGTGTTAATGCCACGTCTAAAAAAAAACAATTAAATAATTATAACCAGCAAAGTGAAGATAGCAAGATTCTATTTATAAATATAACCTGCAAAACATCTCTAATAGAATTGACACACTGGATTGGAAATGCAAGCCAAATAGAGTAAATATAGAGATAGCATTTCCATTCATTAAAGATGGCAATTCACAACCAGGAACAAAATGAACATCATGCACAAGAAAAAAGAAAGACCACAATCCTATATATGTCATCACCAAGAAGAAACATCACAATGCTCATGCAATCATAAAAGTTCAAACAGTCAATCTTCTACTTGAAACTCGTGGTGGTGCTCATTGCCAAAGGGGGTGCAACTTGGTAAGTTTTTTGGTTTCCAGTTTTTATGTTAACACTTGGTCACAAATTGTCTGGTTGCTTAAATTGCAGTAGATGTATGCATGTAGTCTATTTGTTTCTTACTTGTTTTGCTTGGTTGTTGTGAGACCCTTCTTCACAAAGATAGACTTGTCTCCGTTTGTGTCTGTCACTTGTACTAATGGTTATAATAGAATTTAATTCAACCTGCAAAGAATTTGTAGAAATATGCTTACTAAAAAGGAAATTATTGTACAAAACAAATATGCCTTGATCATGAGTGAGTATCTTCCTTTAATCATATTTATCCTTCTTAGTTAAAATTGTTTTAACGCATGTCAACTAGAGTAAATGTAAATATGTTGAGGCTAATTTACTAGTTTTTGTTTTCAGGTATTCAGAATCAAAGACATTAAGTGAGAAAACTGATGTGTATAACTTTGGGATTGTTCTTCTGGAGATTTTCACATGCCAACCTCACATGCCTGTTTTCTTTGAAGGAAAACTGCATCTAGCATTTGTCCATAGCATCTAGCTCACTGTATTTGATTTCTGACAGTCTCGAATCAGGCTTCAATGATAACTACATTTGACCTTAAAGAAAGGGTCACTGATGTTGGCTATGATTGGGCAGTTTCCTTGTGCATTCGTAGCTTGGATGGTTTTGGGGGCCAAAGAAAATGCCGGCAATTAACAAAAAAAAGGAAAAAAAGAAGCATAAATCCAGAAGCTAGTCCAAAGGAGGACAGAGAAAACACATTGCAAAGCTCTAGCACAGATTTGTTCACACAACCTGTTAACATATTTGTGTTAGGGCATGTATCACGATATTTTCCAACCTTACGATTACTTGTTATGTAATACCAACAATGTAAAACCAAAGGCTTTAGCTTTGGTCCTAGAAGTCAGGACAAAACATAAAGCATGAAAAAATAAATAAAGTTCAGTAATCTTATCAACAAGCATTACAGATTTGAGATATCAATTCTAGAAGCATAAATTAAAAAAAAAAGGCATCCTCTTGCACCATGTTCCACCACAGTGGCATCAAATTTGTCAAATAAGACATGGTACAAAAACTAGCACATCTACACGAAATGAAGGCAAAAGTAATCGACTGACATAACGTGTTGGATTTAATATGTAATGTATTTGAGCTATGTATAAAGAGTAAAAGTACAAAACGTGGGTTGTTTTTAATGAAATGTATTTGAGCTATGTATTTTTTCAGTTTGCATGCATGCATTTCTCTTCTTTCTAATAGCAGACAATCCAGAAACAAAATAGATAGTAAGAGCCTCACCTGGAAAGGGAAGAGAAGAAGAATTGCAGACCACAAATTCCCCAATTCAGTCTTTGCCTTCTTCTTTTGCTCAATACTGTAAAAAATTGCAAACAGAATCAATGGTTATCCCAATATCAAAGCACATAAAAAATGTAATTAAATATTTCATTGCACTAATTCTGGGCAAGGCTAGGCGACCTGCGCATGTCTCCTTGCGCGAGGCTAGGTGACATGCACAGGTTGCTTTCCGCTAGCCTAGGCGACCTGCGCAGGTCACCTTGCGCTAGCCTACATCATATGCACATATTGGCCTACGCAAGGATAGGCGATCTGCGCATATTGCCTTGCGCAACACTGGCCTTCATGCGCAGATTGCCTTGCATGAGGCTAGGGCCACCTTGGTTGGCTTGCGAACGACGGACCATTGTGCCAGCAGCCTTCGCCAGAAACCTCGCAAGGCAAGAGCCATTGGGTACGCTGGCTTGCGCGAGGCAATGGCCCTCGCGCAGATTGCTTGGAGCGAAGCAATGGCCCTCGCGCAGCCTGCCCTACGAAAGGGAAGGGCCTTGGGTGTGAAACCCAGCCCCTGTTCGAAAACTCAAACGCTGATGATGGATGATACCTGAAGGTGATGCTAAAAACGGTGGTGAAAGCGATGGATAACCCGAGCAATGGAGATGGAGTCTGAAAGAATGGTTCGACAGGTTGGGCGGGATTTTGGGAATGAATGGGGTAGGGATAAAACGGTAAAGAAATGGTGTATATTGAGTGTTTTTTATTTTGTTAAGTTTAAGTGGGGTATAAAGAGTAAAATGTGGAGTGCAAATAGAATGATTGATGCTGATGGTTTTATATACATACATACATACATACATATATATGTATGCACACACACGCGTACATGTGTGTTATCTAAATATAAATATAATATATATATAGATATATATGTATATATATATCTATATATGTAATGTACATGTGCGTATATTTGTGTGTGTGAGAGGGTTAGAAAAGTATAAAGCCCTACTTCACTACTTCAGTCTTCGATCTTCATTTTCACCCTACCGCCGCATGCTCCCGTTCCGGCCTCCAAGACGCAGAGGACCCAATCCCAGCAGTCACCGGCCTCTTCCCTTTCCCTTAGAACTGCTTCTGCAATCAGCACCCGCTCAGGTCCAGCACCCCCGCATCCGGGTCCCCTTCCTCACGAGCGCCCTCAGTCCTCCCTCCCTCACAGTCGGCCCCTTCCGCGCCTGGTAAGAATTTTCCAATCCAGCTCTTTAGTTTTTGATGTTATATTTCTGCTCTTTTCTTGTAAACCTTGATTCAGGATATTTTAGTTCAAAGGTTAAAGAAAAAAAAATCTTTTACTAAGCTGTATAGTTTGATATTTCTGTGTTTTTTATTATTTCTGTGTTTGTTTGCAAGTGTATTTGCTTCTAAGTCTAAAATGGATGAGTGGGTGAGGGTAAGGTATGCTCACTGCTCGCACCTCGAAATTTGGAAATTTGGCAACAGTAGAGTTTTTGTTAAATCTAGTTGCCTTAACTTTTCAGTTATGAGTAAAGTAGGATGGGAATTGGGAAGCTTATCGTTCTTGTAAAGTCCCTATAGCCTGAATACTTTTTAATGAAGCTAACAGGCTTAATGAGAGTGAATAAATTGGTGGCTGTCATAAACTAGAATGCAAACTTTCATTTATCTTGTTGGACTTCACTTCTGGTTAGAGCAGTTTTTTTCTGTACAGTTGACCATTTTTAGCAGTCCTTGTCTCTGTGATAGGCCTTAGTCAATCCCAAGTGATTTATATTTGTAAGAAAATGACTTAAAATTTTGCGTTGAGGGGAAGATATTAGCAAGGATGCTTGTTTGATTAACGAGGATGCACCCTAATATGATAAGAAAACCTAGAAAAACAGTGCCACTAGCTTGCTTAGCGAGAAAATGAGAAACTTTAAATGTTAGTTTGTGATACAACAAGTTCCCATCTATGATGGATTCAGAATAAATGCTTGTTGGTAGATTTTCTGTCAGTATTCTGTGCACTCACGTGTAGGGGCATTCAGGACTATGTTTAAGAACTATTTATATGCATAATATAGTCTTTTCTCATTATGCTTCCTTGGTTGGGTTGAGATATTGTGTGATAAGATTTGAGAATGCTAGGCAACATGGGCTGACTAAAGTCTGAATGGCAGTAATATTATTTGTGAAGTTTATAGTTCTGGTTTGGTTTCACAGAGATGGTTGACATTAAGGGTGTAAATGATATACTGGTATTCGCATGCTATTGGGGCTCGACAAGAAAAATTCAAACTCGGCTTGATTTTTGTCAAGTTGAGCTCGAGCTTGAGCTACTCGAGTTATCGAGTGAGCCAAGTTCGATTATTAAAATACCTGGCTTGAGTAGTTTGCGAGCCCAATTGAGCTTTTCTTATTTTAATATATATTATTTAAATATGAAGTTACATATTTACCCAATACCTATCTTTTAGAAACCCTAATACACAATCACTGTCCACTCTGCCTTCGAACTATATTTTCCCTTGCTGCCGCATCTCCTCTCCTAGACCAAGACCCAACCTTTTTCCTCAAGTTCGGCGCTGCCGCACCCAGGCACACTCCCTCGGATCCAGCGCCCCCACACCAAGCCCCTCATCATCACGCACATTGTATGTCCTGTCTTCTTTGAACAAGCCCTCAATCTTCCGTAAAATACGCGGTAGGTTAGTTCACAGAACAAGTTTCTATTGCAAAAAGTTGTTTTGTAATATAGCAAAGAAACCTTCCAATGACTGTGGTTTCAACTGTTGTAGGATTTCTTGTAGTTCTGGTTAAAAAGACTCTGTAAATATACTGATTAGTAATATAATAAGCTCTTGTTTGATTAATTCGTCTTTTTCTGTCTGATTTCTAATCCTTTTACTATCAACAGCGAAGCATTTCACTGTTTGTGATCCCATTTGGCTTATTCAGTACTATTTTCCCCTTTTTTCTGATTAACTCAGTACTAATGGAATGCCTCTTAGTGATTTGGGATTAGTCTTTTAATGATGCTGTTAGACTCTTTCATCATGCTCACTAGATGTTTGTTGAAATGCCAAAGTGTTACGATGGAAAACCATGGAAATTTCAAACACTTTTTTTTTTTTACTATAGAAAATGGAGACAAAGAATGATGGCTGTGGCACTGCATCCATTGGCAAATTACCATTAGTTTAACTTTAATTAGTCTTGAATATGTCTCTAAGCAAATCTTGAATATGTCTCTAAGCAAACAAGATTGAAGGTATGTGGCTGAACCATCATTTCATTCCTGAACTCAGTATTGATATTTTATACTGCTCTGGTGCTGGGTGTATATCGTAAATTTTGAGATTATAATATATTAATACAAGAAAAATAGCAGTTTTTTTGGTTACAAAATAGCAGTTATATGTATACATGCAATAAGTTAATTTCCTTTTAGTAAGATTACTCTTAGTAATATGGCTGCAGTTTTAGTTTTAATATTGGGAAATTAAAATCTATTTTTATTTTAATTTCATTTTAAATTAGTTTGATTTATTTTTGTAAGGTTAATATCATTGTTGTTGTATTGTTATTATTATTATTTTAAAAAAATCATTATCATCCTCAGAGTTTTTATCCCAAGAGATTCGGGTAGGCTAAATGATAGATGATATTATTTTAATATTATTTAAAAAAATTATATTTTATTATATTTAATTGATACTGTGGGAAAACATGATTAATGTACAGCCAGATTTTTAGGAGATTTTGCAACAGTTTGTATCCCTAGAATTTGGCTGATTTGGTTAAGAATATTCCATAAATCATGGGATTTGATAGCCTAGTTAGTTTCCTTTTCAATTGCTAGGGTTATTATATATATACATAGCCACTTTGTACATATTTTCTTAATGAGTTATACAGCAGAAAATTCTTTTGTTTCTCAATTTACATCATGGTATCAAGAGCTTTAGGTTTTTTCTTGGAAATCAGTCATCTTTTCAGCCTTCATTGCTGATTTTTCTGCAGTTTCTTTTTCAACCTTCATTGTTGATATTTTCTGCAGTTTCTTCTTCAGCCTTCATTGCTGATTTTTTTACCTTAGGCCTTCATAGCCAATTTCTCATCCAGCCTTCATCATCAAAATTTGTTTCCGTTCATCCCTTTTGGCTCGATTCTGATTCTCTTGTTCCAGCCTTCATCGCTGTTTTTTTTGCTCTGTTCTGCTCTGTTTTCTAAAGAAAAAACAGAGTATTTCATGTGTTCTTTTTCCAGCCTTTATAGCTGCATTTTTCCTCTCTTCTTCATCATTGACGGTTTCTCTTTGTTGCTTGGCCTTCGTTGCCGATTTATCCCTAATTCTCACCAGTCTTTCAGCAAGTATTGATTTGTAAAAAATGTCAGTAGTTGCAGAAACAACCGCTGCAGCACCAAAGGAGTTCGGCAGTCTCAACCAAGAAGAGGTCAAGAGGCTGAGATCTCTAATTAGTAACCTTGACAAACCTTCAGGTACTTGTTCATTGGTGTATTCAGGTAAGTTTCCATCCTCTATTGGATTAAATGTCTCGGATACAACCTTTGCCAACTCCTGGATCATGGATTCAGGAGCTACCAACCATATGACCCACTCACCAAATGTCTTTTATAGATACTCTCCATGTCCAAGCAATAGGAAAATAGCCACAGCTAATGGTTCTTTGACTACTGTAGCAGGTGTAGGAGATGTTAAAATACGCCCATCATTGACCTTAAAAAATGTTCTTCATGTCCCTAGATTATCCACAAACCTTGTCTCTATCCAAAAGCTTACTCAAGATTTATGTTGTAATGTGATTTTTCATCATAGTCATTGTGTATTTCAGGACAAGGATTCGGGGAAGACAATTGGACATGCTAGAGAATGGGATGGGCTCTACTACCTTGAAGCACTTAGCCAATCAAATATTACCAAGGGCAAATTACCTTCTTCTTTCGTTTCAGAACTTTATTCGTCCAATAAAGACAAAGTTTGGCTTCACCACTGTCGACTTGGACATCCATCAGTTAGAGTCATTAAAATTCTATTTCCATCTTTATTTCAAGGTCTAGATGTTGAGAGCTTTCATTGTGAAGTGTGCGAACTTGCTAAACATAAACGTGTACCTTTTCCAGTAAGTAATAACAGAAGCTCTCTTCCTTTTTATCTCATTCACAGTGATATTTGGGGTCCTTCTACTATTCCTAATGTTTCTGGGGCAAAATGGTTTGTGTCATTCATTGACGATTGTACTCGTGTTACTTGGATATTCTTACTTAAACATAAATCTGATGTTAGTACTGTCCTCCCAAATTTCTGTTCCATGATTAGGAACCAATTTGGAGTCGATATCAAAAGGTTTAGGTCAGATAATGCTAGGGACTATTTCAATCAAGTCCTAACTCCTTATTTTCAAAAGGAAGGGATAGTACATGAGTCATCCTGTGTCAATACACCACAACAAAACGGAGTTGCAGAAAGGAAAAATGGTCATCTCCTTCAGTCAACCCGAGCTCTCTTATTCCAAAAAAACATGCCTAAATCCTTTTGGGGGGAAACAGTTCTTACAGCCACTCATCTTATAAATCGTTTGCCATCTAGAGTCTTGGGATTCAAGAGTCCAATGGAAACACTCTCAACATTCTATCCAAACATACAGACTACAAATAATCTTGTCCCTAGGATATTTGGGTGCGTGTCATTTGTCCATGTTCATAGTCAAAATAGAGGGAAGCTAGATCCAAGGGCATTAAAATGCGTATTTGTGGGTTATTCCTCAACTCAAAAAGGGTACAAGTGTTATCACCCTCCATCAAAGAAGTTCTATGTCTCAGTGGACGTTTCTTTCAATGAACAAGTGCCTTACTTCACCATACCTTATCTTCAGGGGGAGAATTCCATACTTGAAGATAAGGATAGGGATTTCTTGCTTGATCTGTCGTCACTTCCAATGTCTGTGCCAGTATCTAAGTCCATGTCAAATCCTGTGTCTAAACATGTGCCCGAAATTTCAGAAAATCCCAACTATGCCATTGAAAATGTGAGATTTGGCAAGGTGTACTCAAGGAAGAAGACTGCTGTCCCTGAATCAATGCAAGTCCAAGAATCCAACCCAGATCTTGAGAATGAGGTAACAATTTCTAATTCTTCGTTACAAGTTAATACTGAATCTCATGTAGGAGATGATGACCTAGACCTTCCCATTGCTATTAGGAAAGGAACTAGAGAGTGCACAAAACGACCTTTATATCCTCTTGCACACTTCCTGTCCTTCAAACATTTTTCACCATCACATAGAGCCTTCTTGGTTAGCCTAAACACCATTGCAATCCCTACCACCTTATCTAAGGCGTTGTCCAATGAGAAATGGAAACAAGCCATGAATGTAGAAATGGAGGCATTGGAGAAGAACAAAACGTGGTAGTTAGTGAAGTTACCAGCAAAAAAGAAACCCGTGGGGTGTAAATAGGTCTATACAGTGAAATATAGAGCAGATGGGTCAATAGAGAGGTATAAGGCAAGGTTGGTGGCCAAGGGCTATACTCAAACCTATGGGATTGACTACCTAGAGACTTTCGCTCCAGTTGCGAAAATGAATACTGTTAGAATCTTGCTGTCATTAGCAGCTAATTATGGTTGGGAGTTACAATAGTTTGATGTCAAGAATGCATTTTTGCATGGAGAACTAGAAGAAGAAATTTATATGGAGCTCCCACCAGGTTATAAGAATAATTTGGATGCTCATACTATGTGTAAATTGAAGAAAGCTTTATATGGACTTAAGCAATCACCACGGGCATGGTTTGGCAGGTTTGCGAGAGTTATGATTGCTATGGGGTATAGTCAAAGCCAAGGGGATCATACACTATTCATTAAACACTCATCTTCGGGGGGAGTCACAACACTCTTAGTGTATGTTGATGACATATTAGTGACAGGGAATGATGATAAGGAGAGACAGCTTCTAAGTCAGTGTTTGGCTAAGGAGTTTGAGATCAAAGCATTAGGAAGGCTGGAATATTTTCTTGGGATTGAGGTGGCTCACTCTAAGCAGGGCATTTTTATCTTCCAACAGAAGTATGTTCCAGATCTCCTTAAAGAAACGGGCAAGACAGCATGCAAACCAGCAAGTACTCCAATAGACCCAAATCTTAGACTTGGAATGGCAGAGGAAGATGCTGCAATAGATAAGGAAATGTATCAGCGCTTGGTAGGAAAACTCATTTATCTATCTCACACACGATCGGACATAGCATATGCAGTAAGTGTGATTAGTCAATTCATGCATAGCCCAAAGGAAGTTCATTTGCAAGCAGCTCATCGAGTGTTGCAGTATCTCAAAGGGACGCCAGGAAAGGGTATTATGTTTAAAAGAAACAGAGGTTTGGTGCTTGAGGCTTACACAGATGCTGATTATGCTGGGTCAATAGTCGATAGGAGGTCAACCACAGGATATTGCACCTTTCTTGGTGGTAATCTTGTAACGTGGAGGAGCAAGAAACATGTGGTAGCACGGTCTAGTGCAGAGGCAGAATTCCGAGCAATGGCTCAAGGTGTGTGTGAACTACTTTAGTTGAAGATCATCTTGGAAGACATGAAGATCATGTGGGACGGCCCAATGAGACTTTATTGTGATAATAAGTCTGCGATTAGCATAGCTCGCAACCCGGTACAACATGATCGAACGAAGCACATCGAAATTGACAGACACCTCATCAAGGAGAAACTGGAGAGCGGGTTGATTTGTACCCCTTACGTGTCTACACATGGCCAACTTGTAGATGTGCTTACTAAAGGGTTAAGTAGCTCAGTGTCTCAGAGTATTATATCCAAGCTGGGAATGGAAAACATCTATTCACCAGCTTGAGGGGGAGTGTGGGAAAACATGATTAATATACAGCCAGATTTTTAGGAGATTTTGCAACAGTTTGTATCCCCAGAATTTGGCTGATTTGGTTAAGAATATTCCATAAATCATGGGATTCGATAGCCTAGTTAGTTTCCTTTTCTATTGCTAGGTTATCATTTATATACATAGCCACTTTGTACATATTTTCTTAATGAGATATACAGCAGAAAATTCTTTTGTTTCTCAATTTACGTCAGATACAAAAGATATATATTAAAATAAATTTGAGCTCAAGCTCGTGAGAATCGAGCTTAGATAAATGAGCCTAATTGAGCAAGCTCGAGTTGCTTGATTTTTTATCTCGAGTCAAGCTCGAGCTCAAAAATTAAAACTCAGTTGAGCTCAAGCCAAGTACCAAGTAATGAGTTTGCGAGTCGAGCTTGGGCTCAAGCATCCACTATGTCGGCTCGGCTCGGCTCGATTACACCGTTAGTTGACATATAGTAGTTAAGTGGAGGAGGATGTCAAGCTTCAGGAGTTTATATTGTATCAGAATTTGAGACTGATTGCAATAAGAGTGATGGTTTTATACAACAAAATTTGTTTGGTTCGCATTTGTGTCTATTCTGTAGATGATGTGTGGTTATTCACCATGGTCGGGTGAGCTTTCTATACTTGGTTCCTCTTGTCTTGCCCCGTTAAAGAAATGCATTTTTGTCTCCTTTTGTCTTAGTAAATGTTTCATGAGATCCTCATTGTCCCTTTCCTTCTGCATCTGTGTGTTTAGGCTTAGATGGAATTTCATAGAGTTTTGGCGGAAATAAGACCTTGTATTTTTTATTGGCTACCCAAAATGTTGTATTTTGATGGGATGCTATGATGCAGTGTTTAATGGAAGCTCTTATTGCTTGTAGTTAAGGTTGAAGTGGAGCTGTTCTATCTAGGTACTTAAGTTCTTAGCTTGAGTTGTCTTGGAGTTGGAAGATCATCTAACCTTCTATAGCTGATCAATTTTTTAGCATTTGGTCTCCATGTATTTAAGAGTTCGATACTCATTTGTACTGACTATGACCGTACCTATGGAATTATATTTATTACAAGCGGGCCTTTTTATGCGTCATGTGTCCTTTTAAGAATTTTGACTTTGATTTTTTGTTTAAAAAGGCACATGACATATAGAGAGATTTGCTTGTGTGGTTTTTAACTCTACTGACAGTGGATGGAATAATAATCCATAAAGTAAAGTGACAAGAGTTTTAAAATTTTCTTAGTTTATGTTTCAGTTTGAATCAATAGACATGTAGAAAAGAGGTACAAATCGCTAGACATCCAATAAAGTTATTTTTTATTTAATTTTAGTGTTTATTTTTTTTATTTATATAATGGATTATTATCTAATATATTGTATGAATTAAGATGGTGGCACGTATTCTGCTTTATTTATTTAATATTCCTTAAAGAATAAGATTATGATGCAGGGTGAGTCCAGACTTTCCAGCTGTTGGCCTTAGCAAACTCGATATGTAAACATGTCACCTTATGGATTCTACTTAACAAAACTTGGAATAGATTTTAATGTTGGTCCAGTTTTCTCTGAAGGGATTTGGTGTTGTGGTTGTTTATTTATAATGGTTTTTTAGTGTAAAGATATTTTGCCAAATTGTTGTTGAACTTTTGATTATGGACGGTATACAATTTTTTGTGAATCTTTGTATTGTAAATGCCATATTAAGTTCTGGGAAACATTGTAACTCTGTAATATTTCCTGGCACCAGGTTAAAAGTTAATTTTTCCCTGTTCTTTAGTTTTTCTGTAATCATTTTGTATTTGTTACATAACATCTAAAGCCTTCATTCTACTTTTTGCTCACTTAGCAGCTTCTGATAACACAAAAGGCCAAGAATGGCGATTCAGCGAGAAGGCGAAGCATCTGAGCAAACTACAAGTACTCCACCGGCTGGCCTCTCGGAACAGCTGCAGGAACGATATCAGAAAATTAAGGAGCATGCTGAAACTTATCCTTATGTGTGGGCGTCCTACACACTTGTTTATGGTGGTTTGGCACTTTGGACTGTTTACAGATGGAGAAAACTTCGAAGGACAGAGGACAGAGTGCGAGCCCTTCAAGAGAGACTCCGCAAACTTGTTGAAAATGAGGAATCTGCAAACTCTGCTACATCTGTTAGAAAGACTCCGACATCTGCTGATAAAAGTCCCCAGTAGTTTATACGATAAGGTTTAATTTCCCTTTTATGTAGGAAAAAAATCACATTCAGATTGGGAAGCATTACCAAAGATTTTGTCAAACTACCGATCAATTAATGAAGATGATGCATGATATTTTGGAGAAAAAATTGGATAACATTTGCTCTTGTTTTATTGTTCAAAGAAAGAAAAACCTTGCATCATGAAATTTTTTTAATAAGATAATCATTAGTGTTGTGATAGATCATATAAACCAATATATGGATACACTTAGTCGTTAGCATAAGTTTTTCTTCATTTATTTTAACATAAGGTATTGTGTTTTTTCAAATCTCGTTTTGTCATATTTTACAAATGATTTTTTTAAAGTATTTTTAGGATTTTTTTAGTCTTGATTTTTTTTGTGTAATTACATGTATCATCGTTCGTTTTATGATTTGAGATTAATCATATTTGTGCTGAGAGTAGAAACGGTAAAACTTTTCCAACAATAACGACTTCAGGTTTCAAATCATGTCTAAATATTAGGAAAAGAAGTTCATTTGTGCTTCTTTTAGTATTATTTTTTCATCATTTATACCTTCCACTATAAATATCCATAGGTTTATGTCATTTGTGTTCAAAGAACGTAAATGACTTTTGCCTTGAAATCCTCTCTACTGTCACTTACATAGTCATTAATATCATTGCCAATAAAAAATATTTTCTACTTGTACTTTTTGTGCTACTTTGTTTAAATCTTTTCAAAATCATCATTTACTAACCTCATCAAATTAACTTATGTGCATACACTTTAATAACATTTAAAATTTCCCATATCTCCTATCTTTTAACTTGTATAACATCTTCTTTAAACTCTTTGTCTATACTTACATCAGTATGGTCTCTATTTTTCTCATGTACAAAAGTTTATAACACTAATATTTTATCTCCTTAGCCTTTTTGCCAGCTTTTATGGAGACAATATGTTAACATTTCTCTTACTTTTAATCTCATAATCTCAGTTAACTTATTGTTAAACTTACGTATATTTCAAGATTCTAACTTAAGCGTATGGTTATGAACTAACTTCTTTATCTAATCTATTTATTGTGATGTGGGAACACTTGCCTATTTGACAGCACATCTAGGTGTTGATGTGTTGCTTTGCTTATGGGCGAAGGCTAGCAACCCTTACATTCTTTTCATTACACTCGGACTTTAATTTAGTAGGTCATTGTTTAGTAGATGCCTAATAGTGTTCTCACATAGTTCATTTCATTAAATTGGATGAGTTTTTATAAGTTGATTGTCCTAATTTGTTGCTAACCCTTCTATTTTTTCCAAATCTTAGGACCAACTGCATTGTTGTATAACATGCAACATTGATGTTTTTTTAATAAAATATGTATAATTTCTATTATAAGATTCATTGCCACTTCTAAGGTAGATGTAGCATAAATATGAACTCTAATTATACTCCTTTAGTTTAGAAATTTCGTAAGATTTAACCGTTAGAGTCATTAATGGATGGGTGGTTCATTCAAATTCAAAATTTTGTCTAATTTTTGGATGAATTTGGATAAAATATTAAGCACATTAGATGACAAGGTTAGTCAATGTGGTTCAATAAAAAAATAGATTGGTTTTTAGATGTCTAAACCTAGTTAGATTTGGTTTGATAATTATATTTTTTTTTACAATTTTTTATAAGTTATTTAATTTGATATTTTATTAAAATATGAATTATTTTGTTGATTTTAAAAAGATTTTGAAAGATATGCCAAGTAGATAAATTAGAACAATCTATAAATAGTATAATAAAAATAAAGAGTATACATTTAAATAAAAATATAAATAGTTATTAGGAGTTAATCAAATTTTATTTATAGTTAATAGAGACATAATGCAACAAAGGGATTTAAAACGTGGTTGCAATCACATTTTCGGTTGCGTTGCGTTTGTTGCGGTTGCGGACGTAATGGAGACCATTGCAGTCATTGCCATCATCGCGACCGTGAATTTTTTTAAATTTCGCACAATTTAATATGAAATATAATAATTGTAATTATAATCATAAATACTCATATCATAATTTTTAAAGTAATGTATAACACTTAGGTTTGTTAATTTATTTGAAAAATAATTATTTATAATCTTTTGAGATTATAATAAAGCATCCATATTTAAAAATTACTTATGATAATTGAAAATAAAAAATGTTGAGAATTGAGATAAATAATTAAGTATTAAAAGTCAATATATCAATTATTTAACATTAGTTATTTTTCATCTATATTATTAAAGAATTTTTCTATTAAAATTTTCCATCAATATCTCAAATAAAAATTCCTGGATATGTCAGACCCCAGCATTATCTACTAAACTTCAACTAAAAAAATTACATTAAAAATTTAATCCCACTTCCCTGCTCTAATTCCCAAACATATAATTAAAAAAAATCCCCAAAATCCCAAAAAAAGCACCCCAACCAATCCTATGCCATTCGCTCAATCCTCGCCCTCATTGTCCCAAGTTATTCTAGTCCCAGACCCAAATGCTCAGCGACAGCGCCTCAGTGGCTCAAGCTTGGCCTTAACTCTTCAGTCCAGCGGTCAGGCGACGGCAGCCTTTAACACTTAGGCATAGTATAGGCTCTCGGTTCTCATCTCCTCTCTCAGCCATTTTGTCTCCCCTTCAGCCATTGCTTTCTTCTCAGCTCTCTCTACTTGTAAAGTTACAATCTCAACTCTCAACTCCAATAACCACGAGTCCACAACCAAACAAAGTCCCCCTCCCCTGACATTGATACGATAGATCATAAGGCGAAAGTGACACCCTTTGTCCCTCTCTTGACCAGTTCATCCAGCTACTGCAACCCTTTTAAGTTTTTTATAAATGGTTTGCCTTCAATAGTCAAAACTCAAGTTGATTATTGTGATGTGCTATTGTTTCTTGATGATTTGTTGTTGCATTGTTGATTGTTAAGGCTGAAATTTTGAGTTTGCAATTGAACCTCAGTGTGTGAATTTTTCTTTTTTTGGGGAGGTTTCTGTAGATCTCTGTTTTAGTACTAAATTTTTTTATACCCAAATTTAATCGAAGAATGAATAGTGGCAATAATAGGCCGTTATTAGCGCTGTCCTCAGTTACTCTGTTTTGCAACAGTGATAACGACCACTATGGTTGTGATTAAATTTTACAGACGGTTTTTTGTAAATAGCTGCCGCTATTGGCTACCGCTTTATAGCTGCTGCTATTTAAAACCCTGGTGCAACATCATAGATAAAGGCATGTTTGGTGCATAGGATAAGGATAGGATAAGATAAGATCATATTATTGATAGGATAAGATTAGATTATATTATTGTCACATCCGATTTCCACTTAATCCTTCATAATATCTTACGGAAACCTAAATTTGCATGCTAACTTTTTTCTTTTTATATCCTTTTACTTCGCATATTCGTTTGTAGGTGACTGTATAGGTCACAATTTAGTTTTAAGCAATCCTTGATCACTAAGGTCCCATTTCTATTTCTCTTTAATTGATTCAATTATGATATTCGTCTTAAACCATCAAGCACTGCACTAGTGATTTATATATACTTTATTATTGCACATATCAACACGAACACCCTCTTGAACAACCATAAAACCATTTCATCCTGATAGTAAAATAACATAGCCTACATCCTAGACTTTGTTTACACAACCAATCAAAATATAAGTAAATACATTTTGCCATACTCAATCTGTGTCTATCTAGTGTGCTGGAAGCCATATACCTGAAACTACACGTGGGAATCACTCCCGAGGAGCTTCCTAAGTCAAAAGCGTCACGATAGTGATCCTCAATTTGAAAAGGAGGGAAGGAAGAGGGGAGTGAGTCATAAACTCAGTCAGTAACTACAGAAGCAACTTAAAAATCATAACCTGCATCTCTCAGTTTTCAAACTCATAAATCACACACATCCGATAAATCAAATCCGGTATGCTGCAGTATAAAACATAACTGCATTTTAAAACATACAAAATAGCATCTCAAATCATATAATGCGTAATATAAACCATGTTTAAATCATTCAGTTTCAATCTTTCACATATACTATAAAAACATGTCACGTCTAGAGTTTCATATAAAATAAACCATACTCTAGACAATGTTTAACATTTAGTGAGAGACTAGGCATGAATCCCTATTCTGGTATCATATCATCTCTAACCCATTTTAGCTATCAATGGGATAGTTTCCCTCAAGGGGCATCTATCTATGATCATAGATCATTCCAGTCCCACTGATCAGCTGGAAACTGAGGAATATGTCCACAACGATTGTCGGACAGCTTGGAATGGCCTCATCAGGCAACATGTACATATCATGTATACATAAACGGGGTTCCATACCACACAGGCAGAACCACTCGATGTATATATACTTTATGCCACGTAGGCATATGCCAAATAGGCATTTCCATAGGGTACCTATATCTAAATCAAAATCTCTTTTTTTCAATTTTGAAAATCCTTTAAGACAAAACCACACGATAAAGCATTTCAAACAGCATCATTTTCTCAAAATCATAAGGCAAAAGCCAATCATCAATTGTCAAAACATCATCATAAATCACACTGTCCAATCGATAAAATAGATTGTAGTACCAAGAGATAAGGCACAGCATCATCAAGATACTTAGAGCTAACACAATAACGATCTACGGTAGCTAACCTAGCAATCTCCCAAAAAAGGACACTGCTTACACATAGACCAATCAACCCCGGTTCGTTGATCAGATGACATCGGGACCTGTCTAAATGTAATATATATACGGGACAAGCCAATCATTCAAGAGAGCTAGTCATCGAGACACAATGCTCTAAGTCAATTAAGAATGCCTACACAATTCTCAAAGTACGGTGCCCTAAGGTCTCAATACCATGAGTATAAAATAGTATCTAATATCAATCTTATCAAATCAACCTTCAAAGACTTCGTATCAGAATCATAGTGCATAAATATGCAACTAACAATCAAGGGCTCGCTAAGCTTTTAAAGCAGTTTAAGTTTTAAAACAAAATTGGAAAACCATATCAAACCCAAAGCTTAGTTTAGTTTGGAAACTCAAAAGTGTCATCATATTAAAGCAATAATACATGAAACCAAACATAGATTTGGCGAGCCTTTAGCATGCTTATAAAACATTTCAGAAAACTAAATCAATTTGTCAAGGATAGGCTCAATGTGCAGCATTTTCAATACATGTAAAAACAAATCGCATTTGCAGCATTTCATTTCGTTTCAATACCAAATCATAATTTAAAACATCATACAATTTGGATGCAAGGTAGTTGCTTAGGGTTACTTACAGTACTTCCTTAGCTTATAGATTCAATCCTCGCTGGCCTATCAAGTTCCACACGAGCTTTGTGAACTCTTAGTCAACTTCAGTCCTTAGCATTACCCTCTACAAAACACATGTCGGACCGGGTTACTCATTACCCCCAATGACATGCTAGGATTAAGAGTTATACAATTCAATAAGAAATGACACCAAGGAGTAATTCTTAATTATTTAAATATGAACTAGTTCTATTTGCTGCCTTTTTGCTCACTTAAGCCTCTCATAATCTACTTGATTCAATTTCTGCATTTTAGGATTTCTGACCTTTTGTCATTGTGCTAGCCTTAAGTGTAAATTCCAGAATCGAATCACCAAGCTGTAAATTTTATGTTACTACTAATTCAGTTCTCTATTTAGAAGTGTAAGGCTTACTTCCTAATTCATCCAATGCTATTTCCAGTAATTTTCCAACCTTCGCTTCAAATCTGGCACATCAAGCAGGATAGTTTTCCTAATCTTCGTACGTTAAAAATTATATTACTAATTATAGGGATATGCAATTTGTACAAACCCAAAACCATATCAATCCTGACTCATTTACCTTTTTGGAAATGTAAAGTTTGCAATCAAACTCAAACTGGATTATTTTATAGGCATTTTTGAAGTTGACACTAGGCTGTTTGTACCCTGCAGTGAGTATCCTGCATTTATATATACATGCCCTAAGTTACATAATTCCAAATCCACAAATTCCAGAACTAGATGAAAGCTAACTCATTTCCCTATCTAGAAATATAAGGTTCATGATTTAATTCTTCCTAGATCAACATCAGCAATTTTCCAAAGTTGCACTATCTTGCAGCAGTATTCAGGCACAGTGTTACACTGACCTACTTGCAAAAAATACTTCATATTTAATTATAGGCATATCCAATTGGTGCAAACCCAGAACCATCACAATCCCAACTTAATTACCTTTCTGGAAATGTAAGGCTTGCAACCTAATTCAATTTAGGCTATTTTCTACAATTTTCAAAGTCAGAATCATGATTCACGTTTCTAGACAGAGTACCCTGGACTCATTTGTACAAATCTCAAGTTATAGAAATCCAAATCAAGAAATTCCAAAACTAACTTTCTCCTAACTTAAAAGGCTATCTACCAGAAATTTTCTCCCTGTATAACAATTAAACTGATCATTTTAATTACAACCCAAAACAGAACATCAATTCCAGATTTGAACATCAAGCTAGAATTCAAATAATCCTTCATCCATACAATAGCCATTTGATTTAATTCATCACAATTTCATTTTCATGCATAATAATCAAATATTGTAAAGTCAGTACATTACCTCACTTGCCCAAGAATCCCAGCAAACTAAGCTTCTTCAAGATTCGAGATAATCCATTCTTTCCCAATTTTGGTTTCTTTCACTCTCATGCTTTTTCAAACCAAGAGCTTCCTCTCACTTTCTGTTTTCCTTCTAGCCAAATTGTCATGCCTAATTGTTAACTCAATACCCAAGGGTAATTAAATCACAATACACTAAAATAACCATTTCCTTACCTGGTTTTCTCAAGACCGATTGCCAATTTCCAAGCGTTTATATTTCCCTTTCAATCCTGCCCTCTTTCTTACTACAACTGAGTGTTTCTTGAGTCTACCCACTCTCGATTTGACTAAAAATATTTGAGATTCACACATGCAATGGCATAATCAGTTTCCTCACGCCATTTCCCTTTGGTTTCCATGAAATCCATCAGGTTTCCTTTACCGTGAATATTGTCAAGCTCTTCTTGGTTCAACAATAGCCAAGACTTTGAGAGTTTAGGGATTATGAATTGTGTTTTGGTTCAGCCCTCATTTGGCCTATTAATCTTAAGTGTCCTTTGCTTAACAAACCTAAAGAGGCCCACGGTTTTCCTTTGCCTAAAACCACTCAAGTTAGTAAAATTTTTCCCAAGTTAATGGCTGATTCACCGTAAAACATGGATGGTGGTCCCTATTTGACCATTCATAGTCAGCCTTTATTTATTTATTTTTGAATACAACTTAATACATTTTTTTTTTACCATATTCATGTATTTGGGAATATTAGGCTCTAGGTTCTTTTAATCATAAACGTATAATTTAATTTAAATCCTTAATTCCACTCCCATTAGGTCTTTACAGATTATGTTAAATCAAATTAAAACTCAAGCCCCATAAATTTCTCCGGCAAACCAAATTTCATTGATAAATCTGGCAATTGCTCACTTTCGAGCCTAACTTCCAATAATTAACTGTATTGATCTACAAGGAGTCTAAGGTCATGCCATACATGACTGGAAAGGTCTCTGAATTAGCTTTCCAATAAAATTTGAATCACCTAAATCGGAGTTCTCTATGAAAAGTTATGCTCGTTTCATTACCAGTTGCTCACAGTCAAGCGTAAATCTAAAAATTCATTGCCGTTGATCCACATTGGACTAGATAGCAGGCCTTATATAGTCAGAAAGCTTATCGAGTTAGCTTTTCATAAAAATTTGAATTGCCTTAATCAGAGTTTCCTACTATGATATGCTCGATTCTTTACAGAGGTGTCGACTGACAGGTTTTACTGCACATGGTTTAATTTCAAAATTTTTTTGGTATTAATCCGTACAGAATTAAATTACGAGCTTTCTATGGCTAAAAGACCTTTAAGTCAGCTTTCATTAGAATTTTACGATTTATCGTTTCGATACTCCAATCAAGAGATATGATCGAAACAAGGTAGATTGGTCATGAGCCAAAGGCTGAAATTTTTAGTTTATTGTCAAATTCTCGGATTAGGCCCAAATCATAACCACATGAAACAAATTTTTTACCTGAAACCATTTATGATGAATTTAAGGTACTTACATGGTTTCTGGATGAGTGTGCGGTCCCGTAGGGCCCACCAACTTGTCCTTACAGAAGCCTGCGTTCCTAGCCAAAATCCGAAAGTGTCACAATTTGGCCTCTAAATACCTCTAAGGCTCATTTAACACTATTTAACATGTAGAAGAAATTATGGTTATTATAATTATTCTATCTTATGTTTGGTGTGTACAAGGATTAAGAATAAGATAAGATGATTTTTTATTTATTTCACCATAGTTGCTATGTGTAAAATTAAAAATAGTATAAAATATTTTTTTGTACTCTTTTTTAAAGTAACATAATTTAAATTTATAAATTTTTTATTTTAAATATAAATAAAAAATTAAAATTAAAATATTATTTATAATATTATAATCAATAGTCGAATATATTAGATGATTTTTAATAAAAAATTACTTTTAAAAATTTATATTACGTTTTCAAAAAAATTATTTCGTTAAAAAATAAATTTTTATAAAAAAAATTCTCTATACTTTTTCATTTTTTTCTTTTCTTTTCTTTCCTTTTTGTTTTCATTTCTTTTATATGATTTGATTTTAAAATATTTTTTTGTTGTAAATTAAATATATTTTTAGAAAATTGAGTTTTTCTAGGAAATAAGTTTATTTTTTCAATTACATTAATTTTTCCAAAAGACAATTCTTAAATATTTTTCTTTATTTTTATGGTTTCTTTATCTTCTTTTTTTTTTTTAATTAGAAGGAAAATATAGAAAACCAAAGTAAAAGAAAAAAATATGAGTTTAATTTAATAATTTAAATTTTATAAATTAAAAAATATATAATTTTTAATAATTTTACTGTTAATATTTATTTTTCTTTCCTTTTTTTGGTCAATAAAAAGGAAAAAAATTAAGAAAGAAAAAATAAAAATTTAAATATAAGAAAAAAACTAGTTAAAAATATATTTTATAATAATTTTTATGTTTGAGAATTTATTTTCTATAAAATGATTTAAAAATTTTAATTATTTCCAAAAAATAATTTTAAAAATTTTGTTTAAGAAAATATTATTTTATCAAAATTATAGTTTTTCTTGAACAAAAACAAGAAAAAGGAAAGAAAGAAAAAGAAGTAAAAAATGAAAAGAAAGAAACATTTTGGATTAATTAATTAATTAAACAAATATCCTTATTATTTTATTAAATGTTCAAGTTAATTTTTAAATTCAAATTTTAAGAATGAAATGAATACAATATGAATGAGTATTTAAATGATCCTTACCTTTTGAAGAGAATTGAATTATCTTATATTAAGAGGATGATTAATCCTTCTTACAATTCAATCGTCCCATTAATGTGTGCACTAAATATAAAATAAGATGATTATCATCTTATACTATCCATCATTTTATTTACTAAATATGATAAAAAAAGTATCATATGAACTACTCCAACATGATGAAAATGATTTTACTGTGCCATAATTATGTTACCCAAATGCATAAAGAATTTAGTGAAAACTTCAAATCACACCTCACTAGAGTTAATCAGGATCCAAACTAATTTTTTTTATTCATAAGAGGTGCAAGGGAATGAAAGATTCAATTTTCGAACCTAATTTTTATTAAGAAAGATAACAACAACCAAAGATCCAAAATAAATTTTAAATATAAATGCATAAAATTTATCTTCAAATAACGTTGTTTTATTATATATTATCGTTGTTTAATTGTTTAATTAGTTCGAACAAAAGTGTCTACAATCTTTTTTATTTCTATAATAAATGTACACCCATTTTAAAAATAAAAAAAATTGAACTATTCACATCCTAAAAAACTCTGGGCACACCCTAAATACTAATCACACCCAAAATCTTTTATTTCTTTTCATCATTTTGCTAGTCACCCTTAAAACCCTCTTTTTTCACCCGAAACTACCCCTTCACTCACGACACACCTGCAATTCCTCACACTTCCTCACACTACAAGCACACCTTAACCCTCAATCCCTCAAATCTTCCTTAAATCCTTGATAAGTTCAATATAATAAGATAAGTGTAGTTTTTATGTTCCATTAAATATGTTAAATGTTCATTTACTTCTCATTGAAATGATTATAATAGTTAAATTTGATTAAAATGAGTTTAAAAATCTATTCTGCAGTTGCCTCGAGCGTCAAAGTCATGCAACATTAAAATGTCGCGTATGCTTTAGGATACACGGCACTTTAGTGCCGCGATAATGGCCTGCTTGTGGTACCTGTGAGCTCCATTGAACTCGCGGCAGCAGAGTGCCGTGAGTGCAATTGCACTCACAGCAGCAGGGTGCCATGAGCTATTTTGCACTCGTAGCACTGCTGCCGTGAGTTGCTTTGCACACTGAAAAGTAGGGTGCGGTGGTGTCAAATTATAAGTTATTAGGTTGGTTTTACTTTTTATTTCTTATTTAAGAGCATTGTTAATATGGAGTTTTGTTTTTTTTTTTTTTTGACAAGGTCTGGATTTTCGACAAAGTTAAACAACTTTGAAACTTGAACATTTTTACATTTGAAACTACCTCAGAACTTGGCTGAAGGCTGAAGCAATGTGTGAAAGGAAGAGAAGATAAGAGAGTTTAAGGTGTGTTGAGATTGAAAGGGTATAATAATAATAATAATGTTATCAAAGATTAATTTTGTAAAAACAAAAACATTTATTTAGGGTGGATCAAGCAACACTTAGGTTGTGTTTAGAAAATCCCATAAAAAAGTTATTAAATAAAAAGAAAATTATCCTATATACTGTCAGTGAAATTTTTTAACTCCACAAGTAGGATTAGGATGATGACATGTGTCCCATTTTATTTATTTTTTATTTTTTTAATATTTTTAAAAGACACATGTCATCATCCTAATCTTGCTTGTAGAGTTAAAAAGCTCAACTGACAGTGCATAGGATAATAATCCTAAATAAAAATATAAATAACACTGAGCTCGAAACAAAAAATAAATAAAACGTAGCGTTTAAAGAAAAAACAAAAAAAAAAGCATTAAAAAAAGGGAGACAAAAATTACAGAAGCGTAATTGGGGTGAGGGTTGGATTCGTGTTCGGAATCGATCTCTTCTTCTTCCTCCGACTGATAACCGAAGAGGTTTTGCGTCATCTGCTGCCTCTTCTCCTCCCCCATAGCTTTTTTTTCTCCTCCTTCTCTCTCTGTCTCGCGGACTGGATGCTGAAAGAAGCTGCGCTCTTCCTCGCTCGACATCGACGAGTAAGTCCTTTTTATTGTATAAATGCTTTCTTTTTATTTTTTTGCTGTAAATGTTTTGGGTAGCAATAGATCTGCGGTCTTTTATAGCCCCAGATTTCGGCTTAGGTTCATGCCCAGCATAGTCTTGAAAAATTACAAGTGATTCAAAATACTCTTAAAAGAATCCATTGAAAATTCACTTTATTTCAAACTAAAAATCGATAATCTGAAGAATCTCTGTTGATTTATTTAGAGATTCAGCTTATGAATTTTATTATGACAAAGAAAAAAGAGATTGGGTTTGAAATTTTCAGCATTTTCTTTTATTCTTATCCTACGGTTATTAGAATTCTAAAAAGTTTTCAATAATAATAGTATATGTTGACAAGTAATAGTAATTCTTATAATCAAATCATTTCCTTGAGATAATTATAATAAAAACAAGTGTAAAGTTAGTTGTTACAGTTTCTCTCTTTGAACAAATTTGGCTATAAGATTATACATTATCATAGGCTCTAATTAGTATTTTAAACTTTTCTTTTTGAGTATCTTTCCTCTATTACAAATCGCTTTCAGGCTATCTTAAACTATTATATTTGACTGCAAAAAAAAATACTAGTTTTTCATAGTTGAGTATATTCAAAATTCATTTTTACATATATTTTATTCGTTGAAATTAAATTATAATAAAAAAATTAAATTAAGCACCCAAAAATTACAAATGTCAAGTGTAAAATGGAAATAGTAATAATTACTACTAGGTGAAGAAAAAAAAATGTACGTCAAGAATTTCTATTTTACTAGGCTAGTAAAATTATAAACTATTTCTCTTTTTTTCCTCCAACTTAAAATAATTCTAGCGTGACTTTTATTTATTTTACTAAAAAAACGAATTTACTTTACAAGTTGTTTTATTTCTTCTATTTTGAGAAAATTATTTTTCCAAGTTTTATTTCTTAACTCTTGTTTATTCTACATCATCATCATTAGAGCTTTTATCCTAATACTATGATAGGCTATATGAACTCACGCTAAGTCATTAGCATGAATTTTCTTCCTCCACTCATTCCCACCTAAAGCAATGTATTCTTCCAACTCTTGTTCCGTCATATATTTCTAGATGACTTCTTTTCAAGTCTTTTTCGGTCTTCCCCTAGCCTTAATTATTTTTACATTATTCATAGCCTCCATAGGTCTATGCGTATGTGTTCAAATTAACGTAAACGACTTTCACCCATTTTGTCATTGATAGGTGTCACTCCAATCTTGTTTATTCCACCTATGGTTCAAATTTAATTATTTGATGATATAGAAGTTTTATAGAAGAGGATGGGAGTTATTTATCATCTTTATCGCATTTCTTTTTCTTTACAAGCGGGTTAAGAAAAAAAGATGTACGTCAAGAATTTTAGTTTCACTAAGCAAGGGGAAAAATGAATTTTAATTAACTATTTTTCTTTTTTCCTCCAAATTAAAATAATTCTAATAGGACACTTTTATGCCATGCCAAACTAATATTAAGATTTGACATAAGAATGAAGCAGCAGCATAGAGCACCAATGGCTTTCAAATCAATAATGTGGACAGGTATGTTTATGTCAAAATTTGATACACGACGCTTTAAAAATAGACCTAGCAATTCATGTATAAAATGTTTGTTCGCGTCATGTAAAATCGTGTTCGAGTTATGCAAAACACGAAAATTTCATGTCAAAATTCGTGTAAACACGCCAAAAACAAAATCATTTTTTTAAACTTTTACCGTATTCATATACAATTTTTGCCAAATTTTAGCCCGTGGCATTTTCGTGTTTTTTGTTTGTATCGTTTTCGTGTTGTGTCATCATGTCATGTTTAGGATTGTCAGGTTTATTTTAAAATGCCAAGTATGATTTCATTGCTAAAGAACCAAATAGATATAAATTTGATGAGATCAAGTCCTTAATGTGCTTTTCATATTGTCAACAAAAATTGGTTGCCTATGGTGTTGAACGTGTATTACAGTCATTCTTAATAATCATGGATTAAAAACACTCGAATTTTAAAGATTAGTTCTTAATTTAAATGGTTTTAAGATGTATCATGATTTGTTGTATCCTATAAGTTGTATCTTCTTAAATGAAGAAAAGAAAGGTTTAATTGTGCTCTAACTTTTGTTTCCATTAAGAGATGATATGTTGGTTTTATGCATGCAGTATAAGTGTGGGCTTTGAAACGTGGCAACTGGGGTAAATTTTAAATGTATAGAAGTGGTTAGTTTCTCATTACAAATGGATTTAAAGAAGTATTCATATGATTGTGTGCTTTGTAATGGAATTGCTGGCTAATGAAAGCTTAATTCTTATTTCTTGTGGGTAGTAATTTTCTTCCCCCAAAATTTTAGCGGCTGAATATTTTTGGCTTGGATTATCTATGCCTGGCAACGAAGTTGGAGACAGGATCCATAATTTCCTTGGCCAAGAGAGTTTGTCCCAGGGCCAGCATCACACACAGGTCATTGACAGCACCTGGCCTGGCTTAAGTAACAATCTTTGGGTTGGAAGTCAGAGACAAGTTGGTGGACCTCTTGTTTCCAGTTTGAAGAATTTCGGTGTACATCAATTAGGTAATAATTAAGGCATCTTGATTGTTTAGTTTCTACTTGCTTCTGTTACAACAAATATTCTAATAAAATTTTAGTGAATGGTTGTTGCATGTTTCTAAACCACTGTTTAGTTGACATTATTATATTCTCTTTTGGCATTGGCAGAGTTGAAAAGAGGACATAGTAGTCAGTCTTCAAGTGTGCAGCATGGGCTGAACTTCACTCAATCGGGTCTGAGTCCTGAAATTGCCAGATGTCAGTCGCAAAACCAATCACCAACTGCAAATGGCTATATGCAAGGGCATGAGGCTTTCCAGGCAAGGCAGAATGAAACAAACTTTTTGGGAGTGGATACAGCATCTAGAGGCTTATCATTTCATGATTCACAGATAGGAAATGGCCCTGATCTTCATAAGGGAAATTCATTGAGATTGGAATGTACTGAATCTCCGGTGAATTATGATTTTTTTGGAGGGCAACAGCAAACTCGTGGACAGCATTCTGGCATGATCCAGTCTTTGCCAAGGCAGCAGTCAGGGATGACTGAGCAGCTGTTACAGCAACATGCTATAGTTAAGCAAATGCAAGAAATGCAGAGACAACAGATTTCAAAGCCCCAGTTTCAGCTACCAGAAGGAAGGCAGTTGAGCTCTGCGAATCAAGTTTCCTCCGCTGCTAAACAGGTACCAGATAGCCTTTCTCCAGCTCCAATCAATGGTGTTCCTGTCCATGATGCTTCAAATTATTCTTGGCAGCCTGAGCACACGACACCGAATGCAACTTGGCTGCAGCATGGAGCCTCTCCAGCCATGCAGGGATCCTCTGGTGGATTTATGTTTTCCCCTGAGCAAGGCCAGGTGCGTTTGATGGGTTTGGTTCCTCAACAGGTTGATCAATCATTTTATGGGATCTCTACCGGTGGTGCAAGAGGAAATCCATATCAATATTCATCTGTACTAATGGATAAGCCTTTAATGCAACAAATGCCAGCCAGCAGTAATACCTTTCCAGGTAATCAGTATGCTATGTTTTCAGATCAAATTGGCTTGCAAGATGGAACTTTGGTTTCTAGACATGGTGATCAGGGTAAAAATGTAATTGGGGCTGCAGCTGGTCAAGGTTTAAGTAATGTATTTCATTCAGAAAACTTGCAGCAAATGACTATCCAGCCAAAAAATGCAGTGATGCAGGAGTCTCGTGGGATGCAAGAGCAAACTGGTCCGCCAGAAATATCCCAGGGGAAATCAGTATTTCGGGCTGCCTCTTCCCACAATGTGGCTACGTTAGATCCAACTGAAGAAAGGATTTTGTTTGGTTCAGATGACAGTAGTGTGTGGGATATCTTTGGAAAGAGCACCAACGTGGGTTCAGTGATGGATGGTGCGGACCCTTTTGTGGCATTTCCTTCTCTGCAAAGTGGAAGTTGGAGTGCTCTTATGCAGTCTGCTGTAGCGGAAACATCCACTGATGATACAGGGGTACAGGAAGAGTGGAATGGTTTGGGTGTGCAGAATAGTGAACCTCCAAGTGGGAACATTCCAGCATCAATTGTCAATGATGGCTCCAAACAGCAGGCGGCTTGGGGTGATAAGAACTTGCCAAATGCCTTGACACTGAACTCTAAACCTTTTCCCATGTCTTCTGATGCCAATATCAATCTTGCCTTTTGTACTGTTCCTGGGGTTCCGCAATCAGGAATCCAGACTGCAAATGAACAAACTGAGAGAATGCATAATGATTCGTCTCAGAGATTTGTTCAACAGTTAACAGAAGAAAGAAGCAATTGGTTTGATCACAGTCCTTTACAAAAGCCTGTAGCTGAAAGTGCTCAACTCTTTGGAAATGTTGCTCAAAGTCATGATGTGCAAGTAAGTGCAAAGAGTGTTTCGAATCAACAAGGCGTACTTGCATATGATTCTCGTGGTCAGCCTCATAATAAATCCAACGGCTGGAACTTCATTGAGTCGGCATCACGTAATGATGGTGTCTTGTCAAAAAGTCAGGATATTGAAGGCTCATTGCAGCCTTCTCAGAATAGTGATTACAGAGGCTCCATTTATGAGGAGAGGGGTCATGGTTCTTGTCTCGATCGTCCTGCTCCTGATGCAAATATTGAATCAGGGAATGTGTCCAAATTGGGAAGTCCTTGGGTGAATAGGGAAGGTTCAGATCTGGATAATGTTGCTGCAATAGCAGATTCAAGAACCACAAGGGTCACCAAGGAAAGCAGCCAGCCACTATCAGGCAGTCATAATCTTACTCTCTGGAAAAGTATTAATCCTAAAGTAAACTCTGAACTAAGCAGGATTCCGGCAAAATATCAGCAAAATAAGGATAAGAGTTCTCAAACTTTTGATTCATCTGGAAATAATTGCTTCGATAGAGGAGCGTCTGAAGCAAATATTGCGGAGAGCCCCAATGTCAAAGAAGCTTCAAACGACAGTTTTCGCACCAACTTATCCCACCATGCCCCCTCTGGTGGCGTTAGAGACAATATCTGGCTGGATGCAAATGTTCCACGGGAAGGAAAACAGAAGTCATCTGTTCATGTTAGTCGTAAACCTTCTGGAACCCGTAAATTTCAGTATCATCCAATGGGGGATCTGGATGTGGAGATTGAACCTTCTAATGGAAGTAAAAGCGTCAAACTTATGCAGGCAATACCCCAACATGTTTCTCAAGGATTTAAAGGTCATGACCAAGGATATTTTGTGCATTCAAAATATACTGGTCATGCTGCTGGAGACCATACAGAAACTGAGAAGGTAATTTTCTTTGTTTGACCGTATATGTAAGTAGTGTGAATTTGCCAACTTTTTTTCTGTCTTCTTTATCCCTGCTGAATTTTACTTTATTCTTAGAATAATATAAGCTTTCAGAA
This sequence comes from Heritiera littoralis, assembly GCA_031772115.1. Lineage (NCBI taxonomy): Eukaryota > Viridiplantae > Streptophyta > Magnoliopsida > Malvales > Malvaceae > Heritiera > Heritiera littoralis. The sequence continues at coordinate 5,635,900 of JAPDPK010000010.1, read as the reverse complement.
GGCTAATCATTCTTTAATTTCTTCTTCTGTATATTAGGGTTGTTTTCCTGGCATTCAAGGAGGTAAGGTACCTTCCAAAAGCTCAAATCCTGGTTCTGCACCTGACAGTTCTTTTGGTGGTTTTGTGTCAAACAAGACTGCTCCAATTAGGTAGGTGAATATTTGTAGTTCGCAATTTTTAGCTTGACTTGAATTTATCGTTCTCAATTTTTATTGTTGATGTAACTTAGCTGTAAGATTATTCTTTTTGGCTTGTTAAAACTATGATGGTAAAAACTTATTCATCATCATATTGATATTTGAAATTTTATTTTTATTTGGTAATAGCCAATTCTACTGCTTTCTTTATTATTACTGTTACGCTGGTTTCCTTATTACCTTTTATTGTGCTATGGATATTCAAAATTTCAGCAGTCAAAATATGCTGGAGCTTCTTCAAAAGGTTGATCAACCAAGGGAACATGGTACTGCATCACAATTAAGCTCTTCTGAATGCAATCAATCATCTGAAATGCCAGATGCAGAAACTTCTGATGGGTCAGTAGGTCAGTTTCAGCATAATAAGCCTTCTGCATCTAAAGGTTTTGGTTTACAGCTAGGTCCCCCATCTCAAAGGTTTACCATTCGAGGCCATGCAATTTCATCTCAGAGTTCTCAGCAAGGAGTTAATTCTCTAAATTCAGTTCATGTCTCTTCCGAGGTTGGAAGTAAGGGTCATAAAAGGTTGGATCCAACAGCTTCTGTTCCATCCTCAACTCATGGAGCATCCCATGGAGATATTAGGAATCATGTTTCTAGTGTTTCTGGTCAAGTCAGCAGCAAAAGCCCTCAATGTAACACCCAGGGCGATGTTTCTGCAGGTTTTACCTCTGATTATCCTAATTTAAAAGGTCATCTTCAAAGCCAGCATGTTACTGGTGTGGTTAGTCAGGTAACACCAAATGAATCTGTCAATGCACCTTTTGGTGGGTTGGCATCTCAGTGGAAGCGTACTGATGACTCTTCTGAGAGAGCACAAACTAGTCAATTGGTAAGGAAATCAGCACCTTGCGTACCCAAAACAACTCCAGATAATGACCTTACTTCTTCAGAGACTTCTCGGCCAAGTAGTAGCAACGAAAACCTTGCAAGGGATCTAGGCCAGCAATTTCCAGTGTTGGAGGCTATGCCAGCCTCCCAACCTTATGCTACAGCAGAATCTTCACAGCAAGGTGGTTTTACCAAAATGCCTAACGTGTGGACTAGTGTCTCCTCCCCTCAACATGTATTAGGTGCCCAGTCTTCTCAGGCCTTACAAAATTTGTTGAAGCCCCATCAATCGTCGAATAGTAACTCAGAAACAACTCTTCCTGGAACAAGGAAGCTAGATGAGCAAGTTGCCTGGGCAGGAGGTAGTAGCCAATCTGAGTTCCCTGCAGTCTCTGCTAAACCACAGAGCTTAGTTGGTGAAGAGCAACTGGCAAAAGCCCAGCAGGTACTCCCTGAGACTGATGCCAGCCAAAATCGTGGAAATATGCAAAGAGACATTGAAGCTTTTGGCCGTTCTTTAAGACCAAATAGTACTGTACATCAGAACTATTCATTGTTGCATCAGTTGCAGGCCATGAAAAATACAGAGATAGATCCAAGTAATAGGAGTGTTAAAAGATATAAAGGTTCAGACTCTGGCTTGGATGCTCAGCAGGTAAGTTCCCAAGGTGCAGAGCAGTTATCTTACGGATCCAATACTATGATGAGTGATGCCCCAGTTAATTGTCCTATAGTTCCTTCTGGAGATTCTAAGATGCTAAGTTTTTCATCAAACACTGGAGATAATCATGAGACACAGTTATCTGCTAATGATATGCTGGCATATGCTCGGAATGATTCCCGGCATTTCTCCTGTGCTAATAATAATTCAGCTGCTATTCTCAGGGGTGAACACTCTCAGATTAGCCCCCAGATGGCTCCATCCTGGTTTGATCGGTTTGGGACATTTAAAAATGGGAAAATGTTGCCTGTATATGATGCTCGGAAAATTACCATGATGAATGCTACGGAAAAAGCATACAATGTTGGTAAGCCTTCTGACAGTTTTCATTCTCTTGATTCAAGTGAGCAGTTTTATGCTGCTGCTGATGATAGTCAGCTGGAGAATGCTCTTGAAAGCTCAAACCTGATGCCAATTGCAAGTGAGCATATCTCCCCTCTCCCGCTTTCTCCTGATACAACAAATCAGAATTTGGTTGTTTTGAGAGCAAAGAAACGTAAAAGTATGACATTTGAGCTTCTACCGTGGCATAGAGAAGTGACACAGCATTCTCAAAGGCCTCAGAACATTAGGTGATTGGAATAACTATCCCATTTGCTGCAATTATTTTTAGCAATATAGATTTCAATGATCAAAAGCACTAAAATATTTCCAATTAATAACTTGCTAAAATGCAAAAAAAATTAGTTGCACTCCTCACAATGTCGCCATGTTTTTCCTCTTTTTGGAATTATTTTGAAGTTTTCTGTTTATTACAGTGCGTCAGAGATAGAATGGGCTCATGCAGCAAATCGATTGATTGAGAAGGTGTGTTCAGTGTCAACTTTCTTTTGATCTTATGTTATTCCTTCTTAGAACTCTGACAATTCTCTCTTTACTGACATTGATCTTCATTGCAGGTTGACGATGAACCTGAAATGATTGAAGATTGGCTGCCAGTGCTTAGATCAAAAAGAAGGCTTATCTTGACAACGCAGCTTACGCAGCAACTACTTCATGCTCCTCCCAGAGTAGTTCTTTCTGCAGATGCTAGCAAAAACTACGAGACTGTGGCCTATTTTGTTGCCAGATCAGTCTTGGGAGATGCATGCAGCACATCTTATATACCTGAAAGTGAGACAGTTCTTCCTTCTGACAGTGGAAGAACGTAAGAATGTTAATTATGTTTGAAACCTGTGAATCTTGTTTCTACTGGATCTTATCTGAGGATCATTATTGTTAGTAAGCCTACTATCTTACTAATGATTTTTTTTATTTTACCAATTTTCGTTTAGACTCTCTGAAAGGATTAAGGAGCAGAGAAATGGGTCCATACTAAAGGCTGTAGAAGAGTTTATCAGCAGAGCAAAGGTGCTGGAAAATGATTTACAGAGGTAACTCGCATACAGTTTTTACCAATATATTTTATGCGTAATATCTCATCTACTGTACATTTTTTTGTCTCACGTGTGTGTCAAGGTGTCATATATGAGTTAATTTATTGGTAATGAGGCCGATTTGGCTCTTAACTGATTAGAATCACTCAGAAGGATATACTTATCAGATCCATGGATAGTATTAGTTTCCTTTTCTTTTCTTAATAGTTTCCCTGCATAGGCTTAGTAATCCTGGATTTGACATTGAGAAGCATTCTGCCTGCTGAAAAGTCTGTGATAATATGTGTTTCCAATGTATCATAAAATTATACACCTTCACTTTAATGAAAATCAGAGGAGATGATTTTTACTGCATGCTAATTACTGTTCTTCTAATATTTTATCTTTAGTGTGTTATTTTCTAACATATTCAAGAATGTGAAGTTGCTTTTTTGTTTTTATTTTTATTTTTATAGGTTCTGATTAAGGTGATTACTTTTAAATGAATACATGTTTTCTTTAGTGTGTTGTTTTCTAACATGTTCAAGCATATAAAGTTGCTTGTTCTATAGATCCAATTGGGTTAATGTCTTTTAGATGAATACTTGGTTAATTGGGAAAATAACTTTCAAATGCTGCCGGGTCCCAAAGGTAGTTTGTCATTGTAACAGGTGCTATTTAGAGTATTCAAACTGCTATTAAGTTGCGATTGAGTATTTGCTGGGAGCTTCAGACATAGAGTGTTTTAGTCCTGTGCATTGATTTAATGTACCTTAAAGGAGATTTTTCACTTTGATTTGCATTATGTTGGAAGTAAGACATTGCTTGGGGCTAGACTGTTCCTCTATTTATTTGTTTGCTTTTTACATTTTTTTTCATTCCTTTGGTTGCCCACTGCTGCCTCCATTATTGGTTTTGCCGTAGCTCTTGTCATGATTATGCCGATTGTCTTGCCTTCTAACATTCCCTGTTTGTTATGCAGTCTGGAGAAGAGAGCCTCAATTGTGGACTTAAGAGTCGAATGCCAGGATCTAGAGAAGTTTTCGGTCATCAATCGTTTTGCCAAGTTCCATGGCCGGGGGCAAGCTGACGGGGCTGAGACCTCATCATCCTCTGATGCAATTGCTAGTTCTCACAAATTCTTCCCCCAAAGATATGTTACTGCACTACCGATGCCCAGGAATCTTCCTGATAGGGTACAATGTCTTTCACTTTGATCATTAATTAATTGATTTTTCCCTCATTTTTGACCAATTGTCTTTTTCCCCTCATGCTTCTCTGGTCCATTTTCTTCCGATTTAAATATTGGCACTTGTTCTTAATTAAACCACACAAACGGAAATGTTGGAGAGGAATGTCTCCTTAATGCAACGGAGGCTGTTAGATCATTTCATTGTAGGCCATTGATGTCATTCTTGAGAAATATAAGTCGGTCTTTGTATACATCTTTGAAAATCTTGAGAGAAAGTGGGGTGAGGGGCCCGTGATTTTTCGGTAAATGGGGAGAACAGAAGCTCATTCCGATTTTTCAACAGATGGCTGAATATTCAGGTAACTGTATTTATTTAGCTTTTGGATGTAGACCTGGCAATCTCAGACACGACATGATTACACGACACGAACACGATACGAATAAATAACACGAGATGATACGATATTAAAATTAAGTAAAATTAATATATGAATATGGTAAAAACAAAAAATAACATTTTGAGTTTTTCGTGTCGATATGAATTTTAACACGAAATTTTCGTGTTTTACATGACATGAACACGATTTTACATGACATGAAAATGAATTATGAACACGAACTGTTAAGTCTATTTGGATGGGTTTCATTCATAAGTAAAAGGTATTTACCATACTCATCTTCTCAGAAGGCGGGTTTGGGAATTGGGTGGTGATGTTTACAATATGAATGAGCCAAAGCCTTGAATCAGCCTTAAGTAGTTTAATTGATTGGCTTGTGTATAGATTGGTAGGTCTTGAATTAGCCATAAGCTAGTTCAAATGCAGATTAACGTAGATGCACAACCATGCATGTTTGATGCCAGCCTTATGGAAACTGTCATGATTGATCAAATCCATGCATATACAAAAATGTTGTTATTAGATAGCATATGCATATTCCAGTAAGATGTATTTAGCAAAGTTAGACTTAATTACGTGATTTTCAAAGTTTATTGTTTAATTTATAGTAAAATATAAGTTTAAGGATTGATTTGCATGTGAAAAAACATTGAGGGTTTATAACAATTTTATTCCAACGGTTGATGGTATATTTGGCTATTATTCATTCTTGTAATGTATGTTAAGGCAACTTAAATCTTTTAAATGATATTAGCCAATTTCCAGAAACTAGTATCATCAATTACTTGTAATAGAGAGCTGAAATGAATGGTCTCTATCAACCAATACCACTACACCAGAAGAGCACGTTATAAAACAAGAAAAAAAAATATGAAACAGAAAAGAAAATATCGGACGAATTTTTCCAGTGAGTTTCATTTTCATATGGCAAAACCTATGTGATGGAGGAGAATGTGGGTGTCACTGTAAAATTTGCTCTTTTATGATTTAGAGGTTACAGATTGAAGCAGAAATAACTTTTTTGTCAATGCAAGGATAAAATTGTGTACATATGATTTTTTTTAGATTTTTAAGTTTTATGCATTAGGTTGCTCTTTCTTAAGCCTATACGGTGAAAAAAAAATGCTGACCTAGCTTTTATCTATAACTTGACCTGACAGCACAAAATGAATAAAATGAAATAAAACAACAATTAACGTTAATAACGGTTTTAACTGTTTTAATAAACATCAATTCCATTCCTTCAAAACCATCCTCATCCTCGTGGATAAAAGAAGAATATTTCTCATGAAGGTCATACAAAGATTCTTCGACGAAGTGTCTTTAGATAAACAATTACTCCATTGAATCAAAACTTCAGTAAACATGTGTCTACTCCTTTTGTTCAATCTCATTTCCACTACAGCCATTGGTTCCTTGATCAAGGTTCCATCATTTCGAGTAAATGTAATTGAGATTGAGCACTTTCCTATCCAATATACTTGATATTCTTCTCAATAGTGATGCATGGAACATTCGATGAACCTTGGCTCTCGGTGATACTTCCAATTTATAAGCAAATGTTCCTACCATCGCAAGTACCTTGTAAGGGCCAAAGTGCTTATTTACGAGTTCAAGGCAAGGTCTTCTTGCCACTGATTTTTGTTTGATAGGGTTGTAAGTTCACATAAAACAGATCGCCAACTCCGAAAGTCTGATCGACCCTTATTAGCTCGTTAATTTATTCAATGTTAAGGTTTTGTAGGTGAAATTTCATAAGTCGAATAGAAGCTTCCCCAACTTATAGGCTTCGATCAATTGTTTCCATACAAGTCTCCAGGTAGATAGGGCTAGTGGACTGGTGCTGCTTGTCCATAGACTATTTGGTAGGGTGTGGTGTTATTGGCTGTGTGCCACCACTCTACCACTGACAACCACTTAATCCAACCCTTAACTCTTTCCCCCATCTTGCATCATAGTTAATTAAGTCTTCAAGCATTTGTTCACCATTTTAGTTTGCCCATTGGGGATGGTACGCTGAGGACATGTTAAGCTCTGTACCCAAATAGTTTGAAAAGTTCTTGCTAAAATTTACCAAGAAAAACCATATCTTTGTTTAACACAATGCTAGCTAGGATTCCATGCAACTTGTACTCATGATCCAATAAAATTTGAGCATCAATAAAAGCAGAGAATGGATGTGCCAGATGAAGAGAATGAACAAGCTTGCTCAATCCATCAACTACCACCAAAATATTTTTTTCTCCAGATTTTAGTAATGCTTTCGTTAAGTCAATGAAAATCATAATCCAAGCCTTATTTGGAAATGAAAGTTATTAATAGCCTAGGATAAGGTGAAACATCATACATACTTAAACCTTTGGTGCACTGTGCACTGCCTTGCAAATTGCATGACTGCCCTTTTTAAGCCCTTCTAATACACCACAGCTGTAATTCTCCTCATAATAGTATTTACGCCATTGTGAATACTTGCTAATGAGCCATGGAAGTACTTGAGCAACTCCCTTTTAAGTTCTAAGTCAACCCACCAATTACCAACTTTCCTTTTCTTCTCATCTGTTTGCTTGCTAAGTGTACTTACTGCCATTTGTTTGACCCCCTTGAATCTTGTGTATCAAGTTGATTAAGGTAGCTTTAGTAGTCTAAAAGTGTTTAATTCTATCAAATAAGTTATTTTTGAACATTGTTATGGCACTCATTTCAACCATAGGTATTTTAGAAAGGGAATTAGCTACAACATTAGTACTTTTTTTTTTTTTTGGTTACATAGTACTTTCTTTTTTAAAAATCAAGTCATAATCATAGCGCATCAACTTAAGACTAGTTTGGATGAACAATGAGATTGATTCTGATAAAATTGAAAATAATGAAAAATTGTATATCGATATATTTATTTAATAAAACAATAAAAAAATTTAAAAACAGAGGTAGAGGATAATTTCATCCTCCTACTACTTTGTCTTACATGCCTCCACCGCCCCGCACCGAAGGCAACTGGCCTCCCAAACTAAGCCTTAATCACTCACAAATGTTGAGCAAGAGTTTTGGTTTTGATCCAGGAGAAACTTAAGGTTATTATGATCAGTCTTGATATGGAAGTGCCTACTCATTAAATAAGCATTCCATTTCTTTACTGCCACTAGTATGGCTAGCTTTCTTTCTCATACAAGACAAGGCTTGATGTCTCGGAAAAAGTGAAGGAAACCAAAACAAACACGCAGCGGAAATAAAACATTCGGCCTCCACCAGGATCGATTCGGAGGGTTGCCTGATTAGGGTTTCGAGATTTTACCTAACATTTTTCTCTGATTTTTCTTTCTTTGGTCGAGTCACAAGCAACAACTTTTCGTTCCTGCCTCTACGGTATCCACACGAACGGATCTCACACCTCTTGAACGTCTCACGGTCAGAAGCCTTAAAGAGCTTTTGATTCCTTATAACCGAATTGCTAGCTTCGATTAAAAGAATGTTTTGTTTTCTGTTTTAAAAAAGTGCGGCTATGTTTTAGAAAAACATCTTTTTATAGGCAGTAAATTTTACCCTAAAATTTACTGCCAAACAGAACTCTAATCCTACTTAGAATAGGATTAGTTATATCCCTAATCCAATTCAGAATAGGATTAGTTATATCCTTAATCCAATTCAGAATAGGATTAATTAAGCTCCTCATTGATCCGTTCTAAGTGTGCGACCCAATAGGTTCTCAAAACAATGGCAATGACAAAATTGTCACAGGCAATGAGCGGTATCTAGCAACACATCATTGCTACCCATGTAACGAGAATGTCAATGACTCGACATAACCTTACTCGTGATAGATGTTACCGTGTAGTCTAATCCCTTTATCCTTTGATGTCTTGATTAGACACAAGTCATGGAATGTGTCACACTTGTATAGTCTAATCAGCGTTTCTTGATTCCTGAGTAGACTAATTAAACAAATAAAATCAATATCTCATATTGACTTATTTGAGCACGGCCATGCATTTTAGTCTCACTCTATCAAAGGGCCCAAGACATCACTCTTGTTATATAAGAGGGATAAATCCTATCTTGATCACTCAACATCCCTCTACATAGATCAAGGCATACCCAATTACTACCTTTATAGTCCATCCTGTTACGAATGACATCTAGCAGCATTAAAGTATGCAATTCTTTATGTTGGGATCTCTGATGATCTCAAGTCAAAGGATCACATACACCATCATCACTATGAGAATCGCTTATGACACTCATATAACAATCCATGTAGCGTTCTCATGGAGGGTCGATCCAGTACATAGTTCTCTAACATGTACCTATGTGATGACTTGATATCCTATATCCATGACAATGGTCATCAGTCAACCACATACTAGTCTTATCGTATCATTGTTATCCTTGTTCACAATAATACTTGACTAGGGATATTTTAAGAATAGTGTGTTATTACTATTCTAAGGACATTATCATATAAGATTATATTACGCAGTTATAAGACAAATATAATAATGAACTATAAATAAAAATGTCATGATACATAAAATGCCAAAGTCAATCATCTAATGAATGGTTCTAAGGGCATAATCCAACAAAAAGCTACCAGCGGGAAGGCATATTTTTTCACCCAGGGGTCTAGCGACTCACAATGGCTGGGGCACAATGAAAATGGTTTCACCGTGCCATAGCCATGTTACCCAAATGCATAAAAACTCCAGTGAGTGTTAGAAAATTTTCAAAATAAAAGTGAAAGATGATTGATTAAAATGTTACTTAATCAATAATTTAAAACTAAATCTTGATGGTTTGAGAAAATGAACCATATAAGGCAGTTAACTGTTCTAAGAAGGCAATCAACTGCCTTGATCAAGGAAATTTTTTGGTTTCTAAACTAGGGTAGTCGTATGCCCTAGGTGGGCATTTGACTGCCATACAAGCTAAAACAATTGGTTTAAAGAATTAAATAGGGCAGCCAACTGCCTTAGGAGGTGCAACCGATTACACATGCTTGCTCAATGTTCTACATTGAAAAATAACCAAGGCGGTCAAATATTATTTTCGAGCATTCGATTATCTTATCTGAAAAATTCAAGAAGAGTCAACTACCCTTCAAAGCAGCCGACTACTCTAGTGCAAAATGCATTAAAACGGGTAACTTTTTTGAAAAAGTGCACTCTCATTCAAATAGTGTTCTTTTCACTTTTGAATGGTTAAAAGTTATAACCATCAAATTTGATAAATTGTTATCAATCAAAAAGATTTGTTTATTGAAATTAAACAATGCAATTGTATGATTGTAACATTCAAATGAAAAATCACATGTTTTAAAATAATCTTTATAAATAGAGATGTCAATGTTCATTTAAAATACACTTAAGAATTTTTGAACTCTCTTATATTCTCTATCTCAAAACAGAAAACAATTCTCCTAAATATTGTTTTACCGCAAAAAATATTGGTCAAGACAAAATATTTATGTGTTTGTCTAAAGTGTTTAATGATTTAATTTTACAAGCGTAAAAATGATATTAAATGGTTAATTTTATTGTATTTTAAAACTATTTCATAATCATTTTTGCATACGGTAATTAATGGAAGTGAAATAAATCTTAAAAACAAAGACATTATAACAGCACGCATCAAAAACATTTGTAATCAATTTATTCAATGGTAAGAATTTCAATTTGTTCTCAATTTATTCAACGGTGAGAATTTCAAATCATGCCCACTAAAATTAAACAAAGATTCAAAATAAAATTTTTTTTTATTTTTTTTCTATAATAAGCTTACAACCATTTTAAAGAACAAAAACCGAAAAATTATCGAACAAAATAACACCGAGCTTCAAAAAATAAAAAATAAAACGTGGCGTTTAAAGAAAAAACGAAAAAGAAATGCTGTTAAAAAGGGAGAAAGTAAAAATATTGCAGAAGCGTAGTTGGGTTGAGGGTTGGATTCATGTTCGGAATCGATCTCTTCCTCTTCCTCCGACTAATCACCGATTGCATCATCTGGTGTCTCTTCTCCTCCACCATAGCTCTTTTTTCTGCTCTCTCTGTCTCGCGGATTGGATGCTGAGAGGAAAAGCTGCGCTCTTCCTCGCTCGACGACGACGAGTAAGTCCTTTTTATTGTATATTTGTTTTACTTTTTATTTTTTTGTAAATGTTTTGGGTAGCAATAGATCTGCCGTCTTCACAGCCCCTGGGGTTCGGCTTAGGTTCATACCCAGCAGTGGTAAAAAATACTCTTACAACAATTAATTGAAAATTCATTTTTGATTTATTCAGAGATTCAACTTATGAAATTTATCATGATAAAGATAAGAGAGATAGGGTTTGAATTTTTCTTGATTTTCCTTTTAATATTACCGTACGGTTATTAGAATTCTCAAAAATTTTCAATAATACATATTGACAACTAAAAATAATTCTTGCAAATGTCAAGTGTAAAATGGAAATGGTAATAGTTATTAAAGAAACTAGGAGATTTGTCCGAACTTTGCTTCGGGGCTTAAATAATCCTATATTGAATTGATCTTAAACAAATTAAATAACAAACTGCTCAACTTTAGAATGCCAGAGCTCTAACATAGATGCAAAAATTTATAGAGTTTATTTGGCCACACTGCTTTTTACGTTTGTTTTTGTTAATGCTAGGCAGCCTTTTCTTTTTTGTGACTGATGCTTACTTGGTTTTATCACTAGCTTTCTGCTGTCTGTGTCTTTATTTATTTGGCCAGACTGCCAGCTTCTCATATATACAGCTGAATTTAGTGATTTAGTGAATCTAACTTTAATTAAGTTTGACCAATATGAAGCTTGTTTTTCATGTTGATTAATGAGGATGCACCATAAATTGATAAGAAAACAAAGAAAAACAGCGTCATTAGACCATAAATTGATAAGAAAACAAAGAAAAACAGTGTCATTAGAAAAACTTATGATGACTTCAGACTAAACTTTTTGTAGAATTGGGTAAAAACTGTATATTTTCTGTCAATACTTTTCCTTCTGATTTACAGTCCTTTTATAGGGAAAAACATACAAAGAAATAGGAAAGTCCTAACTAATTTACAGCCTAATTTTCTTACTTTACTGATTTAGATCATTGACCAAATCAGTTCTGAATCTACTCTTAATTACAGACAGATATTTAGGAAACTAAATAAGGAAACTAAATCAAATCACATCTTTGACATTCTCAATACTCCCCCTCAAGCTAGTTTGTAGATATCTTCCATTGCCAGCTTGCAAATCAAATTGGCGAACTGTTTCTTTGGTAATCCTTTAGCGAGTATATCTGCAACCTGTTCTGCAGTAGGAACATATGGCATACAAATCAATCCCTTCTCAATTTTTTCTTTGATGAAGTGTTTATCCACCTCCACATGCTTTGTTCTATCATGAAGGACTGGATTGTGAGCAATTGAAATTGCTGCTTTGTTGCCACAATAGACCTTCATTGGTGAAGGGTTTGAGATCTTTAATTCTTCCAATAATCTCTTAATCCATAGTACTTCACATATTCTATGTGCAATTGATCTAAACTCTGCTTCGGCACTGCTTCTGGCTACCACACTTAGTTTCTTGCTTCGCCAAGTCACTAAGTTCCCTCCAATAAATGTACAATAACCAGAAGTTGATCTTCGGTCTGTAGAATCTTTTGCCCAGTCAGCATCAGTGTAAACTTAAACTTGTAGATCTTCCCGTTTCTTGTACAGCAGTCCTCTTCCAGGAGTCCCTTTTAGATACTTCAAAATTCTGTATACAGCCTCAAAAAGCTCTTGTCCAGGTGCATGCATGAACTAACTCACAACACCAACTGCAAAGGATATTTCTGGACGAGTGTGAGATAAATAGATTAGTTTTCCAACAAGTCTTTGATACTGCTCTCTGTTGCTCACTTCTTCAGGTTTGGCAGGTTGAAGTTTTATGTAGGGCTCAATGGGAGTTTCTGTTGCCTTGCATCCAAGTAAACCTGTTTCATCAAGTAAATCAAGTACATATTTACGTTGGTTAACAAATATTCCTTCTTTTGATCTAGCAAACTCCATCCTGAGGAAATACTTTGAAGGGCCTCGGTCTTTGATTTCAAAAACCTTAGCAAGTCTCCTCTTCAAATTCTCAAGCTCTGCATTGTCATCACCTGTTAGAATAATATCATCCACATAAACAATCAGTATGGCTATTTTCCCATTAGTGGAGTGTTTGTAAAACATGGTATGATCTGCCTGACTTTGACAATAACCAAAACTTTTGACCGTTTTCCCAAAACGTTCAAACCAAGCTCTAGGAGACTGTTTAAGGCCATACAAAGATTTCCTTAGCCTGCAAACTTTGTTACTGCCAAGATTCTCTTCAAAACTAGATGGTAGATTCATAAAAACTTCTTCCTCCAAGTCTCCATTTAAAAATGCATTTTTCACATCCAACTGATATAATGGCCAATCAAAGTTCACAGCTACAGATAGTAAGACTCGGATTGAGTTTATTTTTGCTACTGGGGCAAATGTCTCCTGATAATCAATCCCATAGGTTTGTGTGAAACCCTTGGCCACAAGCCTTGCCTTATACCTCTCAACACTACCATCAGCATTGCATTTAATAGTAAACACCCATTTACATCCCACAACCTTCTTATCATGTGGCAGATCTACTATCTCCCAAGTACCATTTTTGTTAAGAGCATTCATCTCTTCCATAACAGCTAACTTCCAATTTGGATCATCTAAGGCCTCCTTAATGTTTCTAGGTACAAACATATTAGATATCCTAGAGATATAAGCTTTATGATTTTGGGACAATTTTTTATAAGATATGTATTTAGCAATGGGATGATGGGTACATGTTCTTGTCCCTTTCCTAATAGTTATTGGAACATCAAGATCAGAAAGATCAGGTGTACACTGATTGCTAGGAGATAAAATTGAAGGAGATAAAGCTGAAGTGGGGTTACCTTGGGTTTCCAGAATCTTACTGCTCGGAAGTTCTGATTGAACTAGTGCTTGGATGATAGATAAGTCTTTGTTACCCTTTTTTGTCCCTCGCCTCGTATAAACCAGAAGCTCAGGGTTTTGTTGTGGTGTTTCTCCCCTTGTTTGTGAGATATCTGTACTAGGACAACTTTCTTGATTTGATATTTCCTGCATGTGTGGAGATGCTTGCAAATTCATTTGTGGATGGGAGATTTTAAATATTGTGTGAGGCATAGGATCAGTAGAAACTTGCCAAAAATTTTCTTCCCCTGTATATCTCTCCCCCTGAAGAGGATTTTTGGAAAAATAGGGCTGTGTTTCTAAAAAGGTTACATCTATACTTGTAAAATATTTTTTGGTGATTGGATTATAACACTTGTACCCCTTTTGATTTTGTGAATAACCAACAAAAACACATTTTTCAGCTCGAGGATCTAGTTTTGACCGAAACTGACTTGGAATGTGAACAAAAGCAGTGCACCCAAAAGCCTTGATAGGTAAATCAGCATGAATTCTAGAAGTAGGAAACTGATTTTTTAAACATTCCAAAGTTGTCATATATTGCAAGACACGAGTGGGCATCCTATTAATCAAATAAGAAGCTGTTAACACTGCATCTCCCCATAAATATTTTGGCACATGCATGGAAAACATTATCGTGGGCATCCTATTAATCAAATAAGAAGCTGTTAACACTGCATCTCCCCATAAATATTTTGGCACATGCATGGAAAACATTATCGATCGTGCTACCTCGAGCAAATGTTTATTTTTTCTTTCGGCAATACCATTCTGTTGAGGGGTATCATGACAAGTAGATTGATGCAAAATACCTTTTTCTTTGAAAAAATTCCCCAAATATTTATTAAAAAATTCTGTTCCATTATCAGAATGAAAAATATTAATATTTGTCTGAAATTGATTTTTAATCATGCTATAAAAATTTTGAAACAATTTTTCCACATCAGATTTTTCATGCATTAGGTACAATCAACATAACCGTGTGTGATCATCAATGAAAGTTACAAACCACATTTTTTTAGAAATAGTTGTAACCTTAGAAGGACCCCAAACATCACTATGAATGAGATGAAATGGTTTTGATGCACGATAAGGTTTAGATTTATAAGTAGTCCGATGACTTTTAGCAAGAACACAACTTTCACACTTGAAAGAAGAACAATCCACGTTTTGAAATAAAGCAGGAAATAAAAGTTTCAAATATTGAAAACTAGGATGACCTAGCCTAAGATGCCAAAGTAGGATTTCTTGACGAACAGGATTTGAACTGATACCACAAAGTCCTTGAGCCTTTTTATTACTGGAGAGGGTACCATTAAAGTAGTAAAGACCATCCACCATCTCAGCACTGCCAATCGTCCTCCCCGAGCGCTGGTCCTGGATAACACAGTTAGATTCAAAGAAATCAACATGACAATTAGAATCTTTGGAAAGTTTACTAACTGACAAAAGATTGCAGGTTAATCTAGGAACATGAAGAACAGATTTGAGGTTTTTTTGATCAGAAAGTTTTATTAGACCTTTTCCTGCAATTGGTGAGAAGCTTCCATCAGCTATTCTAATTTTTTGATGACCAGAACAAGGTGTATAGGTACTAAATAGATCTGCAAAACTAGTCATATGGTTTGAAGCACCTGAATCTATGATCCAAGGGGCTGAATTCAAAGAATAGGAGAAAGCATTAGGATTGTTACCTGATTGTGCAATAGAAACACTAGGAATACCAGATGATAAACTAGGCGTTAGCAGTTTACGAAGATGATCCATTTGCTCTTTACTAAATGGGTACGAGGGGACAGATTCGAATTCATTTGCAGTGGAAAGTACACGGCCAGATCTATTATTCTGTCTACTGCTCTTCCAATTGGCAGGTTTGCCATGGATCCGCCAGCAACTTTCTCTTGTATGACGGGGTTTGTGGCAGTGGTCACACCAAACCTGGGGACGCTCCTCCTGCTTCTGTGAAGGGTTGAAGTTTCTGCCCGAAGTGGTATTTCCAGCAGCCAAAGCGGAACCTTCAAGGGTAGCTGTGACACCCTTTTTTACCAGCATAACACTCCTTCGGGTTTCCTCCCTTCTAACTTCTGAAAACACCTCACCAATTGGTGGTAAAGGCTGTTTTCCAAGGATACGCCCTCTTACTTCATCAAATTCAACATTAAGGCCAGCCAAGAACTTGTAGATCCGGTTGTTTTCCACTAATTTTTTAAAGTGGTTACTGTCTTTAATGGATTTCCACTCATAGTCATTGTACAAGTCCAGATCTTGCCACAACCGTTTCCGCTGATTGAAGTACTTGGTAACAGTTTCATCTTCCTGCTTAATTTCACCAAGCTTCAAGGTTAATTCAAATATATGTGATTGATTACCTAAGTCAGAGTACATCTGATTCACGTTTTCCCAGAGTTCCTTGGCCGTCGGGTAGCACATGTAGTTGGAGCTGATTTCCTCCTCCATGGAATTCACAAGCCATGCCATAACCATGGAATTTTCAGCATCCCAGACTGCATGTAGGGGATCCGTAGTAGTTGGCTCCTTTGCATCACCTGTTAAATAGCCCATCTTTCCTCGCCCTCGTAGATACATGCGTACAGATTGAGACCAACGCAAGAAGTTGTTGCCATTCAGCCTGATTGTAGTAATCTGGACAGAATGGTTTTCAGAATGGGATGGCTTATTGATAGTAGGGTTCGATGCAGGTGTATTGGTCAGGGAATCAGAAGTGATTTCTGACATAATGAAGATTTGAGAGACAGAATTTAGCTAGGAAAAAATTGGCTCTGATACCATGTAGAATTGGGTAAAAACTGTATATTTTCTGTCAATACTTTTCCTTCTGATTTACAATCCTTTTATAGGGAAAAACATACAAAGAAATAGGAAAGTCCTAACTAATTTACGGCATAATTTTCTCACGTTACTGATTTAGATCATTGACCAAATCAGTTCTGAATCTACTCTTAATTACAGACAGATATTTAGGAAACTAAATAAGGAAACTAAATTAAATCACATCTTTGACATTCTCAACACTTTTGTCAGTAGATTTACTATTAGTATGCTGTGCACTCTTGCATAGTGGCAATCAGGAGTGTGTTTAATAACAATTTATATCCACAAATAATATTGTCTTATCTCATTCTGCTTCCTTGGTTGGGTTGAGATATTGTGTAATGAGATTTGAGAATGCAAGGGAACATGGTCTGACTAAAGTCTGAATGGCAGTAAAATTATTTGTGAAGTTTTTAGTTCTGGTTTGATTTCATGGAGATGGTTGAAATATAGTAGTTAAGTAAAGGAGGATTTCAAACTTCATGAGTTTATGTTGTATTAGAATTTTAGAATGATTGCAAAAGGTGTGATGGTTTACATGACAAAGACTGTGTGGTTATTCACATGGCTGTCTATTCTACAGATAATGTGTGGTTGTGAACCTTGGTCGGGTGAGCTTTCTTTACTTGGCTCCTCTTGCTCCGTAGAAGAAATGCATTTGTCTTCTTTGGTCTTAGCAAATGTTTCAGAAGATCCTCATTGTCTCTTCCCTTCTGTTTGTGTGTGTTGAGGCCCAGAAGGAATTTGATAGATTTTGGCAGAAATAAGACCTTGTATTTCTTTTTCGCTACCCAAAATGTTGTATTTTAATGGGAGGCTATTATGCAGTGTTTCATGGAAGCTCTTTTACTGTACTTAAGGTCGAAGCATAGCTGTTGTATCTAGATACTTAAGTTCTCAGCTTAATATTTTTTGGAGTTGGAAGATCATCTACTATTCAATAGCTTATATATTTTTTAGTTTTTGGTCCTTATATTTAAGAGCTGGATACTCATCTGTACTCTGATAATGTCCGCACCTATGGAATTATAAATATTACAAATTTTAAGAGTTAGCTATGAATAAAGTTAATGCCCTCCTTCGCTTGTCCTGGGATGAATTTCTGCTAGATGTGGTGCAGTGTTGAAAGCTTGGAGACTGAAAGATGTTTAGAAGTCATTTGCATGCATATACACACACACACACACACACACACACACATATACACACACACACACACACACACACAAACACACACACACATACATACATACATACATACATACATACATACATACATACATACATACATACATACATATATATATATACACACACATATACATATATATATATACATACATACATGTATATATATATGTGTGTGTGTGTGTGTGTGTATAAAACAGGCATCCCACATTTGAGGGGATGTAAATTCACCCTTTTCTTTTGGGAATCTTTAGATGAATAATTCAAAATCAGGATTTCTGGAATAGAATTTCGAAAGATAATTGCACGAAGAAAGAACCTTCTTAAACTACATTTTTTGGATGCACCATTCAGGGTTTATGGTATGATACAAGGAAATTGGATATATTATGTTTCTACCAGATGAAAAACCTCTCAAACAATGTTATTGTCATGCAATATTGATTATATAGAATTTTTATGCAAGAGGATGGAAGTTATTTATTATCTTTATGGCACCTCTTTTTTCTTTACTTGTAGGTGAAGAAAAAAATATGTAGAAGAATTTCTGTTTTACGAAGCAAGGGGAAAATGAATGTTAATAAACTATTTTTCTTTTTTTACTCTAAATAAAAATAATTCTAACATGACTCTTTTAAGCCATGCCAAACTAATGTTAAGGTTTGACATAAGAATGAAGCAGCAACATAGAGCACCAATGGCTTTCAAACCAATAGTGTGGACAGGGTATGTTATGTCAAAACTTGATACATGATCTTTATAAAATGCCAAGTATATTTTCATTGCTGAAGAATCAAATAGATATAAATTTGATGAAAGCAAGTCCTTAGTGTGCTTTTCATATTGTCAACAAAAATTGGTTACCTATGATGTTGAACATGTATCAGTCATTTTTAATAATCATAGATTAAAAATACCCTCAAATTTTAAAGATTAGTTTTTAATTTAAATGGTTTTAAGATTTGTCATGATTTGTTGTATCCAATAAGTTGTATTGAAGCATATTAGACTATTGTGCTATGCTGATATTTGAATTGTTTGCTGGATACCCCTTTTTTTGTCATTCTTCTACTTGTCACAAAACCATCCCTTCTTAAATGAAGAAAGGAAAGGTTTAGTTGTGCTTTAACTTTTGTTTCCATGAAGAGATGATATGCTGGTTTTATGCACGCTGTATAAGCTTGGGCTTTGAAGCATGGCAACTGGGGTAACTTTTTAAATGTACAGGAGTGGATTTTTTCTCATTACAATTGGATTTAGAGAAGCGTTCGTATGATTCTGCTTTGTAATGGAATTGCTGGCAAATGAAAGCTTAATTCTTATTTCTTGTAGGCAGTAATTTTCTTCTCACAAAAATTTAGCTGGTGAATATTTTTGGCTTGGATTATCTATGCCTGGCAACGAAGTTGGAGACAGGATCCATAATTTCCTTGGCCAAGAGAGTTTCTCCCAGGGCCAGCATCAGTTGCAGGTCATTGACGGTACCTGGCCTGGCTTAAGTAACAATCAGTGGGTTGGAAGTCAGAGACAAGTTGGTGGACCACTTGTTTCCAGTTTGAAGAATTTCAGTGTAAATCACTTAGGTAATAATTAAGGCATCTTGATTGTTTAGTTTCTGGTTGCTTCTGTTACAACAAATGTTGTAATGAAAATTTAGTACATGGTTGTTACATGCTTCTAAACCACTGCTTAGTTGACATTATGATATTCTCTTTTGGCATTAGCAGAGTCAAACAGAGGACATAGTGGTCAGCCTTCAAGCCTGCAGCATGGGCTGAATTTAAGTCAATTGGGTCTGAGTCCTGAAATTGCCAGATGTCAATCGCAAAATGAATCTCCAACTGCAAATGGCTATATGCAAGGGCATGAGGCTTTCCAGGCAAGGCAGAATGAAACAAACTTTTTGGGAGTGGATACAGTGTCTACAGCCTTATCAGTTCTTGATTCACAGATAGGAAATGGCCCTGATCTCCATAAGAGAAATTCATTGAGGTTGGAATCTACTGAGTCTCCGGTAAATTATGATTTTTTTGGAGGGCAGCAGCAAACTAGTGGACAGCATTCTGGCATGATCCAGTCTTTGCCAAGGCAGCAGTCAGGGATGACTGACATGCAGCAGTTACAGGAACATGCTATACTTAAGCAAATGCAAGAAATGCAGAGACAACAGATTCCAAAGCCACGGTATCAACTACCAGAAGAAAGGCAGTTGAGCTCTGCAAATCAAGTTTCCTCTGCTGCTAAACAGGTAACAGATAGCCTTTCTCCAGCTCCAATTAATGGTGTTCCTGTCCATGATACTTCAAATTATTCCTGGCAGCCTGAGCACATGACACTGAATGCAACTTGGGTGCAGCATGGTGCCTCTCCAGCCATGCAGGGATCCTCTGGTGGATTTATGTTTTCCCCTGAGCAAGGTCAGGTGCGTTTGGTTCCTCAACAGGTTGATCAATCATTTTATGGGATTTCTACTGGTGGTGCAAGAGGAAATCCATATCAATATTCTTCTGTCCTAATGGATAAGCCTTTGATGCAACAAATGCCAGCCAGCAGTGATACCTTACCAGGTAATCAGTATGCTATGTTTTCAGATCAAATTAGCTTGCAAGATGGAACTTTGGTTTCTAGACATGGTGATCAGGGTAAAAATGTAATTGGGGCTGCAGCTGGTCAAGGTTTAAGTAATGTATTTCATTCAGAAAACTTGCAGCAAATGACTATCCAGCCAAAAAATGCAGTGATGCAGGAGTCTCGTGGGATGCAAGAGCAAACTGGTCCACCAGAAACATCAAAGGGGAAATCAGTATTTCAGGCTGCCTCTTCCCACAATGTGGCTACGCTAGATCCAACTGAAGAAAGGATTTTATTTGGTTCAGATGACAGCAGTGTGTGGGATATCTTTGGAAAGAGCACCAACGTGGGTTCAGTGATGGATGGTGCGGACCCTTTTGTGGCATTTCCTTCTCTGCAAAGTGGAAGTTGGAGTGCTCTTATGCAGTCTGCTGTAGCGGAAACATCCAGTAATGATATAGGGGTACAGGAAGAGTGGAATGGTTTGGGTGTGCAGAATAGTGAACCTCCAAGTGGGAACATTCCAGCATCCATTGTCAATGATGGCTCCAAACAGCAGGCGGCTTGGGGTGATAAGAACTTGCCAAATGCCTTGACACTGAACTCTAGACCTTTTCCCATGTCTACTGATGCCAATATCAATCTTGCATTTCATACTGTCCCTGGGGTTCAGCAATCAGGAATTCAGACTGCAAATGAACAGACTGGGAGAATGCATAATGATTCATCTCAGAGAGTCGTTCAACAGTCAACAGATGAAAGAAGCAATTGGTTAGATCGCAGTCCTCTACACAAGCCTGTAGCTGAAAGTGCTGAACTCTTCGAAAATGTTGCTCAAAGTCCTGATGTGCAAGTAATTGCAAAGAGCGTTTCAGGTCAACAAGGCGTATCTGCAAATGATCCTTGTGGTCATAATAAGTCTAACGGTTGGAACTTCATTGAGTCTGCATCATGTAATGATGTCCTCCTGTCAAGAAGTCAGGATATTGAAGGCTCATTGCAACCTTCTCAGAATAGTGATTACATAGGTTCCATGTATGAGGAGAGAGGTCATAGTTCTTGTCTCGATCGTCCTGTTCCTGATGCAAATATCGAATCTGGGAATGTGAATTCCGACTTGGGAAGTCCTCTGCTGAATAGGGAAGGTTCTGATCTGGATAATGTTACTGCAATAACAGATTCAAGAACCACAAGGGTCACCAAGGAAAGCAGCCAGCCACTACCAAACAGTCGTAATCTTACTCTCTGGAAAAGTATCAATCCTAAAGAAAAGTCTGGACTAGGCAGGATTCCGGCAAAATATCAGCAAAATAAGGATAAGAACCCTCAAATTTTTGATTCATCTGGAAATAATTGCTTGGACAGAGGAGCGTCTGAAGCAAATATGGAGAGCCCCAATGTCAAAGAAACTTCAAACGGCACTTTTCACTCCAACTTATCCCGCCATACGTCCTCTGGTGGCATTAGAGACAATATCTGGCTGGATGCAAATGATCCACGGGGAGGAAAACAGAAGTCATCTGTTCATGTTAGTCGTAAACCTTCTGGAACCCGTAAATTTCAGTATCATCCAATGGGGGATTTGGATGTGGAGGTTGAACCTTCTAATGGAACTAAAAGTGACAAACATATGCAGGCAATACCCCAAAATGTTTCTCAAGGATTGCAAGGTCATGACCAAGGATATTTTGGGCGGTCAAAATATACTGGTCACGCTGCTGGAGAGTCTACAGAAACTGAGAAGGTTATTTTCTTTGTTTGGCCGTACATGTAAATTGTGTGAATTTGCCATCTCTTTTTCTCTGTCTCCTTTATCCCTACTGAATTTTACTTTAATTTTGAAAAATATATGCCTTCGGAAGACTAATCATTCTTTTATTAACTTTCTTCTGTATATTAGGGTTGTTTTCCTGGCATTCAAGTAGACGAGGTACCTTCCAAAAGCTCAAATGCTGGTTCTACCCCTGACAGATCTTTTGGTGGTTTTGTGCCAAACAAGACAGCTCCAATTAGGTAGGTGAATATTTGTAGTTCTCAATTTTTTTGTTTGACTTGAATTTATGATTCTCAATTTTTATTGTTGATGTAACTTAGCTGTAAGAGATATTGTTTTGGCTTGTTAAAGCTATGATAGTAACAACTTTCATCATCAAATTGATATTTGAAATCTGATTTTTATTTGGTAATTGCCAATTCTACTGCTTTCCCTATTATTACTGTTGTGCTGGTTTCCCTTTTTTACCTTTTATTGTGATCTGAATATTCAAATTTTCTCAGACAAAATATGTTGGAGTTTCTTCAAAAGGTCGGTCAGCCAAGGGAACATGGTACTGCAACACAATTAAGCTCTTCTGAACGCAATCAATCATCTGAAATGCCAGATGCAGAAACTTCTGATGGATCAGTAGGTCAATTTCAGCTTAATAGGCCTTCTGCATCTCAAGGTTTTGGTTTACAACTAGGTCCCCCTTCTCAAAGGTTTACCATTCGAGATCATGCAATTTCATCTCAGTGTTCTCCGCAAGGAGTTAATTCTCTAAATTCAATTCATGTCTCTTCTGAGGTTGGAAGGAAGGGTCATAAATGGTTGGATCCAACGGCTTCTGTTCCGTCTGCAACTCATGGAGCATCCCTTGGAGATATTAGGAAAAATGCTTCTAGTGTTTCTGGTCAAGTCAGTAGTAAAAGCTCTCATTATAACGTCCAGGGCAATGTTTCAGCTGGTTTTACCTCTGATTATCCTTATTTAAGAAGTCATCTTCAAAGCCAGCATGTTACTGGTGTGGGTAGTCAGGTAACACCAAATGAATCTGTCAATGCACCTTTTACTGGGTTGGTGTCTCAGTCGAAGCATACTGATGACTCTTCTGAGAAAGTACGAACTAGTCAATGGGTAAGGAAATTTGCACCTCGCATACCCAAAACTGCTCCAGGTACTGACCTTGCTTCTTCAGAGACTTCTCGGCCAAATAGTAGCAACCAAAACCTTGCTGAGGATATAGGACAGCAATTTGCAGTGTTGGAGGCTATGCCAGCTTTCCAACCTTCTGCTAAGGCGGAATCTTCACAGCAAGGTGCTTTTGCCAAAATGCCCAATGTATGGACTAGTGTCTCAGCCTCTCAATATCTATTAGGTGCTCAGTCTTCTCAGGCCTCACAGAATTTGTTGAAGCCCCGTCAGCAGTCAGATAGTAACTCAGAGACAACTCTTCCTGGAACAAAGAAGCTAGATGACCAAATTGCCGAGCCAGGAGGTAGTAGCCAATCTGAGTTGTCTGCAGTCTCTGCTAAACCACAGAGCTTAGTTGAAGAGCAACCAGCAAAAGCCCAGCAGGTATTCCCAGAGAATGATGTTAACCAAAATCCTGCAAGTATGCAAAGAGACATTGAAGCTTTTGGCCGTTCTTTAAGACCAAATAGTATTGTACATCAGAACTATTCATTGTTGCATCAGGTGCAGGCTATGAAAAATACAGAGATAGATCCAAGTAATAGGAGTGTCAAAAGATATAAAGGTCCAGACTCTGGTTTGGATGCTCAGCAGGTAAGTTCCCAAGGTGCAGAGCAGTTATCTTATGGATCCAATGCTATAATGAGAGATGCCTCAGTTAATCATCCTATAGTTCCTTCTGGAGATTCTAAGATGCTAAGCTTTTCATCAAACACTGGAGATAACCATGAGACACAGTTATCTGCTAATGATGTGCTGGCATTTGCTCAGAATGATTCCCGACATTTCTCCAGTGCTAACAATTCAGCTGCTATTCTCAGGGGTGAACACTCCCATATTAGTCCCCAGATGGCTCCTTCCTGGTTTGATCAGTATGGGAGATTTAAAAATGGGAAAATGTTGCCTATATATGATGCTCGGAAAATTGCCATGATGAAAGCTATGGAAAAAGCATTCATTGTTGGTAAGCCTTCTGACAGTTTTCATTCTCTTCATTCAAGTGAGCAGTTTAATGCTGCTGCTGATGATAGTCAGCCGGATAATGCCCATGAAAGCTCAGACCTGATGCCAATAGCAAGTGAGCATACCTCCCCTTGCCCACTTTCTCCTGATGCGGCAAATCAGAATTTGGTTGTTTTGAAAGCAAAGAAACGTAAAAGTATGACATTTGAGCCACTACCATGGCATAGAGAAGTGACACAGTGTTCTCAAAGGCTTCCGAACATCAGGTGATTGGAATAACTATCCCCATTTGCTGCAAGTACTCTTAGCAATATAAATATCAATGATCAAAAGAACTAAACTATTTCCAGTTAATAAGTTGCTAAAATGCCAAAAACTAGTTGCACTCCTCTCACTGTTGCCTTGTTTTTCCTCTTTTTGGAATTCTATTGAAGTTTACTGTTGATCACAGTGTCTCAGAGATAGAATGGGCTCATGCAGCAAATCGGTTGATTGAGAAGGTGTGTTCGGTCTCAATTGTCATACTTTGATCTTGTGTTATTCCTTCTTTTGATTCTGACAATTCTCACTTTATGGACATTGATCTTGATTGCAGGTTGAAGATGAACCTGAAACGATTGAAGATTGGCCGCCACTGCTTAGATCAAAAAGAAGGCTTATCTTGACAACACAGCTTATGCAGCAACTATTTCATGCTCCTCCGAAAGTAGTTCTTTCTGCAGATTCTAGCAAAAACTACGAAACTGTGGCCTATTTTGTTACCAGGTCAGTCTTAGGAGATGCATGCAGCGCATCATGTATACCTGAAAGTGATACAGCTGTTGCTTCTGACAGTGGAAGAACGTAAGAATGTTAATTACGTTTGAAATCCTTGAATCTTGTTTCTACTGGATCTTATCTGAGGATCATTATTGTTTGTAAGCCTACTATCTTACTAATGAAGTTTTTATTCCAATTTTCATTTAGCTTTTCTGAAAAGCTCAAGGAGCAGAGAAATCAGTCCATCTTAAAGTCTGCAGAAGAGTTTATCATCAGAGTAAAATTGCTGGAAAATGATTTACAGAGGTAACTCGCATCGAGTCGAGTTTTTAACAATATCTTTTATGCATAATATCTCATCTACTGTACATTTTTTTTTGTGAATCTTGAAGTTCAATGCTACGTGGTAAGAACTTCCTCTTGTGGACCACCCATTAATTTTGACTGTTTTATTGTCTCACGGGTTTCTCAATTATCAGTGAATTTATTAGTAACAATGATGATTTGGCTCTTAACTGAGCAGAATAACGTAGATGGATGTTGTCCCATCCATGGATACTATTAGTTTCATTTTGAGAATTCTATTCACAGGCAGCCTTTTGTTCCTCACAACCATAAATTTGAATTTTAATTTAATACAAAAATACCCTCAATTGAAATTACCCAATTATCCCTAGCCCATTTTTTTCTTTTTTTTTTCTTTCTTTTTTCGGAAACTTAGGGTTTCTAGAAATGAAGTTCTGAAAAAACCCATGGAAGCTGACTTTACGGGGCTTCATTGGCCCATGGAAATCAGCTTCTGTGGGTACCGTGATTTTGGGTTTCTTAGAACCCTAGATTTGCTGTTTTTTTTTTTTTTTCAAAAAATATTTAGGGAAAAGTTGAAAAAATTGGAGAAGAAATTTGTTTAGCAATTATAGAACTTATCTCATTAATTGTTGAAAGAACTGAAGAGATTAAAGAGATTTGTTGAAAAATTAGAGAAGTATGTTTAGGGAGATTGATGGTTGTGTTTGAAGAGAAAGAAGATAAAAGGAGAGAAAGGGTTCAAATGGAAAAAAAAAGGTTGTGTTGGTTTTAATAAGTAATTTTATTTGTGAGCTTTTTTTAATTGGGGTTGGTTTAGTAATTAGGTTGTGAGGAGTAAAAAGTTGGTTGTGAAGAGACTAAAGAGATTTGTTGAAAAATTAGAGAAGTATGTTTAGGGAGATTGATGTTTGTGTTTGAAGAGAAAGAAGATAAAAGGAGAGAAAGGGTTCAAATGGGAAAAAAATAAGGTTGTGTTGGTTTAAATAAGTAATTTTATTTGTGAGGTTTTTTAATTGGGGTTGTTTTAGTAATTAGGTTGTGAGCAGTAAAAAGTTGGTTGTGAATAGAATTAGTCTTTTATTTTTTAATCTTGATAGTTTCCCAGCATAGGCTTAATAATCCTGGATTTGACATTGAGAAGCATTCTGCCTGTTGAAAGCCCAGGCTGATATGTGTTTCTAATATATCTTGAAACTAATTTGTGTCTCCTGCAATGCATGGATTAATTTTATTTGTTTTAATTTCTATTCATGGTTTGGATATTATTTATGTATTTTGTAATAAAAAATTTATGTATTGAATAATAAGTGAAATAAATATTTTTCATTTACATTACATTATTTTAAATTTGATTCATAGTTTTTTGGTGAATTTCTAAAATCTTTTATTCGATAATTTTTAAAAAATCACTTTTCAAAATTTTAATTTATTTGATAATAAACATTTATTTTTAAATTACTGGATATATTGAAATGTTTATTATTGAGACAGCTAGCAAAATGATTGTTTTAAGTATTTTAACAAATGATTGTTTTATAAAAAAATCAAGGTACCGCGTAGACCTGTAGATGCTCTAGCTAGGAGAATAGAGACTATGGATGTTGAGAGAAGAGTTAAGACTAGAGGAAGATCGAAAAAGACTTGGAAGGAAGTAATATGGAAAGATATGGAGGTATTAGAGTTGGATGAACATATGGCCTTGGATAGGAATGTGTGGAGGAGAAGAATTCATATGCACGATCTAATGTATATTCAGATATTGGTTTATATAGCCTACTCCAATCTCTTGGAATAGAGGCTTTGATGATGATGATGATGACATTGAGAGAGAGTTGACAAATAAAACTGAATACTAAAAATATATATCTTTTAAATATTAATTAGTTATTATAAGATACAAGCATTACATGTGTCATTCAAAGACCTTATTAGGTTGCTTGTAAATAACACACACACACACGGAATGATAATGTGTGTGTGTGCGCGCGCGCGTGCGTGCGTGCGTGCTTCTATGATTATCATATAAGAACATATCTTTGAAATGCATAACTCCTTCATCTAAATAGCTTCTTATATGAATTAATAATACTTATATACAATAATAATTAATCATGTTACTCAGAAATCCTGGTATGTCCTGGTGAGTTGATTTTAAAAATCCATCATACCACCAGTCAATGCACACATGCAGATGTAATATTTAAGAATCAGCGATAAGACAGATAATAAGATGTAGATGTAGGACTCAAGAATTAGTTCAAACAAACAATAAGATGAATGTTATTTAAGAATATCGAGAAGGAAGAGAGAATAAAATACATAATGATTTTATTTATTTATACTATTTTAATTATTATACATGATGTTGTATATAATTATGGGAATGATATATTTTTTAATTATTTAAAGTATAATAATTATCATGCAAAAAGCAAGTAACTCATTATATAAAGAGAAATTATTTATATTATAGTAATTGCCATACAAAGAATTTTAAAAATGATATAGATAATTGTTTTTTTAGAATATCCAAATTGCTATAGATGATTCTATATAATATTTATGGGAATGATATATTTTTTAATTATTGAAAGTATAAGGATTACCATACAAAACAGGTAGTTAACTCATTATATAAGGAGAAATTATTTATACAATAAAAATTACCATACAAAGAATTTTAAATGAATTTATTTAATTATTAAAAGTCAAAGAAATAACTGTGATAAATGTGTTCTACATGCCATTAAGAGAAGGTATTCATGTGGCTTTCTTTACATTGTATGCATGTGCCTTGTAATATAATATAATATATATATATATATATATTAGATTATACACCATTTAATTAAAATCAGTGGAGATGATTTTTACAGTGTGATCTGTTCTTCTAACATGTTATCTTTAGTGTTTTCTAACATATTCAAGTATGTAAAATTGCTTTTTTATAGATTCCCATTCAGGTGATGACTTCTACATGAATACATGTTTTTTTTGGTTTGTTGTTTTTTAACATGTTCAAGAATGTAAAGTTGCTTGTTCTATAGGATCCAATTAAGGTTATGACTCTTAGATGAGTACTTGGTTAACTAGGAAAATAACTTTCAAAAACTGCAGGGGTCTAATGGTAATATGAGTTATTGTAATGCTGCTATTTATAGGATGCAAACTGATATTAAGTTCCAGTTGAGTATCTGTTGTGAGCTTTGGAAAAAGAGCGTTTTAGTCATGTGTTTTGATTTAATATACCTTAAAATACTTTTTGTTTTTGGCTTTGTTTTGCATTATGTTGGAATTAAGATTTTGCTCAGGGCTAGACCATGCCTCCATATATTTGCATGTATTTGTTTACTTTTTAGATTTTTTTCATTCCTTTGCTTGCCTAATGCTGCCTCCATTATTGGTTTTGCGCTAAGCTCTTGTCATGATTATGCTGATTGTCGTGTCTTCTAACATTGCCTATTTGTTATGCAGTCTGGAGAAGAGAGCCTCAATCATGCACTTAAGAGTGGAATGCCAGGATCTAGAGAAGTTTTCAGTCATCAATCGATTTGCCAAGTTCCATGGCCGGGGGCAAGCTGACGGGACTGAGACCTCATCTTCTGAAGCAATTGCTAGTTCTCACAGATTCTTCCCCCAGAGATATGTTACTGCACTACCAATGCCTAGGAATCTCCCTGATAGGGTACAATGTCTTTCACTTTGATCATTAATTAATTGATTTTTACGTCATTTTTGACCAACTGTCTTCTAATCCCTCTGTGATTATCTGGTCCAATTCTTTCCAACTTAAATACTGGCACTTGCTCTTAATTGAACCACACAAACGGAAAAGCTGGAGAGGAATGTCTCCTTAATGCAACGGAGCTTTTAGATCATTTCATTGTAGGCCATTTATGTCATTTTTGAGAAATATAAGTTGGTCTTTGTATACATCTTTGAAAATATCGAGAGAAAGTGATGTGAGGGGCCCTGTGATTTTTTGGTAAATGGGGATAACAGAAGCTCATTCTGATTTTTGAACAGATAGCTGAATATTGAGGTAATTAAGTGTATTTATTAAGCCTCTGGATGCGTTCCGTTCATAAGTAAAAGGGAATTTACCTTTCTCTTCTTCTCAGACTGATATGGGTTTGGGGTTTGAGGATTGGGGATCGATGGGTGATGTCTACAGTATAAATGAGCCAAAGTCTTGAATCGACCATAAGCAGTAAAATGTTTTAGACTTATTTCTCCGTTTTCTTGAATTATTTATTTGGTACTTGTAAGTATTTTTCTCAGTGTGTAATGCATGCATATTATCATGTATTTTTCTAATATTCTGCAACTAAAGGCAAAGAAAGTGAAGCTTCTTTTATTTTGGATTTTGTCATTGTGGTAAAGGAAACTGTGGTCCCTTTTGCTTGGGTTGGAAGTCGTCAAGGGTAGGATTTGCATTGGCATTTTGTTGGTTATTGAGAAATAAGTAGAAAAAAAGTTCAAAATTGGAAAGAGAAAATACGAGGAAATCAAAATTTCGATTTTACTGATTGTATGTATCAAATCAATCCTTATTGAAAGAGATGCGACCCGTGTGCGAACTACTCCACTTGGCTTATTCGATTTCAGTTCAGAAGAAAGAGTAATTAGCACCAAACCTTTGGGCAGAATGCCATTTTGGTATTTATATTTTTAAAAGAGGGACGGTATAGAGAAAAAGAGAAAAAGGGAAAATTAATACCAAAAAGTAAGATTATTATTTGATACATTGTAGGTGAAGTTTTTTTATTTCATAAGTGAAGTTAAAATTATGACACATGTTTTATTTTATTATTTTATTATTTTAATATTTTTATAAGATATATGTTATGATTTTAATTTTACTTGTGAAATAAAAAAACTTTATTGACTGTGTATGGAATGATTATTCAAAAACGTATGTTTGGTATTTCACAGTTTATAATTTGAAAGTAAAACAAGGAAATATTTGGAGAGATATCTACGAATTGGTAGGAAGAGATGCTCAAAAATTTGTCTGTTGATTTGTCAAAAACTTCAAGCACATTTTGTGTTACCATTAGATCATTGATTCTTGGCATTTCTATCTTGATTTCATCTGCATAAAATGGAAAAAAAAAAAATCTACGGTTAATGCTTTGACAATGGACTGTTTGAAACTTCGAGGGTGTGTTGGTATAAGAGATTTCAAGGAGAGATTTCACTTTAGTAAGGATATTCAAAAGTTTAAAAATCATTCTTTGTTTGTCAAAAATAGAGGTGGCAAACGGGCGGGTTCGGGCGGGTTTCGGTCCGGGTTTTTTCGGTTGCGGGTTTTTTCGGTTGCAGGCTTTTTCGGTTGCGGGTTTTTTCGGTCTCGGGTTTTCTCGGTCGCGAGTTTTTTCGGTCTCGAGTTTTCTCGGTTGCGGGTTTTCTCAGTTTCGAGTTTTTTCGGTTGCGGGTTTTCTCGGTTTCGGTCCGGTTTTAATCGGGCGGGCTTAGCGGGCTTAGTCAAATTATTTTAAAATTTTATAAATTATAAATATTTTATAATTTTGAATGTAATAATTAATTTAATTTTATATAGTTAAATAAAAATATAATAGAAATGCTAAATTACAGTCAAAATTTAATAAATGAAATTGTATAATATATATATATATATATATATATATATAAAAATTTGGTTGGGATGATTTTGAAAACATTGGGAGTAGACCAATGAAAAATATAGTTATCTACAATAATAAAAGAGAACATATCATCTATAACTATTACATTACAATTTTTTTTTTGTTATATCACATTACAAATAATTAATCAAAATTTAAAGTCACGTGAGATCTATTGGGTCAATATTGGGTCATTGGAATTTAGATACTCTTAGTTCAATAAATTTTTTTTTTACTTTGTTTAATTAGCTTTTTTTAATAATTATATTATATTTTTAATAAAATTTTAAATTTTTAAGAATCTTTTTTACATTTATTTTGTCTTTTAAATACCAACATAATTAGTAATTAAATTAAATTTAATCGCATAACTAGTTAACTAATTCTTCAATTATAATGTTGAATAAAATTATAGTATACATTAAAAAAAATAATTAATATTTTGAATAATTTGTCAATTAATTATCTCAATTTTATATTTATTTTGTTTTTAGTTTGTATATAAATCATAATATAACATTATTTTTATTAAATATAATCATACTCAAACACATTAATTAATCAAATATCTCATTAAAAAATTAGAACGTTAAATTAAACAAGTTATATACACCAATTGACATTATATTATAAATAATAACATTTGATATAATGTACCAAAAAAAACATTTGATATAATGATGTAAATGGGTAATATATAATCAGGTACCCGACACTACCCGACTCTATAATCAAATAATTATAGGGTTCGAATAGTGTTCTTATTACCCGTATCGGATTCAGGTAGTACCCTTAGGGTACACTGTACCCGATTAACTTTTGATCAAGTAGTGTCTGGTACCTGAACTTGTTTATCAATTATATGAAAGTAATCAAAATTATATGCTTGTATAAAGATTTGAACCATGGCTTCTTATATTTATTGTTATATGTTTAACCACATGAGCTAGATTGAGAATTTGTTATATTTGTTGTAAATTTTATTTTTATTTTAACACAACTTGCAATTAAAAATTTATTGAAACATTGTTGGCCAAAATAATAATAATAATAATAATAATAATAATAATAATAATAATAATAATAATAATAATAATAATAATAATAATAATAATAATAATAATAATAATAATAATTTATTCTTAAGATAATAAGATTTTAAAATTTTAGACATAAAGTATTAAAATTAAATTAATAGAAATTTCATAATATGTTAAGATACAATTCTTAAGATATTGATAATTTAACATATATGACATTTTATTATAATGTAAATCTTAATATATATATATATGTATATATATATAGTATATTATGTTTATTATTTTATTTGTAACTCATTATAATAAATTAAAAAAAACACTTTTTTGACTAAAAAAGTAGTTGAGAAGGTCAATATCTATTTAATCATCCAATATTATGATTATTAATTGATCAAGTTAAACAAAATTACATGAATACATCATAAGAGATTAAATGTTTGAAATTAAAAACAAGAGTATATTCTAAAAGCATGATAAGAAATTAGAATGAAAAATGTTTGAAATTAAAACTATAATATGCTATGAGAGATTGTTTAATTTATTCTATATCACATGGTAAGAGATTATTATAATTTAACATACAAATCATTATGATAAGATAAACATATTAATAATCTATTTTATATAATTAAGAGTTTGTATAGTTGATTATATATCACATGATAATATATTATTTTTAAAGTTATAATAACATACAAATCATTATGAAAAAACGTTATTTATTAACTATATTATGTATTTTATTTGCTATCAAAAAAACTCTTCCAAATTGAGTACTAATTTTTTTTCATATTCACATTAACATAATAATATTAAATTAACATAATAATATTAGATATACACCAATTGATTGAATATCTAATTAAAATGTTAAATAATAGATATTACTAAATTAATTAATATAATGCTAGTTATTTAAATATAATTAATAATAATATTAACAAAGTATAAAAAATAAATTTTATTAGAATTACCACTTACAAAGTAATACAACTCTAATATATTATTAAATTACACTTTAATTTACTATTAGAATTATTATTTTTATCCACACTTTAATTTTACATTTAATAGATAATAAATAAATTATTTTTAATAAATACTTAATTCTATCAAAATAATACTTACACACTAAGAGATTATATAATTTATTCTTAAAAGATTATTATAATATAATATACAAATCATTATTATAAGATACCAAATTAGTTTATTCATGTATAAGATTATTATAATATAATAAATAAATAATTATCACTAGCTTGATTTTTTAATGTCTTTTGTTTTAAGGCTAAAAATAAAATTACCACTATAATTTTCTCTTTTAATGATACCCAAGTATAAAAAAATTGTACTTGTATTGTTTAATTTAATTACTTAACTTTTTCTAATCTTAAAAACTTGAATTTTAATTTTAAGATTAGGTTTTTTTTAATCTAAATTTAATATCTTTCTATACTTGAAACTTTAAGAAAATATAGTTTAAATTTAATTTTATTAAAAATATTTTTAATGTGTTGCACAAAATATCAAGTTCAAAGTTTCAAACAAATATTGAAATTATATAATTTTTATATATTTGATTTATTATTGTATTAAAATTAAAATTTTATTATAAATAAAAATAATAAAATGTTAAAATGATTTTTATAATAAAATCAAATGTCAAATTAATAATATATTTATTATTATAAATGCAATAAGGATAATATTAAAGATTATTTAATGATATCATATATTATATTATATATTATGGTGTTTTAAATTAATTTAATTAAAAAGATTCAATATTTATTATGCTAGTAATATATAATTGATAAAATTGTATAATAAATAATAATTATTTTCAAAATTTTAAACTTTTTAATTAAAAAAGTGTTTCAATTATTTATTTATTTTTAAATAATAATTATATAATTATAATTTGGGTTTTCTCGGGTTATAAATTCGGTTTTTTCGGTTTTCGGTTCTGGTCGGTCTCGGTTTCGGATCGTATCGGGCTCGGGTTGTGTCGGGTTTGAGCTTTTTCGGTTTCGAGCTTTTTCGATTTCGAGTTTTTTCGGTTCCGGGCTTTTTCGGTTACGGGCCTTTGACTTTTTTGGTCAATTCAGGCTGGTCCCGGTTCGATCTCGGGCGGATTCGGGCGGGTTTTCGGGCTCGGGCCAATTTTTGTCACCTCTAGTCAAAAATACTTTTAAGAATTTTAAAATTTTAGAAGAATTTCAAAAAAGAATTTGAGATGTTTAATTCTTTCTCGAAAATCCATTAAATAATGAAAGATTCTAACATTATAAATTTTAGATTCCATGTCCAAATAATCTCTCAATCCCACTACCAATTATCAAAGGAAAAAAAAAATCAAAACATATGGTAACAAGAAAATACAAATTCAATTAAGAAGGTAGTCAAAAAAAAATCAAAACTAAAACATAATACAAAGAAGTTACCAACAAATCTGCATAAATATGAAGTAAATACAAGAGGGCAGGCAATGGCCTCTATTTGTTATATGGATCCCAGCACGAGACCATGCCCAGCATCTAATTAAAAAAACGACAATAATCACTCAAATCATGGATATTCTTCTGTTTAATTGGTGTTTTGGAAGGAACATTCTACACATCATTTTCCGAAACCATTATATATTAAAAAAATATTATTCTTGATCAAAAGAAAAAGATATCAGATCAGCTCAAAATTTTTACATACATGACATATACAAATAAATTGTTAAATTTAATATCGATTTATAAAAATATTAGTTTTATATAAAGTTATAAAAAGTTCGTAAAACTAAATACATATATATATATATATATTTATTTATATAAAGTATTCATTCAAACTACTAATAAGTGATTGAAAGAAGTGAAAATCGATTTCTTTTTTAAGTATTTGAACATGATTCGAATATTGTAATCGTGATTGTTAGGAGGGCTTTACTATTTATTACTTTTGTCCCAAACAAGATGCTTGATTCATGCTTTTAGAATTTTCTTGAATTGCAAATTACTTTCTAACAACAGTTACTATATGCCATGAAATAAGATTTTATTTATTTTAGAAAGAATTGTGGCATAAAAGCTTGATTATTTTTCCAAATATACGACAAGGACGGTTTTTGACAGAATGTCAGCCTCACATAAAGTTAGTCAGGATATTCCCTTGATACTTCTACATCTTTTTTTTGGCCCAACTTGATACTTATACATCAAGCAGCTGTCAATGGAGGCCTAATAAATATAGATTGATTTAGACCCAACCCATTCTCAATTATAAGAAATGCCGTCTTTGGATCCGGTGGCTACGTGGAGCTTCAAACGACATTGCAAGAAACAAACGTCAATAATGAATAAAGATACGGGTGTCCTGTAGCCATAGTGAACATCTACTGTGTATCTCAATTACAGCTATGAGCTTTCGTCTTCGCAGATACTCATTTCCAAACTGAAAATCATAAAATTTTAGCTACAAGTACAGGTTGCTTTGTTATTTCCAAAAACAAACATATAGGCTAATGGCAGTGACAACTTAGCCTCTTGTAAAGACAAAGTGCATAAAAGATCTCACAAGAGTGTGAGAGTATTAGTTTATTAAGCAATTGAGAATTAAGCAGCAGCTATCTGAAGCTAGGCTGAAACTGAGTTAAGAACTAATATAAATATAGGCCAAGAAACCGAGCAAAACAAAAGAGCTATAGGAGTACTTAGTAAATGCTGAATATACCATGAAAAGGCAACCACATGCACTAGTTATACGATTCCCAGCACAAGGACATATAGCGCCTCTTATGATGTTGGCCCTCCGAATTGCTGCTCATGGTGTAAAAGTCACCTTTGTTGATACAGAGCATAGACATGAAGAAATTATGGCTTCAGTGTAGCAAAATCATATTGATAAAAACACAGGATCTCCTGTTCAATTATCAAGAAAAGTAATACGAAGACGTACTTGAATTCATTGGAATTGATTTCTTGGGATTAGAATCTTTCACGTCTAAACCTTTTAAGAGAATTTGTATCTTAGTCAATAATAGGATTTGAGAATGAGAATTATCTTATGTTTAGACTGGAGACCATAACCTATTTATACTTAAAGTACATTTTATTTTATTTTTACCTATCATGAAAATAAAATAAAATAAAATATTGGATCTCTACACATTGCAAAGTCCATACTAAATGAAATGCCTTAAAGTCTAATAACTTAAACTTTATTGGCTTAATAGCCAAAAAGACCCTCAACCTTAGCACAAAATGGAATTAAGCCCTCAATGTTTTATTGCGTGAAAATCAGTTCATAAACTTTTAGTTCATTGTAAATAAACCCTCAACCTTTTAAAATTATGCAATGAAGTCTAAATCTGTTAAATGACACTAACTTCTGTTAGTATTGCACACTTGGCATGCCATGTGGCAGCCAACTAAGCTATCAACGTAAGTTTTCACATTAGATGTCCAAACGGCAATTAGTGTCATTTAATAGATTTGGCCTTAATTGCATAATTTTAAAAGGTTGAGAGTTTATTTACAATGAAGTAAAAATTATGGATTGATTTCCACGCGATAAAATGTTGAGGGCTTAATTCCATTTTATGCTAAAGGTTGAGGGTTTATTTGGCTATTAAGCCAACTTTATTTGATCACTTTTAAATAGACTAAACAAATAAGATAGCTTGTAATGTACAATTAATTGATATATGTAGGCACATGTAAAGAATTTCTCAATAATCTCTCAATTGGGCCACATATGTCACCTGACAATTGTCAATTTTATAATAACTTTATGAGCTCAAAATTTGCTATCTTCGCAAGGCAACATCTCTAAAAAATTTGGTCCATCAATTATACTAACATAAGATCAAAGCCATCATCGTTACATATATTTCATAACTAGACCCATCAATGGTCACATATATTAATGTAATCAACAACATAGATCAAGTATGGATGTGTAGTAGGGAAATTACATGCAACGTGATCCTTTAAACATACCTATTTCCAATTGATCCTGCTTTCAAAAACTTTATGCTCAACTTCAATTTGAAAGAATAAAACTTTATTTTAGAGTTTTAGTAATAACAGCAATACTTTAGTCCAATCAAAAAAATGCCTCAATAACAAATGAATATAAATGAAACAAACTCCCACTATACAAGTATATCATTAAAGTGAACCACACCCATACGAGCTACATGCTCATGAAACACCATAGGTGGTATACTTTTAGTAAGCGGATCTGCAATCATAGAGTTTGTACTGATATATTAAACAAACATCTGGAGACTTTGAACTCTATCCTTAACAACAAGAAACTTAATGTCAATATGCTTTGACCTCGATGAGCTTCTTTTGTTCTTAGAGTATAACTCTTCGGCTTTATTATCACAATAAATTTTCAATGGTCTCTCAATACCATCGACAACGCATAGCCTACTGATAAAATTTTGTAACCATATTGCTTGGTTCGATGCCTCATAGCAAGCTATAAACTTTGCTTCCATGGTGGAAGAAGCTATGAGTGACTGCTTTACACTCTTCCAAGATATAACTCCTCTAGCTAACATGAAAACATAACCAGAAGTGGATCTTTTGCTATCAAGGCAACCAGCAAAATCAGAGTCTAAATACCCAGTGATTATAAATGATCTGACCTTCGATACGTGAGCATGTAATCTTTAGTTCTCTGTAGATACCATATAACCTTCTTTACTACTTTCCAATGACTATTCCAGGGTTACTAAAATATCTGCCAAGCATATCAACTATATACGTAATATTTGGACTCATACAAGCTTGAGCATACATGAGACTCCCTACTGCTGAAGCATAAGGAATCTTTTGCTTCTCTTCTTTTTCAATCTTATTTCTTGGGCATTGAAGCAAACTAAAATTTTCACCTTTAGCAATGGGCGTATCTTCTAATGCATAATTTTTCATGTCAAATCTGCTAAGCACCTTATTGATATATGCTTTTTGTGATAAGCTAAGTATACCACGATAATGATTTCGATGGATATATATGCCCAACACAAAAGATACATTCTTAAGATCTTTCATTTCAAATTTATTCGAAAAAAATCTCTTGGTTTCATGTAATAGGCCTTTATCGTTACTTGCCAACAAGATATCATCAACATATAACACTAAAAGAATAAA
This sequence comes from Heritiera littoralis, assembly GCA_031772115.1. Taxonomy (NCBI): domain Eukaryota; kingdom Viridiplantae; phylum Streptophyta; class Magnoliopsida; order Malvales; family Malvaceae; genus Heritiera; species Heritiera littoralis. Next base: position 5,597,805 of record JAPDPK010000010.1, on the reverse strand, counting down.
CTTGCTCTCACTGATCTTGTGATAAATATATTGATCAGCGGTGTTCTTCTTAAAACCAAAATAGATGATCACTTTATCAAATTTTAGATACCATTGACAGGATGCTTGCTTTAAACTATAAATGGATTTCTTTAGTTTGCACACTAGATATTTTGATTTATTGAAACGAAATTTTCTGGTTGCACCATATAAACCGTTTCTTCAATGTCATTTTTGAGAAACTTTGTCTTTACATCCATCTGATGTAGCTCCAAATCATTAAGTGCCATAATGATTCTAAAAGAGTCTTTCGATGAAAATGGAGAGAGAGTCTCTTTATAATTAATGCTTTCCTTTTGAGTGAAATCTTTGTCGACTAGACGTGCTTTATATCTTTCGACATTGCCTTTCAAATCTCACTTGGTTTTAAAAATCCATTTACAATCAATTGGTTTCGCTCCTTTAGGTAATTTGAAAAGATCCCAAATGTTATTGTATTTCATTGATTTCATCTTATCTTTCATAGCCTCTATCCATTTATGAGAGTGAATACTTTGTTTGGCTTCACTAAAAGATTTTAGATCATCTTCCAGTCCTATATCAAACTCGTGTTCTCAGAGATATATGATATAATCATCTGGAATCATCAATCTCCTTTCTCTTAAGGATCTCTTTAATGACACTTCCAATTGAGGTTGTTGTTGCTCTTCAATATGAGTAGGAGGTAACCCAAGAGTGTCTTGATAATTCGGATTTGCATCTTGAACAATGTCAGACATAATTGTCTGGTCATTTTCAATTGCAACTATGGGAATTGTAACATGTTCTTCCTCAAAGACAAACTTCCTGAGTTTGGCAATCTCATCATATTTAACATTCTCAATAAACTTAGCATTTCCCGTTTCGAACAAGGATCTATTTGAGGGATCATAAAGCTAGAAATGTCCTTAAAAATTCACTACATAATTGATTGAACTATTGAACCATTTCATTGCATGACTAGTTAAAGTAAGAGAAAATGCCCTACACATAATCTCATCCTCCCAGCTATGGAAGAGCATCAATGACTCATAATTATGCATGTGATCATATGGGTTCATCTTTCCTGTGTATGCTGTCATCTGAGGCATCTTAAATTATAGGGCAAAGGCTTTTCTATGATTGAGGTGCTAAACGGAGCTTGTCTTCTCTGACTGTCCTCAGTTGTAACAAGTTTCTTCTCTTTTGGAATTTTTTCAACAATTTTCTTAACATCATTTGTATCTTGAGTCGTGAAAGGAGACTAATTTTTAACTCTCAAGGAGTTTGCTTAGTCTGCAACTCTTTTCCCTTTATCACAAGCAGAGGGTGCCGGATTCCTTCTCTCTCCGGTCTACCTATCTTTCTTCACTCCCACATTAGGATTCCAAGTTGTGTCAGTTTTTGAGTCAAAAATCCTGACATGCCTAGCATTAATGGCTCAATGTGTGTCTTCATTTGGGTTTATCATTCCTGCATATCCCATACTAGTCTACTGCATTTTGGTCTGTCGTGCACCAGTCTGTCGCACATTAGTCTCCCTTAAACCAGTCTGGCGCGCACTAGTTTCTCCCAGAATAGTCTACTGTGCACCAGTCTCCTCTAGAACAGTCTGACGCACAGTCTCCCCCAGACCAATTGGTGCACTCTAGTCTCCCCCAAACCAGTTTGGCACATTGTTTCCCCTAGACTAGTCTGGTGCACTTTAAGCTCTCCCAAACCGGTCTAGTGCACTCTAGGCTCCTCCAGACCAGTTTGATTCTGATGGTCTACCTCATTAATCTGTTGAGGCTGGCTTCCTCTTGCGAAATTTTGAACAGCCGATGGTAGACTCATTTGCAGAAGTGCTTCTTTGAAAAAATCTACCAAGATCTTCAATGCATTAGTAGTTTCTTCATTTCTCTACCTCAGAGCTTCGAATTCCGCTCTTAGGACTGTAGACACCATGTTTTGTCCGGACTATTAAATGGGTCTATCCATTAATCTAAATGAATTAAATTAGATTATAATCGATTCTAATTTATAATTAGAATTTTGTTATAATTGAGTTTGATTAAAATTTAGATTTTTTTGATTGAGCTTTAATGGATTATTGGTTTAAGGCCTTATTAAATCTAAGGTATAGAGTTGGGCTAGTTTCAGATGATTCGGCCCATCCATGAAGCTTAACCCATTTATTCATGTCTTCATTTTATTTATTTATTTATTGTAAAATTATCTTATCTTTCTTATTTTTATTTTTAAATAAATAATCTTTTATCTTCTCTGCTTCAAATAAATAATAATTTAAGAAAAGAGATAAAGCCAACGAAAAATTGAAAAAAAGATAATTACAAAATTTAAATAAAAAGATGAGATCAAGTTCTATTCAAATTGAATCAATCTTGATCTTTATCATAATTTGGCTATAAATTGAGCACAAAGATCAGTTCTGAGGAACAATTTTTAGAGAAAATAATAAAAAAGAGAGTTTCCTTTTGTCTTCTTGCTAAATATAGTTTCCACTTGCGAGGCTGTATCCTCGGTTAGCCCCAACGAAGGCAGTGGTAACACTAAGCACTTTTGGCGTATTCAGAAGCAGCCTTTGGTCTTGGATTGGTGGTATCCACGACGAGCTCTAGTAGCATCCACGGTGGGGCAGATAGATAGTAACATCTGAGAGGAAAGAGCAGAACCGGCGACAATATTCTTTTGGTATTCTGCTAGTGGAAATAGTTGCCACGGTTGCTGAAGGAGTTTCCGAACCAGATGGATTCACTACATAGCAGCATCTTGTTTAGGCTTTCAAGGATAGTCCCAGCATTTGTTGCTGTTTTAAGGGTAGGATTGGGTTTAAAGTGTTGCTTTTTGCCCATCAATTACAAGAGCAAACCAGAACAGTAATCTTCAAAGCCCAAACCAATTACTTCGGTAAATCCGATTACCCATTATCAAGGTAAGTATTGTTCCTTTACTTTTCTGATGCTTTAAGTAATGGGTAATACTTTAAGTTGCTTTTCTCATAATAAAGATGATTAAAAAATATAATATATAGGACTATAAAACTTAATAAAATAAAAAAATCATAAATAACAAAAATAGGAAAATAAATAAAGTTAAAATTTAAGTAAATAAGATAACAAACTGTAAAATGAGTAAAAGTAAGAAATAAGAAATAATTAAAAAGATAACTAAATAAAAATTATTATTAAGATAGATGTTTAATTAATAAATAATGGCATAATAAATGTTGAGGATGAGCTAAACCTTCTCGATGATGGAATTTTCGAGACGATTACGAATGAATAACACTCGAGGAATTCTTAGGTAAGAGGATCTTTTTAAGTCTATCCAGAATAATGAAAGATTTAAAAGGTATTTTCAAAATATGAAGGTTAAACTTTATTCTCCAAATAATTAAGATAGAATAACACATAAAAAATCATAATCGTAAAAAAAATAACAAACATAATAGTAAAAAATTTTAGGATAATAATAAATAATAAAAAATAAATTATACAATTAAATCTGATGATGGAATCTTTGAGGCGATTATGAATGAGTAACACTCGAGGAATTCCTAGGTGAGAGAATCCTTTTAAGTTTATCCAGAACGATAGAATATTTAAAAGACATTTTCAAAATAAATAAATAATAAATAAAGATAAAAACATAACAATAATAAAATTTATATTATAATAAAGATAAAATAAAAAATAAAAAATAAAAAATAATAATTCTTATGATGGAATCCTCAAGGCAATTGCAAATGAGTAATACTTGAGGAATTCCTAGGTGAGAGAGTTCTTCTATATTTATCTAGAATAATGGAAGATTTAGAAGATATTCTCAATATTAAATGCCAAAATCCACAAAAATTTAATAAATAATATATGGAAAAAATTATATTTAAAATAAATAAATAAAGAATAAATTAAGGAATAATAAAATTCTAAAATACTTCCGACGATAAAGCCTCTTCAGGGGAGTCAAATGGTACCCCTTGAATACTTTTGAGGTGAGAAGAGTCTTTTAAGAGTTCATCTAGAATGATGGAGGATTTTTAAAAGATTTTTCAATATTTAAACAATAAAATAAATAAATTTTAAAGGCCACATAATTAAGACTGAGATAACACAAGATTAAAATGGTACCAATTTTGGGTGTTATAGGGGTGCTATAACCTTCCCTACACGTAAATGAACTCCCGAATTCAAAACTTAAAATGTAGACCAATCCTTAAAGTCAATTAGGTGGCTAATCACACCTAGGTTAAAAAAAAAAGATTGGTGGCGAATTCATTTCTTTAATGTCTAGCGACCTAGACTTAGGAAATGTTATGACAAGGACCATGTTCATATGTTCAGCTTCTGGCACCTCGGTCTCATGATGCGTTTGACGATTAAAAGAGCTAGCCGAACCTTCATTCTCATTTGCTTCCCTTGCTGTTGATCATGTTCTCACCATCTTTTACAACAAAGCTTTTCATATCAAATTCCCACATATGAGGCCAATTGTTCTTGCCTGTTTACAACAATAAATTTGTATGTCATAGGAATCTTGATCTTCGTATCCACGTGTTTGCAAAAACATTGTAGAAAAAGAAAAAATTAGAGAGAGGCAAAGATTTGTCTTTATACGCACACTCCGATGTTTAAGTCAAAAAGCTAAGCAGAGTTTTAGTTTGAAAAAATAATAATTAATTTCCATAAAAAGTCATTGACCTGCTATTTATAGAGTGGCTGGCTTAGGCTGTAGTTACCATTTTGTCCTTCTAGACTTTTTTGATTATGGCCCAGGTGCACGTCTAGATCAAATGAATTTCGGCTAATATCTCGTGGGTCTCAGAGTGGGCTACCCACCCATGTAGTAAAAATCAATCTCTCTCATTAAACGAGAGAGCGTACTCACGGTCTCCTGCATGAGAAAGTGTAACTACAATCTCTCGCACGAGAGAGTGACTTTATATACTCTCCCATGCGAGAGAGTGCCTTTTGCACTCTCCCGTACGCAAGAGAGTGCATTTTGCACTCTACTGCATGGGGATAGTGCCATGATGCACTCTTCAACGTGGGAGAGTATCCCAATTTAATTTATTTTTATTTTTTTATAACAGTATATATTTAATGATATTTATATATTATATTGAATAATGATTTTATATATATTTAATAATGATAATAATGTTATTATTACTATCAAAATCACTATTATGATTTTTTTATTCTTTATTTGTGTGACCTATATCGGCACTAATTGTATCTCTTGACTGTCTTCATATAGGCAAATATTTAGACGGTTAATGGTGAGATAAGAAGATATGTATATATCATCCAGTAAGAATGCAAGACTAACCAATTAATCAGAGAAGTTCAGGCATGCTCGTCCAGGAGGTTTTTGGGGGAAGCTTACCACTCAGCTTTGAAAAAACATCAACATGGCTGTGTAACAAATTAATTATACATTGGAATCAAGTACAAAATATATATATCATGATTTTAGCCCAACTGTTGCTCTCTAAACAATAAGATTTTAATTACAATTGAAAGAAAATACCCTAAGGCTATGCTTGGTACAAGAGAAAACTGGAAGGATTGAAAGTAATGGAAAGAAAAGTGGAAGGAAAACAAATTTTAAGTTGCTTGGTGCAAGGGAAAAGGGGAAGGAAGGACATTTTCCTCCCCCCTTCACAAATCACAATCTGTCCAAATTGGGCAGATAATAGGAAAGAAAATGGAGAATTTCTATTCCTACCCCACATTTTACTATTCCTACCCCAACCCATTTTTCAATAGTAAAAATAACGGATAAAATGGCGAATTTACCCCCTGGAGATCATCTAGCACAATGCGCAAGTCTCACTTGCGCGACCTTCACGCACAAGTTTCACTTGCGTGAATGTCGCACATTCGCGCAAGTTTACTTGCGCGAACGTCGCATATTCGCGCAAATGAAACTTGCGCGAACTGGTCACGCAAGTTTCACTTGCGCGAAAAGGTAGCGCAAGTTAAACCTGCGCGAATCGGTCGCGCAAGTTTCACCTGCGTGAATAGGTCGCGCAAGTGAGATGTGCAAAAAATGCGTTTAAAACTGTTGTTGTTAAAAAATATTACGCGTTTGTTATTAAAAGTTTAATTGTTGTAAAAAAAATTACGCGTTTTAAAATATTATTACACAAAACAATTTTTGAAAACAATTTTTTTGATTTATTTTTAGTATAAAACAATTTTTATTTTATGGATTTTATGTACACTAAAAAATAATTTTTATTATAATAACAGTTATATTTTAAAGTTACTTTTCTCCCTTTTTTTGCTCTTCTGCGTCTTCTTCTCGTTCTACTTCTTCTCCCTTTCTGTTATGTTCATGTGTTTTCTCTTCTACCATTTTTTTCTTTCTCACGAGCCCACCCTTCACAGTTTGCATTTCATTTTCTTAAAAAAAAAAGGAAAATCTTCTTGATGATAGCTATTATGACAGTTACGAGGAGTAAGAAAGCTTTGTTGAAAGTGTAGAAGCCGATGAAGAAGGAGAAGAGGTAAAAATCTGTGTCCTGCAAATTAAATTTTGGAGGAATTGCGCCATATTTCTGCGCAAGTCAGCTTGCGCAAAACATGCCTGGCTTGCACAGATCTGTCTTTTTGTGCGCTCTTGCACTAAAATTCAATCTTAATTTTTTAATATATTATTTATTATAATAATTATAATTAATGAATTTGTTTAATATTTGCAAAATGATAAAAGGATAGTGTATAGCGGAGAATCGAAAAGTGTCTATGAAGAAATATTTCACTGTACCGATGCATTTACTACTAACCAAGTAGTTTTAAAATTAATATAATGTTTTAATACAAATCTAGTAGAAAAAACTAATTATTAAATTTATTTTGTTTCAGGTTTTCAATTGTCGAAATGCCTTGATTGCATGGGCTAGAGAGCTTGGAAAAGAGCTAGGTTTTGTTGTTGTGATAAGATCATTGGAAGTTGATGTTCCTCGAAGAAGACCTAAAGTTCGACTTGTATGTGAAAGGTATGGAACATATAAGTCAAGTACAAATGAATTGCATTGCTTGGGAATGGGAACAAAGAAGTGTAATTGTCCATTCGAGTTACTAGGGGTGAAATTGGACGAGAACGATAGTTGGGCAGTGAAAGTAGTATATGGGATGCATAATCATTTGGCTGCACAACAGCTAGAAGGACATTCCTTTACTGGTCGATTAATAGTGCAAGAGCAAAGTATGGTGGGTGATATGATAAATGCTATGGTAAAACCAAGAAAAATTTTAATGATGTTGAAACAACATGATAAGAAGAATGTAAGTACCACAAAGACCATCTACAATGCATGACCAAAATATAGAATAGATGACAAAGCTTGTAGATCTGTAAAATCCGAATTTTATTATACTGTATACCATATGTGTACATTATTGATAGTGGAAATAAACTCTTTTAGTGAAATTAAAGAATAACCGAATGTGAATTTCCACTTTTCAATTTAAGTAATGATTTATAGTATGGTGTTTAAAGAAAGAAAAATAAATATTTAAGTGTAACAAGATATTGTTGAGATATAATTTTGATATTATAGTATGAAAGCATTAAATGAAGGATTAATGGCTAGAGGACAAACAAAGAAATGAATGAGATGATAGCCAATAACCGTTGGCTGGAAGAGAAATGGCGTGGAGAAGAGAAGAAAAGAAAATGGAAAAGTCAAGGAAAGGGGCTAATAGTGGACTTCTCATCAATTGCTTCTCCTGACAACGGGATTAGGCAATAAATGGCAAGTGGAATTAGTCAAGAATAGAGCTACAGTAGGGACGTCACTACCGTTCCTTTTGCTGCAGTTTTCTTCGATTTTAATTGCATGAAATTATGAGGAAAACAGGATAAGGAAACAGGAGTTAGATTTTAAGTGGAACGGAACGGCTATATAAGCAGAGTTCATGAGGAAAAATCGATGGAAGCAACTTCATCTTCCTCAAAATCATTCTCGCCCATTCTGTCTTCGTTGCAAGTTCACCATTAGTTTTCCTCTATTTCCATAAGTGAGCCGTGAGATTCATCCTTGGTTAGCTAAACATTTATCCAGTGTGTGAAGAACTGAGGAATAAGCAAAGTAAAGCTAATTGAGGCAAGAAAGCACTCTGCTCCAAGAAGTGCAACTCAGTTGAGGTGAGCTTCCATATCTCTATAGTTATTTTGATAGATGAGGGTATATTTCTATGTTTATAATCTGATAAACGTAGATATAACCTGGTAGTAGTTAAATACTGTGGGAATATATAAGAAATTAGATGGAAATGATGAAGAAAAAAACAATAGGCGAGTAAAGAGTATTCGCCCAAAGGTTGAGGCGAGTACAATGCAATATATAACTAGGCGAGAACGCGTTCGCCAATGGTTATGGGATAATATGGAATGTGGAAGTAAGGTGAGGACCAATAATTGCCAATGAGGCGAGTAGGTAATAGAGAACTCGCCAAAGTGTTGTTCAAGAGGGCGAGATAGCCAAGGGTTATCCAATTCATGGGCGAGCCCAATTATGAATGAAAAGCCATGAGTGGCGAACTGAATTGATAAGCATGGCGAGTTGAGCTCCCATGTTGGGCGAACTCCCATGAATAAGCCACTAATGGATGGCGAGCTACGATGGGCGAATGGAGAGCTGTAGTTGAAATAGTTGAAAAGAAATATTAATGGTATTACTATTTACCTTGCAGCTGAGAAGTAAGAGTTGATAAAGGCGAGCAGGAAGCAGGGCGAAGCAAGACTTCGTGAGATCAGGTAAGGAAGTAGTATGTAATGCAAATGCATGTCCTGTGGAGTAAAAATGTTAAGAAAATATTAGAAATTGTTTTATTTTCTGACATGCATTGTTTGATAAACTGTTTTGGTTTCGGGCGAGCTACAAGCCGCCATATGTTGTTTTGTTGGGCGAACTGATTAAGGCGGGTGAGTATCTTTGTTCTAGGCAGAAACTCGGGCGAGCCAAGTGGCAAGCTCTCTTTTATGAGAACTAGGCGAGTGCCCTTGTTTTAAAGAGAAATCCGGGTATGCCATAGTTGGGCGAACCCTTTTTAATGTGTTTGGGCGGGCGGCCCTTGTTTTAAATATAAGGCGGGCGAACAGATATCAACGAGACATACTTCTGTTTTGAAAAGCTAAGTGGCGGGCGGATACTAATTCACCGTCTTGTCGAGTTAGTCAGGGGCGAGCCGTGAAGGGCGAGCTGACTCTGGCGAACAGTTTTAAAGCGTAATTTCTTATACGAAAAATAAGACGTTTTAATATTTTGAAAATAGAAATATGAAACCTTTTTGGGGCGAGTTGACCAATGGGCGAGTTGAGTATTGGCGAGCTCACTATGGGCGAACTAGCCATGGGCGAGCCAGTTTAACCCGTGCCTTTCTCACACGGAAAAATGTTGAGATTGCGGGCTATTTTACTATTTTATCAAACCTTTTGGAAATCAAATCATTTTTGGGAATGATAGACTTTATGAAATAATTCCATAAAGGTTTTTCATGTGATATAACTTGATTTTGAGACAATAGGCCATGAGTTCATGCATTATTATACATATACTTTGCGTGACCTATCGAGGGCGATGGCTCGGGTCAAATAGACCAACGAGTGCACCCCAGGGCGTCACAGGGCTGGTGGACCCGCCAAGTCATCAGCGGTCTCGAGGTCACTTGGCAAGTGGACCCGAGGACCACTTATAGATTATGGCCATATATCTAGTTGAGATAGTCGTGAGGGGCGATGGCCTACGGGTGCACCCCAAAAGCGGATGACTTGTGTTGTTTGCATGATTTAAATTGTTGCCTAGTCTCAATAAATGAGTTATGAAAGGATCTGTTGAATCCTGTTTCATGTTAACTGTATCCATTGTTTCCTAATGAGTTTGATCGTTAGGATAATTAAATGGTTTTTGAGAATATAGTCTTTATATTTGTAAAGCAGCATACACCTTCCTTATTGAGCACGTTGTCGCTCACTCCTTATTTTCCACTCCACAGATTGTTGAGATAGGACAAAGAGAATTACCTTCCCAAGATTTGATATTGAAGGTATGTTGTATTCTTTTATATATTCAGTTTATGGTACAGTACTATTTTAAATAGGAGGGAATGTATAAACATTTGTAGGTGAACAAATTAATAATTCATAACTTTATATGATTTACAAGGAATAAGAGAATAAAATCTTATTAGAGTATTGAGAGTTGTTAAGCATCACTGACAGCCCAACCGGTAGTAAGTGTAAGTTATAAGTGAGTAACATGTTATATAGTGGAAATTGGGATGTTACAAGATCACAGATGCAACAACTCATGAAATGCTTGAATGATTGTAAATATGTTGAGTGGCATCGGAGTGATGAGTCAAGTGATTGTGTTAGAGACTTATTTTGAGCACATCCAACAGCTATAGATTTGTTGAATGCTTTTTCCAATGTATTAATTATGAATTGTACATATAAAACTAATAGATATCGACTCCCACTCCTTGAGATTGTTGGTGTAACATGTACAAATCTAACTTTTTTCAGTTGCATTTGTTTACATGGAGGCTGAGCGCACTGACAACTACATTTGGGCATTAGAGAAGCTAAAAAGTTTGATGTCTTCTGATTCAACACCTTCTGTCATTGTTACTGATAGGGATTTAGCATTGATGAAAGCAGTACAGACAGTGTTCCCTAGCGCAATTAATCTCTTATGTAGATGGCATATATGAAAGAATGTACTTGCTCATTGTAGAAAGTTTTTTGAGAGCATGGAGAAGTGGGAAGCATTCATGTCATCTTGGGGCGTTCTTGTATCCTCTTCAAATGAGTATGAGTATGAAGCAAATTTAAGTTCAATGGTCTTTCATTACCGTTCTTATCCTAGAGCGCTCGAGTACTTAAGAGATACTTGGTTAACTGCACATAAAGAGAGATTTATTGCTGCTTGGACAAATAAAGTAAAGCACTTTGGAAATGTTACAACAAATAGGTATGCAGGTTTACAAAGTTTAAAAATTCTTATTTTCACAACTTATACAATTTATTCATTATAATCAACATTGTTCGAATGTCATGTAGGGCTGAGAGTGCACATGCGAAGTTAAAGAGGCACCTTGGATCGTCCCAAGGAGATTTTGATTCATCTTGGAAAGTTATCAACTCCCTGATTGAGCTACAACATACGGAGATAAAGGCTTTGTTCGAGAGAAGTGTTACTGGTGTTGAACATAATTTTAGACCAGCTTTGTTTAGGGAGTTACGAGGATTGGTGTCTAGGACAGCGTTGAATATACTTTTGAAGCAAGCGCATCGAGCAAATGATACCGGCATTAACCATCTTATTTGTGGTTGCATCATTAGAAGCACACATGGGTTGCCTTGTGCTCATGAGATTGCTGAATTCATGAGGGACGAGAAACCTATTCTCTTATCCGTTTTGGATCCTCATTGGTCGAAGTTGGACTTGAAGAGGAAAACTATTGATTATTTGGCTGAGTTGAATCTTGATACCGAGTGGGAGCTAATAGTGAAACACTTCAATGCGTGTGATCTCTCAGGAAGATTAGCCTTGAAGAAAAAATTAAGAGAACTAGGTGATCCAGCAACTACATTCCTTATTCCTCCACTCGAGAAGGCTAAGAGCAAAGGCCGTTCAGACAAATCAACTCGACGTGCCCCATCATACTTTGAGATTGTTGAATCTCAACATGATAGCACATCAACACCCGCAAATTTAAATTCAGCAACTAAAAGGATGAAGCTACCAGTTAATCGAAAAAAGAAAGTGAAATTTATTGATTCTTTCCCTTTAGAGATGCGCCCCTTCATACGCTCTACCTTGGATGTTGAGTCAGATGGACATTGTGGCTTTCGGGCTATAGCTGGGTTGCTAGGCATGGGTGTTGATGCATGGGCGAAGGTGTGACAAGATTTGATTGAGGAGATATGTGATTTTCGAGCTTACTATGTTAGTCTCTATGGATCGATGGAGCGTGTTGATGAATTGTTAGAGACATTATCATATTTCAACATACCGGCTCCTTATGATAAATTGATGACTTTACTCGATATGGGTCACTTGATAGCAACAAAGTATAATATTGTGCTCGTCCATTTATCTTCGAGACAATGTTTGACATATCACCCGCTTAGAACTGCACCACCTCCACCGTTACAGCATGGATTCATAGCAATTGGATTTGTTAACGATTCTCATTTTGTTGAGGTATTGATAATGATATATATGCCACACTTTAGATATTGTGTATTTCTTTTATTATGCGTTTAACAATGCTATTTTTCAGGTATTTATGGACCCGTTTGCGCCAATACCTCCGATTGCATGCAATTGGTATCAGTATCGATGTGACTTTGCTTGTGAGTGAGAGCTTCCATATGTATCTCGCATCGAAGAATTTAAAAATTTATTTTCGAGATCAGATGTTGTCATTAGAGAAACCATTGACTTAGATGACCTATGATATTTTATTAAATATTACTGTATTTGATATGTATGCCTTGTTAAGATTGTATTATTGATTTATACATTATATGTTTTAATAACATTATCAAATATCATAAAGATAATCTGTATGTTTAAGAAACAAAAAATCACTAAATAAAACATTAATCATTACTAAATTGTAAACAAAAATCACTACATATTTTAATAACATTATATAATATCATAAAGATAAACTGTATCTTTACAAAACAAAAGTCACTAAGTACAAATACACTAATCTTCCGATGCATCCGATATAGTTGCATTGCCTCTCTTCCTCTCGATCCTAGTATAAAAACGTGTAGGTGGAGGAGCTATGTCTGATGTAACTGATGGAGCTGTCTTCGAGGAAATAGGAGCTCATGGAGGAGCTGGAGGAGGAGGTGTATGTGGTGGAGCTGGATGAGGAGCTGAAGATGAAGCAGCATCTGATGACCCAGTTAATATGTCATGCAGGTCGTGAAGTCCCTTTGCCAATGTCTCCACATCTTGGTTGCTGCACATGAGTAATTCAATGTAAGAAATTGCCCTCGAATTGCGCTGCAAGACAATACATGAAAGAAATTTTATCAAATCAAATAGTATGAAAAAATTTTATTCACTTGAGATTTAGTGTTAATAACTTACACTAGAATAATCGGACTCGACAAGGGGAGCTTGAAACCTCAATCTGCGTGTTGGGTTTTGTACGAATCGATGAGAAATGGCTTTGTACCAAGCCATATAATCTGGAGCTGTCTCTCCTGGGATCACACATCTTCGTCCTCTATTCTCTTCTGTGAGGACATACATAGGCCATCTCTGCCATATATTATTCATAAACTGATAAAAGACATCGTAAGCGGCGCTCGTACTACCTCTCCGTGCTCTAAATGGCACCAAAGGACTTGAAGGTACGATCTGTACATAGCCCCACTGCCGTAACACTCTCTTTGGATGATACGGCTCCACGACATCCCTAGATTTTAAGTAGACGGTGAAAAATGTGATCGGAGGCAACGGATGATGTCTCCGACTATCTGCATAGGGATCCCAGCACACCTGGTTACATTGAAGGTCATCTAGCTGCTCTCACAAGACGTTCACATCCTGGCCATAAGTACGTGGCTTCCATCGTCGAGCTCGAGGCATACTATCCTTGTAGTTAACGTTCACCTCCGAACTTAACGATGAAAAGTGCTCATAAATCCAAGCCTACATCAAATAAAACATTAATCATTAATAAATTATAAACAAATAAATTATAATTAACAAGTTACTTAGATAAAGTAAATTATAATACCTGTAAAAGGGTCATATAGCCGCCAATGCCATGCACTTTTAACCTGCTCGCAAGACCCAGCTGTCTATACATATGAGCAAGAGCACCTGCACCCTACGCATATTCACTGATAGCCGCTAGCTCCTCTAAACAGTGCAATAATGATACGACAACATGTGACCCACTCTTATCTACAAAAAGAGTGCATCCAAGCAAGTGAAGCAAGTATGCACGAGTAGCATATACTATCTCCTCATCACTGGAGCTGTCGGTGACATTGCTAAAATTTGTTCTCAACCACTACAATGTCACAGTGGACCCACGACCGGTGCTCGTCGCCGCTTGAGCCTCGAAAATAGAGACTCCTAACAAACGTACTAATACTCTAACGGCTTCCTTCACAAAGATGTGCCGGCAAAATACGATCGCCTCAGTCACTGGTATGCCTAGGAGGGTAGCTACATCATCCAAAGTAATTGTCATCTCTCCAAAAGGCATATGAAATGTATTCGTCTCTGGCTGCCACCTCTCACAAAAAGCAGAGATGATGGTGTTGTTGCATGTGCGGTAACTACAGTCAACTAAACTCGCTAAGCCGGACTGCAAAACCGAGGAGAGAATAGGAGATCTATCATCGTTTAAGATCCACTGAGAGATTTTGTTGCTATGATTAAGGACCTTCAAATTGTCTTCTCTTATATCGAAAACAACAAATAATAAGTTATTTCAAAAGCGTCATGTTATCACATATTGCAAAAACAACAAATATTACCAAATTTTTGAAAGGAGAATTACCTGCCCATCCCATATTGCAAAAGCAACATGTGATCTAAAACTTCTAAAAACTAAGGTATCAGTCGGACCTCCAGGACAAGGCTCGACTTCCTCTTCTGCATAATCTGCATCTAGCTGCTCAGCCTGCTCGACCTGCTTTGCTTGCTCGTCCTGCTCAGCCTGCTCGACCTGCTCGACAGGTTCGACTTGTTCAGCTTGCTCGGCTTGATATCTCCTAACTCGTCGTCTCCTCTTAGAGCCGGTAGGTCGCTGTCGTCTTCCTTGAGATGAATCTCCACCTCGTGTATTAGCCATGTCTGAAAAAGAAAAATATTTAAATAATTATCAAACAAATTAAAAGCCAAGACACTAAGTGCAATAGTTGAGTGCAAGTGTGTGAGGAAGTAAAATGTGTACAAGTGAGTGGACGTGTGAGTGAGTGACGTGAGATGTGTGTCGTGCAAAGTGAGAGTAAGTGAGAATTAATAGTGTCAAGTGTGTCTACATTGTAAGCAAGTACAAATAAGCAGATCATGACAAGTATAAATATTTTTTTGATAATATATCACATTATTTATTTTTCTGACAATGCTTAAATAGAACATAGCATGAAAAAAATTAACATACATCAAGCACATACCTGGTGGTAGTAGTCTTACAGTGCAATAGCTTGTACAGATTGATGGCAACAATCGAAGGAAGATGATGGCAATAGTCTGTATAATTATAAACTTTAGTCAGATGATTAAATCAAAAATCATAGAAACCAAGCTTGCAGAATGTAGTCAAAACCAGAAATAATTGTGAAAGGAAGTAAAACCGAAAGTAAAACGCCCGCGTAAGGGGTCCTTGCGCAAGTGAGCCTTCCGCGGGGTCCTTGTGCAAGTGAGCCTTCCGCGGGTTCCTCGAGCAAGTGAGACTTGCGCGGGGTTCTCGCACATGGTGTGCCCGCGTGGGGTTAGGCTCGCGCCACTTGCAGGTGTGCCACCTGCGTGGGGCTAGCCTGGCGCGGGTGGTAATGAGGCTGGCCTCGTGCAGTGGCACACCTGCGAGTTGCACGAGGCCAGCCCCACGTGGGCACACCATGCGCATCGACATTCACCCTACACAACTAAAGTATGCCATTTTTACCTTAACAGTAGGAGCTTCGAACCAGGAAGGAGAAAGAAGGAAGGAGGAGAAGGAGAAGGAGAAGGAGAAGGAAGGAGAAGGAGGAGGAGAAAGAAGCCGGCGCAGGTAAGGTAAAATACAAAAAAGGGTAAGATTGTATTTTACTTAATAGAGTTGTTTGGGGTGGGGTAGATTTAGTATTTTGTGGGGTACGAATAGAATTTCTCAAGAAAATGGTGACTGATTGAGTAAAATTAAACTAAAAATATCTAAATACCCCTAATTAGTTTTTTTTACCTAACAGAGCAGGTTGTTGAACACAAGCATTATTGCTTGATTCCTTATTTACGTAAGAAGATATCATTGTTAGTACAAAAAAACTGATAACAAAACCATTATTAATTATAAAAAATAAATCATTAAATAATTAATATTAATTAATTAATCATTAATTATAAATTAATACTAAATAATTTATTATAATTAATTATTTGTGATTAATTATTAATTAAATAATCATTAATAATTAATTATTAATTAATCAGTAACTAATAGCTAAATAATAATTAATCAATAATGAATAAATTAATTAATTAATGAGTTATTTATTTATAATTAATAATTAATTATCATAAATTAATTATTAATTAATTATTTTGACTAGATTTTTTTACAAAATATTTAATTAAAAATGAAAACTCAATAAATGCCAAAAAAGAAAAAAATTATACTTAATAAATATTTGTATAAAGGGTAGGATTATAAAATCATTTTATTTTTAATTTTCTTTCCTTTCACTTTTCAATTCTACCAAGCAATAGAGAGAAAAAAATATATATTTTCCCTCTATTTTTCCATCCTTCTTACCAAACACACCTAAAGAAAAAAAATTATTGTTTTCTATCTTTCCATTTTTCCCTCCTTTCAATTTTTCATCTTTTTAGTTTTCTTTCTACCCTATCAAGCAAAGCCTAAAACCTCGATTGTAAATGTTTTAGGAAAGATTTGAATAACTATCAGTTTCATCATGTACTTCCCCATTGAAACTTTTGTATCAAAGCAACCAACAAGGATGAAGCGCTCCTTAATTAGTAGGAGGCCAAATAGATTGATTTAGCCCTTTTAAATTGTCTATAAATGACAGTACACGAATCATACTGTACCTTTAAATAAACAAAAAAAAATGTATCATACAGATAGGGAATATAAATATCGATCAAGTATATATGTATATGTATATGTATGTATATGAAATGTAGCTAGGAATTGTTATACAAATCAAGGCCAAAGCAAAAATTTTTAAAATTTTAGCTACAGGTACAGGAGGCTGCTTTATTCTTTACAACAAGAAACATATAGGTACTTGATAACAAGCACTTGTTACAAGACAAGAAGAAAAGGTCATTGCAGCATAGTCCATTCTAAAGACAAAAGTGCATATACATAAGATGATGATCTCAAAAGAATGCGAGTTTGTTAGGGGTCGTTTGGTATCATTTCCTGTTTTCTGTTTTATGTTTTATGTTTTTGAAAATTTTGTTTTTGTTTTGTTTTCAATTTCTGAAAACAGAAAACATGTTTGTTTAATACTGTTACGTTTTGAAAACAAATGTTTAAACTGATTCAGATAATATAATTCAATTCACAAAATAAAATTTTAAAAATTAAATAAAAAATAATGTATTTATTAAATAATAATATGTAGATAATATTAAATAATATTATTTTATATTATTTAATACTAATATTAAATATTTTCATTTAATCATATAAAAATTAATATAATTTAAATAATATTATAATTAAATATAATATTAAATAAAATAATAATATTTAATTTAATTTTAATAATCATAAATTATATTTAATAATAATTTTTCATTTAATTGTAATAATAATATTACATTATTAAATAAAATATTTAACTAATTAATTTATACTGAATTATATAGTTATTAAAATATATTATATTTAATATAAATAATATTATTTAATGTTAAGTATTTATTTATTTAATAATATTAAATTATTTAATAGTAGCAGTGATATATTTTAAATTTAAGACAGAATATAATATTAAATAATAATATTGTTTAATAAAATAAAAATTAATTATATTAGATAATAATATTAATTGTTAACATATCAAAATTATAATAAATGATATTATTTAAAATATATAATATATTCAATAAATTATTATAAAAATTTAAATTAAATAATATTATAATATTATATTTCAATGTAATTTATATTTAATTGCTTTTTACGTTTTCAACTTTTCTATAGTAAAATAAATATATTAATTTAAAATATTAATTAATTAATATTTTATATTAAAATTTAATATTATTTATTTAAAAAATTAATTAATTTTATTTATATTTTATTATAAAAATATTAATATTATATTAATATATAAACTCTGTTCACTTTCTTATGAATAGTAACAGAAATGAAAACATGTTTTCGAAAAGAATGGAAACAAGAATTTTTTGTTTTCAACAATTTTAGAAATTCTTGTTTTTGTTTTCGTTTTTTGAAAACGGATATATGTTGTCAAACATGTTTTTTGTTTCTATTTTCAAAAAAACTGAAAACAAAAACAGAAAATAAGAAACAAAAACGATACCAAACGACCTCTTAGTTTT
The DNA here is from genome assembly GCA_031772115.1 of Heritiera littoralis. NCBI lineage: Eukaryota > Viridiplantae > Streptophyta > Magnoliopsida > Malvales > Malvaceae > Heritiera > Heritiera littoralis. The sequence continues at coordinate 5,579,507 of JAPDPK010000010.1, read as the reverse complement.
TTAAGGCTAGTTTGGCTCACCGATTAACATGCCATCATCCGTTTATTGTTGGTAGAAGAGACAAAATAATTTTGAAAGGTAAATTATTTTTTACCTTTAATATTAAATACTTTTAATTATTTTATTAAAAAATATATTTCACACAATTTTTTTATCATATTTTATTTTAATCGAAACTAATTTTACTACCTATTTAAATTAATGCTTAAACATTGAAAACAAAACAATAGCTAGTTCTAGAATTTTGGAAATCGTAAATAAGTCTCAATCAATCAATTTTATTAATTTTGAAAAAAAAAACAAGACTTTTCAGTCTATCCATGTCACTTAAGGTCTTTCTGTTACAAATTACTGCCCTTTTCTGTGCGATTCTTTTGTTACTGTGGCGTGTTTGACCCACCGATTTGGTCTCAATTTTTGTGATTCTTTGTTTTCTGTGACGTGTGAGGGATTTATTGGGAAGTCCAATTAATTTGGAAAAAAGTAAGGTTCTTCTGATCATCGGCATTCACGAGAGCGTCTATAAAGTCCACTTTGCATCTGTCCCAGGCTATGCACGCGTATGGAAAGTAGATCTCAAAACTAACACGTTGACTGATATGCCCACCGATATATTAATCAATAAATTTATATGCGATACATTAACAATGTATCATTTTTATATATTATTAATACATAAAAAATTGACACTTTATTAATAAATTTTTATAGACAAATTAAAAAAAATTTATTTATATTCGTATATAAGAGTTGATTGATGAGATATTAACTTCTAATATATTAATGATGTATAAAAATTATACACTATAAATTCTTAATCAATATAAATATAAACAAGTCTTCCAGGTTCTGTTCCATGCAGTGCACGGACAAAAAAAAGTGCTCCCCAAAAAAATTAAAAAAAAAAACTCTTCCGTCAAAAATCACCACTTCCCCGCTGCCTTTGTTGAGGAATCAACGGTGTTGGTTAATCAACGGTGTGTTCCTAGACTCAAAGCGAGCACTAAGCATAGACTATTACTATGGACAGGCAACCGCATGTGCTAGTTGTACCATTCCCTGCACAAGGCCATGTAGCGCCTCCAATGAAATTGTCCCTCCAAATTGCTGCTCATGGGGTTAAGGTAACATTCGTTAACTCAGAGGTCAAGCAAGAAAAAATTATGGCTTCATTGCCGGAGAAACTTGAGGAGCAGAGTCTCATAAGCCTTGTTTCTATCCCCGACGGAGTCGAGGAAGATGAACGAAATGATTTTGTTAAGGTGATAGAAACGAAGCGCAGAGCTATGCCAGGATATTTGGAGGTTTTGATAGCAAAAATTAACCAGTCAAATGTCAATGAGAAGATCACTTGTGTTATAGCTGATACATCAGTTGGGGGCGCACTAAAGGTGGCCAAGAAGGCGGGACTCGAAGCTGTTGCAATTTGGCCTGCTGCAGCCGCATGCTTGGCCCTGGGACTACACATTCCACAACTTCAGGAGGCTGGAATTATAAACAATGATGGTTAGATGGGAATATCCGTAGTAAATATTAAAAATTTAGAATATGTCTTGTGAAATGATCATGTTGGCTTTAACTTTCGTCTATGCTCAATTCTTTTCAAGTTTATGATTGTAGTTTGCTCATTTCAACTGTTAACAATATAGTTGAAAGTTTTTGCTTGCTTGATCTAATTGAAAAACTTGGATTTCAAGGAATTGTAATGAAAGAGCCAATCTCGTTGTCAAAAGATGTCCCCTCCTGGAGCAGCTCTGATATTGGATGGAAAGGCAGTAATCCAATCATACAAAAAGCTGTATTTGGATTTTATTCTATTATTCCTGAGTATGCCGGAACTTCGCCTGTGTGAGTTAACGCAGCCGGTCCCAAGCCCGGGTAAAGGAGGAGGGTGGCGGTAGGTTTGGACAACCAGCCTTAAAAACTAGTCCAATCTCATGAAATGAACCAATATCAAAACATCGTTGGGGCGTCCCCTACACAGCGACGCGCTGCATCGGAGCCCGGGTGTAGTGAAAAGTGGGCAAGGGTTGCTAGGTCGTCGCCCGGAAGTGACGCGCCACATCGACGCCTGGATGTGGTGTTAAATAGGCAAAGGTTCCCACACCACAATGGACGGGGTTGGGTAAAGAAGTTAGTCCATAACCATAAGCTTAGGTTAGGATCTTGGAATATATGTACGCTTAGTGGTAAGTTAGGTGAGATTTGTGAGGTTATGAGTAGGAGGAGGGTTAACATCTTGTGTCTCCAAGAGACCAAATGGGTTGGGGAAAAAGCTAGAGAGACAGCACCTTGGCAATGTAAGCTTTGGTACACAGGGAAAGATAGAGACCGAAATGGAGTAGGTATCATTATAGATAAAGAGTACCATAAGGATGTTGTACAGATTAAGAGACAAGGGGATATGATTATTTTGGTCAAACTAGTTTTAGGAGAAGAGGTGTTGAATGTCATTAGCGTGTATGCACCCCAGATAGGACTTGATGAGGTTAGTAAACGACAGTTTTGTGAGGATTTAGATAAGGTAGTACAAGAAGTACCCATAGGAGAAAACCTGTTTATTGGCGGTGATCTTAATGGACATGTAGGTACAAGTAGAGAGGGTTTTGAGAGAGTACATGGGGGTTTTAGTTATGGTGTAAGAAACGAGGGAGGAGATGCTATCTTAAATTTTGCTTTATCTTATGACCTAATCCTAGCAAATACATTATTTAAGAAGAGAGATTCTCATCTTATAACCTTTAGAAGTGGACCAAGAGCAAGTCAGATTGATTTCTTTCTAACTAGGAGTAGGGATAGACATAGATGTTTGGATTGTAAGGTTATCCCAGGTGAGAGTGTTACCGCGCAACATAGACTCTTAGTTCTAGATATGAAGATAGATAGACGACATCGAAGGAACCAACAAAAAGGAATTAAACGGATTCAATGGTGGAAGCTAAAAGAAGATTGTCATACAACATGTAGAGATAGTTGGATTCAAAAAGAGGCTTGGACAACAGAAGAGAACCCAAATGTAATGTGGAATAAGATGGCAAAATGCATTCGGGAGGTAGGCAAAGAGACATTAGGAGTATCAAACGGAAGAGTGCCGACTGGAAAGGACGCAACATGGTGGACTGCAGTAGTAAAAGATGCTATAAAAACTAAGCGAGAGTGTTACAAGGCTTTAAAGAAGAACAATACAGAAGAGAGTTTTTTGGAATATAAGGTAGCAAGAAAGGAGGCAAAGAAGGCTGTGGCAGAAGCTAAGACGAAGGTTGCGAAAGAGATTTACGACAAGTTGAACACAAAGGAGGGAGAGAAAAGGATATACAGATTGGCGCGAGCAAGAGAAAGGAGGAGTCGCGACCTAGGAGTCGTGAAATGTATTAAGGATGAGCATCAAAGAATTCTCGTTAAAGATAATGACATTAAGGACAGGTGGCGAGATTATTTTAACAAATTATTTAATGACGGACAAAATAAAGTTTTGGATAATATTTCGGTGCCTCTTAAGGATTTAAATCGGTGCTTTATGCGTAGAATCCAAGAGACAGAGGTAAAAGAGGCACTCAAGATGATGAAGAATGGAAAAGCTGTTGGACCTGATGACATCCCAACTGAAGTTTGGAAATGCCTTGGAGATATAGGAGTTAGGTGGTTGACAAATCTATTTAATAAGATTTGGCATACTAACAAAATGCTAGAGGAATGGAGGAAGAGTGTTTTAGTACCTTTATATAAGAATAAGGGAGATATTCAAAGTTGCGCCAACTACCGAGGCATAAAATTGATGAGTCACATAATGAAACTATGGGAGAGAGTGATAGAACGGAGATTAAAAAAGAATGTAGAGATATCGGAGAATCAATTTGGTTTTATGCCGGGTCGATCAACTATGGAGGCAATATATTTGCTTAGACAACTTATGGAGCGCTTTCGAGTAATGGGTAAAAATCTTCATATGGTCTTTATAGATTTGGAGAAAGCATATGATAAAGTGCCTAGGGAGGTACTCTGGTGGTCCTTAATGAAGAAAAGAGTTCCTTTGAAATATATTAAACTAATTAAGAACATGTATAGAGGCGCAAGGACACATGTGAGGACAGGTAGGGGGCAAACAAGTGAGTTTCCTATTTCGGTGGGATTACACCAAGGGTCAGCGTTGAGTCCATTCTTGTTTGCGGTAGTTATGGACGAACTGACAAAATCCATCCAGGATAAGGTGCCTTGGTGTATGATGTTTGCAGATGATATTGTCCTATGTGCAGAAACTAGAGCGGAGATCAATACAAAGTTGGAATTATGGAGACAAACGTTGGAATCAAAAGGATTTAAACTAAGCAGAGTGAAGACTGAATACATGGAGTGTAAATTCAGTTCTAACCGACTGGAAGAGCATGATGTAGTAAAGTTAGATGGGGTGGCGATACCTAAGCGAGATCATTTTCGATACTTGGGATCAATAATACAGATGGATGGAGAGATTGATGGTGATGTGACCTATAGGATCCAGGCTGGATGGAGTAAGTGGAGAAGTGCTATAGGTGTGTTGTGCGATAAAGGAATTCCTACATGGTTGAAAGGCAAGTTTTATAGGACAGTTGTTAGGCCAACATTGTTATATGGTAGTGAATGTTGGGCGACTAAGAGGCTACATACACAAAAGATGAGTGTAACAGAAATGAGAATGTTACGGTGGATATGTGGATATACAAGAAAGGATAGAATGAGAAATGATGATATTCGTAAGATGATTAGAGTGGTACCTATCGAAGACAAAATGTGTGAAAATCGTTTACGTTGGTTTGGACATGTAAGACGTAGACCTGTAGATGCTCCAGTTAGGAGAATAGATGCTATGGATGTTGAGAGAAGGGTTAAGACTAGAGGAAGACCGAAAAAGACTTGGAAGGAAGTAGTTCGGAAAGACATGGAGGTTTTAGAATTAGATGAGCAAATGGCCTTGAATAGGAATCTATGGAGGCAGAGAATACATAGGGACGATCTAACGTGATTTTAGATATTGGTTCATATAGCCTACCCCAATCTATTGGGATAAAGGCTCTGATGATGATGATGATGATTCCTGAGTATGCCGGATTTTATGACTTGATACTTTGCAACTCAGTTTATGAACTAGACTCATCAGTCTTGAAATTAATTCCCAATGCCTCGCCTATCGGTCCATTACTTGCTATTAATCATTCGGGAGTATTCGCCGGAAAGATTTGGCCTGAAGACTCAACATGCTTGGATTGGCTTGACAAACAAACTGCTGGTTCTGTCATTTATGTTGCATTTGGAAGCTCAACAATGGCATGCGCACAAGAAGTAGAAGAACTAGCTCTTGGTCTTGAACTTGCAGGCTATCCATTTTTATGGGTTGTTCGATCTAATTTTATGGATGGATCAACTGCTAAATTCCCAGATGGATTCAAAAATAGAGTAGCTGAACGTTTGAAATTTGTTGAATGGGCGCCTCAGGAAAAGGTGTTAGCTCACCCTTCCGTCGCTTGTTTCATGAGCCACTGTGGATGGAATTCCACCATGGAAGGTCTAAGCATGGGGGTGCCCTTTCTGTGCTGGCCTTACATAGCAGATCAATTCAGTAACAAGAACAATATTTGTGATGTTCTGAAGATTGGTCTAGAGTTGGGCAAAGATGAAAACGGAATCAAAACTAGGCATGAAATAAGAACAAAGATAAACACATTGCTCTCTTCTGATGTTATCAAGGCAAATGCGCTGCACATAAAGGAAATTGTTAGAAAGAGTGCCAATGAAGGCGGGTCTTCGTTCCAGAACTTCAAGAATTTCGTTGAACATATTAAGAACCTTTAGGCCTGGATAGTCATTTGAGGAGCACTAAGAGTGAAGTCTGATTCTATTAATGTTGCTGTATACCTTAGAGAAAAAAAGGGTCTAGTGATTAATTAACGTGCTTAAAGGCAGTTTTCAAATCCAATTGTTAATTCTGATAAGAAAGAAACTGCAATAGTTTATAGTTCCTTGTGTATTAACTCAAAACCTTCCTTGTTGTATGAGTGAAAGTTGTTCGATATCAATATCCTATATATGATAATTAGAAAAATCCTATAATCCAACTTGTTCTATCGCAAGATTATCTACAGATATTTGAAAGTTTTGGATGCAATGCAAATCAAAAGCCAATTTTTTTTTTTATTCTCTAGTTGTTCAACAAAAAGTCAGATTACAGATCATTAAAATTAGCTTTACGTTTTAAGTTTTTTTTTTTTTTTTTGGGTTGGAAAAGAAGCTGCCGTATTTGCTTTAATCTTTACAACAAGAAAAATACAGGTGAAAGAAACAAGAACTCACATAGAACAAGAATAGGAGACGCTTACAACATGATGATTTTGACAACCGGATAAATTTAAGAAATTGAAAATAGAAAGATAGCTATCATGTAATTGAGCTAAAAAGGAAGCAAAAATAATTGAACTGCAGGTTAAGACCAAAACAAAGCTAGTCTGCAGAAGTTGTGAGCATTATTCCATGGCTAGAAAACCACATGTACTAGTTATACCCCTCGCAGCACAAGGTCATGTGGCTCCTCTCATGAAGTTGTCCTCTCAAATTGCTTCTCATGGAGTGAAAGTCACATTAGTTAATTCAGAATCTGTAAATGAAAGAATTATGGCTTCAGCATTAGAAGACATGAAAAAGCAAAGCCTGATAAGTCTACTTTCAATTCCTGATGCATTAGAATCAGAGGGTGGTCAAAGAAATGCTGTTACCTTCATAAAAGTGGCACAGAGAGGTATGCCGGGTGCATTGAAGAACTTGATTGAGAAAATAAACCAGTCCAATTCCAATGAGCAGATTACTTGTGTTTTAGCTGATACAACGGCTGTGTGGGCACTGGAAGTAGCCAAGGAAATGGGAATCGAGCGAATTGCAGTTCAAGTTGCTGGACCAGCAGTTTTTGCCCTCTCACTACACATTCCACAGCTTCTCGAGGCAGGAATTCTGGATAATGATGGTAAGATTTGGCAACATCCCCTATTTACTGTATATGTACTTCATGAAATAATTCGGTTGTTCGCTTTATATATGATATATGCCTGAATTTTCTGGTTTAATACCATAGATCTTACAACGTATTACATCAGAAAAACGCGTACTTAAAACTGAAAATGCCAACATAACTCTTATTTAGTAACTTGAAGGTTGAACTTTGCAGGAACTCTAGTGAAAGGCGAATCAATCTCGATATCAAACGAAATCCCTGCCTGGAGCAGGTCTGATATTCCATGGAACCTCTTTAATCTAGAAATGCAGAAAGCTATATTTGGACTTTCTTGTACCATCCCTAAAATTGTCAAATTTACCAACCTGATTCTTTCCAACACATTTTACGAACTAGATCCACCAGCCTTGAAATTGGTTCCAAACATCTTACCCATAGGTCCATTACATGCCAGCACACATATGGGAGCTTTTGCTGGAAACTTTTGGCCTGAGGATTCAGTTTGCTTAAGCTGGCTAGATAAACAAACTGCAGGCTCTGTTGTCTATGTTGCATTCGGTAGCACAGGAATGTTTAGCCAGCAACAGATGGATGAACTGGCATTTGGGCTTGAACTCACCGGCCATCCATTTCTATGGGTTGTCAGGTCCGACCTTTCAAATGGATCGCTTCCTGAATTCCCACAAGGATTTGTAGAAAGAGTTGCTGGTCATGGAAAATTTGTTGAATGGGCGCCTCAAGAAAATGTGTTAGCTCACCCTTCTGTTGCTTGTTTTCTAAGCCATTGCGGATGGAATTCCACCATGGAGGGGTTAACAAAGGGAGTACCCTTCCTGTGTTGGCCTTGCTTCACAGATCAGTTACATAATAAGCGCTATATTTGTGAAGTTTGGAAGAATGGCTTAGGATTGGACAAAGATGAAAATGGACTCATAACAAGGCAGGAAATTAGTACAAAGATGAAAGCACTGCTTTCTTCTGATGTTATAAAAGCAAATGCCCTGCACCTAAAGGAGCTGGCTAGGAAGAGTGTCAATGAAGGTGGGTCTTCTTTCAAGAATTTTGAGAGCTTTATTGAACATATAAAGAGTATGTAGACCAGACTAATCTCTTATAAGAAAATTTGCCTCTGTTGAAGCAAACATAAGAACTAGATAAATAAAAGGAAACTTTCTGGTGCTTGATTAAGCTTCATGCAGTACCACCAGTAGGATAAGGGTTCTGGATAGAGGAATAAGTATAAAGAGTTCAGATTCTATTCTGTATTGCTTATTCTGATGTTAATGTTCAAAGATTTACATGTACTGTATTTCTTATAATAAAATGAAGTTTTTTCTTTTTTATAAAAAAGGAAAAAAATCTTCGTAAGTGCTGTTTTTAGTTTTTAGAAGTGTAATAAATTCTATACCATGCGATGTTTTTAGTATTTATCACTTTTCATATGCACTCCTTCCTGTAAGGCTGAAAGTCCTGAGGAATCTCCTGTTCTTTGTGCTTGGTGCTGGAAAAAACTTTGAAGTCAAGACAAATCTAGAAGATCTTATACAGCCTGCAGTTTCCTGTCATCCTACGGCGTGATTAGGCTTTTTTTTTTTTTCTCAGTTTGGTTCTACAATCATGCATGATGCGGCTTTAAGTTTCATACTAAGGTTATGGAGGTTCATGTAACTGGGGACCGGTTTTGGTCTAGGGCAGGATCTGAGAATATGCTTTTGCGCAATGCTTTCTTTGTGGGAATAAACCTGCTTTAGTAGGTACTGCAGGGAATTAGGGCTTTTGCTATAAAGGAAATTGCTAGAAAGATTTATCCCCTTGTGTACATTTTAAGTATAGACGTTATATATACAACAGAAGAATTATTTAGTGTTATGAATTGACTTGGTCTGCTGCAAACAGTCTGAAATCAATAATATATATTCTTTACAATAAGGGTAGAAATGAAAATATGCGAGGATTATCAAATTCAGTTTGAAGTACATGCTAAATTAACCATAAAAAAACAAAATGACAGACTAAAGAAATGGGTGCTTACATAACAGAACAAGGTAAAAAGAAAAGGCTAGATGCTATATTGCCTCATTTGAAGAACAAGTACATAGAATAGAATACAATTTCATTAGAATCTAAGTTGTAGAATAAAACAATAGCTTTGGCAGCTAAAACAGAAAAAAAAAAAAATTATTTAGGATAGTTTTAGTAACTATTGGCATATATGACGGACTGGCATGATCTTTCTTCTGTATCATCGGGGACAAATTTATAAGAAAGGGCCTTTGCAAATCAATTCCATAATAAAAAGCTTAATGTTTGATACTTGGAAGGTTGCTTTGGGGTTGGACCAAGATGAAAATGGATCATAACTAGCCATAGAATAATCAATATGAGGATAAAAAGATGGCACTCTAATAATGGCATTCAAGTAAACTGTGTTGCACTAATGAAAGTTGGTAGGCATACCACCATTTAAGGTCTTATTGCAAGAAACTTGAAGTTAAACTGTCTTTTTTAAAATCCCTCCTGTAAATAGATCTGTATGAAGCGAATATATAATCTTTATACTTACACATAGGCACTAATAAGATTGGGTGGCCTTCTTTAGAAAATATAAAAGCAGGCTGTAAGGTAAAACCATACAATAGAAACAAATAGAAAAGACATGGTGGTTGACTTACCAGCCTTGAAATTGAATCGTAACATTTTTCCTGTTGGTCCTTTACTTACGAGTAACCATTTAGGAGCCTTTGCTGGAAACTTTTGGCATGAATAATTAGCATGCTTAGAATGGCTTGATAAACAAGCTGCAGGCTCTGTCATTTATGTTGCATTTGGTAGCATAACAATCTTAAGTGCACATCAAGTGTAACGCCCTCGGAAGCTAGGATTTTCGGGCTAGTTTAAGTTTTTTCCTTACTATGTTTGTTACTCGCTCAGTGTAGCTTAAACCTAACAAGTAGATTACTACTTTTTTATTTGTTTAAGATTAATTGTCTAAGATTCCATTCAATTGCCTCGTAATGCATGTCAAAATCAAAACTGAAAAACTCCGTCCCTTTATATATACTTATTGTCCAACCACACTCTGTAACACAACAATAATCCAACCTGTGGCACAATTATCATCTCAAGAAACCATCCAGAGTATCGCATTTTTTTATCAAGATATACAATCGAGATACTAATCATTACACAAGGCGCAATTATATAATTCTCGATATAGTCCTAGTACTTACATCCCGATCCATGTATACTCTGTATATTGAAAAGAATATTTTCGTTTGGGATATAAACAAAAGTAATGAAAGGTTATGCCTCAATATAAAAAGCAGGAACTTAACAGCACATAAGTCGAGCTCTTAGTGCAGCACTCAAGCCTATCTAAAGTAACCTCTAAGGTGGAAGAGGAGGGGTGAGCTAAAGTCCAGTAAGAAAATTTACGCTAAGTGATGCTAGGCTCCTACTATGCTTAATGCATGTTTATGTGTGAACAAATGTGCAAAAACTCATGTTTCTATGCAGTTTATCAAAAGTAATGCAAAGTCAGTATACTTTTGTTTATAAGATATAAGACACTTATACATAATAGTTTCCAAACATTTTAGTGCTCACGCATTTATAAAATCGAGATAAAATAGAAATAGAAATAATACATTCATTCATTTTTCTAACAGTATCGAGATATACAATCAAAAGCATTTTCAAGAGACAGGCATCCATTGGTAAGATTTGGTAACATAATCGGGATCTTTGGAAATAACCAATAAGCTTTCTGTGAAAGCATCCACTGTAGCTAGCAGTGGTCACAGTCCCATACTAGGGCTCTATTCATGATCATGAATCATCCCAACACCAGTGATCATCTAGTAGTTGAGGTACATGTCACGACTAGTTGTCGGATGCCTAGAATATCACAAAGCATCTAGGATATTTCACAATTCATATATATATACAGATATCTATCAACACACAGGAGGAATCTGAAATGTGTATATATAAATAGGCGCCTCAATGCCACAAAAGCATAGAGTGCTACACAGGCATAAAGTGCCACACAATCTAGGTAAGTGCCACACAGGCCTGATAAATGCCACATAGTTATAGAGTGCCATATAGGCATAAGGTGCCACACAGGTAGGGTAAATGCCACACAGGCATCACACAACGCCTCATGTCTCATATGTCAAAACCTATACAAAGATAGCTTTCACAACATGATTTGAGTATTGAAAGCATGAATCGTTTTAAACACTTATAGTTTTGAAAACCTCATCGTACGAAATCATGCTTAAAAACCATTATCTCGATGACAAGTAATGATGCTTAAAGTGTATGAGGTTTTAAATACATTATATAAATTTAAACTAATACCACGAAATCCACTTAATGATTTCTAACGAAATCTCGGCATTATGACGGCATAGGTAGGACTCTACCCAGCATCATAACCACAACCAAATACCTGTAGAAAACTCAATCAAGTATTATATATTTTATACACCAATCCAACACAAATTCAAATCTCAAGCATTATCCACTTTAAGCTCAATCCAACATATTTTGAAATTTAAACAAAAATGCATTTAAATCCATGAATGTTAAATAACATTAACTTATATATACATAAACATAGAAGACTAACAAGCATTTAACATATATTCCCTTACTTTAGCTAACTTACTAACATAAATCCTCTTTGTTTTTTTTCCTTTACTGCATATGTCCACCAAGTAGCTCTATTTTGTATCACACTTGTGTGGAGCGCACCACAATTTTCTTGACCAATTGGTGCTCTTGGCACCCTTCATAACTTTCTACAATCAATTCACATTTATCATTCATTAACTTCGTATACACCACCAATACATTATAAATTTCTAAATAATAAAAATCCTTATCTCACATATCCTCTATGTTGTGGCCAAGGTAAGTTTAATTACCATTATGTATATTTCACCAAAGCATTATTAATCTAAATAAATATTACCCTTTTTCCATACCTCAACACTTACCCTTACTTTCAACTTAGGCTCAATGTGATAATCCTTCCTCTTTGATGCTTTTCTACACGCCACATTAACGTAACACTTAACATTACTCTAGATCCCATACATATAAGTCAATCACAAAGAAGTTGTCTTTACTCTTAGGAAACCACCTTAGCCTAACCATGTCACAAATTTTCTAGCATAATTCCAACCACTTATAATATATACCATTTCCATTTCATGTATATTAATCTCAATAATAAAATAGACCTTACCTTTGTTCTCTCTAAAAAGGCTAGACATTCTAACCAAGCTTCTTAATATATATCAAAGATCCTACAACAAGCATTAATTCTTCATTACTCATACTACTCCACCTTTTCATAATATATTTAAATATATGTGTATATATATACTGTAAAATAAATAAAAATATCCAAGTATGACTCACCCTCTCGGTGCAAGCCTTAATGTGCCAGTCTCCACGCTTGTTGTTTGGAGTTTCTAACAGAGGATAGTCTTGATCTTCAACATCAACAGCAGTAGGAATATGTAGTAGCAGCAGCCAAATATACACCACCAGCAGTAGCAAAGATATGCACCAGCAATAGCAGTCGATGTACACCAGCAGCAGGAATATGCACTAGTAGTAACAGTCGATGTACACTAGTAGCAGCAGAGATATGCACCATGCACCAACAGCAGAGATATGCACCAACAGCAGCACGTGAACATCAACTGTAATTAAAGATTGATTGTAATTGGTTAGGAAGAGTTAGTCAAGTCAAAGTTAGTTAAGTTAGTTATATATAGAGTATATATATAAACAATAAAACTGTATTCATTTTTTAACTTTTCTAAATCAATAGAAGTTTATTCATGAAACTCTCTTCTCTTTCAAGAATTCATTATGGTATCAGAGCTTGTGTCAATTGAGCAAGATTTATTTAAGATTTGTTGAACAATCAAACAAATTTGTAGTGGCAATGTCGGCTACAACAGAAACTAACAGAAAGAATGCAGAGGATTACTCAAGTCCTTACTATATGCATGCAAATGAGAATCCATCTCTTGTTTTGGTTTCTCCGGTGTTAAATGGTTCCAATTATCATTCTTGGTATAGGTCAATGAGAATGGCCTTATTATCCAAGAACAAAATAGGATTTGTTGATGGAAGCATCTCGGCACAAGCAAGAACAGATTCATTATATTCTACTTGGGAGAGATGCCGCACCATGGTATTGTCTTGGTTAATTCATTCTATTTCATCATCTATAGCACAAAGTATAATATGGTTAGATACAGCAAAAGATGTATGGGATGATCTTAAAGATCGTTTTTCTCAAGGGGATTATTTCAGAATTTCGGATCTACAGGAGGAAATTTCATCTTTTCAACAGAAATCCATGAGTGTTACAGAATACTATACACATCTCAAGATTCTTTGGGATGAATTAGTAAACTTGAGGCCTATTCCTACATGTCGATTCAATCCACAATGTTCTTGTGGAGTCTTGAATCTTGCAAGGACATATCAACAACAAGATCAGGTGATCAAGTTTTTAAAAGGATTAAATGAAAGTTTTGCAACAGTAAGGTCCTAGATCATGCTTATGGAACCACTCCCTCAGATCAATAAAGTTTTTGCATTAGTAGTACAACAAGAAAGACAGAATAGTTCCATTCTTCATTCTTCTGTTCAACCTGCTAGTGCATTTAGTACAAAGGCAGCAATAGCTTCTTACAATTAACAGAAGCACGTGAGCAGTTCATCTGGCAATCAGCAATCTAATTTCAGAAGACAAGTGTACTCAAATCCAAGAAGGCCAACATGCACATTCTGTGGTCTTCAAGGTCATACAATAGATAAATGCTACAAGAAACATGGTTTTCCTCCAGGCTACAAACCTAGAATCCAGAATACTGGAAGAATTAATCATGTTGAGGGATCGTTTGAAGAAAATGAAGCTCAGGAAAGCAAGGTGGCAGCTGGTATTCATTTTACTCAAGAGCAATACAACAAGATACTCGAAATGATCAATGGATGGAATCCCACATCAGCAGCAGACAATGACAAATCTATTAATGCCACTTTCTCTAATTTGCCTGACATCGACAATACAAGTATTCATATTGCCTCTTGCACAACTAATAAATCTTTATATGATTCATTATGGATATTTGACAGTGGAGCAACTGATCATATTATATGCTCACTTAGCTATTTTCAAACCTATAAATCAGTTAGAAACACTATAGTTAAACTACCAAATGGTACTCAAGTGCAAGTAACACATATTGGTAATGTAAAATTATCATCTTCACTGATCTTGATGAATGCATTATATGTTCCAGAATTTACTTTTAATCTGATATCAGTGAGCCAATTAATGAAAACTCTTAATTGCATAGTAATATTTCAATCCAAGTGTTGCATTGTGCAGGACATAGCTTCATGGAAGATGATTGGTTTGGGTAAACAAATTCATGGACTTTATCAATAGGTCAATCATGCTACAGAAAGCAAAAATTACTCTAAAGACCTGTTGATTTCTGATAAATGTACTGTTAATACTACAAGTTCATTTGATACTTGGCATTATCGATTAGGACATGCCTCATATCCTAGAATAAAGATTTTACAATCATTAGATCCATTAATTGTAAGTCATGAACATGAAGTATGTGATGTTTGCCACTATGCAAAACAGAAACGAAATTCATTTGCAGTTAGTACATCTGTTACTCTTCATTGCTTTGATATTATGCATATGGATATTTGGGGACCTTACCATGTAAAATCTATTAGTGGTCATCATTATTTTTTGACTATAGTAGATGATTATAGTAGAGCAACATGGATATATCTTCTAAAAATGAAATCTGAAGTAAGAATGATTATTCCACAATTCTATAATCTTATCGAAACTCAGTTCAATAATAAGATAAAATGCATAAGAACAGATAATGGACAGGAGTTCAATATGATTCAATTTTTTAACTCAAAAGGAATCATACATCAAATGTCATGTGTTGAAACCCCTCAACAGAATAGTGTTGTAGAAAGAAAACATCAACACATCCTAAATGTTGCAAAGATTTCAGTCTGGACTTCCTAAAATTTTCTGGTCTGAATGTGTTTTACATGCTGTTCATATCATAAATCGTATACCTTCACCAGTCATTAAAAACAAAACACCATATGAATTACTATATAATAAGCTACCAACTTATAATCACCTTAGGACTTTCGGATCTCTTTGTTTTGCAACAACATTACCTAGTTCTAGGACTAAGTTTGACTCAAGAGCAAGAACAGGCATTTTCATAGGATATGAAGTTGGAAAGAAAGGCTATAAAATTTATAACTTAGAAACTAAGGATATATTCATTTCAAGAGATGTTATATTTTATGAACACATATTCCCTTTTAAAGATAAAAACATTCACTCACAAAAATATAACAAAACAGAATTTGTACTTCCTTTACCTGTCGACATTACAGATTCAATTTCATTTTCATATCCTAACAATAATAATACTAGTAGTTCCTCATTACCAAGTCCAGATAATACATCATCTCAAAACATTAATACCTCAAACCATAACATTGAGAATCATAACACTGATAATAACAGAAATAATACCAGAAAAATCACAAAGACAGAGACAAACACCAAGCTACCTACAAGACTATCACTGCAATATAATAACACAACATAATAACATGCATACGATTAACACACCTCATACACTCTCGAAATACTTATCTTATGACAAAATTTCCAACAAACACAAAGCCTTTTCCATCCAAATTACCTCACTAAATGAACCTAAAACATACAACCAAGCCATTAAACATGAATGTTGGAAGCAAGCAATGAAAGATGAAATAGATGCTCTAATGAAAAATAACACTTGGGAAATTGTAGATTTACCTAGTTCAAAACAAAAAATAGGATGTAAATGGGTATATAAAATTAAGCACAAAGCTAATGGATCCATTAAAAGATTCAAAGCCAGGCTAGTAGCTAAGGGTTACACACAGCAGCCAGGTATAGATTACTTAGATACTTTTTCACCAGTAGCAAAGATGACAACAATTAGATCCTTATTAGCCATTGCAGCAAGCAAAGATTGGCATTTACATCAGCTAGATATAAATAATGCATTTCTTCATGGAGATTTAAATGAAGAAGTTTACATGGAGTTACCACCTGGTTTTTCTTCATCTCATCCAAACAAAGTTTGCAAGTTAAAGAAATCTCTTTATGGACTAAAGCAAGCAAGCAGACAATGGTATGCCAAGCTTACTGATGCATTGATCCAACAGGGCTTCAAACAGGCAAATTCTGACCCTTCTTTATTTTTGAAACGTAATGGTAATTCTTTCATTGTTTTATTAATATATGTTGATGATGTTATATTGGCAAGTAACAGCTTAGAACATATCATTGATATGAAACAATACTTAGATAAAACTTTTAAAATCAAGGATTTAGGCATTCTAAAATTTTTCTTAGGACTTGAAGTAGCTAGATCACAAAAAGGAATCAATTTGTGTCAAAGAAAATATGCTCTTGATTTGCTTCAGGATACAGGATTTTTAGGGTGCAAACCAGCACCAACTCCCATGGTTTTATCACAAAAGCATCTCTTGCATAACCAAGATGAACAACTATCAGATTCTTCAAACTACAAGAGGCTTATTGGAAAGTTGCTTTACTTAAACACTACCAGACCAAATATTTCCTATGCCACTCAACAATTATCTCAGTTCCTTGACAAACCAACAGCTCAACATATGAAAGCAGCTTACAGAATCTTGAGATATATCCTTCTCCAGGACAAGGCATTTTCTTTCCAGCAAACAACAGATTACAACTCAAAGCATTCACAGACTCTGATTGGGCAGCATGTCCAACCTCTAGAAAATCAACAACAGGTTTTTGTATTTTTCTTGGTTCAGCTTTAATCTCCTGGAAATCAAAGAAGCAAGCAACAGTATCAAGGTCTTCATCAGAGGCTGAATATAGAGCTATTGCATCCACTACATGTGAAATACAATGGCTGAAGTATCTATTACAAGATCTCAATATCGAACATCCACAAGCAGCAGCTCTCTTTTGTGACAACAAATCAGCCATTCAACTTGCTGAAAATTCGGTCTTTCATGAAAGAACAAAACACATAGAAATTGATTGTCATATTGTTAGGCAACATATACAATCAGGACTGATACATCTACTACATGTATCTTCTAAAAATCAGCTAGCAGATGTGTTTACTAAGCCACATGCACCAGCAGCCTTCAATATGTATATCTCCAAGCTGGATCTACAGAATCTGTATACTCCAGCTTGCGGGGGGTAACAGAGGATAGTCTTGATCTTCAACATCAACAGCAGCAGGAATATGTAGTAGCAGCAGCCAAATATACACCACCAGCAGCAGCAAAGATATGCACCAGCAATAGCAGTCGATGTACACCAGCAGCAGGAATATGCACCAGCAGTAACAGTCGATGTACACTAGCAGCAGCAGAGATATGCACCATGCACCAGCAGCAGCACGTGAACATCAACTGTAATTAAAGATTGATTGTAATTGGTTAGGAAGAGTTAGTCAAGTCAAAGTTAGTTAAGTTAGTTATATACAGAGTATATATATAAACAATAAAACTGTATTCATTTTTTAACTTTTCTGAATCAATAGAAGTTTATTCATGAAACTCTCTTCTCTTTCAAGAATTCATTAGTTTCCTTGGACCAATGGCTTGAAGCCAGCAAGCTGCTTGTTTGCTGTCCTGTGCGTGCCAAGGGGAGGGTTTTCTGCACCGAAAGGCTTGCTGTTGTGGCTTTCTCATCCAGCCGTGCTTTCCCTCTTTGCTGCTTTGTTCCAAACCGAGAGGAGCAACCAATGGCTCCTTTGCTGCTGCATATTATCAGACCCGAGAAAGGTCCTTACTGTGGCTTGGTTCCAGCTGAAGGTGACTGTCCTTCACACCTCCACAGGTTGTCAATAGAAGAGCAGCTTTTTGCTGCTACTGTTTGTCGAGAGAATACAGAGACCGGCAGCTCTTCTTACTGCTTTCTTGTTCTAAACTGAGACAAAGAAACTCCTGAGGGTTGAAATGCTTCACATCACCTGCTCCCTATCCTCAGTCCACCAACTACATTTCCCCTTCGATTTGAATATTACTCACTCTCCTGTTCTGTTGTGCACATAGCCCCTTTTTCTTCCTAAAATTTCTGCAAGCTTCAGCCCTTGTTTTCTTCTGTTTCAGCACCAAAATAACAGCCTAACACTCAGCTAAAATCCTCTCTTTTGCTTCAGTCTTGTAACTCGAGATGTACAGCCCTTTCCTACCCCTTAGTTTACTTCAAGACATGACCCCTTTTGCTACATTTATAGGTGCTCCAAATCCCCCTGTTTCAGCCTTCTTCCAGTCCCAATCAATGGCTCTTAATCAGCACCGCCCCTCATTGTTTGGCTCTTCATAGCCGCTTAAAGCAATACTGTTTCAAGCTAGGCTCTAGCCTCTCTCTTGACAGCCATTCTCGCCTCTTCCTCCTTCACTGATTTTCTTTCATTCACTGAAATTCTTTGCTTCAATCGTCTCTTTCTCTCTCTCTCTCTCTCTCTCTCTCTCTCTCTCTCTCTCTCTCGGTCCCTCATTCTCCACGCTTGCAACTTCTCTGATTTCTCTCTTCCTCTTTCTTTCCTTTCCCCTTTTTCTCTCCTTTTCGCTGGTCGCCACTATACCTGGTTCTCTCTCGTATGTCTATTTCCATTATTTCCCCTTCTTTCCATCTTTCTCTGCTTTTACTTGCACTTCTTTCTAACTTTTCTTTTCTTTTCTTTTCTTTTCTTCTATCCAGGTGAAATAGCAGGGTAGGACAGACGGTTTCGTGGGAAATTTCCCACCAAACTCTTATTAATTTATTTATTTCTTTTAATTTAATAAATAAACATTTTCTTTAAAAATATATTTATATTTTGGTATTTTTATATGTACATACTTATTTATAATTCTTTCTTTTATACTTTAGTTATTTCATAAATATATATGTACACATATATATATTTTTACCTTATATATGTGTGTGTATATATATATATATCTATATTTATACTTTATATTTATGATGATCTTATATACTTTATTCTCCTAATATATGTGTACATACTTGTTATATACCCTAAACTAAATCCTTTATTAATTATAATTCCTAAAATCCCAATTTGCATTATCTATTTAACTCTCATGATTTTCGTGATTCTTATATATTAACTTATACGAGTCTAGAATAAATTGGTTTACTAACTATAGTTTAAAAATCACGGTTATCACAAGACAATTAGTTAAGAGTGACTTGACACTTGAAGAAGTCAAGAGTTCAAGTTGCTTCAAACTCAAAAGAAAATCGTGAAGGTCTTGCTTAGTGATCTGGATCCAAAGCGGATAGTACGAGTGAGTAAAGTGACCCTGCTTAGTGAACTGGGCCCTTACATCAAGTAAATGAGCTAGCACTCGGACTTAAACTCTTTGGCCATCCATATTTATGGGTTGTTTGATTAGACTTTACAAATGGGTTACCTACTAAATTCCTAGAAGGTTCATAGATAGAGTAGTAGATAATGGAAAATTAGTGGAAGGGGCACCTTAGGAAAATTCTTTAGCTCACCCTTCTATTGCTTTTTCCTAAGCCATTGCAGATGAATTCCACCATGCAAGGTTTAAGCATGGCGGTACCCTTTCTTTGCTAGCCTTACTTTGCAAATCAATTCTACAATAGAAACTACATTTGTGATGTTTGGAACATTGGTCTAAGCATATGGTTAAAGATGAGAATGGAATCATAACAAGGCAAGAAATAAGTACTAAGACTGAAGCATTGCTCTCTTCTAATGTTATAAAAGCAAATGCATTGCATCCAAAGAACGTTATCAAGATGAGTGTCAATGAAGGCGGGTCTTCTTTTAAGAATTTTTAGAGCTTTATTAAACAAATAGAGACCCAGATTTAGATTTGCACAAAAAAATAATTATAATGAAAGTTTCTATAAGATAAGATAGTGTTATTCCATATCTCCTGTGATCTTATATATCAAGCTGAACTTTTTATCAATGGTCAATTGATTTTAGATTAAGGGCTCAAGTTCTATCATGTGATTTTTGTTTTATATTACTTCTAAGTTTGAGATATAATAGTAATGCTTGCACGTGATAAGGATTTACCTTATACATTGAGTTTGTCTTGCAATAATTACGTTTGCATGTGAACATGTGATGGAATATGTTAAAAGAAAAGGCTAGATGCTATATTGCCTCATTTGAAGAACAAGTACATAGAATAGAATACAATTTCATTAGAATTTAAGTTGTAGAATAAAACAATTGTGAGATTCTCAATTTCTCCTCTTTATACAATTTAGTTTTTGGAAATAGAATAATTAGACATAAAGTTAATAAATGAATGTATCATGAATTGGTATTTTAGAGGACAAGCGGATCGTGAGTCTCATTGAGAATTCCAAGGTTTGAAGGGATACAGATCTCTCAATAATGATTTTTGAAGTGAAATATGGCAATGGTAAGTACTCACACTTTGAATTCTTTCATTAGTACATATATTGGGAAACGTGCCAAAAGTTGTACAAAATCATGATTTTGCCCCTAGGTCGGGAAAGTACTATCAAATATAATTAATGATAAATTTTGATACATTGAATATGATGGATGAACCCTCATGTGATGACTTCTCATCCAATTTTAAATTGTAGGCTGAATCATGCAAAAATTTAAATTGTAGGCTGAATCATGCAAAAATACCTTAAAAGACTAAATATGGGTATATTAGTAATTTCACGCGAGATCCCTTTCTTCTTCTTCCAATCGGGTCAACCCGACCTAGCTGGAACCTAGAACAGACTCGTTCAAGTCTGTTTTGCATTTTTTCTTAAATTCGACCCTTGTTTTGATGATTTTTTTTTTGAAATTAAACTCACAATCATGTAATTAAGCCATTATTCTACAAAGCCCATACCTAGAAACGGATAAAAACAACAAATTTTATGATGAATCGGATCAAGAAGGATTCAAGAAAAATTCCATGAAAGAACTCAACTCATTTTCTTGATTTCTTTCAACAAAAACCAAAATTTACCGAAATTGTAACTTTCATTCAACTATAGAAGTCACAAGAATCAATTTTCATTCATCAATTTGAATTAAAACATACTAAATATAATTGTTTTGGTTGAAATTTAATTTCGGGATTTAAAGTTAAAATTCATGAAACATAAAATAAAATTCCAGAAAATTGTTCACATGATTTTGATCTTTATTCCATGAGGAATAAAAGCCCTAAGATTTTACACAAAAAATTTTAATTCTTAATGATCAAACATGAATAGGCTTTTGATATCACTTGTAGGAAATTTAAATAGATAAACATACACAGGATCTCATTTTTAATTATCAAGAAAAGAGTAAAACGGAAGCGTACCTGAATCCATTGGAATTGATTTTTTGGGGTTAGAGACTTCCACGTCTAAACCTTTTGAGAGAATTTGTATCTCACTCAATGATGAGATTTGATAATGAGAATTATGTTATGTTTAGACCGGGAACCATAACCTATTTATACTTTAAGTATATTTTATTTTATTTTGGCCCATCATAAAAATATAATAAAATATTGGGTCTCTACACATTGCAAAGCTCATACTAATTAAGATGCCATAAAGTCCAATAACTTAACTTTATTTGATCACTTTAAATAGACTAAACATATTAGATAGCCTATAATATATAATTAATTGATATATATGTAAGCCCACTTAAAGAATTTCCTAACACATGGAGGTTCATGTAAATGGGGACTGGTTTTGGTGTAGAGCAGGATCTTAGAATGTGCTTTTTGTGCAGTGCTCTCTTAGTAGGAATAAACCTGCTGTAGAAGGTATTACAAGAAATTATGGCTTTTGCTATAAAGGAAATTGCTAGAAAGATTTAACCCATATGTACATTTTAAGTTTAAACATTAATTTACAACAGAAGAATTATTTAGTGTTACGAATTGCCTTGGTCTGTTGCAAATAGTTTGAAATCAATAATATCCTTTACAATAAGGGCAGATATGAAAATATACAAAGATTATTAAATTCAGTTTTAAGTACATGCTAAATTAATCTTAACAAAGACAAAAAGATAGACTAAAGAAATGGGTGCTTACATAACAGAACAAGGTAAAAAGAAAAGCCTAGATGCTTTATTGCTTCATTTGAAGAACAAGCATATAGAATAGTATACAATTATATAAGAATCCAAGTTGTAGAATAAAACAATAGCTTTGACAGCTAAAATAGAAAAAAAATGATTACTTAGGATAGTCTTAGGAACTATTGGCATATATGATGGATTGGCATGATCTTTCTTCTGTATCACCGGAAACCAATTTATAAGAAATGGCCTCCGCAAAACAATTCTATGATAAAAATTTTTCATGTTTGATACTTGGAAGGTTGGTTTGGGGTTGGACCAACATGAAAATGGGTCTTAACTAGCCATGGAATAATCAATATGAGGGTAAAAACATGGCTCTCTAATAATGGCATTCAAGTAAACTGTGTTGCACTAATGAAAGTTGGTAGGCATACCACCAGTTAAGGTCCTATGGCAACAAACTTGAAAGTAAACTGTATTTTCTAAAATCCCTCCTGTAAATAGATCTGTATGAAGTCAAATGTAATCTTAATACTTACACATAGGCACTAAGATTGGGTGACCTTACTTAGACATAGGCACTAAGATTGGGTGACCTTTAAAAAACATAATAACAGGCTGTAGGGCAAAACCAAACAATAGAAACAAATAGAAAAAGACATGGTGGGTAAGGCCAAAGTGTCATATTTCGTATAATAGAGTTTTACATTTTAATTTAGAGAATGTGCTAAAACTTTTGATTGTTCCACTTAATATGCTATTTGATTGCAAATCCAACTTTAGCACTTTGCAACAAAGATTTAAGAGAAAAAGCTACCTTTATCATGAAACAAGACTTAGTCATCCAATTGAAATTTCTTTATCAAACAGCTAAATAGCAGACAAAACTTATCGATATTTTGATGTATAGTCCTTTTCATCGTTAAAATCTTCCACTGCCGTCTTCTGCCAGGGAAGCAATGTAGATTCAAGCAAAAGTGCATAATCCACGCTCCAAAGGAAGGAAGATAGAGTGTTAAGTTTATTAGTTTAAGCATATGAAAACAAAAAATGAATAAGAACTAACATTAGTTAGGACTTAATGCAAGTAAGTTCTTTGAAGTTGAGAGCATCAGGGATTTAAATTGCGGTTGCGGTTACGTTTTAGGTCACATTACGTTTATTGCGATTGTGGATATAACAAAGATCATCACGATTATTGTGCTCATCGCAATCGTGATTTCTTTAGAAGTTTGCACAACTTAGTATAAAATTTTAAGAACT
The DNA here is from genome assembly GCA_031772115.1 of Heritiera littoralis. Lineage (NCBI taxonomy): Eukaryota > Viridiplantae > Streptophyta > Magnoliopsida > Malvales > Malvaceae > Heritiera > Heritiera littoralis. The sequence goes on along the minus strand of JAPDPK010000010.1, from coordinate 5,556,056 downwards.
CTTATTTTATCATTTTTAAAGTAATTTATGAACTCATACTTATTATATACTTAAAAAATATTCATAATTTTTTTAGATTATAATAAAGCATCCATATGTATCAAAAACATTTATGATATATAATTGAAAAATAATAAATATTAAAAATTGTAATATATAATTATCTATTAAGAATCAATATATTAATTATTTAATATTAATTACTTTTCATCTAAATAATTAAAAAAATTCTTCAAAATCTTATCAAATCTTTATTCATCTATATTAATTAATTATCAATTTTTTTTCATCTACATAAATTTAACAGTTGCTTTATTATCTCGATAGACCACATCCCACCCAAACAACTCTATGTACTTCTCACTCAATTCTCACCACCGGTCAGGTTACCCAACTTCATTCTTTTTCTCTTCTTGTATCTTCCATTTTTCTTCTCTACTCCCTTACTCCTTGGAATCCTTGACAGCTGATCTTCATTCCTCAAGCCTTTGCTTGCCTCAAGTTGAATTGTCGGGCGAGCTCTCAAGTTGAGCGAACTCCCATGAATAAGCCAATAGGAATGGCGAGCTCTGTTGGGCGAATGACGAGCTGTAGAGTAGTCACAGAATCTCGCCAAAGTGTTAGAAATATTAATAGTTTTAGAAAATATTCGAAAAGAAAATATTAATGGTATTAATATTTTACTTTGCAGCCGGGAAATGAGAATTGATAACGCGAGCGGGAAGCAAGGCTTCATCAGACGAGGTAAGGGAGATGTGTGTGAAGTGAATGCATGTCCTGTGGAGTTAAATGTTATATAAATACTGAGAAAATATTTTGGTTTATGACATGCATTATTTGATAAATTGTTTTGACATTGGGTGAGCTATAAAGCGACCCCCTACGTTGATTTGGACGAACTAGTAAAAGGTGGGCGAACCAAAGTTGGGCGAACCCTTTTATGATTATGTTAGGGCGAGCGACCCCTGTTTTAATAAAATCCAGGCAAGCTAAGTTGGGCGAACCCTTTTATGTTGTTTTGGCGAGCGATCCTTATTTTAATAAAATTCCGGGCGAGCCAAAGGAAAATGACCCATGTTTTATAAAATTGGGCGAGTTGACCAAGGAAGTACCCCATTGGTGAGTTGACCATGGCAGAGCCGCATTTGGGCGAGTTGACCATGGGCAATGCCATAGTGGGCAAACAAACCATGGCGAGCCGTCATGAGCGAGCCAGTTTCACTTGGTTTTAAATGATACGGTTGGTGGGCGAACCACTAGTTCACCTCAATGGGCGAACTGATTTTGGGCGAGCCACTATAGGCGAGCTGATCCTGGCGAGCCAAGTTAACCCATATTTTTCATACGTAAATTGGTGAAAATGGGCTGTTTTTAATATATTTGTAAACAGAAATATGAAACCTTTTGGAAAACAAAAATTTTTGAGAAAATGATAGAAATTATGAAATAATTCCATAAAGGTTTTTCATGAGATATAAAAGTGATTTTTGAGACTTTAGGCCTTGAGTTCATGCATTATTATTCATGTAGTTGCGTGACCCACCTGGGGCGATGGCTCGGGTCGATGGACCAACGGGTGCACCTCAGGGTGTGTAACGACCCGTTACCACATTTTTCACCTAAATTTTACACCATTTATCCGGTTGGGCTGTCTGTGATACTTCACTTGCACTTAATGTTAAACATATTTAATATAACATTGTTAATATAATACACATGCCCTATCTTATTTACAAAAATGTAGTACTGTATACGTGCCTAAATACAGAAAATAAATGATCGTACTTGATATATCTTAGTTGGTCTGTCACATTGTCCATTATGTGCAGCTGTAATCCACAAATATTGGATCTCACCATCATCAAAACCTGAAATGTTAAAATTGGGGAGTGAGCAAACCACGGCTCAGTAAGAGAGTTATATGTCACACTTGATATTCAGCTATCTATATGCTGAAAATATTTTTTTTCTTTAAAATCTTCCTAGCTGGCTCTAGGCTGACATGTAGGAAGGATACTACAGTCGGCTAGGGATCCAGATAGAGTAAGGCAGGTATTTTAAAATACCTGACTTGTTCCGGAACCTAGAAGCAACTGTAGAGAGTATTAAATCCATTTTTCTCAAAACGATATAACTTTCGTTTTTCCCACAGAGTAAACCACTTATTTCTTTTCACTTCAGTATCCTTTAAAACACGTGACAGTACAATGATTTGTAAATATCCAATCATTGGATAAACACTTCTTTGATTATTTCTATCTTAGAAATAATTCTTATGTTATTCTTTTAGAATAAACATCTATTTCTCTTTTCAAATCAATAACCGTATCGTATAGTTCAGTGAAACAATATATTCAGTATTCAGTAAAACAGTATCTCGATACGGTTCAGTTAGTAACAGTAAACAGTAGCTACCAATTCAGTAAATAGTATACGGTAGCTTTCCGTTCAGTAAACAGTAAATGGTAGCTTTCAGTTTAGTAAAACAGTAATCAATGGCTACCATTTTCGTGCACAATACAGTTCTATAAACACAGTATTTTGGTATGGTTTTTCATCAGTAAACAGTAACCAGTGATCAGTACAGTAAACAGTACAGTAAATAGGATTCCGCAAATCCTTTCAGTAAACGGTAATCATTGTGTGAGACCAGGCATCAAATAAATTATGCTATCATCATTCCCCCTCCCCCTTGCGAGAACGGAATTTACTGCTATTGGGGTGCATCTGTAGGCCATCGCCCCTCACGGCTATCTCTACTAGATCTATGGCCATAATCTATAGGTGGTCTTCGAGTCCACTTGCCAAGTGACCTCGAGACCGCTGATGACTTGGCGGGTCCATCAGCCCTGTGACGCCCTGAGGTGCACCTGTTGGTCCATCGACCCGAGCCACCGCCCCAGGTGGGTCACGCAATTACATGAATAATAATGCATGAACTCAGGGCCTATAGTCTCAAAACAGTATAAACCGTACCATAGCCTTTATAGATTTTAAACACCGTAAATCAAATATCCATAAGGCTCACATGTAAACATAATCACCTTTATGAAATTTATAAAATAAATAACATTTTTCAAATTATTTCATAAAGGTATATATCATGTTTTTCATACGATGAAGACAGTTTGCAAAATCATCACTGAAAGTATAGAAGGGCAAAACTGTCTTTTTTCACAGTAAAACACATATGCACGCTTTTTCGTGCATTCAATAGAAACATGGTTTTATAATTATCGAAATTTCAAACAAATCATTTTTATAATTTATGAAAATAAATTATTTATTTTCTAACTTTAAATTCCCATTACCATGTTTTCTTCTAAAAACACGTGTAGAGACCTCTAGTCTCGAAATCGTAGTTTTTCTTCATTTCTTAACCTTTATGAAATTTTCATAATTAATTATTTCCATAATTAACATCATAAAGGTTTTATGTAAAATCAAGTGAATATTTAAGAATATTTATAAAAATATTCACTTTAGTCTCTTTTTCATTTTCATCTTGTTTCACGTGAAATATCTCCTACCGGGTGAATTTTTGGTGATTTCCTTTTCACCATTCTCGAAAACATGAATATTTTAAATTTAAATATCACTATATTCATGTTTTATGAAATTTACTTAATTTCTTGACTTTCATACCCGAAAATCGATTCATGTGAAATCAAATCTTTTATTTTGGTTTTCGGTGGTTTTCGGTAAATTTCAGTAATTTTTTGATAATTTTTCGGCAGTATAACGGCTGCCGATTTGGCTAGCCTCTTGCACGAAAAATACAGTTTATATTTCTCAACCGGTATTTCACCACAATTTAAAATCGATAAATCACAACAAATTTCAAAACTAATCATTATAAATTGCATTTATAAATTAAATGCATAATTTAAAACATGACCGAATATCCTTACAGGCGGCATATGTCTCCCTTACCTGTTTCGGGTCGGCGACTGCCTCTCGAAGGTCGCGCCCATGTTCACCTCGCTCGATTTCATCGGCTCGGTCATCGAAGAAATTTTCTGGAAATTAAATTCTAAAATTTAGAATTTTTCCATAATTATTTAAATTAAATACTCGGAATTAAATCCCGAATTTCTTACCGAATTTCTCAGATTTTTTTCGGATTTCTGAATTCCCGAGATTTTTCGTGATTTCCGAAATTCCCAAATCTCGGGAATTTCTCTTTTTTTCTTCTTTTCTCTTTCTTTTCTTTTTCTTTCCTTTTTTTTTCCTTTTTCTTTTCTTTTTTCTTTTCCTTTTTCCTTGGCTTAGACCGGTTCCAGACCGGTTGCCTTCCTACCTCGTTAGTTCCTTGCCGGCGATCGGTTCTCCGACGGTTTAGTGGCTCAACGCTGGCCGGCGTCGAGGCGAACCTACCGGTGGCCTCAGCTCGGCCTGGATCGGCGGCACGGCGTCGGATCTACTTGGTTTTTCCTCGGTTTCTTCTCCTCCTCCGTCGGCTTTCCTCCGTCGTTCCCCGCCTCTCCGGTGGCATCCCACGTCTTCCTCTTCCTCCGGTGGAGCTTCGGTGGTAGTGGCGGCGACCGATTTGGCCGGCACCTCCACTTTCTCTTCCTTTTTTCTTCCCGGCCTCCGCCGGTTTCCGCTTCCATTTCTTCCTTTCGACGCCGGCAACCACTTCCCCCTTCTTGCCGGTGGCGTCCTCTACCTCTATCTGGTCTCCTCTCGTTGGCGGCGGCAGTGGTTGCTGCTGTTGGGATTTGGCTGGGAAGGGGTCGGGGTCTATCCCGATCCCTTCTGTTTTCTTTCCCTTTTTGTCTCTTTTTTTTTTTATATCCATATATATACATATATTATATATATAATACATATAATATTACTATTATATATATTATATTACTATGTAACTATATATTATATATGTATATAAAGATATATATTATGTATTATCAAAATACATATTTAGTATATATATATATATAATTTGTTTAATTTAAATTGCTTAACATTTATATATTTCTTTATATATAAATGTAGAAAATTCCATATATATTGTATTTACAATATATATTTTCTTCCTCATTTTCTTATTTAATTTGGATTTCCATTTATCCAAATTAAATTTCCTTTTCTTCATTATTTTCCATAATTTCCAATTTATCTATTTTCTTCAATATTTATTTCTAATATTTGTAAATTCCAATAAATGGAAAACTTACGATTATCACAGGGTGTCACAGGGCTGATGGACCTACCAAGTCATCAGCGGTCTCGAGGTCACTTGGCAAGTGGACCCGAGGACCACCTATAGATTATGGCCATAGATCTAGCTGAGATATCGTGAGGGGTGATAACCTACGGGTGCACCCTAAAAGCGGACGACTTGTGTTCCTGGGGGAACAATGAGAGCATGATTTATATGTTGCCTAGTCTCAACTTATTGATTTCTATTTACTGAAAGGATCTATTGAATCCTGTTTAATGATAACTATATCCATTGTTTTTCCTAATGGTTTTGATTGTTAGGACAAATAAGACGTTTGGAGGATATAGTTTTTGGTTTTATAAAGCAGTATACACCTTTCTTACTGAGCACGTTGTCGCTCACTCCTTATTTTTTTCACTCCACAGATTATCGATTTGGACTAAGAGAATTACTTTCTGGAGATTTGATATCGAAGGTAAATTGTATTTCTTTTATATATTTAGCAAAATTGTGCGGTACTACTTTATATAGAAGGGAATATATATATATCTTAGGGAAAGAATTTAATAATTCATATTTCCATATTAGTACGAGGAATAAAAGTATTAATTCTTATTAAAGTGTTAGGAGTTGTTAAGCATCACAGATAACCCAATCGTTAAGCAAGTGTGATTTGTAAGTGAATATCATGTTATATTGTGGATTTTGGATGTTACAAATTTAGAGAACGTGCTAAAACTTTTGATTGTTCCACTTAATATACTATTTGATTGCAAATCCAACTTTAGCACTTTACAAGAAAGATTTAAGAGAAAAAGCTACCTTTATCATGAAATAAGACTTAGTCATCCAATTGAAATTTCTTTATCAAACAGCTAAATAGCAAACAAAACATATTGATATTTTGATGTATAGTCCTTTTCATCATTAAAATCTTCCACTGCCGTCTTCTGCCAGCGAAGCAATGTAGATTCAAGCAAAAGTGCATAAACCATGCTCCAAGGGAAGGAAGATAGAGTGTTAAGTTTATCAGTTTAAGCAGATGAAAACAAAAAATGAATAAGAACTAATATAAGTCAGGACTCAATGCAAGTAAGTTCTTTGAAGTTAAGAGCATCAGGGATTTAAATTGCAATTGAGGTTACGTTTTCGGTTGCGTTGCGTTTATCGTGATTGTGGATATAACGGAAACTATCACGGTTATTGCGCTTATTACAATCGTGATTTTTTAGAAATTTGCACAACTTAATATAAAATTTTAAAAACTCTTATTTTATCATTTTTAAAGTAATTTATGAACTCATACTTATTATATACTTAAAAAATATTCAAAATTTTTTTAGATTATAATAAAGCATCCATATGTATCAAAAACATTTATGATATATAATTGAAAAATAATAAATATTAAAAATTGTAATATATAATTATCTATTAAGAATCAATATATTAATTATTTAATATTAATTACTTTTCATCTAAATAATTAAAAAAATTCTTCAAAATCTTATCAAATCTTTATTCATCTATATTAATGAATTATCAATTTTTTTTTCATCTACATAAATTTATCAGTTGCTTTATTATCTCGATAGACCACATCCCACCCAAACAACTCTATGTACTTCTCACTCAATTCTCACCACCGGTCAGGTTACCCAACTTCATTCTTTTTCTCTTCTTGTATCTTCCATTTTTCTTCTCTACTCCCTTACTCCTTGGAATCCTTGACAGGTGATCTTCATTCCTCAAGCCTTTGCTTGCCTCAATCTCACCTCATAGAGCCTCGGTGGTCAGTCCTCTCACCCAACCCATCCCTCTCCCCTAACTCTGTCTGATCGAAGACATTCTTTTGCAGCTTCTCTTCAGCCAGTCAAGCTTCCAAAAGTTACAGCAGGAGGCTTTTTTTTTTTTTTTCATTTTATATCTGGGTTTTCAAGAAAAACAGAATAGCGGTGATCAGTGGCGGAGCTAGAAAATTTATTTATTGGGGGCTTCACTTAAATATATTAAATTATAAAAAATTAATAACGACAATATTGTTAATAGTATTAATTAAAAAAAATTAAAATTTTTGTATCTAGTCATAATTGTACAAAAAAAATTAATCATTTTTTGTTCGATTTTATATTTTCAAAATTATGTTTAATAATTTTGTACAATAATTTCTTCACCAATAGTTTGGAACACATATTTTTTAAGATACACAATTAATTTACCATTAAATCATTAATCTCTCATTTCGATACACAAATAAGTTTTCAACATGTTGTTAAAAATATATTATATGTTGTTATAATAACTAATAAAATCAATGTTAGTGTTTATAATAAATAAACTAACGAACGTATTTTCTCATTTTACATCTCCACTATTTTTACTGTAAAATATATATATATATATATATATGTTGGGGGTCAGTGGGGGCTTGAGCCCCCACTCGCCCCCATGTGACTCCGCCACTGGCGGTGATGGCGGCCTGCTGTCGCCGCTATTGTCCGTTAAAACTGTTTTGCAACGGTGATAGCGGCCGCTAAAGTCGGGATCCTAAATCACACCCGATATATGCTAAATAGCAGTGGAGGAAGGTGGAGCTACCCCTATTTAGCGGCCGCTATTCCGTTATAGCGCTGCTGTTTAGAACCCTGAGCATACACCAATGTCCAAGCACTTGCATCGACATGTATTAGTTATATCATACCCAGCACAGGTTTTATGACTTTGCTTTTATGATCCCCCAATATGCCAGGTTTTATGACTCGATTCTTTGCAACTCATTTCACGAGCTAGACTCACCAGCCTTGAAATTGATTCCCAACAATTGTCCTGTTGGTCCATTACTTGGGAGTAACCATTTGGGAGCCTATGCTGTAAACTTTTGGCCTGAAGACTTAACCTGCTTAGAATGGCTAGATAAACAAACTGCAGGCTCTGTCATTTATGTTGCATTTGGTAGCATAACAATCTTAAGTGAACATCAAGCAAATGTGCTGGCCCTTGGACTTGAACTCAGCGGCCATCCATTTTTATGGGTTGTTCGATCTGACTTTACTGATGGGTCACCTACTAAATTCCCAGATGGGTTTATAGATAGAGGAAATTTCGAAGAACCAATTTAGGCTGATGGGGGTATATTCGGGCAAAAGACTTTGCAAAGTTGTAACCAATTTAGGCTGCAGTCACTTTGTGTTCAATTAAATTGCAACACAAAGTAATTACTTTTACAATCTAAACACATCTTTGGAGAAAAATGAAGAGTCTTAATTGTAACTAAACTCTGAATAGAATTAGTTTCAGATTGTTAAAACGGACGAGAATACCTGTGATTTACACTAAAAAGTGATTACTTTTACAATACCAAACGCAACCCTAAGTCAGTTCTAGCTCATGATCTATGGAATCAATGGTTATTATATTGACAAATTTATAAAAATTTGTCCGACAGCTACAATGACAACAAACTTGACAATGACGATGGTAACAACCACCACAATGTATTCTTATTCTCCAAAAGGAAAGCAGAAGCTAGAAATCACATTATTAAAGTACAAATTATATTTAAATAGATTAATGAGACACAGGCAAAACTTGAAGAGGGACTTTCTTGGTAACCATGAGACCATGAACTTCAGTCATGTCCAAGTTCTCCATAATTTCACCAGCGGGCAACTTCCAATCAAACCAATATAGAAGGTTGGCAATCACAGACTCAACGGAAGCAACTCCAAATAGCAGTCCAGGACAGCCCCTTCTTCCATAACCAAATGGGAGGAGCTGGAAATTTGTACCATTGAAATCAACAGAGCTATTCTCGAACCTTTCTGGAATGAACTCCTCTGGGTTATCCCACCAATTTGGGTCTCTTTGAATTGCCCATACATTAATAAAGACCGTAAGATTGGAAGGAATATCATAACCTCCCAATTTAACACTCGCAGTTGTTTCTCTAAACAAAAAAGGAGTAACCGGGTGTACTCTATAAGTTTCCTTGAGGACACATTTCAAGTATTCCATTTTATTGATATCATCCATATCTATCTTAGACTTCTTTCCCACCACATTTCTGACCTCTTCTTGGACCTTTTTCATGATATTCGGATGCTTCAGGAGTTCAGCCATCATCCATTCTAGTGTCGCTGCAGTGGTATCAACTCCTCCAAAAAATGCGTTCTGAAATTATCAAAATTGAAAAACTTCAAAAAAAAGGTGTAAAAAAGAAACAAAAGATCAAAGGTAGAGAAAAGCAAAGTTGATCATAACCATTATGATTGCTTTGATGTTCTCTTGAGTGAGGTCCATCTCAAGCAAGCCATCCTTTTGGAGTTGGAGAATATGAGAAACAAAGTCCTTTTTATTGTTAACCTCGTCATGACTTCTCAAAGCTCTGTGCTCCTCAATTATTTGATCAAGAAATGTATCTAATTCTTTAGATGCTACTTTCAAACTTGGAATGAGTCCGGTAAGCACATCCAACCACCTCAAGTAAGGAAACGTATCGCCAACACAAAATGTCGAGAAAAGAACCACCATCCTTCTTGCCAACTCTCCGAACTTGTTGTGTCTCTCTTCTTCTTCGTTTCGCTTACTAAGAACGCATCTAGAAATAAAGTTATGTGAAACAGACATTAGTATGTCTGTCAGATTAATACACTCTCCTTTAATAGAAGCACGAGCGATTTTGTTGATAAGAAGTTCAACTTCTTCGTCTTTGGTAAACTGAAATGTTTGTACTCTTTGGTGACTTAGAAGCTCAAGAACAAAGATCTTCCTAAGTTGTCTCCAGTAATCACCGTATGGTGCAAATGCAACATCCCTGCCTCCATAAAACAATATATCTGCCGCTGTGGTCATTCGTCTGTCAGAGCAAACAATATCATGATCTTTGGCAATTTCTCTTACCACCTCGGCGGATGAAACCACTAAAATTGGATTATACCCCAATTGTAGAAGCATGATAGAACCATACTTCCTAGAGAGATCTCGGAGAGATTTGTAGGGAAGTTTGCCTAGTTGATGGATGTTACCAATAATTGGTAACTTTGGGGGTGATGGAGGCAAATTAAGATTTTTCCGTTTTGCTAGTTTAAGCAAAATCAGAATGGAGACAAGGATAATTAGAGATAGAAAAAATGGATTGTAGAGTAGGTCCATTTGCAAATTGCAACCTAATTTGTGAACTGATTAATTATTTCGCTTGCCTTTTTATAGCTTTCCTTACGAGAAAGGATTTTATAAATTATTATTTTACGTGAACAAAAAATTTTCTATCAGAATCATACGTGACGTTTTTCATACAATATTTTCTTTCGCTAGCTTCATTTTCCACAGTCCTATGATCCTATCATCTTTGGCAGCCTTTTTATTAAAAAAAAATCAATCGAGATATATACAAATTAAGCCAAATCAGAAGGGAGACAAGGACAATCAGAGAGAAAAAAAAAATGGATTGAAAAGTAGCTCTATTTGCATGCAAGTCTAATTTATGAAGCTGAGTACTTCGCCTTTTTTAGTTGGGTGACATGCATATTTTAAGTTATATTAAAAAAAATTTTAAAAAATTAAAAATAGAACTTGTGATAATATTTTAATTAAGTTTGTGAAATTAAAAAAAAAACCTACTATTAATTATGTATAAAAAATGAATTCTAGTAACAAAGTAACACGTATATATTGATGGTCTCGTTTATTTTAAAAAAATTTAAATTTGAATTTACGTGAATTCATTGGGGACTAATGTAGGGTTGAATATTTCCTCAAGTTGACATTTGCTCTGTTAGATGGAAAATTCTATAGTAAGTTCACAAAAATTGACCTTATTGTAAGGTCAATAAATTATAACCTTTAGATTAGTTAAATGTAATCTAAACCATTGATTAAATTTAAAATGTTAAAAAACCTTTAAACTTGGTAACCTATTAAACCAGTTATTAAAATTATCATTATATACTAAATATTATTAAAATTATAATAGTATATTACTAATGTAACCTTGTTATAATTCCAATAATATTCTTCCTTTTATATAAGCTTTTTTACTGTTTGTAAACCTTAATTCCTAAATCATAAACCCTAAATCATAAATCATAAATCCCTTTATTCCATCTTTTCTATTTTCACCTTTAATCTAGTTTGTAGTTGTTTCAATATTTTATAAATCCTAAACCTTAAACCTAGCCTTAAGAAAATAGTTGGTCTTCTTCGTTGAACAGTTTTTATTTTTAACAATAGGTAAGTTGTTGGAAGAAAATTGCATAAACAATGGAAATTTCGATGAAAAGTACGAAGAACTAATGATTTACAAACAGTGTCTTTCAAAATGACTTAAAAATCATTATATTTTTTACCAGTAAGATTTTTAATTATTTACAATTTTGCAAGTAGTTAACTACCTGGTTTTTATAACTGTTTTTGGCATTGGTTTTAGCATTATGCTAAAACAATGAATTCAAATTTTATTTGGGTAGTCGTTAAATTTTATTTGGGCAGTTGACTTGTAAGATCCGATTCTACACTACTGTAGAGTCTAATTTCATAAAATTGATAATGGAAATTAAATAAATAATGATTATTGATTTCCAGTTGAGTGAAAAGCTCCTTAACTTGAGATGTAAAAAGGAGCAATTTTGGTGAAATACTCTACGGGCGAGTTCAATAATGGGGCAACTTGCAAATAGGCGAGCAAAAAGGTAATCACCAATGGACGATGGTGTGGGCGAATAGGTGAGTTCGCCAGCTAGTTGTGTAAGGTGATCGCCCAAATGGGTGAGGACTTGTGATCGCCATATAGAGAGGCAAAGAATAGCCTAGTTGGCGAGAAAGGCAACTGTCACTCGCTAAATCTCAATGTGATTGCCAAGAAAAAAAAAAGGGAATTTCTTGTAATTGCCAAGATAAAGCTAGCAATCTGAAGGTTGGCAAATTGAAATTGTGTTGGCGAGCTGAGGCCTTAAGTTGACTAGGCGAACTGAAATTAGCACGGACAAAATGAAATAATAAATCAGAACCGTGCAGCAAAAATTGACTATGGACGCCCCACAGTTGAAGACAATTAATAGAGAGAATGCTAAAGTCAATAAAGGAAGAAACCTTATTGGTTGAGGAATAGGACAAAAGGTGTAATAAGTCAAGAAAAGAGGCTGTGGACTTCACGCCATTGGCTTCTCCTAACAGTTGGCTTGGACAATTAATGGCAAGTGAAATAAGTCAAAATGCGCAGAGAATAGCTTCTCATAGCCGTTCCTTTTGCTGTAGTTTTTCTTCAGTTTTAATGCATGAAAGACGTGAAATAAATGAAAGGAGATGGGATAAGGCCAGGTGATGATTCTGATTGGATCAGCATGGCTATATAAGAAGAAAATACTGGAGGAAGACCGGCTTAGCAAACTTCATTTTCCTCCCGAGAGCTATGCAACTGCAATGTTTATGTTCTGATTTTCTCTCATTTCTACCATGCCCGATTTACAAAACTTCACTTTTAGGTTGGCTAAACACATAAACATGCTTGCAAACCTTTCCTCCTTAGTTTAAAGAGTTAAAGGAATAAGCAAAGGAAGGCCAACGTGAGATGGAAAGCAATCTGTTCTGGAAGTGCAGTTGGTTGAGGTGAGTTTCATATTTCTGAGGTTTTCTTGATGCTCAATGATAGATTTCTATGTTTTATGAAGTAATAAACATAGATACAGTCTTGTTTTTAGTTAGATCCTTGGAGAATATGAAAACAAGGAAAATAATGGAATAAGTGACGAGAATGGCGACTATTGTGATCGCCAATGATGAAAATTAGTAACCGCCAATGAGGCGAGTAGATAACAAGGAACTCGCCAAGGTAAAGTCTTTGTTCAAATGGGCGAGATCGCCCAACTCTAGTGAAGTGAATTTATGGGCGAGCTCACATGCATGAGGCATTGGGCAGTAGAAATGTGGCCGAACTCCCACATTTAAGCCAGTAAAGGCTTGACAAGTTGAATGTTGGTGAGCTCCCAAATATATGGAGAGTAATGGTGGACGAGCTCCCACGTGTAAGCCATTTAGAGAATGGCGAGCTCGGTCGGGCGAGCTAGTTAGAGCTCTGTTGGGCGAGTCATTTGATATATCTCAATCTCGCCAAGTGATAAAGTTTCACATGTTAGTTAATATGTAGTTGATGCTTTCTTCTTTTACCTACAAGTGAACTTGATTGCTAATGTAATGTTGCTCAACGTTTAAGTCTCACTGCAGGTAGTTTTGACTAATGGAACAAACAGTGATTTCATGAATCTTGATGAGTGTGTTTGTTTGTTCTGCATAAAGCCTGATGATTCCAGCAGGTGCTTTCAATGGCACTATCTTATGAATCAAGATGCCAGCCTTTCATGTTTACATCCATTCATTATCTATCCATATTTCTGTTACAAGTCCTAACCTGTTAATGATATGGTTTTAAAAGGTTTTGCTATGCATATATTGTGATTTGTGTCTTTGTATGTTTCTATGATTCATTATTCTGATAATGATGTGCATGTTTTGCTGCATGTGCACTGCAGAGCCGGGCAGACAGCCTTTGACCTTTGTTTGGATGCTCTTTTTTTCAGTGAATTTTAAGGTTAGGGTTCTCTATACTTGTAAAGTTTTGGCATATTTACACCTTTGTGCTTTGAATTACTCTACTTGTAAAGTTTTGTATGTTCTACTTATATATCATAAATAATGCTTAAAGTTCTAAATGTAGGATTGAGATGTCACATCTAAATCTTCACCTTTACACTACCCCCATATTGTAAAGCTTTAACTCTAATTATCTTTTACAGGTTCATTCACCTTATGATTATGTGCATTTATGTACCAATAATATCTTAATTGATGTTATTTGAAACCTTCTCTTGAAATTCTTATGAAATTTTCCTTTTATGTATGAACACATATTTTGAAGTTAGAAAAAAAAATTTGTCTTCTGATTATTCAATTGTATGTTCACTATGTTAGGGAGTGAGAAATCAAAAGTTTTTAGTCAATAATCTGAGTCAACAACAAAAACTGGAAGTCAATAGCTGTCCTTTTTAAGTTTACAGTAAAATAAAACCATTAATAAATTTAATTAATCTACATAAGCCTATGACGTATTCAGAAAAATATTTCAAGAAAATAATTGCTGCTAAATTTGCATCTTCCTTCTTGCAACGTTAATGCTATTGCTTTTTCTGAAATTGCTTCTCCTAATTTTGATGCTACATCCATATCAGTGGAACTTTCTTTCAATGAAGTTACCAATTTGTTTAGGTTCAGGTAAGTTTTTTCCGCATGAAACATGTGTTTTGTATGGTTTTTGTAGATTTGAAGAGATGTGACCATTTTGTAGAAAAAGATGCAGGTATGTTACTAAATATGTTACTAAATCCTTGTCCTTGCACATAAAATTGTGCTAATTCTTTACTGTTTTGTGGTTGCAGAGTGGATGTTAAAGAAAGAAAGGGCAACTTTTGGATGTAAAAGCTCAAGTATTCTGTTCTTTCTTTCTTTTTTCTTTTATATGTTTTCCTTAATTAGATGTTGAGACATTCAACTATTTAGGATAGATTTATTTTTATATAAAATAGGGAATGTATTTTATATATAAATATATTTTTACATTACACTTATTTTATATATTAACAGTTGGAAACTCTTAATATTATTCATAATTTCATCATTCCCTTCTATTCTTTTCCATGTAATATTGTATATATGTTTAATAACAGTTGATAACTCTTAATATTGTTCTTAGTTTCATCATTTACAATTTGCCAAATGTGTATTGTGCTGGTGAGGTAATGTTTGTAAAATGGGAGTGAAAGGATTTGTAAAATGGGAGTGAGGTCGGCAAAGCAGAGGCGACCAATAGGCAAAATATCGAGTGAATGTAAAATGGTTAAAAATGATTTGAAAGGATAAGCAGCGAGCGAGGAATTTTAAAATTATATAATTAAAAAAAAAGCCTATAAGTTAGCGGTGTTTTGCTACAGAAACGCCGCTAGTGAGGAGCAATTTTAAAATTATATAATTTAAAAAGCCTATAAGTTAGCGGTGTTTTTCCAGAAAAATGCCGCTAAATTGATGGCGTTTTTCCACAAAAACGCCACTAACTTGTAGTGATTTTAAACACTACTAAGTGGTATAAAATTGCCGCAAATTTAGCGGCGTTTTTTTAAAACGTCGCTATTTTTCCCGACACTGACAAAGCCGACGTTTTTTGTGGCGTTTTTTGCAAATGCCTTGGTACTTTAGCGGCGTTTATAAGCGCCGCTAAATAACGAAAAAAATGCCGCTAAAAGTACATTTTGCTGTAGTGTTACTTCCTCAAAAACGGTATTGGTCATCCCTAATGTTCAGATATTTTCATAAATTATTTACTTTTGATAATGTAATACAACTACACAATGTAAAATTCAAAAAGAAAGGAAAAAAAAACTGCTAGAAACTTCTGGGAGATATCAAACTTACATTTGAATCTGCTGTGAAGTGAAAATACTAGAACAAGATAGCCAAGACCAAGAAAACAATGCCTACAACAATTCCCAATGACTCAGGCCTGCAAAATCCAAAGCCGACTTCAATACGTAGAGTGTTAATTTTTACTTTTTAACAATTTCATAATGGAACTCCGCCTGTGTGAGTTAACGCAGTCGGTCCCAAGCCTGAGTAAAGGAAGAGGGTGGCGGTAGGTTTGGACAACCAGCCTTAAAAACTAGTCCAATCTCATGAAATGAACCAATATCAAAACATCGTTGGGGCGTCCCCTACACAGCGATGAGCTGCATCAGAGCCTAGGAGTGGGTAAGGGTCGTCGCCCGGAAGTGACGCGCCACATCGACGCCTGGATGTGGTGTTAAATAGGCAAAGGTTCCCACACCACAATGGATGGGGGTGGGTAAAGAAGTTAGTCCATAACCATAAGCTTAGGTTAGGATTTTAGAATATAGGTACGCTTAGTGGTAAGTTAGGTGAGATTTGTGAGGTTATGAGTAGGAGGAGGGTTAACATCTTGTGTCTTCAAGAGACCAAATGGGTTGGGGAAAAGGCTAGAGAGATAGCACCTTGGCAATATAAGCTTTGGTACACAGGGAAAGATAGAGACCGAAATGGAGTAGGTATCATTATAGATAAAGAGTACCATAAGGATGTTGTAAAGATTAAGAGACAAGGGGATAGGATTATTTTGGTTAAACTAGTTTTAGGAGAAGAGGTGTTGAATGTCATTAGCGTGTATGCACCCCAGATAGGACTTGATGAGGTTAGTAAACGACAGTTTTGGGAGGATTTAAATAAGGTAGTACAAGAAGTACCCATAAGAGAAAACCTTTTTATTGGCGGTGATCTTAATGGACATGTAGGTACAAGTAGAGAGGGTTTTGAGAGAGTACATGGGGGTTTTAGTTATGGTGTAAGAAACGAGGGAGGAGATGCTATCTTAAATTTTGCTTTATCTTATGACCTAATCCTAGCAAATACATTGTTTAAGAAAAGAGATTCTCATCTTATAACCTTTAGAAGTGGACCAAGAGCAAGTCAGATAGATTTCTTTTTAACTAGGAGTAGGGATAGACATAGATGTTTGAATTGTAAAGTTATCCCAGGTGAGAGTGTTACCGTGCAACATAAACTCTTAGTTCTAGATATGAAGATAGATAGTCGACATCGAAGGAACCAACAAAAAGGAGTTGAACGGATTCGATGGTGGAAGCTAAAAGAAGATTGTCATACAACATGTAGAGATAGTTGGATTCAAAAAGAGGCTTGGACAACAAAAGAGAACCCAAATGTAATGTGGAATAAGATGGCAAAATGCATTCGGGAGGTAGGCAAAGAGACATTAGGAGTATCAAACGAAAAAGTGCCGACTGGAAAGGATGCAACATGGTGGACTGCAGTAGTAAAAGATGCTATAAAGACTAAGCGAGAGCGTTACAAGGCTTTAAAGAAGAATAATACAGAAGAGAGTTTTTCGGAATATAAGGTAGCAAGAAAGGAGGCAAAGAAGGTTTTGGCAGAAGCTAAGACGAAGGTTGCGAAAGAGATTTACGACAAGTTGAACACAAAGGAGGGAGAGAAAAGGATATATAGATTGGCGAGACCAAGAGAAAGGAGGAGTCGAGACCAAGAGAAAGGAGGAGTCGCAACCTAGGAGTCGTGAAATGTATTAAGGATGAGCATCAAAGAACTCTCATTAAAGATAATGACATTAAGGATAGGTGGCGAGATTATTTTAACAAATTATTTAATGACGGACAAAATAAAGTTTTGGATAAGATTTCGGTGCCTCTTAAGGATTTAAATCGGTGCTTTATGCGTAGAATCCAAGAGACAAAGGTAAAAGAGGCACTAAAGATGATGAAGAATGGAAAAGCTGTTGGACCTGATGACATCCCAATTGAAGTTTGGAAATGCCTTGGAGATGTAGGAGTTAGGTGGTTGACAAATCTATTTAATAAGATTTGGCACATTAACAAAATGCTAGAGGAATGGAGGAAGTGTCTTAGTACCTTTATATAAGAACAAGGGAGATATTCAAAGCTGCGCCAACTACCGAGGCATAAAATTGATGAGTCACACAATGAAACTATGGGAGAGAGTGATAGAACGAAGATTAAGAAAGAATGTAGAGATATCGGAGAATCAATTTGGTTTTATGCCGGGTCGATCAACTATGGAGGCAATATATTTGCTTAGACAACTTATGGAGCGCTTTCGAGTAATGGGTAAAGATCTTCATATGGTCTTTATAGATTTGGAGAAAGCATATGATAAAGTGCCTAGGGAGGTACTCTGGTGGTCCTTAATGAAGAAAATAGTTCCTTTGAAATATATTAAACTAATTAAGGACATGTATAGAGGCGCAAGGACACATGTGAGGACAGGTGGGGGGCAAACAAGTGAGTTTCCTATCACGGTGGGATTACACCAAGGGTCAGCGTTGAGTCCATTCTTGTTTACGGTAGTTATGGACCAACTGATAAAATCCATCCAGGATAAGGTGCCCTGGTGTATGATGTTTGCAGATGATATTGTCCTATGTGCAGAAACTAGAGCGGGGATCAATACAAAGTTGGAATTATGGAGACAAACGTTGGAATCAAAAGGATTTAAACTAAGCAGAGTGAAGACTGAATACATGGAGTGTAAATTCAGTTCTAACCGACTGGAAGAGCATGATGTAGTGAAGTTAGATGGGGTGGCGATACCTAAGCAGGATCATTTTCGATACTTGGAATCAATAATACAGATGGATGGAGAGATTGATGGTGATGTGACCTATAGGATCCAGGCTGGATGGAGTAAGTGGAGAAGTGCTACAGGTGTGTTGTGCGATAAAGGAATTCCTACATGGTTGAAAGGCAAGTTTTATAGGACAGTTGTTAGACCAACATTGTTATATAGTAGTGAATGTTGGGCGACTAAGAGGCTACATACACAAAAGATGAGTGTAACAGAAATGAGAATGTTACGGTGGATATGTGGATATACAAGAAAGGATAGAATGAGAAATGATGATATTCGTAAGATGATTGGAGTGGTACCTATCGAAGACAAAATGTGTGAAAATCGTTTACGTTGGTTTGAACATGTAAGACGTAGACCTGTAGATGCTCCAGTTAGGAGAATAGAGGCTATGGACGTTGAGAGAAGGGTTAAGACTAGAGGAAGACTGAAAAAGACTTGGAAGGAAGTAGTTTGGAAAGACATGGAGGTTTTAGAATTAGATGAGCAAATGGCCTTTAATAGGAATCTATGGAGGCAGAGAATACATATGGACGATCTAACGTGATTTTAGATATTGGTTCATATAGCCTACCCCAATCTATTGGGATAAAGGCTCTGATGATGATGATGATGATGAACAATTTCATGAATGGACAAAACTCAAACTTAAGCATATGAATTCGGAAGCATGATGGCAAATAGTATTAGTATCTACAAGCACTACCCAAAGAAATAGAAAAAAAAAAGGAAATTTGATAGTATTAAATGAAGGTTCCAGATCTAACTTATAGACAAGTCATGAATTCATTGAATTGAAAGTAAAATAATAAAGTAGAGACATTTATTAAACAATGTAAAGTAAAAAAAATTTTACCGGATACCTAGCTTATGAATTTGAATAAAAAACCAAACCCAATTTAAAATAATTGGATCAATCGACTGTCATGTACGAGTATTCGATTGTTTTAATTTTTTAGGACAATTAGCTAATATGGTTTAATATTTTT
This sequence comes from Heritiera littoralis, assembly GCA_031772115.1. NCBI lineage: Eukaryota > Viridiplantae > Streptophyta > Magnoliopsida > Malvales > Malvaceae > Heritiera > Heritiera littoralis. The sequence goes on along the minus strand of JAPDPK010000010.1, from coordinate 5,536,670 downwards.
GAGGGTTAAAATCTTAATTTAATTTTTTAATGGTTAAAGATGTAAATAAAATTTTTTGTTACCTTTTAAAAAGATAGAAATGTAATTTACATACTTTTAAATAAATTTAAATTTACCTGTTGACTTGGTAACCCTACTAATATATTTATTTAATTTTTAAATTTTACTCAATTGCTCATGAGATATTGAATATCTCATGAGATCTCATGACCTTATAATAAAATCAATATTTTGCTACTTTACTGTAGAATCGCCCTCCGTTAGATGCGTATGGTAAAGTCCTGATGATGGAAGAGGTAGCTGTTATTTAATGAGTTAGACAATGAAAAGTCTTGATGATGGAAGAGGTGAATGTTATTCAATGAGTTAGACTTTATGAACCAATAATCTTTTTTTTTTTGACTAAATATGAACCAATAATCTTGATTCGAAAGTTATATGAAAAAAAATCTTCATGCTATTAACATCACAGTAATAAATATAATTTAGATTGGTGCTTATTTGTCAAAGATAAGATTTGATTGCCTTGCGAAATCTAAAACGATATTGTTTAAGGATCATACAATGGTAGCAATAACTGAGTTCACTTCATTTTGAACTTGGAAATTTATGTCAGAAAAACTACAATCAAATTTGACTTTTAGCTTAAAGACGAGACGTTCCTTTCTCAAGCTCTTTTACCATTTCATAACTGAGGATGTCCTGTTGATTTTTCTATAAAAGGATGTCAAAGATGGTTAGAGCGTGCAAAGAAAAAAAGGTATATGATAAGTTTATTTCCTGTCCATTTATGTTTGAGTACCTGCCTTTTTTGATCTCAAAACAGATTGATAAGACTATTATGGCACCATAAAAAAATTATATTACACAATCAAACTATTGGATTCACCCTTTAATTATCATATAATAGAAGTAATAAATAGTCCAAAATTTTTATTAATATAATTATATGACATAATTTGAATTAATATATATATATTTATATGTACGAGTCTTTTCCCTAACTAGGATTCTTGATCATCTTATTTCCCTAACTGGGGTATTTTTAAACTTTATTCTCAAATACAGGTAATTTTGCGCAATTAGATTCCATGTCATCAAAATAATTCCAAGTCGATTCTCTTTTAATTTGGTTTTGTAATATGAAAGTCATTAGCAAAATGAGGTAAATTTGCGAGAGATCAAAAGAAGAAGGAAATATGCTGGGAGAGTGTATGTGTGTTATTGTTTTTGCATGACATCGAATCGGAGAATAAATATCACTTTGTTAACCATATCGATTTGGCATTTAAAAGGAAGAGAAAGAAACACTACAGGAAAAAAGATTTTATAGGATTATCATCAAATATTTAGTAGTCTATGAATCTTCAAACTTCAGAATTCCCTTTATTTTAGTTTGTCTATCAAATATTTTCCTCCATAGGATTGTCATCATTCATTTTTTGCTCAAAAAGCTTGAATATCCATTTTCTCGACTTTTTCAGATCAGAATTTATAGGAACAACGTGAAATTTCAATGTGAGGTTGCTGTAGAATAATGGATTTTTTTTTTGTTGCAAGAGGATATTGGAAGATTGATAGCCAAGGGATTGAAGAATAACTATTTGAAGAAAAGAAGTTAAACAATAAAGGAGGATTTGTTTGAAGAGGGCTGCATCTTCCTCCTCAGGGCCTTTTTTTGAATTAGAGAAGAAGATCAAAGCCTTCACAGCCAAAATAATATCATTTCCATTTCCATCTGAAACTAACCTCCCCTGTTTTGGATGCACTGTTTCAAGTGTTTTTTCTGTTCTTGGCTCCATAGATAAACAGAAGACGTTGTTTAAAGTATGATAATAAACCAGAAACAAGAAACATGAGAGACACATGATAAGAAAACAGAGCAAGCATATTTGTTTATGTTTCAAAGAAACAAAGCATGGAAACCGTTGAACTGATATTCCATTTCTAAATTTTCTGTCCCTCTCTTTTTTCCTGGTAATTAAGAAAAATACTTGAAGGAGGAAAGAGATATGAGTATGACGTGTCTTAGAGTATGGGGAAATAAGTTTAAAAATACTCCTATTACAGAATAAAGATTTTTAAATACCCTATCATGAGGAAAAACTCATATATGTACACTCATTTAGAGCGATGATTTCATACAATTATTTCAAAATTTCAATTAAACATTAGTTACATTAATTTTAGAAGTCCATGACATTTTTTTCAATTTCTGCTCTTTTCTTCTTTCTTCCCCTTTACCTTCCCGTGCATGAATTTTTATATACACTTGCCTTCCCTTACCCTTTGTTCTTCACTCTCTCAACAGTAAGCGATCCTATCATCAATGGTTCCCTGAATTTTCTCACGGTTTGACCAAGTGGGTCGGCTGTAGCTTTCTATCCTTGCTTGTTTATTTGCAACATGGAAATTTACTCCACCTACCCAACCCAATTGCTTGTGTCGCTTGACCGGCTTGTACTTCGAGTTCCCACTTGCCTCCACAAAATCATGTACGCAATCTTGCGATTGATTGGAATTGATTTGATATTTTTTTCAAGTTCTCTTTTAATCTTCTCTGTCTGTTTACATGGTGTAGAAGCTTCTGCTTTGGTGTTCCTCGATTTATTGACTTCAGCCTTGTTCTTGTTTTCAACGAGTATTTGGTTGTAAAGGAGATAATTTCTATCACCGCTCCGTCATTGAGGCTTCTCATTGCTCTGCTTGGTATATAACATGCTCATTAATTGAGTAAAATATGATTCTTTTTAAAAATTTAACATGCTCATTAATATATAATACATGTTTTTAAATATTTTATATATTTTTTATTTTAATTTACTAACTAAAATTCTAAAAAAATTATTTTCTAGATTATAATATGTAAAAATATGCTTTTAAGTTTTCTTTTTATGTTAAAAAATTATTAAAATTACATTTTTAGCTACTTGAATTAGATTGAATTTGAATTGTGTCTAACTCAATTTCACAATAAAACATATATCAATGTATAGTATTAATTTACTTATGAATCAATAGATTTTGTTTTGTTGATTCAGTCAATTTTATTATTGAAATTGACTTTAAAAGTGAAGAATCACCCAAATAAAGTCCAATCATACATCCTACATACTTGAATTACATCCCATACACGCTAATCCCCAAAACATCTCATAAACTCACCAACAAGCACTAAAAGATTCTGTTTATTGCACCCCTCCTTAAGCCAAGTCAAAGCAAAACACTGATAAAACTGTCTTTGTTCCCCAAAATCAAGACCAATTATGTAAGACATTCAAAAGCAGGACAAACCAATCCCCTCAAACCATAAAAGATGAAACCTAATCTTTGATCACATTGTTGGGGTTTGCCTAATTACCTTGAATCCTATATTTAAAGTGTAAAAGAAGTTATAAAAGTTTCTTCTTTATAAATGATGTGTTAAGTTTGTTTTGTAAATCATCCAAAGAGTTGTAAACACTAATAGAATAGCTAGTGTTTGAGCTATTATAAATGATGTAGTTGGATTTTTTGAATAGTTAGGCTTTGGGCTTATAAGAAGTTTGGCATCTGCACAAGGGATAGTTTTGAATTTTTACTAAATTTTTCTATATTGATTAAAATTTTGATATTTATATGTATGTAAAAATGATTAAGTTTTGTAACAAAAAAAAAAAGATAATTAAGTTTAGCTTCTAAAATTTCAAACAAATTATGATTTCAATTTTTGTAACTCAAGATATAGCTGAGTACTTAGCCTTTTTTAGTTGGGTGACATGTATATTTTAAGTTATATTAAAAAAAATTAAAAATAGAACCTGTGATAATATTTTAATCAAGTTTGTGAAATTAAAAAAAATCTACTATTAATTATGTATAAAAAATGAATTCTAGTAACAAAGTGACACATACATATTGATAGTCTCGTTTATTTTAAAAAATTTAAATTTGAATTTTCGTGAATTCATTGGGGACTAATGTAGGGTTGAATATTTCCTTAAGTTGACATTTGCTCCGTTAGATGAGTATGCTAAAGTCCTGATGATGGAAGAGGTAGCTGTTATTTAATGAGTTACACCTTAATGAAAAGTTCTGATGATGGAAGAGGTGAATGTTATTCAATGAGTTAGACTTTATGAACCTAATAACCTTGATTCCAAAGTTATATGGAAAAAAATCTTCGTCGCTATTAACACCACAGTAATAAATATAATTTAGATTGGTGCTTATTTGTCAAAGTTAAGACTTGATTGCCTTGCGAAATCTAAAACGATATTGTTTAAGGACCATACAATGGTAGCAATAACTGAGTTCACTTCATTTTGAACTTGGAAATTTATGGTAGACAAACTACAATCAAATTTGACTTTTAGCTTGAAGACGAGACGTTCCTTTCTTAAGCTCTTTTACCATTTCATAATTGAGGATGTCCCATTGATTTATCTATAAGAGGATGTCAAAGATGGTTAGAACGTGCAAAGAAAAAAAAAGTATACGATAAGTTTATTTCCTGTCCATTTATGTTTTAGTACCTGCATTTTTTGATCACAAAACAGATTGATAAGGCTGTTATGGCAACATAAAAAAATTATATTACACAATCAAACTATTGGATTCACCCTTTAATTATCATATAATAGAAGTAATAAATAGTCCAAAATTTTTATTAATATAATTATATGACATAATTTGAATTAATATATATATATATGTATATGTACACTCATTTAGAGCGATGATTTCATACAATTATTTCAAATTTTCAATTAAACATTAGTTACATTAATTTTAGAAGTCCACGACATTTTTTATCAATTTCTGCTCTTTTCGTCTTTCTCCCCCTTTACCTTCCCGTGCATGAATTTTTATATACTTGCCTTCCCTTACCCTTTGTTCTTCACTCTCTCAACAGTAAGCGATTCTATCATCAATGGTTCCCTGAATTTTCTCACGGTTTGACCAAGTGGGTCGGCTGTAGCTTTCTATCCTTATTTGTTTATTTGCAACATGGAAATTTACTTCACCTACCCAACCCAATTGCTTGTGTCGATTGACCCGCATGTCCTTCGAGTTCCCACTTGCCTCCACAAAATCATGTACGCTATCTAGCGATTGATTGGAATTGATTTGATATTTTTTTCAATTTCTCATTTAATCTTCTCTGTCTGTTTACATGGTGTAGAAGCTTCTGCTTTGGTGTTCCTCGATTTATTGGCTTCAGCCTTGTTCTTGGTTTCAACGAGTATTTGATGAGTGTCGTCAGTCACCAAAAATAAAATTTCCTAACTCTACTATGTAGATAGCGGAGCAAGGGTCGAACCCACAGAGACTGAATTATTTAAATTAATTATTAAATTAAAAATCTAATTTCAGGATTTTGGGAAAGAAGAAGAAAATCTGGGGGGTTTTGTAAGCTATGTCTAAAATAAAGAAAACAAGAATTATTAAATATATAAAAAAACAAATAGCAAAAAGCTTCAGTTATGAGGCAATCAATCATTCTTGGATTTTGATGTTGATCATTGATTACAAAATATCACTGTCAATTAAATAGTCAACCGTAGCATAACAACAAGCTCTGTTACACCATCTTCCCTTACTGAGTCGTTAGTTAAAACAAGCTCTTTAACTAATCTCTAACTACTTAACCTACCTAGAACAAGCTCTCTAGATATAAGTTGTAGCAGCATTAACAACAAGAAAGATATGGGTTGACATTAGATAACAAACACATAAGCTCGGTTTATTTAATCTAAACCTTAATTCTCTTCCATCCCTAGTGATTAACCCCACAAGCAATTACGGACTTATGTTTTTAATCTGGCGGTAGATTATTTAGTTTAACTAAATAGTGTGCACCCTATCTAATCAAACAAACAATCATTATAATGTGCTCAGAGAATCTTGGATACTTAATCAACAATTATATAATAGGTTCAAGAATCTCACAACATGGTTTTCCAAAGAATATAATTAATTTACCTCATAACTGAATAAGAAAACTACTCACTAGACATATTCAAGATCATAAAATTCAAGTTTAATATCATAAAGAAGACAATTATCATGCAATAAACAATTAAACTATCAATCTTTAATAATATCAAACAAGAAATCTATAATCAAGATTATAATCTAGCAAGCAAGAACACACAAACAATATTAATTTAAATAAAGAAAACAAAATCAGAATTAAAAATAATAAAGAAATAAGCAAAATAATAAAAATAAAATTTCTATTAAATCTACTCTAAAACTAAACAAGAGAGAAAAGGGGGAAGAGAGGGATTTGAGGGATTTGAGGGATGTGAGGGATAAGAGGGATGTTGTTTATGAGAGCCTTGTGCTCTTTATATAGGCCTAAGGAAGAGTTTAAAAGACTTTCCTAAGCAATGTGGGATTCAGATAAGAGTTTACTTGGAAAACAAGTAATTTGACTAGTCAAACTCTTACCTTTATCTCATCATCTTTTTACAATTATTTTCTAAGTAAAATTCCTAAGGCCTATTTTTATTAATTAATTACAAATCTAAGACAAAATAAAATTAAGAAACTATCTTCTCTCAACAAAATCTGGTCTTGAACTTGCTTTGTTGGAATTTCTTCTCAATCTCGTTTTTCTGCCCAGAATTTCGTACTGATTTTGTCCAGACGTTTGACCCACCAAATGAACTCCAAATTTTGCGATCTTGGACATTCTGGAAACCTTGAGAAGTCCTCTACAACTTCCATGAAGGCCACTTCTTGAGATCAGGTCGTTAAATTGGTCAAAAATGTCAATCTTTCAAGCTGGACAGAAAATACTGCACTTTGCTCTTTTTAACTTTTTTTTAATTCCAACTTTGATATTTAATACCTAAAACATAAAATAAACATTAGTAAGCTCTTTTAGGCATAAAACATCAATAAACAAAATATATTAGCACATATAAAATTCACAAAATATCATCATATCAAATTCCCCCACACTTAGCTTTTGCTAGTCCTCTAGCAAACCTTAGCTAACTAATTGCTAAAGAACTAAATCCTAAATTCCAAATCTTAAATCCTAACTCACTTTCGTAGGAATCACGATTGCATTTAGCATATGCAATAAGCCTTTAAACCCCTAGGTCACCCCTAGTGGACGAGTTGTGTCTCGTGAGGGCTTTCAGAAGATATACCCACAAAATCTTTTACTTAAGACTCAATCCTAAAAATTCAAAATAAGACTCAAAAATTAAAAATTAAGACTCAAAACAAGATTAAGATCATGAACATATTTTCAAATCTTTCAATTCTTAACTCATAACTTCAACAAGAGTCAAATAATCAAGTCAATCATATTCTAATCATTACTTCTCATATTCATGCATACTTCTAAATAAATTCATGCAAAATTCACAATCAACACAATTGAAACATATAACATCAACTTTGCAATTATCCAATTTACATTACTACAAACAAAGTCAATAGATCAAGAATTTTTTTTCTATTTTCTCTTCCTTCTTTTTCTTTTTTTTTCTTTTGATGTTTCAATAATGGTTTCCCTAAGTACTTACTTGCCTTTTTACGCGAATGTTAATATTGGTGATACCAACACCCGGTTACTCAACAAGTAAGCCCTCTTTTAGAGTGCTTTGCATACTCATATTTTAAGTCACTTCAAGAATTTAATCAACAAGATCGAGTAACTCAAAACATTGGAGTAGAATTTAAAGCTTTCAACCTCTATTTTTCTTCTCTTTTTATTTTTTATGTTCTTGTCTATTTATCCTTTGCTTATACCAACTTCAATGAAATAATCACATTATCAATATCATATGAGCAATCATATTTAATCATGAACTCACATAAATTCTTTAGAAAGTACTCACTTTAACAATAATAACAATCAAAATACTCTCAACTTTCCTATAAAACTTTGTTTTAGTTTAGAATCAATCCTTAAAAGAAAGAAAACATATCATGATCTTTAAAACTCTAAAAAATTTGACCCTTTTTTTTTTCAAAAAAAAAAAAATTCCAGTTCCTAAAAAAAAACTCTATAGACTCATAAATCAATATTCCCCCCCACACTTAAATCTTACTTTGTCCTCAAAGTAAGTCTAGCATGCAAAGAAGAACAATAAAAAACTCAAAAATTAAATGGTAATACAAGTAAAGGAAGAAATACTCCCTCGTTTTTACATCCTTGGGTTGCCTCCCAAGTAGCGCTTTTGTTTAATGTCGTTAGCTCGACTGCTCCACCTTCCATCATCCAATCCCAAACCTCAACTTTTTTATCGGTCTCTCGAGTTCCTCATTCTCAAGATTTTTGCTCATGGCTATTTCTAGCTCATCTTTAAGAACTTGCTTTTCATCACCTTTTAATTTCCTCTTGGAAGTGCATAGTTCCCTTAAAAACTTGGCATCGCAAAGCACTTGATCATTAATTTCATCAAGGAGAGGAATATTAACTTCCATTTTCCTAAATGTCTTCAAGGTCTCCTTGTCTTGCTCTTCATTTGTAGCTCTTGCAAACCTACCAGGAAAAGGAAGAGGGTAAGTAAAAGCATTAAAAGGAATTTGTATATCACTTACCTCAGTTTTGAATTCCTTGATTTCAACATCCTCGTAGTGCTTTATAAAGTTGTCGAAATTCTCTCTCCCTTTTACATTGTGCATGTCAACAACTCCACCTTTAATATAGACATTAGATTCATCCTCCCTTTTTATAAAGTTGTCGACATCATCATGTGCACTTTCCTTGGATTCAATTGCCCTTTCACTTTTCAAGGTGATGTTAGTAACATTATCTCTTGGATTCTCCACGGGTTGAGAGGTCATAGCTTCAATGTTACTTATGGAATTCATTATTTGATTCACATGGTGATCAATATTCTTAATATAAACATCAGCCTCTTGTGACAATTGTAAAGTTTTAATCTCAAGAGTCTTAACAATATCTTCAAGAGACATACCTGATTCTAGAGGTGGAGGCATACCTGAGTCTTGAGGTGGAGCTTGATATGTATCTTGGAATGGCACATTGTAAACCTCATATTGATTCCCATAACTAAAATTAGAATGATCCCACCATCCTTGATTGTAGGTATTGTAGTGTGGTTCATAATTATAGTATGGTTCAAAAGCTTGCTCCATGGAGTCCTCTCACTTCTGGTCTTGGGAGGTAGTGGTGGTGGATGATGTGGTGCTTGTGGCACTACGCTTTGGGTTGCTTGTATATAGTCCCTAATCTTTTGAAGTTTGTGACTAGAATCCTTGTCAGAAAAGCAATCCCTGAAAAAGAAAAGAAAAGAAAAAAAATCAGATTTTAATTAAAATAATTAACTTAAACAAAAATTCAATCCCCGGCAACGGCGCCAAAATTTGATGAGTGTCGTCAGTCACCAAAAATAAAATTTCCTAACTCTACTATGTAGATAGCGGAGCAAGGGTCGAACCCACAGAGACTGAATTATTTAAATTAATTATTAAATTAAAAATCTAATTTCAGGATTTGGGGAAAGAAGAAGAAAATCTGGGGGGTTTTGTAAGCTATGTCTAAAATAAAGAAAACAAGAATTATTAAATATATAAAAAAACAAATAGCAAAAAGCTTCAGTTATGAGGCAATCAATCATTCTTGGATTTTGATGTTGATCATTGATTACAAAATATCACTGTCAATTAAATAGTCAACCGTAGCATAACAACAAGCTCTGTTACACCATCTTCCCTTACTGAGTCGTTAGTTAAAACAAGCTCTTTAACTAATCTCTAACTACTTAACCTACCTAGAACAAGCTCTCTAGATATAAGTTGTAGCAGCATTAACAACAAGAAAGATATGGGTTGACATTAGATAACAAACACATAAGCTCGGTTTATTTAATCTAAACCTTAATTCTCTTCCATCCCTAGTGATTAACCCCACAAGCAATTACGGACTTATGTTTTTAATCTGGCGGTAGATTATTTAGTTTAACTAAATAGTGTGCACCCTATCTAATCAAACAAACAATCATTATAATGTGCTCAGAGAATCTTGGATACTTAATCAACAATTATATAATAGGTTCAAGAATCTCACAACATGGTTTTCCAAAGAATATAATTAATTTACCTCATAACTGAATAAGAAAACTACTCACTAGACATATTCAAGATCATAAAATTCAAGTTTAATATCATAAAGAAGACAATTATCATGCAATAAACAATTAAACTATCAATCTTTAATAATATCAAACAAGAAATCTATAATCAAGATTATAATCTAGCAAGCAAGAACACACAAACAATATTAATTTAAATAAAGAAAACAAAATCAGAATTAAAAATAATAAAGAAATAAGCAAAATAATAAAAATAAAATTTCTATTAAATCTACTCTAAAACTAAACAAGAGAGAAAAGGGGGAAGAGAGGGATTTGAGGGATTTGAGGGATAAGAGGGATGTGAGGGATGTTGTTTATGAGAGCCTTGTGCTCTTTATATAGGCCTAAGGAAGAGTTTAAAAGACTTTCCTAAGCAATGTGGGATTCAGATAAGAGTTTACTTGGAAAACAAGTAATTTGACTAGTCAAACTCTTACCTTTATCTCATCATCTTTTTACAATTATTTTCTAAGTAAAATTCCTAAGGCCTATTTTTATTAATTAATTACAAATCTAAGACAAAATAAAATTAAGAAACTATCTTCTCTCAACAAAATCTGGTCTTGAACTTGCTTTGTTGGAATTTCTTCTCAATCTCGTTTTTCTGCCCAGAATTTCGTACTGATTTTGTCCAGACGTTTGACCCACCAAATGAACTCCAAATTTTGCGATCTTGGACATTCTGGAAACCTTGAGAAGTTCTCTACAACTTCCATGAAGGCCACTTCTTGAGATCAGGTCGTTAAATTGGTCAAAAATGTCAAGCTTTCAAGCTGGACAGAAAATACTGCACTTTGCTCTTTTTAACTTTTTTTTAATTCCAACTTTGATATTTAATACCTAAAACATAAAATAAACATTAGTAAGCTCTTTTAGGCATAAAACATCAATAAACAAAATATATTAGCACATATAAAATTCACAAAATATCATCATATCAGTATTTGGTTGTAAAAGAGATAATTTCTATCACCGCTCCGTCATTGAAGCTTCTCATTGTTCTGCTTGGTATATAACATGCTCATTAATTGAGTAAAATATGATTCTTTTTAAAAATTTAACATGCTCATTAATATATAATACATGTTTTTAAATATTTTATATATATTTTATTTTAATTTACTAACTAAAATTCTAAAAAATATTATTTTCTAGATTATAATAGGTAAAAATATGCTTTTAACTTTTTTTTTTATGTTAAAAAATGTAACATCTCAAATTCACTGTATAACATGATACTTACTTATAACTTACGCTTACTTATCGGTTGGGCTGTTTGTGATGCTTAACAAATTTCAATACTTTAATAAAATTTTGTACTCTTATTTCTCGTAAATCATATAGAATTATGAATTATTAAATTGTTTCCTTACTAATGTTTATACATTTCCTTCTATTTAAAGTAGTACTGTACCATTTTACTGAATATATAAAAGAATACAACATACCTTCGATATCAAATCTCGGGAAGGTAATTCTCTTAGTCCAAAATCAATAATCTGTGGAGTGAAAAATAAGGAGTGAGCGACAACGTGCTCAGTAAGGAAGGTGTATGCTACTTCATAAAGATAAAAACTATATCCCAAAACGACTTAATTGTCCTAACGATCAAAATCCATTAGGAAAAACAATGAATATAGTTAACATTAAACAGGATTCAATAGATCCTTTTAGTAAACAAAAATCAAATAGTTGAGACTAGGCAACAAACAAATTATGCTCTTATTGTTCCCTCAAGAACACAAGTCCGCTTTTGGGGTGCACCCGTACGCCTTCGCCCCTCACGGCTATCTCAGCTAGATCTATGGCTATAATCTATAGGTGGTCCTCGGGTCCACTTGCCAAGTGGCCTCGAGACCGCTGATGACTTGGCGGGTCCATCAGCCTCATAACTCATAATAAGGCATGAAACTAGGGGCCTAAAGTCTCAAAATCAGGTTATATCTCATGAAAAACCTTTAAGGAATTTATCTCACCCATATTATCATTTTCTCAAAATGATTTGATTTCCAAAAAGGTTTAGGCTTTCTGTTTACAAAACACCTTGAAAACCGTTCGAAATCTCAACATTTAACCTGCTCGCCCATGGTCAGCTCGCCCAATGTGGTGAACTAATGTTCGCCCGCCAACCATAATGTTGTAACGGCTTCGCGCTCGACGATTTTGAAAAAAACGTTTAAAAACAAAAATGGGAGTCGCCACCAATCTTTTTTGCTAGGTGTGATTGGTCACCTAAAATATTTATCTTTTTAACAAAATCTAAAAATTAATTAAGTTTTATTAAAAAGATAATCTTTTGGTCTGCGAAACAAAAATTGGGTTCGGGGGTACGGTTACGCGTGGGGAAGGATTAGCACCCCAACGACTCCCGTTAAAAAACGGTACCATAATAATCATGTGTTATCCTTTGATTTTAATGAAATGGGCTTGATTTGATATTTAAAAATAATTTCTATTTTTATTGCAATCAATTTTATTCTTTTGATTTTGAAACATTTAAACTTTATTTTTTATTTGAAATAAGTGAAAATCTTTTGTATTGAAAATTATTCCGAAGTACCCCAATACTCTGGTAGCATTTCGGATAATTTACTCACCTAGAGATTTTCTTAAGAATCACTACTTGTGAGTTCTATAGAATCTCATCATCGGAAGATTCACACTTGCTTCGAAAATTATTATGAATGCACATGATGCAAACAGGTAAAAAATGATGCAAGTGAATTTTTAATTTTTTATGTAAATATTTCTTTATTTATTTAAATAAAAATTTTTATTATTGAAAAATTGCACTAAGTATCCCAATACTCTGGTAACACTTAGTGAACTTCTCTTACCTAGGGATCAGTTAAGAAATCACTACTTGTGAGTTTCATAACATCCCATCATCGGAAGATTTGTTTACTTAAATTTAAATTTTATTATTTATTTCCTTTTCTTATTTTCTTTTTAAAAAACTCATTTAGTTTTATTTTTAATAAAAATTTAAATTGTTGAAAAATCATACTAAATATCCCAATACTCTGGTAACATTTAGTAGACTCTTCTCACCTAGGGATCAGTTAAGAAATCACTACTTGTGAGTTTCATAACATCCCATCATCGGAAGAATTTCATTTAATTATTAAAGTTCATTATTTATTTTTGTTTGTTTTTTTTATAAAAAATAAATTATTTATTTTCATTTTTAATAAAAATTTAAATTATTGAAAAATCATACTAAATATCCCAATACTCTGGTAACATTTAGTAAGACTTTTCTCACCTAGGGATCAGTCAAGAAATCACTACTTGTGAGTTTCATGACATCCCATCATCGGACAATTATTTAAATTTACTTTGAAACTAAATTTTCAATATTTAAATTTTGGGCAAAATATCTATTTACAAAATATGAGTACATTCCAAAAGTGTCCGTGAAAAAAATTAAAAAATCATGACATTTAATTAAAATAAATTACCGAAAATTACAAACAAGCAATTGATGATGAACGAAAGAAAGAAGCAAAAAATTGAGTAATTAAATTAGTCAGTAAACACATGTAAATAATAATGATTCTCAACAAATAACAATGAAGTAAACACATATAAATGAACTTCAAGAGTACTTATGACGTTGTCAAGTCAAACGGACAAGTGATGGAGTGAATTTATGATAAACTAAGTTTCCAAATAAAATAGATTAAAGAAAAGCAAAAGGCCCAAAAAAAAAAGGTTAAAGAAAAGTAAAGAAATCAACCTATCAAATATCAATGTTCTCCTTTCATTTCCGAACCGAATGCCCAACCCCCCATTTTTGCAGCAAACCATGCCTCGCTCCTACCGAGTCTGAGTCGCATAACCATCGACCTTCAATCTCCAGCCGCCAGTGGTCTACTGCTTCCTCTTCCTCTACTCGGCCTCGCAACCCTCTTTCCTTCTCTCTTTTTCCTTTACGAACGAAACAAGCTTAAACTTTCAAATAACTGAAAAACCAAAACTAATTTTCTGTTGCTTTCCCCCTTAGCATATCTTCTGTATATTTCTTTGATTTTTTGTTTTTTGCTCGTGTATTAGGGATTGTCGGTTTCAATATGTTGGATTGATTTTCTTTTTCTTTTGGGTATCAATGAAGGATGGGTTTGGGGCTGTCTTTTGGTGCTGTAAGGGCTTCGGGTGGCTATGTTGGCTTGAGGATTCGTGTAGAAGATAGTGGAGTTTGAACAAGGATGAGATGATAGAATTTGTTCTTTCTCAAGTTTGTAGGGGACTCAGCTAGTGTAGGCAAATGATGGTGTTTAAATTGCTGATTGTGAGATCGAATGTGATGGTTGGATCGTTCAATGAAGCAGGGGAGGTCTCTGTTCTTTTGTAAAAAAAACAGTGAAGAATTGTGTGAGGTGATTTTGGAGGTGGTTGGATGGTAGTTTTAAGACAGAGTGAGCTAGGAGTGGGTGACAGGAACCGGTGGTTTTGGATTCGGTGAGTGAAGGTCGAAGGAGGCAGTGGGGCTTGAAATGGTGCACGAGACGGGAGATGGTGGTTTGGTGAGAATGCTGGGACTCGGGTTGTTGGTGGTTTTGGGGTTTTGAGGGGCAGAGTGTCGGTGGTTGCTTGATGGGTTCTCGGTGGTGGGAATGATGCTGGTACTGAGTGTTGTAGAGAAAAAAAAGAAAGAGAGCTATGGCCGAACCCTTTCTCCCTGTGAAAAATGGTTTCCCTCCTATATAGAAGACAGATCATTTATTGGTTTGACAAGAAAGAAAAGAGCTGACATCGATAGTGGCTTGGAGAAAGGAAAAGAGAAAGCATGGGCCGCAGTCCTAGAGAAAAGAGAAAGTGAGTTTTGGGGTGAAGAGCTCTGAGAAGCTAATAAAAGTTGAACAAGATATGTGATGGCACCAGTTTATTTCTTTCCTCCTTTTTTTAATTTTTTCTAATGAATATTAAATTTACAAAAATTAAATTAAAAACAGAATCAAAAAATAAAGGTAAAAATAAAAATAACAAATATAGGTTATAACATAACTTAAATTGAATTTTTAAGTCCTTAAATCTAACAAAGTTTACATAACTCAACTTTTCAAAATTATTAAGCCCTGATAAAATTAGGTGTCTACACATAACACTTAAAACAAAAACAGTGGCTTACCCATAATAGCTCACCCGATGACCAGTTCGGCTGTTATGACATTTCACCTGGTCAACTCGCCCAGCTATAGCAATTCCATGGACAATTTGCCCATATTCAACTTGCCCCCAAAAAGGTTTCATATTTCTATTTTCAAAGATATTAAAATTAGTTCATTTTTCGATTAAGAAAATTTGGAAAAGTGAAACCTGTTCGCCATGGTCAGCTCACCCATTTGGCTTGCCTATGGTCAGTCATCAGTGCGGTGGACTAGTATTCGCCCGCCACTTAGCTTTTCAAAACAAAGCAACCTGGCTCACCCATAGCTTTTCAAAAGAACATAAAGGGGTTCGCCCAACTTGGCTCGCCCGCCTTTTATTTAAAATAGGGGTCGCCCGCCCCAAACAACATTAAAAGGGTTCTCCTACTTTGGCTTGCCCTAATTTCTCTTTAAAACAAGGACACTCGCCCAAGATCTCATAAAAAGGGTTCTTCACCCAAAACATCATAAAAGTTTTGGCTCGCCCGCCCTTACCAGTTCACCTAACAAACAACATAGGGGTCAGCTATCTTTGTAGCTCGCCCAAGTCAGAATAATTCATCAAACCAATGCATGTCAGAAACCAAAGTAATTTCTCAATAATTTTCATACAATTTTAACTCCACAGGACATGCATTCACTTCATATACTACTTCCTTACCTGGTATTACGAAGCCTTGCTTCCTGCTCGCCTTATCAATTCTCACTTCTCAGCTGCAAAGTAAATAGTAATACCATTAATATTTTCTTTTCGAGTTATTTCCTAAAATGATTACTGTTTTTCCTTTCAATTATTTGTGACACTTAGGCGAGATTTGAGACAGATCTACAGCTCGCCATTAGTTAATGGCTTATTCATGGGAGTTCGCCCAACTATCCAACTCGCCATGCTCATGAATTTCAGTTCGCCATTTGTGGCTTTGATTCAGAGATGGACTCACCAATGAATTAGATTAACACTTGGCGACCTCTTTATTTCTTACTCGCCTCATTGGCGATCACTAACATTCCAAATGGGCGATAACAATTAGTCGCCATTCTCGTCTTTTTGGGCGATCTTTGATCCTCGCCCTTTTTTTTTTAACTATCATCAATTACATTCAATTTGGGCGATCATCGCCCTCGCCCATTCGGGCGATCAGTTTGATTATCCACAATGTTGGTGAACAGGTATATCACCGCTTCATGTATATCTTTGAACTCGCCTCTTCCTTTGGGCAAGTACCCAATTCCTTGCTCGCCCATTTGGCAAGCAATTGAGTAATCACTTCGCCCCTCTTGTTGCCTTAGATATTCTAACCAAAATGAGCTAAAATAAGGCTATATCTATGTTTATTACGTTGTAAAACATAGACATCTACCATTGAACATCTAGCAAACCATAAAAATATAGAACTCACCTTAACTGAGTTGCACTTTGAGAAACATAGTGTTTTTCTGCCTCACTTAGCTTTACTTTGTTTGTTCCTTAGCTCTTCAACAATGGAGGAAAGGTTTGGCTAACTAAAAATGAAGTTTTCATGGCTCATGTACGTGAGGAATGGAAGAACCAAGACTTTGAGTTTGCAGTACACATACTGGACGAGAAGCATCAGAGGTTTTTTTCTTGAAGAAGAATGTTGCATAAGTTTATTTTCCCATGAATTCCTTCTTATATAACCACTCAAATCCTCTCAAAATCTACCACCTGTTCTTATCCCGTTTTCTTTCATCATTTCATGCATTAAAAACCAAAGTAAACTGCAGCAAAAAGAACGGTGGTGAAGTCCTTATTGAAATCCGTTTTTTGACTAACTTCAATTTGCCATTTATTGCCTAGCTCAATTTGTCAGGAGAAGCAAAGTGGCGTGAAGTCCACTATAGCCCCTTTCCGTGACTTTTCTCTCTTCTTTTTATCATTTCTTCTCCTCGCCACATCCATTCAACGGTAATTGGTTTTCATTTCATTTGTTCATCACTTCATTTAATGCTTTCACACTTCAACCAATAGGGTTTCTTTTATACATGATCTTCATTTTATTTCATTTGCATTCTTTTCAACCGAATGCTTCCTATACATCTCTTAAATATTCAATCCTAATTCATATACACCATATTGTAAATCATAACTTAAAATGAAAAGTGGAAATTCACATTCAATATTTCTTAAATTTCGATAAAAGAATTTATTTCCACTACCAATCATGTACAAATATGGTATATAGTATAATAAAATTTGGGTCTTACAAAAAATCATTAAAATTACATTTTTAGCTACTTCAATTAGATTGAATTTGAATTGTGTCTAACTCAATTTCACAATAAAACATATATCAATGTATAGTATCAATTTACTTATGAATCGATAGATTTTGTTTTGTTGATTCAGTTAATTTTATTATTGAAATCATATAACTTAAAATTGGTGATAAAGCTAGAACCAAGGTTGCCACGATTTCGGTCTCATTGTTAAACGCGTTTGCTTGCTCTGTGGCTGTCACGTTTCGCCTGTTGCATATTAAAAGCGGTTCATGTGTGCCATTTACAAGCTGAACCTTTCTCCTGTTGCCTTCCTCGCTTGGTTTTGCATGAGATTTCGATTTTTCTTTTTTCCTTTCATGGCATTTTACCTTTGATCGGTGGTACCTTTTTCTTAGGCTTGCGGATTGCAAGTAGAATGTTCATTATATTCTCTTCGTTGTTTTTGTTTCGTTCCATTGTGGAGCGTTTTGTTGGCTCGTCTTTAGTTTAATTGTGTGTGTCTTACATTGTCATTTTTGTTTTCCTGGACATTGATTGGGTTGTGTTCCCTAGGTTGGCTGATGGGTTTTGGGTTCCACCTGTGCATCGATTGATGGGTTACTGCTTCTTTGTTCTTTAATCCGTTTGGCTTGGTCTGTGGTTGTTACTTGTCACCGTTTTTTGTCCAGTTAATCAGCCATCATGGCTACCTATTCTCTCATGTACTTTTGCCATCATTTTGTCCAAAGGAAAATTTGCTTGGCTGCTCTTTGGTTCCTTACTTTTTGTCTTGCCTTCGTTTTTTGCTTCATCCCTATTATTTGCTGCCTTTTTTGGCTCATTCATCTTACCTGTGCTTTCGCAACAATTTTTTTTTGCATTTGTTGCTTGAAAGGATCCGGTCTTGGCCGCCTGTTGTCCATGCCTCTTCTCTCCTACGTTTTGCACTGCTGGTGCGTTTTCGCGCTTTTGTGCTATAGTTCCTTTACTTTCCCTTATACGTTTTGCTTTTGTTTTTCCCCCTTTTGCAGGTCGTTTTCCTTTATTTTCCCAAGTTGTTTTTCTCCCATGGTGCCTGTAACTTTTTTCTGAAGTTCTTTTTTAAGCTATCCTATCTCTAGTGTGCTCTTCCACCGTTCTGGTAAGCTTGTTGTGACCCGCGACCTCTACTTTTAATCAAATAACAATTAAATATCAACTAACTTTTTCTTTTCTTTCACATAAGGGGCGATTAGGCAGTTTGTCAATGTCATCCTTTCTTCTTCTTATACTTCATACGTTATCACTCGTGACATGATATAAAGGTTTCACATGAAAGGTATTTTTCATTTATATATACAATTAAGCCAAATACATCAGGATCTCACATAACTTACATATCCTATATCCCCAAACGATCTCATATATATTACTGTAGCACTGTACTGTACAATAGTCTGAAGTACATAACACATGAGCATCCCTTCAACAATTATTGGGAAGCGTATCTCGAAGGTGCACTATAAGATTTCAAAAGTGAGCTCCTCTATCTGGAGCGGGAATCACTTCAAATAATTTGTATGAAAAATAATTGTAAAGGAGTGAGTTTACGCTCAATAAGAAACATATGTAAAAGAACGTACTATGCCACTGTATGCAGTTTTCCTGCTTGGCTCTATAATGTCATGAAAAATCATTATAAAGCACATCTCATATAATTTCTTCAAATATCATATACACATAAAATCAAATAAGTCAAATACTTTCAATTTCTTTTAATTCAATTGAAATCACATATTCAAATACAAATAACTTCAAATGCAAATAGCCTCACATACTTTCAGATATATGGGAGACGATTAACTTCCAATAGAATCATGAACCAAATAAATCTCATAAGGGATACCACAAATATATCCCGTAAGGGATAATCCCGAGAGATGTCAAATAAGTGGCGTACCCACATATAGGCCAGGGATCCTCCCCAAAGCCAAATACACATAAGAGACATATGGCCATTGTCTATAAACCACAGTGAACACTATTCAGGTGACATCTGTGGCACTGAGGACCAGACTAAGGTTCCTTAGCCAAGTACAAATACACATAATATGCATGATCACTAAAGGAGTCCACGGTCTCCAATACATTTATCATATAACTTTTTGCAAATACAAATATGCTCGTATAAACAGGGCTTGAGAACCTCTTTTTCAAATAAGGCAGTTGACTGGTCTTTATGGCAGTCAGCTGCTATGACATAAATCGCTTTATTGAATTTCTTTTCTTTTTAAAATTCAAATATTTCTTTTTTTTTTCGAAAAACTAATAGGGCAGTCGACTGGTTCGTAAACAAAAAGTTTTTTGAGAAAATGTAGTCGACTGGCTCATTAGTAGTCGACTAGTTTCACAAACAGAATACTTCTGAAAACAGGGCAGTTGACTGGCTCCATAGGCAGTCGGCTGGTTTTGAAATAGAATGCTTTTTGAAGAAAATGCAGTCGACTGGCTCCTTAGCAATCGACTGGTACGAAACAGAGTGTATTCTGAAAAAATAGCAGTCGACTGCTATATAGGGCAGTTGACTGGTTTGAGTCGACGTCGAAAAAATTCACGCTTCGGCTGTCTCTAGGCAGTCGGCTGCCCCTAGCCAAATTGTTACTAGGAGTAAAACGGAGAATTTAAATCTCCTACACTTAAAACAACTCTTATTTCAAACCAAATATGCAACCAAAACGAACATAGTCTCCCTACGTCCATTACACATATTCCTTACCTTAATTAACTTTGAATTGCTTGGTTGCAATTCAACACCTTTCCTTTCGATTCTTCAAATCTGCGAACATTTTAATAATTCAAACCTTTAAGAAACCTTTACAAATATGCTATACCAACTCCAAACAATGGACATAATCAAACGAAATCAATTTCTTTTTCTTACCTTTGTTATTCACCAAAATAACAGCAATTTAGATCTCTTTAATCACTTGGATTCAGTCTTCCAAATTCCAGGTATACCTTTAGCTAGTGACAAGGAGCGATTTTTTTTAAGTGAGCTTAATGATTCGATGACAGGATATGTGTGTTTGTCTAGGTGAGTGAAATGGAAACTTGGAGAATTTGAGAGAAGAAACAAGATGGCTGCCGGCCTTGGGAGGGAGATGAAGATGACTCATCAACATCTCATTAATTCTCATTTAATGCATCTTCATCCTATTTACATTTCAGCCATTAACCTTTTTAACTCTTGACCATTTAACCACCAATTCCTTTTATTCCATCTATGTCCCATATATCATCCATACTTTATAATTTCATATTTATTTAATTCTTCTAAGTTGAAATACTATACAAATAAGGGGAAAATTATAGGAAATTGGGGATTTCACAAAGCTGTTTCCTACTCTTCTGATTATGCTGTAGTTCACTTATTTTGCCTTGCTTTCTTTCCTTAACAGTATCCGATCTGATTTTTTGTTTCATTGACCATTTTCCTACCTTTGCTTTTATATTTGTTTTGGTGGTTTCTCTGTTTATGTATTTAATGTTTTGTTGTATTTATTAGTCTCCAATTTTTTAGTGTGATTTTTTTCTTTTACTTATTGGTTTTTGTTATGTTTTGGCATTTAAGAGAGTTTTGTCTTCCCTCAGGTTACTTACAATAATTCTATGTTGTTTCTTGAGGATGTTTATTTTGTGTCTTCAGTGTCTTGGATGAGTGTTCTATTAATTGTGTTTATTGCTTTCTTGCACCTTTTTCCCTTTGTCTCTCTTCATCTTTTGGTTCTCTTTAGGTTCTTCTATGTTGTGCTTATATTTTTCTGTGTCTTGCGCTATTGCTGCTTGTAATCTTACATTGTGAATTTTGGCAAAGTTCCTTTTTTTTTTTTGGGTTTTGTCTCAGTTTCTTGCTTCCATTCTTGAACTGTTCATGCTCGATGTAGCCCTATGTCTATGCCTGCTTTTTCCTTTTCATTGTCCGTGCTTTGGTTGTATCCCGCTTATTTGGAATTTTATATGTCTCTATTTTATTCAAAACTCCGTTGGCTATCTTTAGACACTCTAACTGTTTTTCTTCGTGTAGGTTGTCCTGGTCGATTGCTTGCTTTTTGGTGCGCAGCTAAGTTTTCAGTTGTTCCTTCTTTCTGGGTAGTATATGCTTGCTGCTGCTCTGCTCTTTTCCTCTTTTATGCCCGACTTTTTTGTTCTCTGCCTATTTTTTCCCCTTTGTCCTGTTTTTTCTTGTGCTTTTCTTTTCTTTGTTATGTGCTCTTTCTGTTCTCGGTTTAGATCCGTTGATGTTCTAGGCATTGCTTTTGTTGGGCCAGTTATGTTTGGGTTGTTTTTATTTCTCTGATGCATTTTTATTAGTTACATGGCATGTATCAAGGATGATGCAACTTTTCATTTCTTTATCGCTTGATGTTTGTTGGTCGAGCTGTTAATCTTGATTTTTGTCTCAAGGTTTGGCTTTGTGTGTGAAAATTTTTTGTCCCTGATTTATTTGGCTTTTATTTTTTTGACGTTCATGGAGCCTTTTTTGTTTTACATAGTGTTTTGTGTTGTCTTGCTTTCTATTGTTCCTTTTGTTTAGCATTGTCTCTCACTTCCTCTTTCCTATTTGTGAGGACGTATTTCAACAACCTAGATTTTATGTTGGTTCTCACATATTATCCTTTCATGCTATTTTAGCTTCAGGTTTTTCCCATCAAGCCCCTTCAATTGAGTTGATGTTACAAAGGCAAGATGCTTGATGTTACATTATGGGTGTAACAACTGCAAATTATTTATTTTGGTGGACTAAACAATGTAAT
Source organism: Heritiera littoralis (assembly GCA_031772115.1). Taxonomy (NCBI): domain Eukaryota; kingdom Viridiplantae; phylum Streptophyta; class Magnoliopsida; order Malvales; family Malvaceae; genus Heritiera; species Heritiera littoralis. Next base: position 5,514,401 of record JAPDPK010000010.1, on the reverse strand, counting down.
TTGAAGACAAATTTGTATATTGAGAATTTAACCTGAAGCTATAATGATTAAGAATGTAAATTGATAATGAGCATGGCAAGGAATCATTAAATTGAACTTATGAGAAATCATGGAAAATTAAGATTATGGAAATTATAGTTGGAGGTTTGAAGATGAGGATCATGAAGGAAAATTAATAATCTATTAGTTGGAGTAAAATGCTAATAGATGATACATGAATTATTTAATTTGTGGATGAAAAATTTTGGAAATTAAATAATATTAAGAAATATTAAGAACTTTGGGATTAAAGTGGTAATAGATAATATAAATTAATAAGTATAGAAAATGTGAAATGTTGGTGAAACAAATGATATATATAGTAAGAAAATGTAAATAACTTGGAATATATTTATTGAATGTTAATATGGGGTTAAATAAATAAATAAATAAATAACTAAAGAAATAAAATATAGGTAGAAATTAGCATGAAGCTTCTCGAGGAAGCTTGGTAATAGTTACCTAACCCCACTATTCTCTTCCCTACCCGTCACCTAGACCATTCTCATTACCGTCCATCATCAGCATCATCATCCTAACAACAACCACTTTAAATCTTTCCCTTTAGTTTTCTGTTGTACCGAGAATCTTGCCATTTTCATTTTCACGGTTTGTTTGCAACTTGATTCCATTGAGTATCAACAAATAAAGTTCAAGGAGAGTGATAGCTGGGACAAGAGTAAATTTAGGGTTGGTGACAGATCATTTCGAGAACCAAAACAGGGGAGAAAAGTTCAGTTAAGGCTGTCATTTTGGGGTGCTGGATATACAGTTGGTTTTGAGGGAAGCAATATGAGTGTGAAGACTGAATTTAAAGAGGAAGTGGAGAGCTGATCAGGCGCTGAAGTGAGGAACAGTAGAGAGTTATGAAAACTGACAGAAGAAAGGAAGAAGAAAGGAAAAAGAAAGGAAAGATGGGAAAAAGGGAAGTAATGGCGGGGAATTTCAACAAGACAAAAGAAGAAAGGTGAACTATACCGATTTAGGGGGTAGAAGGAGGACTATAAAGGGTAGCTTTTAGGGCTGAAAATGTGAGGTTCAAGTGGCTGGGTTTAAGATGATCAAGTACTGGTGTTGGCTGCATTTTGGGCAGTTGATTCAATCTCATAAGGGCTATATTTCAGGCTATTCAAGGTAGCTGAATGAGGTGGCATACGTGGGAGTTTAAGTGCCTTTTAAAAACGCTATTTTGAGACATTGAGACTAGGAAAATACAAAGGCTTTTGCTGCTGTTTGAGTGGCATTTTAAGGTTATAAGGTGCTATTTTGATGGCAGTAGGCAAGAGCAACAGGGGCTACTCTCTTGCGGGTTCAGGAGCTACATTTGGCTGTTGTACAGGATGATAATCGACAAGGCTAAAGAATGATTTTCTTAAGTTGGTTAAGGGCAGCACACAGTGGAAAGGAAAGGCTGAAATAAGGGCATAAGAGTGCTAATTGTACGTGTAAAACAAGGACGCCAAAGTGGCATTCTCGGCTGGGTTTTGGCTACCATTAAGTGGCGTTCAAACATGGTTCCAATAGCCTTGGAAGATTGCAAATGAGTAAAATGAAAAAGATGGGGTCGGTTTTGAAGGTAAGGGTTATGTTTAAGCAATATAATTGTATAATTGTGTTTATGCAATTATATATATATATGTTTGGATTATGCATGATTTAAATTAAGCTTAAGTTAGCAAATAAATTCAAGAAATAAACAATGATGATTTAAAGCCTAAGAATATATATGTGAACATACACGATATTGAGATAATGAGAATGAAAGTTGTGTGTTCATGTAAGTAGGTGTGACGATTACAAGGATGATATTGCAAATATATATATACATGGCTTAAGTGAAACATAATGGCACTAGTATGACACACATTTGTGTGGATACATAAATACATATATATATATATATATGTGATTATATGCCATGTGTGTATAATAAAGGACGAATTTTAATACTGGATTTAAATTGGATATAAATATAAAGCATATGTATATGCTACAATGTATATAAGTGGATATGATCAATAGTTGATTGATAAGAAAATTATGGATACTAAGGAGCAGATGATATCAAAATAATTATATAGGAATTATGTTGGGAAAATATTAAGGGGAATTTTAAAAGATCTTTAAGACTTATAATAATATGTGAGGTAATTTTGAACATTAAACTATTTTAAATGATTTGTTTTGCAGTCTAAGCATGAGTTGGTAATCGAAAACATAAACGCTCAAGTACTGGATATTGATTGATGACTGTTTGATTTTGGTTACAATTGTGATTGATTGAGATAAGAGATATATACTAGAACGTAAGGGATACTGAATGCAATTTTAAAATCAATTGCCTTGTGGTTTTATAAACTGTATTTTCTTGTAGGGGGTTTTAAGAAATATAAGCTGTTATGCTGCCGGATTTTTTTATGAAAATAATAATTTTGGTGATTTAAGCTTAACTTAAGCAACCATTTGAAAATGGCAAAGTATCCGACAAACTTATTTTGAAAACGGTTAAACCTTATGATTTTGATTCGCTTATAAGACTTTTAGCTGAGATATTAATCTCATGGAAATTATCAACCAATGATATTGGTTTGAAAATATTATGAGCACATATGATTTATTGCTTTTGAAAGAAATATATATAAGAAACAGATACCGAATTTCTATATGCAATTTCAAAATATTTATTTAAAACTCGAATACCGTAATTCATACAATTTGAAAATCAAATCATGCTTATGTAATGCATCAGAAAGCATTTCATTTAAACCAAAACATAAACAATTGAATTCCAAACATAACTCAAAATATACGTGCCTATCACATTTAGTTTCAATACGGGTCGTCAAATCAAATTCTTATTAGTTTCAGAATCCAAGTGTCATTCATTCAAAACTCATATACGAAGATAAGCACGAAAAAGCATATGCATACTAAGCTGGAGACATAACGACTAAGTAACAATCAAGCAGTTCAAATTGACATATGGCCATAGTCCAGAGGGGTCCATAGTGAGCACTAATCAGGTGTCAACTGTGCTCGCTGTGGACTGGATCAAAGTCACACAGTAATAGAAACTCTACTGTAGATTGGATCAGGATCATACAGTAGCCCAAAACATTACCTACTATGGACTGGATTAGGGTCTCACAGTCCAAAACATTACTGCAGTGATTGTTAATCATGTCTCAAAACATTTCCATACATATAGTTCCTACTACGGACTGATTCAAGGCCACACACATTAGTCCGAATATAAATACCTAATGCGGACAGAATCAAGGTCACACACAGTAGTTTCAAAACAATACTATACTGACTTTAGTTAGTCATGTCTCAAAACATATATATTTTCAAAATTCATAATAGTATTTTTCGAGCTTTAGGAAAGTTCATAGTGCTCGATAGAACTACAATAGGCTGCATTTGCTCATGCCTTTGACAATCAAGACACTCTTTTCTCAAGGACAAATGTTGTTGTGGTCTTTGCTGGGATGATAGTGTGTAAATTCTTAGGTAATCAAAACCGAGATTCTTTGTTATATTCATCGATTATAAATTTGGAACAATGTTTCTTACTTTTTTCCTCTCTCTTGATATGCATGCCTGCTCTATCAAGCTCCTCAGGCATAAAATTTTACCTAGATCCTGATATACCTAAAGCTAAACTCTTGAGAGACAGGTGTTTACTTCTTTGTAATTTGAATAATCTGACTGTGAACTTTGTTGTCACCATTTTGATCCTTCTTTTTTATCTTTTCCCTCGCTGCCAAATATGCTGATCAACGGGTTCCTATGTATCAAATGGATGAACAACTGTGACCAAGACGAGAAGGAGCAAATGACATTCTTGAAAACAGAATATCGATTTCTCAACTCCTCAAAATCGATGTCTCACGCTTGAAGGTTTTGCTTGCAAAATCTTCATGCGAAACAATTTATTATCTCATTTTGTCCACTGTTTGCATCTGCTATGTATTTTCTAATACTATTTGAATGTTGATGCTTTCTCCAGGGAGTCTTCTTTACATGTAAAGCAGGAGTTTCTGCCATTGATCTTTCTGAAGGATGGTTCTACAGCATTTGCAATATATACAACAGAGGTCTTAAGCTAGTCGAAAACAAGTTGTGTTGTACTTACCAGAACTATGGCGAGTAAAACCTAAAACTATTGTCAGATACATAGTCCTACTCATTAACTACCTTGATACTTTATACTAATTTATTCTTGATAAACAATTTTCTTAAGTTCTTCTGATTTTATTGTGTTTGTGTCATTTGTAAACAACCAGGTTCAAGCTTCTGATAAATGTTGAAGACAAAACTAGCGAAAGAGATTTTTTGGTCTTTCGTAGATCCGCAGAGCAACTCATTCAGATGCCTATCAAGGACATCGCCAAGGAACAACAACTTGACCGAGAATTCTTGCCCAAATCTGTTAAACAATTGGTGAATCAAGAAAGAATTTTCAAGGTTACCCTTTGCAAGACAATCCTTCGATTCTGGTGTGCCAGCGTTCACTGTTGCCAGGACTTTCTTGATTGAAACTCATAGTCCTCAGCTTGTTACCGAGCCAAGCACTTGACCTGTCTAGGGTTCTGCTAGATAGGTAGCACCAAAAAAAGGCCTGCTGATAAACAAATTGAACAAACTGCAGAATCTATTCCTGTATCACCTTTGGATCTTTTCTCTTTCGAATCCCTAACACCGAAAAAACGGAATCAGGTTTGCTCCTTGCATTCATTTTTACACTTCTCCTTTTTGCAATCATAGATCTATTCTATCACCCCTCTCTAACAAAATGCTTTCCTTTGATTATTACCTTGCTGCCTCTGCAGAATTCAGGAACCAAGCAAGCAAACTATTCGAGTTCACCATGCTGCTCGACCCAATTGAGCAAAAAGAAAACTATTTAGGTGCACCTCTCACAGAATTTTTTTAAGTCAAACAAATATTTAACTCCACTTCTCCCCTTCTTGATATAAAGCTCATTTCTACAACTATTTCATACCCCTTCAAATCTTGTAGTAATGAAAGGAAAAAACAAGCTGCAATCTTTGCCCAACAACTTGAAGAAGAAGATTTTCCTGATGATCTCCTGTTGAAGACATTGAAATCTAGGTATTATCCTTGCTCCTCTACTCGAATATTACTTTCTATCCATCCCTTACATTTGCTTTGCACATCAAGCAATTTTCCCATGCATTCTTGCATCCACTTCAAGAAGTCTTTTTAGGAAAACTCTCCATGGATTTTTTTTTATATCTCCTAGAAGTTAAATTTCTCCAAACAATAGCAGGGAAAAGAAACCTTTAACTTTTGCCCAGTACTTCACTTTTTAAGTATGATTTGTTCTTAAATCAAACCTATTTATCATACACCTTTTGCTCAACTTTAATACTTTTTGGTTTGTTTTCTTACATGAGCAAAGTTTCACACTTCTAGCTTTGTGCTTAATTCTATTTATCCCCCACAATTCTGATCAAACAAAATGTTTTCTATAAGTTGTCCTATTATCGATCCATCTTTACAAATTTCATTTCCCGTTGCTTAACCTTTCTCTTTTTCTCTTGATTCTATGGTGTCATAACGTATTAAGTTTTGGAGAAAACCTAATAGCTAGACACAAAATCTATGGAGTCACCACCAACCATTCTACTAGGTGTGATTGGTCACCTATTTAAACTATGGATAAGGACTGGTCTACATCTCAAATTTAGGGTTCGGAAGTACGGTTACGTGTGAGGAAGGATTAGCACCCTCACAACGCCCATCCTAAAATGATACCAACTAGCTTTAGGTTATCTCAAAATTGCCTTAGTTAATCTTAAGTTCAATAATTTAATATTGGAAAATATTTCTAAGCATCCTCCATTAAGCTGGTGGAATAGCTTAAAAAATTCTCCTCACCTCAAGAGTATTCAAGTAGTACTATATGACTTGCTTGAAGAGGCTCTGTCGTCGGATTCATTTTAACGTTTTATGAAAACTTCTAATTTTGACTCCTATCTAATTCGTTCTTGCTATCTTATCATTTTTATTACTTCTATTGTTTTCTATTATTTTATTATTTCATTAGATTTTATTACTATTTATTATTGTTATTTTATTATTATAGTGAACACGAATTATTAAAATTTTTATCTTCTTAATTAATTACTTTAGTTTTTAATTTTAATTTAATAATGTTTTTAGATAAAAATCACCTATTTTATAATTTTAAAAGATGAATAAAAATCACTTATTATTGAAAACTATCTCTAGGCCATCCATTAAGCTGGTGAGGCCTTGAAAATAATCTTCTCACCTAGAAAATTTCAAGAAAATCACTTATGCGTAATTCTCTCGATATTTCATCGTTTGAGTAATTCATATTCACCTTCATTATAATTTTCATATCTAATTTTTATTCATTCCATTCCTTATTTTGTTACTCATTATTATTTCTATTATCATGGATTATTAATTATCGTTTCTAATTAATCTTGTTCTAATTCAATGACAAATCTACTAATTATTCATATTTTAATTTTAGAAAAAATGAATATAAATTACTTTTTATTGAAGACCCTATTTAGACCTTCCATTAAGCTAGTGAGGCCTTGAATAGAACTTTCTCATCTAGAAATCTTTAAGAAAATTACTTAAGCGTAATCCTCTTAATATTTCATCATCGAAGCAAATTATATTCATTTTCATTATTATTTTAATATCCAACTCTAGTTATTTTATTTATTTCCTTCATTATTTTATTGTTTGCTATTATTATAATCATTAACATCTTTTCTAATTTTGTAAATAATTATTTTTATTGTTATTTTATGATAAACTTATTTTATTTTATTTTATTTTTTTAAAAAATGAATATGAATTATTTGTTATCAAAAATCCTATTTAGACCCTCCATTAAGCTGGTGAGGCCTTGGATAGAATTTTTTCACCTCAAGATCCCTAAAAGTACCACTTGAGCGTAGTCCCTTTAAGAGTTCCCTCGTCGGAATAACTCATATTTATTATATTTAAAATGTTTATTATTGTATTCTTCTAAGGCATTGCAATTCTAAATTACTTCAGTCATACACTAAATTGAGCATATCATATAAATTTTATTCGAAAAAGTAAAGAAATCATACCAATTATATTGAATCATGCTAATTAAATTAATCGTACTAATTAAATTCAACTACACAATCAAGCCAATAAAAACAAATTATATCAATCTAAATACACAAACCACATTACACCAATTAGATCTTACAAATATTCATTAAATTATACTATTCACATATCCAGTTAAATCTATTAACCTACTGTTATTGAGTTTAATCAAATTAATTATTTAAATCACATTATCACATAAAAATTTTTAGTTGAATTATAGTATTAATTATAAATACAAAAAAACATCAAACAAAATAAATAATAATAATATTTAAAAAAAATCATCGGAAAATAGAGAGGAAGAAACCTGCGATTCGGGTCGGGTCGGATGCAGGTAGCACGCGGGTCCAGACGCGGGTTGTGGCTGCTCGAAACGACGTCGTTCCGGGATAGGTATTTAAACCCTATTTCCGAGTTTTTCGGTCGAATTTCCACATCCCAGAAAAGAAGAGAAAAAAAAAGTTTCAAATTCTCTCGACTCCAATGAATTCCGGTGGCCGGAAACTTCAAACGGTCACCAGAAAGCTCAAAATCTCCAGATCCCAGCAATCTTCTTCACTGTGCACCACCGTAGTCACCAGATCTACGTCTATACACGCCCAAAAATCCTCGCCGACACTCCCAAACGCCAGATCTATAGATCCCGATTACTCAAACCCCTTCAGAAATCCACAGATCTAACTCCTAAAAAATCGAAACCCTACACTGCCTCCACTCAAAAACCCTCGACTATCCCCCCTCTGTTTGTTTTGTTGTTTCTGTGGTTCTGGTTGTTTTTTGGTTGTGGTCACCGTTGTTTGTGGTTGTGGTCACTGTTGTCTGTGGTTGTGGTCACTGTTGTCTTCCCCTTTTTTTGTGTAACTGTCCCCTTTAATAAAAATCAGATCTGAGTATTTTGGAAAGTCAGAAATCAGATCTCAGATCTGATTCTGATTTAACTTTTCGAAATCGAATCTCAGATCCGATTGTGATTGTGCTTTTAATGTCATGATTTTATTTTCTTTGATTTCCTTGCAGATTTTGAAGACAAGGCATTTCCTTTTTCGTGTCTGGCGGCCATTAGGGTTTGGATTTCATTTTGGGGTCACGGCTTGGTTAGGGTTTGGTGTGGTTTGGATTAGGGTTTGGTTTGGGGTTAGGGGTTTGGTTTGGGGTTAGGGGTTTGGTTTGGGGGTTTGGGGTTTGGTTTGGTTTAGGGTTTGGGGGTTTGGGGGTTTGGGGTTTTGTTTGGTTTAAGGTTTGGTTTGGGGTTAGGGGTTCGATTTGGGGTTAGGGGTTTGGGTCTCGGTGAGGGTTTGGGTTTAGGGTTTCGTGGACTGGGTTTCTTTTTACATTTTTTTGTTTTTTTTTTTCAGAAAGAATAAAAAAAAGGAAAGATAAGAAAAGAAAAGATAAAACAAAATAAAATAAAAGTAAAAATAATAATAGAAAAAAAATAATAATAAAAAAATAAAAAAAGATAATATAATAAAAATAAAAAGTAAAATAAAGTAAAAATAAATAAAATAATAATAATAAAAAAAATAAAAAAACTAAAAAATAAAAATAAAAAAAGTAAAAAATAAAAATAAAAATAAAAAATAAAATAAAATAAAAAAGTAAATAAATAAAAATAACAAAATAAAATTAATTATTCAAACGTGGGTTTATTCCACCTTCAGTTTTTAGAATTCACGTCAAGTGACTCGAGATTCACAATTCTGTACTGCTCAGCTCCGGACAAAAATTGGTGTCTACAGTTGCCCCTCTTTGCACATTACTGAGCATCAGGAATAGGGCAAAGACTTTAGACACCGATTTTGTCCCTTCCGTGAAGAATAACCCTCCAAACATCGAGACTTTTAGAACTTCAAATTTTCTCATCTTCAATATGCTTCTTTGACTAGGAAGACCCTGAAACTCTAAATTTTCTCATCTCTTAAATGCTCCTTCGACTAGGAAGGCCCTGAAACTTTAAATTTTCTCATCTCTTAAATGCTCCTTCGACTAGGAAGGCTCTGAAACTTTAAATTTTCTCATCTCGTAAATGCTCCTTCGACTAGGAAGGCCCTGAAACTTTAAATTTCTCATCTCTTAAATGCTCCTTCGAATAGGAAGGCCCTGAAACTTTAAAATTTCTCATCTTTAAAAATGTCTTTTTTCTTGAAATGAATGGGATGTATGCTAAAAATAATTTCATTATAATTGTGACAACAAAGGCTCAAAACCCTCTTTTTTTTTGGACCAATCTTGTCTTTAAATCAGTTAGCGACTTTCTCATATCATCACCTTCAATCTTCATTCTTCCCCCCCCCCCCTCCCCCTTTTTTTTTGTTTCTAAGCAGCTGGTGTATTCGACTTAGTTTACCAATCTTCTGATATTCCATTATATTTCTGTCCCTCTTCTTTCCATTTTTTTTTTAAGCAATGCAATTATCTTTTTCTCTCATTTTTTATTTATATATATATTTGCCAATCATCTATTAATTACCATCATAATAATATGACTAACATAATGCAAATTTCGATTTTCCCAATCAAGGTAAGAAGGTAAATGGAAGTAGATACGAGATAAGTCTAGAAGAGAGGTTATTTTATTTCAAACATCAAGCCAATTTGAACAGGGGAATATTACAAGGAATAATTGCATTGATGAAACAATCAAATATCTCAACAATCAACATTCTGACAATTTTGATCAAATTAATTCAAATTTCTCTTTTGAAAAGCCTACTCCATCAGTTTATCTAATAATGCAGAGCCCTTCGGACTAAGCCTTTCCTTTGATATCACAAAATTTCCAATGTTGATCTTTCCTCTACACTTAAGCTGCCTTTTCAGGTTTTCAACCCAAGTGTCTCCCCATTGATTTAAACCGCCCTTTACAGGTTTTCGATTTAAATCCTCCTTTTTATTTCTTTTTTTTTTTTGCTTTTTTTTGTTTTTTTTACATCTCCTCGTATAATCAATGTAAACTGAACTCATCAAAGACTCTTCTAATGCATCTCCTCATACCTAAGTCGCCTTTTCAGGTTTTCAACTTAGGTATCCCCCATTGACTTAAAACCGCCCTTTTCGGGTTTTCGGTTTGAATCCTCCTCCTTTTTTTTTTAGGCATAATACTTCTTCACAGCATCGGAATTGATGGGATTTGGCAAGTCCTCACCATCCATATTTGCCAATATTAATGCCCCACTAGAGAAAGATCTCTTCACTACATATGGTCCTTCCCAATTTGGCGCCCATTTTCCCCTCCTATCCTGTTGATTTGGGAGGATCTTCTTCAAAACCAGATCCCCTTCTCGGAATTTCCTAGGTCGGACTTTCTTATCATGTGCTTTCATCATTCTCCTTTGGTACAACTGGCCATGGCATAATGCTACAAGCCTTTTCTCGTCAATAAGATTCAATTGCTCATAGCGTTCCCGTACCCACTCTGCCTCTTCTAATTGTGTTTCCATTAAGACCCTTAATGATGGAATCTCTACTTCAATTGGTAGCACTGCCTCCATCCCGTACACTAATGAGAAAGGGGTTGCCCCAGTAGACTTGCGCATTGACGTTCTATACGCGTACAAGGCAAAAGGTAACTTTTCATGCCAATCCTTATAAGTTTTTGTCATTTTTCCCACTATTCTCTTGACATTTTTGTTCGCGGCCTCTACTGCCCCATTCATTTGTGGACGATATGGCGCCGAATTGTGTTATTCAAATTACGAGCATTGTCTGAGATAATTCTCTCTGGAAGTCCATATCGACATATGATATCTTTCTTTATGAATCTGCACACTGCCGCTCGTGTCACACTAGCAAAAGACGACGCTTCTACCCACTTAGTGAAATAATCAATCATCACAAAAATAAAATGATGCCCATTTGAAGCTTTTGGTGTAATGGGTCCTATCACATCCATCCCCCACATAGAGAAAGGCCAAGGAGGGGCTAATACGTGCAGAGCATCCGATGGAGCATGAATCTTGTCAGCATAAATCTGACATTTGTGGCATTTTCTAGCGTAGTTAATACAGTCTTTTTCCATGGTTGACCAATAATAACCCGCTCTCATTATTTGTCTTGCCATCATATGACCATTAGCATATGCCCCACAAGATCCTTCATGTACCTCCTCTAATATCTGTTTAGCTTCTGCAATATTCACACATCTCAAAAGCACCTGGTCTCGACTTCTTTTGTATAAGACGTCCCCATCTAAAAAGAATCCCATAGCCATTCTCCTAATGATTCTTTTGTCATTCTCCGAAGCATGTTTTGGGTACTGTTGGTTTTTAATGTACTATAAGATGTCATGGTACCAAGGCTTTCCATCAACTTCTTCTTCTAAACTTGCACAATGCGCTGGTGAATTCTTCAGATTCATCCTGATGGGTTGAATTTCAGCATTATTGTCCAACTTGAACATTGCAGCTAAAGTGGCTAGAGCATCTGCCATTTGATTCTCCTCTCGAGGTAGATGCTCAAACTGAATACTTTTGAACTGATCAATTAAACTGGCTATGTATTTTTGGTACTGGACCAACTTCGAATCCCTAGTTTCCCATTCTCCTCGTAACTGGTAGATGACTAGAGCCGAATCTCCATACACTTCGAGCACATCAATCTTCTTTTCAATGGCGGCTTGCAAACCCATGACACATGCTTCATACTCAGCTACGTTGTTGGTACAGTTGAAGTCCAATCTTGCAGTAATCGGGTGATGATCTCCTTCTGGGGATATCAGGACCACTCCTACTCCTCGCCCAAAAGCATTGGATGCTCCATCAAAGAACATTCTCCATGATTTCTTAGCTAGCTTCTCTTCTTCTACCTGAAATACAGCCATCAAATCCTCATCTGGAAAATTGAGTTTCATAGGCACATAGTCATCGGCAACCCGGTCTGCTAAGAAATCAGCGATTACACTCCCTTTAATGGCCTTTTGAGTCACATATATAATATCATACTCAGAAAGCATGACTTGCCACCTTGCTATTCTACCAGACAAAGATGGTTTCTCGAAAATGTACTTCAAAGGATCAAGTTTGGTCACCAACCAAGTCGTGTGATATAACATGTACTGTCTGAGTCTTTGGGCTGTCTAAGCTAAAGCGCAACACATCTTTTCCAATTGAGAATACTTCGCTTCGTAGTCAATGAATTTCTTACTTAGGTAATAGATGGCTTGTTCTTTCTTGCCATTCTCATCTCGTTGCCCCAGTACACATCCCATTGAACCTTCGCAAACTGTCAAGTACAAAATCAAAGGTCTATCAGGAATAGGAGGTACTAACACAGGCGGGTTTGATAAGTACTCCTTGACTTTATTGAAGGCCTTTTGACATTCTTCATTCCATTCCCCAGAGTCATGTTTACGAAGAAGCTTGAAAATTGGATCACATTTTGAAGTAAGTTGAGATATAAACCTGGATATGTAGTTTAGCCTCCCTAAGAAACCTCTTACTTCTTTGGTGGTGCGAGGAGGGGACAAGTTCTGAATGGCACGCACTTTGTCCGGATCAACTTCTATCCCCCTTTCGCTAACTACAAATCCCAATAATTTTCCAGATCTTGCCCCAAATGTACACTTGGCTGGGTTTAACTTCAACTGGTACTTCTTCAACGTTTCAAAGAGCTTCTTAAGATTAGCCACATGGTCTTCTCCTTCACGAGACTTTGCAATCATATCATCCACGTACACCTCAATCTCTTTATGCATCATGTCGTGGAAAAGACTAACCATAGCCCTTTGATATGTAGCTCCAGCATTCTTCAATCCGAATGGCATGACTCTATAGCAAAATGTTTCCCACATTGTCACGAAAGTAGTCTTTTGCATATCTTCTCTAGCCATCTTGATTTGATTATAGCCAGAAAAGCCATCCATAAATGAAAATATGGAATGTCTCGCTGTATTATCGACAAGGGTGTCAATGTGAGGAAGTGGAAAATTGTCTTTAGGACTAGCTCTGTTCAAATCCCGATAATCCACGCACATCCGCACCTTTCCATCCTTCTTAGGCACAGGGACAATATTAGCTACCCACTCCGGGTATTTGGCCACTTCAAGAAAACCTGCATCAAATTGCTTTTTAACTTCCTCTTTGATCTTCAACAACATTTCCGGCTTCATGCATCTTAACTTTTGTTGTACCGGTTTGCACTCTGGTTTCAAAGGCAATCTATGCTCCACAATATCAGTATCAAGGCCAAGCATATCTTGGTAAGACCAAGCAAACACATTTACATATTCACGAAGTAACTCCTTAAGACCCTTTCTTTCATCTGATGCTAGCGATGTTCTGATTTTGACCTCTTTCTTATCTTTTTCATCTCCCAAATTAATTATTTCAACAACTTGCTGATAAGGTTCAATTGGTTTCCTATCTTCTTCCATCGATCTCAATAAGTCACGGGGTAAAGGGTAGTCCGTAAAGACATCTTCATCATCAGATTCACCAAATTGAGCAGGGTTTTCAAAATCAATTTCTGAATTATTGACATTATTATCATCTTGTTTATTGTTTTGATACCTGAAAATAGATGAAATGGGAAATTATAGGTATTTTCAGTGTTGGCATGCTAGAGAAAGACAAAAAAAATTGATTGGGAAAATAGGAATGCATAATGCTAATCATTTATTGAAATGGAAAATAACAAAGTTGGCCCATACATAAAAATTTATTTGGGTGCTTTTGGGCTGAAGCACTAAAAATCCAACTTGCATTATTCAAGACATAAAAGAAAAAGACAATTGCATTATTACTTTTCAAAGGAAATCTCTGGGAACTCCAAAATCGTCCAATTCTTCAACTCAGCTCCTGGAGGGGTCACATGCACAAACCGTCCAGCTACATTCTCCTATGATATCTTCTCATCTACCATGTGAATGGACAAATCAGAGAGATCCCCCTCAAGCTGCATTGCCAATCTCCCTCCTTCATCACCAGTCTGATATCCACCAAAATAGAAGGTGTCATAAAGGTAAGGAATGACCAATTTCTCAGTTTCAAATTCGTCCCCTTTCAACTGTGCTATTCGCCTCTCTTTCTTTTCTTCCATCTTCTTTGCTTTATCTTTCCAAGTTGGTTTGTATCCTAACCCGAACCTGTCCTTGCTTTCCAAAATTGTGATGGCCTTTCTAATCCCTTGGTGGTTTCTTCCCAATCCGACTCCTGGATACCAACCTTTGCCCATGGTTTGCTTCACCACCATCTCTGTAGCTGCTAATAGGTGAGGAGCATATAATTTCGAACCTTCTCCTATGTAGGTTGCATTAACAAACTCAAAAGCTCGATATGAACATTCCCATGCATTCTCTGTTGTCTCAACATACGGAGTGTTTGGAGATTGAGTGACAAAGATGTCTTCCTCTCCAGAAACTGAGATTTGTTGATTCCCCACAAAAAACTTCACCTTTTGATGGAGAGTGGAAAGGACAGCTCCTGTCATGTGTATCCAAGGTCTTCCTAGCAAAAGAGTATATGAAGGCGCAATATCCATGACTTGGAATTGTATAGTGAAAGTACATGGACCAATCTCCACAGGTATCTCTATATCGCCCAACACTTCTCGACGGACTCCATCAAATGCCTTGACAATCATGTTGCTTTTTCGCATATACGATGAATCCACTGGTAGCCTTAACAAAGTGCACGTAGGCATCACATTGAGAGCCGAGCCATTATCAATGAGAACCCTGGCAATTGTGTGGCTTTTGCACCTGACGGTGATGTGAAGAGCCTTGGTGCTTCCCCTCCCTTCCGCAGGAATCTCGTCATCACTGAAAGATATATAATTTGAGGCCACCAAATTACCGACTAGATTGTCCATTTTGTCCATGGATATATTAGGAGGTACATATGATTGATTCAACACCTTTAGTAAAGCATTTCTGTGAGACTCAGAATTCAGGAGAAGTGATAGGAGTGAAACCTTTGCCGGTGTCCTGTTCAACTGCTCGACAATATTGTATTCACTATGCTTAATCAAGCTCAAAAACTCATCGACATCTTCTTTCGTAATAGGCTCTTGACATCTTGTCTCTTGAACCTCTATCGGGTTAGCCCTATCCCCTTCCACAATTTTCGCCTTCTCTTTTCTAGCCTTAGCTAACATTTCAGGACTATAGCAACGCCCACTTCGTGTCATTCCCCCAACTCTAGTGATATTCGCTGTTTCGAGACTTTTAGGGGACATATGCTCTCTTTCTCCATTCATTACTATATCATAGCCATATCTCCAAGGTACCGCCTTGTTGTCTTTGTATGGAAACGGAATAGGAGCTTTGATTGTGATCCCACTAGCTTGGCTTGATTTTTCCTCAAGGCGGATTTTCAGAGGCTTTGACTTTAGGTCGTCATCAATCACACTAATCTCATTCCCTTTTCCTCTTCCTTCCCAAAATTCAATTTGATATGAGTCCATTAACTCCTGCAATTTGTAACGAAAAGCTTCACAGGACTGAATTGAATGACCTACTGCACCATTGTGGTATTAACAAACCAGATTGGGATCATACGAATCTATATAGGTCTCCAAAATCAAGGTTTCTGGTTGCAACATGTCTACCTTCACTAATACATCAAAGACCTGACTTAACGGAGTCTTTATTTCTGCAACAGCTCTTTTAATGTAATCCTTCTTTTCATTGCTTAACATGTTCACTGCTGCTCCACCATGGTCTGGTAAAGGATTCCCATTCACAACTTGTTCTGCTTTCTGCTCCTCAAAACTCAATTGCCCAGCCTTCATCAAGCCCTGCACTTTATACTTCAGTCCCAAGCAATTTTCTATAGAGTGACCCACATTGTCATTGTGGTAAGCACATTTTGCATTTGGATCATACCATTTGGGATACGGGGGTTTTAGGTGTTCAAGGTATAACGGGGCAATAAGATGGTTTTGCACCAGTTTAGGATATAACTCCGCATAGGTTATGGGGATTGGGGTGATAGGGGGTCTTTCTTGATTGAAGCGTGGCCTTCCAGGGTTGTTCATTAGGTTTGTAGGTTGAGTAAAGGGTTGGGTTGGTCTCAGGGTTGGCGAGCGAAAAATGGGCTGAGTATTTGTTGGTGTGTTTAGTTGATATGGGTAGGGTGAAACATAATTGATAGCATGAGGATAAGATTGGTATTGGTTGGATGGGCGTTGGTGAATATAACCTCCTGCAGAGATAGCATGGGCATCTCCTTCCTTTTTCTTAGGAAACCCTCCTTTCCTGGCCTCTACACCCTCAATCTTGCCATTTTTAATAGCATTTTCTATTGCCTCTCCTGAAAGCACCATGTCAGAAAAGTTCTTACTGACATTTCCTATCATCCTCTCATAATAAGGAGCTTTGAGAGTGTTTAAAAATAACATCGTTAACTCCTTTTCTGTCAATGGAGGTTGAACTTCAGCAGCTGCATCTCTCCACCTCTGAGCGTATTCTCTAAAATTCTCGTTTGTTTTCTTCTCCATGCTTTGGAGGGAGAGGCGATCGGGAGCCATATCACTTATGTGACGATATTGGGCTAGAAATGCCCTAGCAAGGTCTTTCCACGAATGTATACGACTCCTGTCCATCTGAACATACCACCTTGTGGCAGATCCTGTAAGGCTATCTTGAAAACAGTGAATGAGCAACTTTTCATTACGAGCATATCCTGCCATTTTTCTGCAAAACATCGTAACATGGGTTGTCAGGCATTTAGTTCCGTCATATTTCTCGAAATCCGGAACCTTGAACTTTGCGGGCAACACCAAATCGGGAACTAGGCTTAACTCTTCTGCATCAACATTCCCAAAGGAGTCGTTTCCTTCGATGGCTTTCAACCTTTCCTCCAACATGTCACATTTCTGTTGTATCCCTACAGCTAGATTGTCAACTGCTTCTCTCTTCAACTTCTCTTGTTCAACAGGATCGTCCAAGTTTGGGACGAAAATAGGGTCGACAGGACTAGACCCTACACCAGGTTGATTTTGGCCTATAGCACGGCCTTGTCCTCCCATTGAGGGTGTTGCATGAGCATAAACCTTTGAAGGCATTTGGGCTTGATGGGTGAACCCTGGAGGGTATGATGGGTCATCACTAGGATATTCCTCCACTGTTAGGTCTTGCACAACTCCTTTCCCTTTAGCCATACTCATCATCAACTCCATCATCTTGGTCATCTGCTCTCGAGTTTCCTTTTGAGCTTTAACAATCTCTTGTTGCACTTTTTCCATCCTGTCAATCCGTGATAATTGCTCATTTTCCATTGCTCTAGTTCGTGCACGAGTTTGGTATGGAAGATTTGGAAGGGCTATTTTTGTACCTTTTTTATCACAATTAGATAAAATTATTTTTATTAAATGCTCATGAAGGAAAAGTAAAAGTAAGAAAAATTTTCGTGAGAAATTTATTGCATAACAAAAATTGTCTCATAACAAAAACTTATAAAAACTTGTCTCATAACAATTGTTGAACAAAGTTAAAGACCCATTACATCCATAAAGAACATCTAAGGTGTCCACCTAAGTCTCTTCAACAAACTGTAGTGACCTTGGATCTCATCCAGTAGTAGTAGCAGATTCTCCCCATGCTCAGTAAGTGGGCTGACTTTGAGCTTCAAATCCCTTATTCTGTCCTCCATATCTCTTGCTCTATGAGCCATGACATTGATCTGTTCAATCATGGAAACCAAAAGATGTGAATCACGAGCTCTCCTTAAGGTGGCGTACTTCTCCTTTAGGTCATTCAACTCATTAACAACCTTTTGTAGGATCTGCAAGTATTCTTGGGATCGATTGAGGGCACCTTGCAAACTCATCTGCTCGTTTATGACCTTGCCTTCAAGTTCTTCACATTCGGCCCCCTTCTTCTGTATCTTAGCTTTGAGTTGTTCATTCTCTTCCCGTAAACGCTTATTTTCAGACCTTGAGAGCTGCTCCTTCAAGTATCTAATTTCATCCATTAACTTGTACTTTTCCTGATGGACCCTTGTATATGCTTGCTCCCTTCTCCCCAACCTTTCCTCCGTTTCACGTTTGAGTTTTTTAATTTCTCTCTCTAAGTCCTTTTTCTCCTCCTCTAATTTCCTCTTGGCAATCTCCAGATCTATCATAGGGTCTCGAAGTATAGGCTCTTCATGGATCTATCATAGCATGCCAGACTGAGTATTCCGGAGCAACTTTATCAATAAATATCCCGAGGTCTACTCTAAGGGTAGTCTTCCAAGCCTTGACATCTTCTTCGATTTTCTTCATAGACCCTTCTTCATGATAAGCATATTCACGCTGATTAAGACCATGTGTCATTGGGATGAACTGTTCGTACCCTAATTGCCTTCGCACCATGAGAGGAGCATAAGTGACCATTCCCCATACACCCAATAAGATCATCCATGGATGTCCTCCACAACTATATAGCATGGGTTGTCTCGTCATCCAAGGTGCCACCCAAACTACATCTTTGCAAGTGAGTCCAAGTAAAAGTGACACCCATTCCTTTTTTGTCCTCGACCCAAGCCATTTGCTCTCACAAAATTCCTTAATAGGAATATTCTTTTTAAATAAGACCGATCGAAACTTCGGCTCTTCGCATTTGAAGTGACTCTTCATCCAAATGTACAACAAAGGCGAACATATTGTAAAGCGTCCCCCTCCAGTTTGTCGACAGTAATTCAGTGACCTAATAGTCTCGGCTAAAATAGCAAGAACTACCGCCACTTCATGCTCAATTTGATCCACAAAGTCTACCAATGTAATTTCAACATATAGCAAGGATTTTGGGAAAATCACCATTCCATAGATTGCTAAAGCCATCAATTTCATACCATACTCATCTTCTTGATGCCTACTGATGCAACTTTTCAAAAACTCCCAAGGTATATAAGTGCATTATCCCTTATTCTTTATTTGACGGTCAACCTCTTGCACATCAGTACATGTCATAATGGCTAGCTTTTTGCGATAACTCAACTTCTTCCTTTTCCAGTACACCTTATCTGATTCTTTAGGGTCAAAATGCAATAATACCGAGTACTCTTCTATGGTGGGAACCATGTCTACCTCGTTGAAGACAAAACACCTATACGACGGATCCCAAAAATGCAACATGGCTCGAATTAAATTAAGGTCCACTGATACTGTCAAGAGTCGTGCTATACCTCCATACTTTTCCTCAAATGTCTCTCTTCTTGCATTATCCCAAGATCTCCAAATGTCCACTAATTCGGTGAGATCATTTTGCTTGAGGTCAGGGCGAGTCTTCTCTGGGAGGTCCGAAATGAAACCCGATGGTAAACAATCACCATTCTTTTGTTGGGCTTCTTCAGATATAACTTTTACTTCAATAGATGACTTGCAAAGAGGTTTGGCTCGAGGTGCTTTCTCCATGGATGTAATGGACTTCAATCCTATCACCAATTGTTATGAGACAAAAAAAAAATGAAAGAGAGAAAGAGAAAAAAATGAAATGAGAAGATAGGAAAGAAAACAAAAAGAGTATTTTATGGTTATTCCTTCATATGTCCTATAGTGTAAGGTTTTATCTATATTAGGGTTTAACTTGGTTTTATCCTAGGCTGGTCTCCTAGGCTTCATTATATGCATGGTTTGGATAAGTTAGAATTCTAAAGGTTCTCAAATTGTTCCTCACTATCGTCCACATAGGACTAGTAAGGCACCCAATCCTCACCCATCACAGGTTACAAACGGAAAGGTTAAATTTGAGTGAGAGTATTTCGCTAGCCATTGCGGAGGTATTACCTCACGAGAGCGTAGATACTTTACTCCCTCCTAAAAAGGGCCGAACCCGGGTCGAGGGCTTATGTATGCAAATGCAAAGTGATGTGTGTATGAAGGAATAATGTTTTATTTAATGTTCGCTTTCTATTAAGATCTTTTAAGCAAATTTTGAGATCACCTAAAACTAGGTATTGGCCTGACTCTCTGAAGTCCCCAGTGGAGTCGCCAAACTGTCGTAACGTATTAAGTTTTGGAGAAAACCTAATAGCTAGACACAAAATCTATGGAGTCGCCATCAACCATTCTACTAGGTGTGATTGGTCACCTATTCAAACTATGGATAAGGACTGGTCTACATCTCAAATTTAGGGTTCGGGAGTACGATTACGTGTGAGGAAGGATTAGCACCCTCACAACGCCCATCCTAAAATGGTACCAACTAGCTTTAGGTTATCTCAAAATTGCCTTAGTTAATCTTAAGTTCAATAATTTAATATTGGAAAATATTTCTAAGCATCCTCCATTAAGCTGGTGGGATAGCTTAAAAAATTCTCCTCACCTCAAGAGTATTCAAGTAGTACTATATGACTTGCTTGAAGAGGCTCCGTCGTCGGATTCATTTTAACGTTTTATGAAAACTTCTAATTTTGACTCCTATCTAATTCGTTCTTGCTATCTTATCATTTTTATTACTTCTATTGTTTTCTATTATTTTATTATTTCATTAGATTTTATTACTATTTATTATTGTTATTTTATTATTATAGTGAACACGAATTATTAAAATTTTTATCTTCTTAATTAATTACTTTAGTTTTTAATTTTAATTTAATAATGTTTTTAGATAAAAATCACCTATTTTATAATTTTAAAAGATGAATAAAAATCACTTATTTTTGAAAACTATCTCTAGGCCATCCATTAAGCTGGTGAGGCCATGAAAATAATCTTCTCACCTAGAAAATTTCAAGAAAATCACTTATGCGTAATTCTCTCGATATTTCATCATTGGAGTAATTCATATTCACCTTCATTATAATTTTCATATCTAATTTTTATTCATTCCATTCCTTATTTTGTTACTCATTATTATTTCTATTATCATGGATTATTAATTATCGTTTCTAATTAATCTTGTTCTAATTCAATGACAAATCTACTAATTATTCATATTTTAATTTCAGAAAAAATGAATATAAATTACTTTTTATTAAAGACCCTATTTAGACCTTCCATTAAGCTGGTGAGGCTTTGAATAGAACTTTCTCATCTAGAAATCTTTAAGAAAATTACTTAAGCGTAATCCTCTTAATATTTCATCATCGAAGCAAATTATATTCATTTTCATTATTATTTTAATATCCAACTCTATTTATTTTATTTATTTCCTTTGTTATTTTATTGTTTGCTATTATTATAATCATTAACATCTTTTCTAATTTTGTAAATAATTATTTTTATTGTTATTTTATGATAAACTTATTTTATTTTATTTTATTTTAAAAATGAATATGAATTATTTGTTATCAAAAATCCTATTTAGACCCTTCATTAAGCTGGTGAGGCATTGGATAGAATTTTTTCACCTCAAGATCCCTAAAAGTACCACTTGAGCGTAGTCCCTTTAAGAGTTCCCTCGTCGGAATAACTCATATTTATTATATTTAAAATGTTTATTATTGTATTCTTCTAAGGCATTGCAATTCTAAATTACTTCAGTCATACACTAAATTGAGCATATCATATAAATTTTATTCGAAAAATTAAAGAAATCATACCAATTATATTGAATCATGCTAATTAAATTAATCATAGTAATTAAATTCAACTACACAATCAAGCCAATAAAAACAAATTACATCAATCTAAATACACAAACCACATTACACCAATTAGATCTTACAAATATTCATTAAATTATACTATTCACATATCCAGTTAAATCTATTAACCTACTGTTATTGAGTTTAATCAAATTAATTATTTAAATCACATTATCACATAAAAATTTTTAGTTGAATTATAGTATTAATTATAAATACAAAAAAAACATCAAACAAAATAAATAAAAATAATAATAATATTTTAAAAAAAATCATCGGAAAATAGAGAGGAAGAAACCTGCGATTCGAGTCAGGTCGGATGCAGGTAGCACGCGGGTCCAGACGCGGGTTGTGGCTGCTCGAAACGACGTCGTTCCGGGATAGGTATTTAAACCTTATTTCCGAGTTTTTCGGTCGAATTTCCACATCCTAGAAAAGAAGAGAAAAAAAAAAGTTTCAAATTCTCTCGACTCCAATGAATTCCGGTGGCCGGAAACTTCAAACGGTCACCAGAAAGCTCAAAATCTCCAGATCCCGACAATCTTCTTCACCGTGCACCACCGTAGTCACCAGATCTACATCTATACACGCCCAAAAATCCTCGCCAACACTCCCACACGCCAGATCTATAGATCCCGATTACTCAAACCCCTTCAGAAATCCACAGATCAAACTCCTAAAAAATCGAAACCCTACACTGCCTCCACTCGAAAACCCTCGACTATCCCCCCTCTGTTTGTTTTTTTGTTTCTGTGGTTCTGGTTGTTTTTTGGTTGTGGTCACCGTTTTTTGTGGTTGTGGTCACTGTTGTCTGTGGTTGTGGTCACTTTTGTCTTCCCCTTTTTTTGTGTAACTGTCCCCTTTAATAAAAATCAGATCTGAGTATTTTGGAAAGTCAGAAATCAAATCTCAGATCTGATTCTGATTTAACTTTTCGAAATCGAATCTCAGATCCGATTGTGATTGTGCTTTTAATGTCATGATTTTATTTTCTTTGATTTCCTTGCAGAATCTGAAGACAAGGCATTTCCTTTTTCGTGTCTGGCGGCCATTAGGGTTTGGATTTCATTTTGGGGTCACGGCTTGGTTAGGGTTTGGTGTGGTTTTGGGGTTTGGATTTCATTTTGGGGTCACGGCTTGGTTAGGGTTTGGTGTGGTTTGGGGGTTTGGTGTGGTTTGGGGGTTTGGTGTGGTTTGGTGTGGTTTGGATTAGGGTTTGGTTTGGGGTTAGTGGTTTTGTTTGGTTTAGGGTTTGGTTTGGGGGTTTGAGGTTCTATTTGGTTTAGGGTTTGGTTTGGGGGTTTGGGGTTTTGTTTGGTTTAAGGTTTGGTTTGGGGTTAGGGGTTCTGTCAAGGTTATGGATTTGGGTCTCAGTGAGGGTTTGGGTTTAGGGTTTCATGGACTGGGTTTCTTTTTACATTTTTTTGTTTTTTTTTGTCAAAAAGAATAAATATACAAAAAAAAGGAAAGATAAGAAAAGAAAAGATAAAACAAAATAAAATAAAAGTAAAAATAATAATAGAAAAAAATAATAATAACAAAAATAGATAATATAATAAAAATAAAAAGTAAAATAAAGTAAAAATAAATAATAAATAATAATAATAAAAATAAAAAAATAAAAAATAAAAAATAAAATAAAATAAAATAAAATAAAATAAAATAAAAAAGTAAATAAATAAAAATAACAAAATAAAATTAATTATTCAAACGTGGGTTTATTCCACCTTCAGTTTTTAGAATTCACGTCAAGTGACTCGAGATTCACAATTCTGTACTGCTCAGCTCCGGACAAAAATTGGTGTCTACATATGGTATTAGACATCTATGATGCACTGACACTAACTATCCTACTCTAACCCAGTTTCTTTAATCATTGCTTACGACCTCTTGTTTTTGCATGCAGGGGTAAAGGGATAAGAAAAGACTAATTAACGTCTACTTATTGAATGTATAGCCCCTTTTTTGCCCAATTGCCTTATTGCAAAGATATGCTTCCACGTATGGCTTCAATGATTGCAACTTTTGATGAATGCTTTTGTATTTTATTTCATACTTTACATCTTAAGAAATTCTAAGGTTACCAATCAGTGCTCTTCTGTACTAGGTTGCCAAGCGTCAACCTTTTTACCATTTTAATGACTATGTTAAACGAAGTCAGCACAATACATATGATGCTAATCTGTAACTATATTACTTGTACTTTTCAGCTGCATTTTACTTGAAGTACCAAGTATGAACCAATGCAATATATATTTTGTTGGCTTTGGTGGTTTCCAATTTGTTTGCAATGGACTTCAAATTTGTCCCTCCTATCTGTTGCTTCATTGAATCGTGATTATCCTTTCCCAACTTGATTAGTGTGCTGTTCCATCGTAATACACAAATGATTCTGACCACTCTAACATCAACCCTGGGTAATCCATATATGAAAATATATATATATATATATATATTGTCGACCCTTTTTTCGTCGCACATCATGAAAAAAATGTTATTTCAATCTCCCTAACATGTCTCCTGTCTTGACTTCTCCGCACAATCAACTATTATCACACAAACCTAAATAATTCTAAATATGCTATGCCTCCTAAAATCCAAATCAACTTTAAAGGAATATTAACTCTTTATGTTAAAAAACTACCCTAGACTTCTTCTTCGCACTTTAAACAATTGTTCAAACCATTCATCGCACCAAATACTCTCTTTTATTTCCAAATTATCCCTTCCATTATATCTGCCAGTGTATTTCTATGTTCCAATGTTCGTCCGCAATTTCACTCTCACCATATAACTTTCTTCCTACAACCAGCTAACTAAAAAAGAAACGCAGACCTTACCATGGCTCGATTTCAATGCCCATGAAATTCAATGTTGGTTTTCAATCAGGAAACAGTGATAGCCAAAGTAAAGTGCAAGGAGCCCACAATGTAATACATATACCCTCTTTTTTACTAATCCAACTTATCTCTCTCTCTTTACAATTATGTTATCATCCTTGACCTCCTCATAAATCAAACTCACATCAACGAGCGGGCATATTCTAGTTAACTTTAAAAGTGAAGAATCACCTAAATAAAGTCCAACCTTACATCCTACGTTCTTGAATTACATCCCATACACGCTAATCCCTAAAACATCTCATAAACTCACCAACAAGCACTAAAAGATTTTGTTTATTGCACCCTTTCTTAAGCTAAGTCAAAGCAAAACACCGGCAGAATTGTCTTTTAAAATCAAGACTAATTATTCAAGACATTCAAAAGTAGGACAAACCAATCCCCTCAAACCATAAAAGATGAAACCTAATCCTTGAGCACATTATTGGGGTTTGCCTAATTGCCTTGAATCCTATATTGAAAGTGTAAAAGAAGTTATAAGGGTTTCTTCTTTATAAATGATGTGTTAGGTTTGTTTTTTAAAGCATCCAAAAAGTTGTAAACACCAATAGAATAGCTAGTGTTTGAGCTATTACAAATGATGTAGTTGGGTTCTTTGAGTAGTTAGGCTTTAGGCTTGTAAGGAGTTTGGCAACTGTACAAGGGATAGTTTTGAATTTTTACTAAATTTTTCTATATTGATTAAAATTTTGATATTTATATATATGTAAAAAAAATTAAGTTTTGTAACCAAAAAATAATAATAATTTAGTTTAGTTTCTTAAAATTTCTAACAAATTATGATTTCAATTTTTATAACTTAAGATATAACTGATTTTGTAAGTAGTACTCAAACCTATCTATGCATGTTCCTTGGCTTGATTCCTTCTTTAGAGGCATTGATCCCTTAGTACTATAATAGCTATTTTCTTCAGTTTTGTAGCAAGATTGATTGCCTTACTTATGACATTGATCCCCTATGCCCAAAAAGTTTCCAACAACTATTTTATGTCTTCAACAGCTTTTTCTTCTCTAATTGATTCCCAATGACTTAAAACTCATTTCTACATGTTGAGACGCAAGAGATGGAATTCCAACATGGAGGGTCTAAGCATGGGGTACCCTTTCTTTACTGGCCTTACTTTGTAGATCAGTTCTGCAATAGAAATTACATTTGTGATGTTTGGAACATCAGTCTAAGCTTGGTCAAAGATGACAATGGAATCATAACAAGGGAAGAAATAAGTACCAAGATTAAAGCATTTCTCTCTTCTGATGTTATAAAAGCAAATGCACTACATCTAAGGAACATTACCAAGAGGAGTGTCAATGAAGGCGGGTCTTCTTTTAAGAATTTTCATAGCTTTATTAAAAAGATAAAGACCCAGATTTAGATTTGCACAAAAAATAATTATAATGAAATGTTTGTATGAAATAAAAAATGTTCTTCCACTTCTCCTGTGATCTTATATATCATGTTGAACTTTTCATCAATTGACAATTGATTTTAAGTTAACTATCTCACATAATGTCAGAGTTCAAGTTCAATTACATGATTCTTATCTTCTATTACTTCTAAGTTTGACACATGATAGTTATGCTTACACGCGGTAATTGTTTACCTTATATTTTGAGTTTATCATGTGATAATTATGTTTATATGTGGTGCGATATGTTAAAATAGTATTGCTTTACATTTTTTAAATATTTATTTCTTATAATCTTACATTTAAATTATGTCATTATACCTATCTTCAATTAATTTTAAATTAGATGTAATAGTTTAAAAACAATGAAGTTTCCATTCCATAGTTTCATTCTCAAATTTGATATTCATGTATAAGCAGATTAAAAATGTTGTCTGATAATTGCTTGAGTAGTTTGCTCGTATGCAGAATGATAGATTAGTTTGAGATCAGCCTGTTTATTTTACAATTTCAACCAATAGTTAAAAGAAAACATTCTTATTCTTGTATGTATGTATGTAACAACTAAGGTTCGATCTAGCTATTGTTACCCCTCCTTAGGAAAGATTAAGTCCAAGGTTCAAATCTCTCTTCCCAAATGGTTACTCAAGTAATGGACCAACAGGACAATTGTTGGGAATCAATTTCAAGGCTTGTAAGTCTAGCTTGTGAAATGAGTTGCAAAGAATCAAGTCATAAAACCTGGCATTCCACCAAGAGGGTTTAAGCATGGGGTACCCTTTCTTTGCTGGCCTTACTTTGCATATTAGTTATGCAATAGAAACTACATTTGTAATGTTTGGAACATCGGTCTAAGCTTGGTCAAAGATGACAATGGAATCATAATAAGGGAAGAAATAAGTACTAAGATTGAAGCATTGCTCTCTTCTGATGTTATAAAAGCAAATGCACTGCATCTAAAGAACGTTGCCAACAAGAGTGTCAATGAAGGCGAGTCTTCTTTTAAGAATTTTCATAGCTTTATTAAAAAGAAAAAGACCTAGATTTAGATTTGCACATAAAATTATTATAATGAAATGTTTGTATGAGATAAAATAGTGTTCTTCCACTTCTCCTGTGATCTTATATATCAAGTTGAACTTTTCATCAATTGACAATTGATTTTAAGTTAACTATCTCACATAATATCAAAGTTCAAGTTCTATTACGTGATTCTTATCTTATATTGCTTCTAAGTTTGACACATGTTAGTTATGCTTACACACGGTAACTGTTTACCTTATACTTTGAGTTTGTCATGTGATAATTATGTTTACATGTGGTGCGATATGTTAAAATAGTATTGCTTTACATTTTTTAAATATTTATTTCTTATAATCTTACATTTAAATTAAGTCAATATACCTATCTTCAACTAATTTTAGATTAGATGTAACAATTTAAAAACAATAAAGTTTCCATTATTCCATAGTTTCATTCTCAAATTTGATATTCATGTATAAGTAGATTAAAAATGTTGTCTGATAATTGGTTGAGTAGTTTGCTCACTACACAGAATGATAGATTAGTTTGAGATCAACTTGTTTATTATACAATTTAAGCCAATAGATAAAAGAAAATATTCTTATTCTTGTATGTATGTATGTAATAACTACGGTTTGACCCAGCTAATGTTACCCCTCCTTAGGAAAATTAAGTCCAAGGTTCGAATCTCTCTTCCCCCTTATACCTCCTTATGAACCAATATATGTGTCTCTCTGTTTGTATGATTTATAATCAATACATTATTAATGTATAAAACTCCACTTGTGTTGAGTAACACATGAAAATGCAACCAGTTTCAAGTTTGGATAGAAGAGGAGGGTGGCAGTAGGTTTGGACAACCAGCCATCAAAACTTATCCAATTCATGAAATGATGAGCTAATATAAGAACTTCATTATGGCATTCTTTACTCAACAACACCGTATATTGGAGCTTGGATGTAGTGAAAAGTATGTAAGGGTTTTTAGGTCGTAGCCCGAAAGCGACGCCCTATATTGATGCCTAGATATGTTATCAACTAGGTAAAGGTTCTCAAACCACAATCGACGAGGTGGGTAAAGAAGTTAGTCCATAACCATAAATTTAGGTTAGAATCTTGAAATATAGGGTAAGCTTAATGGTAAGTTAGCTGACATTTATGAGATTATTAGTAAGAAAAGGGTTAATATCTTGTGTCTTCAAGGGACTAAATGGGTTAGAGAGAAAGCTAAGGAGATAACATGTTGGTAATATAAGCTTTGGTACACAAGGAAAGATAGAGACCAAAATGGTGTACGTATCATCATAGATAAAGAGTATCATGAGGATGTTATACAAGATAGGAAACAAGGGGATCAAAGTAATTTGGTTAAGCCTAGGAGAAGAGGTCTTGAATGTCCTTAGCACGTATGCACCATAGATAGGACTTTTTGAGGCTAGTAGAGGATTTAGATAAGGTAGTACAAGAAATGCCTATAAAAGAAAACTTTTTATTGGCGGTGATCTTAATGGTCATGTAGGTGTTAGTAAGAAGGTTTTGAGAGCGTAAATAAGAGTTTTAGTTACGGTGTAAGAAACGAGGTGGGAATGTTATCCTAGATTTTACTTTATTCCATGACCTAACCCTTGTGAATACATTGTTTGGGAAGAGAGAATCGCCCTTATAACCTTTAAAAGTAGACTGAGCCCAAGTTTGATAGGTTTCTTTTTTAATAGGAGGAGGGATAAATGTAGATGTCTAGACTCTAAGGTTGTCTCAGATGAGAGAATTATCACGCAACATAAACTTCTAGTCTTAGACATGATGATTCATAGATGGCATTGAAGGAACCAACAAAAAGGAATTGCAAGGATTCAATGGTGGAAGCTAAAAGAAGATTGTTATGCAGTATGTAGAGATAGTTGGATCTGGAAAGAAGATTGGACAACAGAGGAAATCAAATGTACTGTGGAACAAGATGGAAAAATGTATTCAAGAAATGGGTAAGGAGATACTAAAAGTGTCAAACGAAAGAGCATTAGATGGAAATGATGCAATATGATGGACTGCATTAATTAAAGAAGCTATAAAGACTAAGCAATATGTTCTTGTCTTATACTGCTTCTAAGTTTGACATGTAATAGTTATGCTTATACGTGGTAAGGGTTTACCTTATACCTTGAGTTTGTCATGTGATAATTACGTTTGTATGTCATGGGATATGTTAAAATGACATTATTTTACATTTGTTACATTTTTATTTCATATATTCTTATATTTAAATTAAATCATTATACCTATCCTCAATTAATTTTAGATCATATCTAACAGTTTATAAATAATAAAGTTTCCATTATTCAATAATTTCATTCTCAAATTTGATATTCATTCATGTATATGTAGATTAAGAAAGTTGTTTGATAGCTGCTTGTATAATAAAGTTTCCATTATTTCTTAGTTTCATTCCCAAACCCGATATTCATTCATGTATGGGTAGATTAAAATTGTTGTCTAATATTTGCTAGTGTAGGTTTTTCACTCTACAAAATCATAAAATAGTTTGAAATTAGTCTGTTTATTTTACAATTTAAACTAATATTTAAAGGAAAACATTCTTATGTATGTATGTATGTATGTATGTATGCATGCATGCATGCATGTAACAACATTCATTTGCCTAGCAGTTGTTACCCCTCCATTAGCAAAGATTAAGTCCAAGATTCAAATCTCTCTTCCCCTACCTCCTTATGAACCAATATATATGATTTATATTCAATATATTATTAGTATATAAAAGTCCGCCTATGTTGAGTATTACACAAAAATGTTGTCGATCTCAAGCTCAGATAAAAGAAAAGGGTGACGGTAGATCTGGACAACTAGCCATTAAAATTGGTCCAATTCATGAAATGATGAACCGACATAAGTACTTCATTGGGGCGTCTCCTATTCAGTGATGCGTTACACTAGAGCCTGAGTGTAGTGAAAAGTATGCAAGGGTTGCTAGATCGTCGTCTGAAAGCGACGTGCCACATTAATACTTGGATAGGGTGTCAAATAAGCAAAGGTTCCTATAACACAATGGATGAGATGGGTAAAAAAGTTAATCCATAGCTATAAGCTTAGGTTAAGATCTTTAATTTTAGGTACATCTAATGATAAGTTAGCAAAGATTTATGAGAATATAAGTAGGAGGTGGGTTAACATTGTGTCTCCAATAGAACAAATTGGTTAGAGAAAAAGTTATGGAGATATCACATTGGCGTTATAAGTTTGTTTGTGAAAACCTAGAATTTTCAAATAAATATTTAGTATCTGGAGAATTTGATTGGGACAAATTGAAATCGAGATTAAATAAGAAATGAAAATGGAATAAATGTAGATATAAAGAAATCCAAATTTAATAAGAAATAAGGATATGTAATTTTATATATTTATATTAGGTTATTATATAAATATATTTTTAAATAAATATATACATTCATATATGAAATATATGTACATATCATATGATGAAATATTATTTTATATCATAGAATGAATACATATGTATTTTATTATACATTTATGTATATATGATATATGTATAATAAATATATGTATAGTATTTTAAAATAAAGTGTATATATATAAATGATTTATATGAAATATGTATTTATATATATATAAATATAATATAATATAATATATATGAAATATATATATAGTAATTTTAAATTAAAGTATATATATAAATGATTTATATGAAATAAATATTTATATATATTTTAAATTGTAAATATATATAATTAAAAAAAAAAGAGGAAAATACAGGAATCGGGATAACCCGATTCCTAGTTTTTCCTCTCCTCTGTTACAAACAAAAGAGAGGAAACCAAAGAGAAGGGTCGGCCGACCGAAGGAGAAAGGGGGAGAGAGAGCGGCAGCGTCGGCGAGAGGAGAAGCAAACGACGGTGGCCGGCGACAGAAAGAAGAAGCGAAACGCGGGATATCGAGAGGAAACCCGAAGCGAAGAAAGGAAAAAGAGAAAAGAGGAACGGCGGTACCGACCGATCCGATCATCGCCACTGCCACCACGACGCCGGCGAAGGCGAACCAAAGGGAGAGGAGCCGCCGGTGGTGGAAGAGAAGGCGAAAAAGAGGGAGAAAAAGAGGAGAAGAGGCTGAAAACCAAGCCTCCAGATCTGGCACCGTCGCCTGTGATGGGGAGAAACGAAGGCCAGATCCGGCATCCTCGCAACGTCGGCCAACTGTGGGAAGCGTGAACCAACAGAAATGGTGGCCGCCGGTGGTCGAATCAAACGAACGGGCGGGATAGGGTCGAATCGGTCTGAACCGGTTCGGCAAAAAAAAATAGAATAGTAAAATAGGAAGAAAAAGAAAGAAAGGAGAAAGGAAAAAAAAAGAGAAAGGAGAAAAGAAAAGAAAAAGAAAAAGAAGGAGAAGGAAGAAGAAAGAAGAAAGAGAAGAAGAAAAAAGAAAGAAAAAGAAATAGTAAGAAAAATTAAGGAAAATAAATTGATGATATTTATTGAATAATTTTATTGTTATATTGATGTAAGTGCATTGATATTGAAATTGTAGCAAAACGGAAATGAGACGAATAGTGGAGTTCGGCAAGGCTCGAAAGTCGAAAAACGCGCTAAGCTTTGGTGAATAGGTAAGATACTTTTATAAAGCATTAGTAGCTTTATATTGTATAAATTGGAATTGTGATTTTTGATATGATGCATTGATGAAATAATGTTAAAAACGCTAAGAGGACCCACAACTGATGGTGGGGGTTTTAGTATGAGATAAAGGAATTGTGGGAATCAACGGCTGCGATATAAATTGTGTTTTCTTGCAGGAGGTTTTGATAAATTTAAGCCGTTATGCTGTCGAAATTTGTATAAAAATGTTAATGAAAAATGTTAAGTTTTCTCGTATAAGTGAAACCTTGGATAGAATTATCGAAAGATAAATTTTAAAGGACTTTATCGTGCCGTAGAAAGATTGATTTTTTTGAAATAGTTGAAAAGGCAAATGGATGAGCGCGATAACATGAGGAGTCATATTATGTGAGTATTATAGAATCGATAAATCGAGTTATCTTAACATTACGAATTTGGCTATCAAGTCGAAAATGAGGTAGAATATCGATTTGTTGGAGTAGTGATAAAAGTAATGATAATTATATGATATAGCTTGGAAGAGATGATCGTAGTTAAAACTTTGATGGTCGAGTGATTGAATCGTGAAATTATTAATGGAGAGATGATTCCAGAATTTAGTGAATTGGATCTCTCGATTTTCAAATAGTTCTGAACATGATAACATAGACAATTCAAGAGGTCAGCGTTGAGATGGTTTTATCATATTACATCGTATTATTGGATATACGAGAGGTAATAAGTGGACCTACACTAGTGATATAGGTCTTAGTATCAATGTTGTGGTATACAATGGATAGTTATGATATTGAGTCATAACGAACACATGAATTGTGCATACATAATCTTATTGAAATTAAGGTTGAATTACGACACAATCCAATCAATTATAGATTCAAACACATGAGCGATAGACATGTGAACATATGGTTTAGTTATAACCTTGGAATAGGCCTTGAATAATAAGATCAACAATTGCATAAGTTTGGTATTAAATTATACAGGCCATATGAAAAATTGATTTGAGGATTGAGATCTGATTTTATGATAGTGAATGAAATTGAACCTTAAGTCAGAAGTTATGAACGTGTGCCAATGGGTCAAACCATAGATGAATTTGATAAGCGACTATCGATCTTGTGGTTCTATTATCCTCAATGTCGACTTTGGAATAGATATCGAATGATGATATTGTTATTACACAATTGCAGTACCTTGATGGCTAGATAGAAACATGGTATTTAAATACTCATAGATACTAAGAGGATTCATACTAATGATGTGATACTAGTGTCAATAATGAAATATAAAAATGATTGTTATAGTCGATAGTTATCGAAAAAGGATATTGAATACCGAATGGTTTGAATACCAAGTGATTTGATTATTGAATAATTGGAGTACTGAGCAATCTGAATACCGAATGAAATGAATATTGAATGACTTGAATATTGATTTACTAATTTGATAGAGAGAAAGTTTGAAAAAGAATAATTGATTGTGATAAATTTAGACGAATTGCTTCACTGTCTTAGACGAAATTATTGCTTATATCGATATTTGAAAATAATATCGAATTTACCTATTAGGTATGATTTGATTGAAATCAAAAAGATGGAAATGAGAGAATTGAATTATAGTGAACGTTATAATTAAATGACATGTTTGATGAAAATGATAGTTCACTGTTGAACTCATGATTTAAATTGCATTGCATTTAAATATGCTTTGTTACAACTTGAAACATTGTAATAATGTTTATATGAATACTATAAAGTATTTATTAGTTTTGAAAGGAAAGTATATGGTAGATATATATATTATATATAAAATTCCTTAAATGATGATATCATATGCTTTACATGATTTTGACATGAAAAGATAAAGATTTAAATGTTTTATGAGACTGTAGGCACCCTAGAAGAATTAAATTCAATAAAAGCATAGTGGAAACCGCCTAATGGAGCTTTGCTCATTAGGCAGAGATGCTTGTCCGACAATAGTCGTGGACAGGTCTCACTCACGGCTGATCAGTGGGGCTGAGAGAGATGAGGTCTATGGCCATAGATAGCGCCCTAGTTGGTTTCTAGGGGACGATGACATGATTTTCACTACTATCTACAGTGATTTAAGTCTTTATTGATAGAGTGATAGGGATTTAGCCTAGTCTCTAATTGATATGATATGAAGTCTAGAGTATGATTTTATTGATATGAACTCTAGACTTGACATGATTTATACAGTACACGAGACATGTTTGAAATGAAATATATTTTGAAACAGTACATGTTTTAAACATGTTTTAAAAGTACATGTGATATGATTTCGACACTTATATGATTTATATATGATTTTGTGTCGAACTTGAAATGATATGCGATCTAGAGTATAGATTGATTTGATATGAACTCTAGACCTGATATGACTTATAGTATATGAAAAATGTTTTAAAAACCGCACATGTTTTAGACATGCTCTAAAAAAAAGAAACGAATACATGAATTGAAATTGAACATGTTTCTATCATGCCTTAAAGGTAAATATGAAATGAATTGAAAATTCATATGTTGAGCATGTTCTAAAGTATATATGATATGATTTGAAATGATAGCGGTTCATATAGTGAAATTACATAAGTTGCTTACTAAATCATGACATAATAGGATGCTTTGTACATAAAATATGTCATGACCTTATATGGTACAAAAACATGAAGAGTATATGAGGAGTATCACGACTTGGTGGTAACGATATTTCATCTACATGATGTCATGATATGATATGATACATGAATATAGAATATACACGAAGAGAATTATGGCTTAGTACCACCGTGATTATGATTCTCCATATGGAAAGTGATATGAGATGATAGAATACAAGAGTATGATTATGAAAAGTAAAGTAACTTGATATGATATCTCAATTGGGCATGATGTACTATGAGATTGATGTGAGTATGGACTAATAGTATATGATATTCAAATTATACACGATGCATTGTTGTGTGATGCAATGTAGTATAATGATAAGAAGATCGAAAGTGATTAAGTCGATCTATTTAGAGGTCTGAATGATAGACAGATGACAGGAATTGAGATAACGAGATGTTATCGATGAAGAAGGTGAACTGTAATTGCAAACTTGCAAGTTTTAAGCACTACGGTTTAAGACAGTATAATTCTACTCCTGCATTTATATTAGTATCTTACTGAGCCGTGGTTTTGCTCACCCCACTAAATTTCATCTCTTTTCAGATTATTGAAGTTACAATCTACTATGAGAGCTTTTAAGTGGGCCTTCGGAGACTGTTTGCAGGTTTGGTACTGGTCATCATCCTGCGAATCCACTTCGCTACTTTTGAGGTATACATTCCTTGTAAATCTCTTGTTTACCTGTATAGACTTTGATTAATACACAGTACGTATGTTGTTCAGTGAGTCGGGATGTAACTTAAAGATGTGATAAAGCATTGTATAGAGGATCAGTAAAATTAGTGTAGTAACTACACTGACACCGAATACAAACCTTAAGATGAAAAAGAAAAATTTAGTCCATAAATTTGTAGACTAAGAAAAGTATGAGAACTAAGTGAATGTCACGGTCTTCGGGTCGTGACATTGTTACACAGAGAAAGACAGAGAGAGTGCATGTTTGAGGAAGTTAAACAAATTAGGAAAATAATTAACAAATTTCATAAGGGAATTAAATAATAATTAAGGAATTAAGCATAAAAATAACTCTATTTTCATAGAGTTATCACACCCCTAAACTTGAGCTTTTACTTATCCTCAAGCAAAACAAAACATATGTAGGAGATGAAAAGTATAGAACAGATTTATTTTCCCAACTATCCTAAAAGAAAAAGTACAAACTCTGATTTCAAAGACTCATAATCATAGATCAAACTCTAGACATCATTCAATCATAAATCTTAACCCAAATTGAATTTCTCATGTGTGTGTGTAATGTTAACATCACTTCAAAGTGCACAATCTAAATCAAATTATGCAAATAAAGAGATGTAAAGTCAGTGATAAGTGATCACTTTTATATGTTTGCTTTTCATTTTTCCCTCCACTAATGTAGTCACATTTAATCATGAATCAATAGGACTTCACTAAGCTTGTAATATAAGGCTAAGTTTAAGGTATGATAAGGGAAGATTTAGGCGCAAGAACCCCTAATCATGCATTACTTTTTAGGATTTTTGATGTTTAGAGCTCTAAATAACTATCCCAAACTTATTTTTTTTCTTTCATTGTTATACATTTTCTTTTCTTTTCTTTTCTTTTCATTTTCTTTCTTTTTCTCCTTTTATTTTATTTTATTTTATTTTTTTCTTTTCTTTTTCTTTTTCTTTTTCCCTACCAATTTTTTTTTTGTCGAGCAATAGACGTTACCATTTGACCCTACTGTTCACATGTAATTTTGACCTTTGTGCACTAAAATTTACATTTATAATTATCGGAGTATCCAAAAATTATGAATCAAGGATCATGTGAAACCTAATTCAATTCTCTATTCAGGTAGACAAATTTCATAACTTTATCAATTCTGAATCATTTCCATTAATTCCATAAAGTTACCCTATGTACAAGTACATTCAAATAGAATGGTCATCTCACCTTAGTGCACAAAATATCTCATCTTTCAACATAGGGATTTCCAATTTGTACAAACCTAAAACCATATCAATCCTGACTCATTTACCTTTCTGGAAATATAAAGTTTGCAACCAAACTCAATCTGGATTATTTTCTAGGCATCTTTTAAGTTGAAACTAGGCTGTTTGTCCCTTGTAGTGAGTATCCTGCATTCATATATACATATCTTAAGCTACATAATTCCAAATCCACAAATTCTAGAACTAGAAGAAATCTAACTCATTATCCTATCTAGAAATGTAAGGTTCATAATTTAATTCTTCCTAGATGAACATCAACAAATCTCCAAATTTACACCATGTTCTGGCAATTTTCAGGCACAGTGTTACATTTACCTACTTGCACAAAATATTTCATATCTAATTATAGGCATATCCAATTGGTACAAACTCAAAACCATAATAACCCTAGCTCAATTGCCTTTCTAGAAATGTAAAGCTTGTTACCTAACTCAATTTAGGCTACTTTCTACAAATTTTCAAATTTAAGACTGGAATTCACGTTTATATCGCATAAAAAAATAAATTACTTAATTGTAAATTGAGAATTAAGTGACAACTAATCAGAAACCATAAAAGTTATGAGTCAACGAGTTTTTATCATAAAAATATTGTTGTATAAACAATTATAAAAATTGGATAGGAAATTATCCTTGATCATCTTTGCTAGTTAATAAATAAAAATATTCAAAATTCGTTAAAAATAACAAGAAAAGGTGAGAGTATGATTAAATTATAATTTTTATAAAATTAAAATATCCAATAATGTATTTATTCTAGTTGACACTAGATTATCAGTGAAAAAAATTTATTTGAGTAAAAAAAATTACATAACTAATGCATAATTTTTTAATAATATTTTAAAATTGATTAAAAAAATAACAGATATATTATTTATTATTAAGTTTTAAATTATTATATTCAACCGACTTAAATCATCTCAATGTACCATCAAAATTCAACCAAAAATTTTATAAAAAATACAAGTATAAATTAACTTTTTTTTTAAAGAACAAGTATAAATTAACTTAGATCTCGCGCGATACATCAAATGTTTAAATTATTATATAAAATTAAATTATAATTTTTCACGAATATAAAAATTGCTCTTATAATATCGCTTTCTGATCAAATAGAAAACTGCTCTTATAACTTGACCGTTACTATTGAATGTTTTATTTTCCTTCACAATCACAGCTGGATAATTAATTAAAACAATCACTTTTTTTTTTCGGTCTAGACCATCCGGTATCCCCATACCTTTGCTATAGGACTACTCCGGATTCGAGCCGGGCAGGACCCAAAGGGCGGCAAAGCTCTCCCTCAAGAGTTTTAACACAGCTGCATACCCAGGGACTCGAACTCGAGACCTCTGGTTAAGCTAGAACAACCCCCTGCCAGTTAATCTACATGCTCTTGGGTATTAAAACAATCACTTTACATTCACGTTCACCAACTTTTAATTATGTACCCTACGTTTTCAAAAAAAAACTTACGTCAAAAGATTGACCAAAACATTTAAATATTTAAAAACTTGCTTTACCGTTACAAACACTACTATATATGCCACCATCGTTTTGAATTTTGATCTTTCTTTCCTGTCATTGACTCATTTCTGCATTTAATTGATGCAATATGTTTATCCAATTTTCATAATTTTTTACATAAGGATTGTGGCTCAGTTGGCAACGCAAGATAAGTTTGTATGAAGAGCTCTTAGGTTCGATTCCAACTAAATACATATTTGGAGAGGGGTGAAGAGCCTTAACTGTGACTAAACCCCAAACAGGATTAATCTCAGACTTTTAAAATGGATGAGGATACCTGTGATCTATACCAAAAAAATTTTCATAATTTTTTATTTCCAAATATGAAATTAAGAAGATTTTTCTAACACTCAAATTAAGAAACAAATATTGAGAATTATCTCCTTCAATAAAACAACAAAATATATCATCAATGAGACTCAGGTATCAAAAAAATCATTTAAATTTTAAGTCAATTCATTTGAATTTTTATAATCTACCTATAATATCATCCATTTTTATTTCAAAATCATCAATTTGGATTATATATACAAGAAAATTGTTTAAAATAGAAAACATATTATTAAACTAAAAAACTTAGAAGAACAATAAAATATAAAGCATATTATTTTAACTCAAAAACTTACCAGAAGATTAAATGATATTTTATTCTATTGAAAAGCAATGCTATTCTTAAATTATCTACCAATGCATAAAAAAGGTGAGTGGAGGATAAGCATCAAAAGGTAGACATACGATGTAACTAAAAAAAAAAGTATACCTATAAAAGATAAGTATTGTAAAACCATTTTCAATATATAAGATAAGATAAGATCAGCAAAATTGTGGGTTTGCGAATTGTGGAAAAAAAATTAAACAAGTTGGAGTTGGCACAAAAAACTACCGAACGTGTTGATCGAACACTCCTATCCCTATTATTTTATTTATTTATTAACCGCGACACTTTCCTTCTGAATCACAAACAATGTGAAACCTAATTCAATTCTCTATTCAAATAGGTAAATTTCACAATTTTATCATTTCTCAATCATTTCCATTAATTCCATAAAGTTACCATATGTATAGGTACATTCAAACAGAATGGTCATCTCACCTTAGTGCACAAACTATCTCATATTTCAACATAGGGATTTCCAATTTGTACAAACCGAAAATAATATCAATCCTGACTCATTTATCTTTTTGGAAATATAGAGTTTGCAACCAAACTCAATCTAGATTATTTTCTAAGCATTTTTTAAGTTGAAACTAGGCTGTTTGTCCCTTGCTGTGAGTATCCTGCATTCATATATACATATTTTAGGCTACATAATTCCAAATCCACAAATTACAAAACTGGATGAAAGCTAACTCATTTTCTTATCTAAAAATGTAAGGTTCATAATTTAATTCTTTCTAGATGAACATCAGCAAATCTCCAAAGTTATACAATGTTCTGGCAATTTTCAGGCACAGTGTTATATTGACCTACTTGCACAAAATATTTCATATCTAATTATAGGCATATCCAATTGGTGCAAACTCAAAACCATAATAACCCTAGCTCAATTGCCTTTCTGGAAATGTAAGGCTTGTTACCTAACTCAATTTAGGCTATTTTCTACAATTTTTCAAATTTAAGACTGAAATTCACATTTATATCGCATAAAAAAATAAATTATTTAATTGTAAATTGTGAATTAAGTGACAACTAATCAGAAACCATAAAAGTTATGAGTCAACTACTTTTATCATAAAAATATTGTTGTATAAACAATTATAAAAATTGGATAGGAATTTATCATTGATCATCTTTGCTAGTTAATAAATAAAAATATTCAAAATTCGTTTAAAATAACAAGAAAAGGTGAGATTATGATTAAATAATAATTTTTGTAAAATTAAAATATCCAATAATGTATTTATTCTAGTTGACACTAGATTACCAGTGAAAAAAATTTATTTGAGTAAAAAAAATTACATAACTAATGCATAATTTTTTTAAAATATATTTAAAATTGATTAAAAAAATAACATATATATTATTTATTATTAAGTTTTAAATTATTATATTCAACCGACTTAAATCATCTCAATGTACCTTCAAAATTCAGCCAAATATTTTATAAATAATACAAGATAAATTAACTTTTTTTTTTGAAAGAACAAGTATAAATTAACTTAGATCTCGCGCGATGCATCAAATGTTTAAATTATTATATAAAATTAAAATATAATTTTTCACGAATATAAAAATTGCTCTTATAATATCGCTTTCTGATCATATAGAAAATTGCTCTTATAACTTAACCGTTACTATTGAATGTTTTATTTTCCTTCACAATCACCGCTGGATAATTACTTAAAACAATCACTTTACCTTCACGTTCACAAACTTTTAATTATGTACCCTACGTTTTAAAAAAACTTACGTCAAAAAATTGAACAAAACATTTAAAAACTTGCTTTACCGTTACAAATAGGGGTGTTCATTCGTGTAATTCGGTTAATTTCGAACCGAATTAACTGAAATCGAATTAACCGAATTATAAAATTTTACTTTCGTTAACCGAACCGAAATATAATTCGGTTAATTAACCGAATTAACCAAACTTTATACAAAATTATATATAATATATATTATAGTATATCATATGTATATTATATGTATATAGTATATATTATATATAGTGTATATATATAGTATATATTATATATTATAGTAAATATGATTCGGTTATATATATTATATATATTATAGTATATCATATGTATATTATATGTATATAGTATATATTTTATATATATATATATATAGAATATATTATATATTATAATAAATATAATTCGGTTAACGGAAATTAATTCGGTTTTCGAACCGAATTAACCGTTAACCGAATTTTCCTAAATCCTATTTTCGTTAACCGACCGAAATAAATTCGGTGGCCGACCGATTAACCGAATTAAATTCGGTCGGACGGTTAACCGAATTTCTTCCAAAATTTGAACACCCCTAGTTATAAACACTACTATATATGCCACCATGGTTTTGAATTTTGATCTTTCTTTCCTGTCACTGACTCATTTCTGCATTTAATTGATGCAATATGTTTATCCAATTTTCATAATTTTTTACCTAAGGGTTGTGGCTCAGTTGACAACGCAAGATAAGTTTGTATGAAGAGCTCTTAGGTTCAATTCCAACTAAATACATATTTGGAAAGGGGTGAAGAGCCTTAACTGTGACTAAACCCCAAACAGGATTAATCTCAGACCGTTAAACAGAATGAGGATACTTGTGGTCTACACCAAAAAAAAAACTTTCATACTTTTTTATTTCCAAATATGAAATGAAGAAGATTTTTCTAAGTCTCAAATTAAGAAACAAATATTTAGAATTATCTCCAATAAAACAACAAAATATATCATCAATGAGACTCAGATATCAAAAAAATCATTTAAATTTTAAAATTTTAAGTCAACTCATTTGAATTTTTATAATCTACCTATAATACCATCCATTTTCATTTCAAAATCATCAATTTGGATTATATATACAAGAAAATTGTTCAAAATAGAAAACATATTATTAAACTAAAAAACTTACAAGAACAATAAAATATAAAGCATATTATTTTAACTCAAAAACTTACCAGAAGATTAAATGATATTTTATTCTATTGAAAAGCAATGCTATTCTTAAATTATCTACCGATTTATAAAAAAGGTGAGTGGAGGATAAGCATCAAAAGGTATACATATGATGTAGCCAAAAATAAAAAAAGTATACCTATAAAAGATAAGTGTTGTAAAACCATTTTAATATATTAGATAAGATAAGAGCAGCAAAATTGTGGGTTTGTGAATTGTGGAAAAAAAATTAAACAACTTGGAGTTGGCACAAAGAACTACGAAACGTGTTGATCGAACACTCCTATCCTTATTATTTTATTTTATTTATTTATTTGTTAACCGCGACACTTTCCTTAATATACTTCTAATTTATTTATATAACATTTTAGGAAAAATCTTAAATGGTTACCTTTCGGATTTGGAATAGTCACTACATATCAAGCCAAGCTTATTATCTTATAATAATATTATGACTTGTGATAGTTAGATTTTTAAATAACTTAATTTTAAGATGAAGTTCTTAAGAGGTAAAGGATGTTTTTAAGATGATTTTTAAATAACTTAATTGTTGGGAGGGTTTTATCGTTTATAACTTTCGGCTTAAACAAGATTAATCTTAAATGGTAAAATGAATGAAAATACCTGTGGTTATACAAAAAAAAAAAAGAAGATTACACTCATAATTAAATATAACATTTTTAAAATTTGTAGTCATATGTAAATAACTTTAACTCAATTAGTATATAACTAGATTAAATAACAAAATTTAATTTCACATATGGTAAAATTTAAACATGAAATCTTAAAGTGACCAATGTAACGTGGAAAAAGTCTGTGTTTATTCGTATGTAATTTTAAAATATAATTTACAAATTTAATTGATAAGAAAATGTGTTTTTTATCAAGTAAAATTTAGTTTTTATGACTTTTCTTTTTAAAATTTTATAAGCATAAGGTGAATCAAGGCAGTTTGAAAGAGTACACTGTAAACACCTAATTTTGTCATAATTTACAAATTATTTTGATAAATTTGATACTTTTCAATTTTTTTTAAGTTTTGTTAAAATTTTTCGAATGAGTTGTTATTGAGCTCAATTAAACTAAATTTTCAACTTGAGAAAAAAAGTCAAGATATTTTGTCACATCCCGTGATCACATTTTTCACGTATTTCTATACAATTTATTCGGTTGGACTGTCTGTGATACTTCACTTTTCATATTCATTTAACTATTAAATATAAAATTGTGTAATATCAATTACATCTCCTATCTTAATTCTCAAGAAAGTAGTATTGAAAGTAAGCCTAAATTCAGAAAATAAATGATCATACCTCATATTATAAATCAAGCTGTCGCAGTGTCTCCAAATGCGCAGCTCAAAATCCTCAGATGTCAGATCTCTTAGTCCTCGAAAATCTGAAATGTTAATATTAAGGGGTGAGCAAACCACGACTCAGTAAGAGAGTTATATGCAACGCTTGATATTCAGCTACCTATATGCTGAAAATAATTTTTCACTTTCTTTAAATCTTCCTAGCTGGCTCTAGGCTCACATGTAGGAAGGATACTACAGTCAGCTAGGGATCCGGATGGAGTAAGGCAGGTATTTTAGAATACCTGTCTTGTCCCGGAATCTAGAAGCAACTGTAGAGAGTAATCATTTTCTTTTGATATTTAAATCCCAGTAAAATATTAAATGTCCACGTGATAAAACACTTAAGTAAATAAATAAGGAATTAATGTTCCTTTCACAAATATTCATTTCCACACTTGTAAAACACCGTATAATATTTAGTTCAACACGTAAAATATCAAAGCTCAGTAGCTGTAGATAATTTAGTACTAGTAAAAGTTCAGTGAAAAGTACAATCATTAGTACAATATCATGGAGACTAGGCAACACCCTAAATATATCATGCTATAATATCATCCCAAATAGGGGAAACACATGAGATCTATGGCCATAGTCTATGGGGTCCTCAGTGTGCACTGATCAGGTGTCCACTGGGACGCTGATAATAGGATCAGTATCTATCAGCACTAACACGTGACACGTGAGCATGATATGGGGCCTAACAGTCTCAAAATAGTAAACACGTGATATAAACCTCATTTATGCAATCAATTTCACTGAATATAAGTTCAATCAATCCACAAATATTCATAAGGAAAATATTTTCATCTTATGAATAACAATTTATAAAATATTCATACCCGAAAACGTTCTAAACATTATAGAACAGTATAAATCACATTTTTCATACGGTGAAAACAGTTTATAAAATAATCACTGTAAAATATAAAAGGTCATAACTGTCTTTTTTCACCGTAAAACACATACGCATGCTTTTCCGTGCTTTCTATCGAAAACATGATTTTCAAAGTAATCGGGATTTAAATCAATTATTTTTATGATTTATGGAAAATTAAAATATTTATTTTCCAAATCAACACTCCCGTCCCGTGTTTTCTTTGTAAACACATGCGGAGACCTTTTAGTCTCAAAACACTGTTTTCCACTTTTAATTACCTTTATGGAATTTTCTATAAACACTTATTTTCACAATTGAACCCATAAAG
This sequence comes from Heritiera littoralis, assembly GCA_031772115.1. Taxonomy (NCBI): domain Eukaryota; kingdom Viridiplantae; phylum Streptophyta; class Magnoliopsida; order Malvales; family Malvaceae; genus Heritiera; species Heritiera littoralis. Next base: position 5,470,332 of record JAPDPK010000010.1, on the reverse strand, counting down.
GTTATTTATGAAAATCAAGTGAATATTTGAAGAAATATTATTAAAATATTCACTTTGGTCCTTTTCGTTTTTCACCTCATTTCACGTGAAATATTACCTATCGGGATAAATTTAGGTGATTTCCTTTTTCACCATTTTCAAAAACATGAATAATTTAAAATTAAATATCAATATATTCATGTTTTATGAAAACTAAACGATTTCTCGATTTTCGTGGTTGGAAATCGTTTCTTGTAATGAAAAATCATTTATTATGATTTTTGATATTTTTTTTCCAATAATTTTCGTCAGTATAACGGCTGCCGATTGGCTAGCCTCCTGCACGAAAAATACAGTTTAAATCTCAACCGGTAAATCACCACAATTTTTTCCAACCAATCATTATCAATAGCATTTATAAAATTAAATGCATAATTTAAAACATGTGTGCCAAATATCTTTATAGGCTGCACATGTCTCCCTTACTTGTTTCGGGTCGACGACTGACTCTCGAAGGTCGCGCCCGTGTTCACCTAGCCCGATTCCATTAGCTCGGTCATCGAGGGAATTTTCTGGAAATTAAATTCTAAATTTTAGAATTTTTTCATAATTATTTAAATAACTAAATTATTTAAATAATTTAACACTTTTCGGGATTTCTTACCAATTTTCGTAATTCCCGGGATTTTTCGTAATTTTCGAATTCTCGGGAATTTTTCAAATTCCCGGAATTCCTTCTCTTTTTCTTCCTTCTTTCTTTTTCTTTTCTCTTTTCTTTTTCTTTTCTTTTTGTTTTTCCTTTTTCTTTTTCTCTTTTCTTTTTCTTTTCTTTTTCTTTTTCCTTTTTCTTTTCTTTCTCTTTTTCTTTCCTTTCCAGCCGAACCGTTCACCCCCCTCACCGCCGGTTCTTCTCCAGTGGCCGGTTCTCCGGCGGTTCAGTGGCTCCTCAGCTTGCCGACGGCACGACGAAGTTACCGATGGCCTCCGTTCGGCCTGGTTCGACGGCATGGCGACGGATCTACTCGGTTTACCTCGGTTTCTTCTCCTCCTCCGTCGGCCTTCCTCCGCCGTCAGTGGCCTCACCGGTGGCTCTCTTCTCCTTCCCCTCACCTCCGCTGAGGTCGAGGTGGCCGTGGCGGTGCCAAGACCGGCCGGCATCGCCGTTTTCTTCTTCCCCTTTCTCTTTCGATTTCCACCGATTCCGCCTTCTGTTTTCTTCCTTTCTTCCGCCGTCGGTGGCTTCCTTCCTTTTCTCTTTGGCCGGCGACGACGTCTCTCCTCTTCTCTCTTCCTCACCTAGGCCAGCCGGCACCGCCACTTCCCTCTTTCCTTTTTCTCTTTTCCTTTCGATTTCCTTTCCTCTGTTTTCGCTCGATTTCTCTCTTCTTGCCAGCACTGGTGGGTCTCCACTCCTTCCCTTACCAGCGACGGTCTCGCCTCGCCCTTCCTTTTGCTCGGCCGGCCGATGGGGTCGGCACTTTCTTGGAGAATCTCTCCTCTGTTGTAAACAGAGGAGGCAAAATGGGTGGGAATCGGGTATCCCGATTCCCGCCCATTTTTTCTTAAAATTGTTTTTTTTAATATAATATAATATATATTTATATTATTATATATATAACTATACTCATATAATTATATATTTATTTACTATATTTGATATATATATATATATTTTGTATAAACCATATATGTATACACTTAAATTTAAAATACTATACATATATATTTTTTTATATATGTATGTCATATATACGTAATTGTATAATAAAATACATACGTATTCCTTCTATGATATAAAATAGTATTTCAACATGTGATATGTACATATATTTCATATATGAATGTATATATTTATTTAAAAATATATTTATATAATAACCTTATATAAATATATAAAATCACATTTTTTTTGGATTTCTTATATCCAAATTTATTTTCTCCATTTTCCTTTATTATTTAATCTTGACTTCAATTTGTCCCAGTAAAATTCTTCGGATATCTAATATTTATTCAAAATTTCTCGGTCTTCACCTCCTCCCCACCTTAAGAGATTCGGTCCTCCGAATTTTTAACTTATATTTAGAGGTGGTACAGTTCCCTATACTTATGGTTCCTGTCCTCTCAATCATCTTTTAAGTAATACCACTAGCATACTTTCAACTTCCGAATCACTTTTTATACCCTTACATATCATTTTTCCACCATATATTCGTACTCACTAAAATTTCTTATCACCTTGGGAGTCGTCACTTTTATCTCTTTTCACATAATAGTTGTTTCACACCATTTATCATCCGTTTTCTCTCATTTGGTGCCAAGTCGATATAATTTGATAACTATCGTTCACCGATTTAATCAGTAGTATGTAATTGTCCCAGTAGCTTTTTAAATCTCGTGCATTCGCTCTCTAAACATATCTTCGAGCGTTTCCACATTACGCTCAAATTTTCATATCAGTATGGAGCGATGCTGTCAATAAATTTTGAATCCCAAAGCCTTTTACTTTTTTCCATAAACAAATGGCAATTCAAGATTCCATCACATGTATGCTCACTGGAACTTCACATATGTTCTCATCATTCTATAATCATGTTTCGACTATGGCACTAGAGGAAATTTAGGAGCTTGATAATGAAAAGTGATTCCATTCAGACAATCAGTCCTTAATCACTTACATATCATCATATTTCTTTTGGGTTTCGTATTATCCCACAACACTCATTGTCACATTGATAAATCAAGGTTGCACCTCATTGCGGACTTTACTGTTAATTATCTCTTCCCATAAATGCAACATTTACCAATCATTTTCTCTCTACATCTCTTTTCATGTATCATTTTCTCTCTATATCTCTTTTCATGTAGTATTCTTATTACATCTCGATGTGATAACTAAAGTGAAATCACTTTCAGTCTTAAATTCGAAAACTGTTTCATATTCGTGCTCCCTTATAACTCGAAATCATAGTTTCAATTTCTAATAGTCCTCATAATTAAGGTGGGATTGTACTTTCAATCGAGCCATATATTTGGGTTTGATCGTTTTTCGTTGGCTATTTCTTTACTTCTTTCAATCCTTTTCAATTCACATATCGATCATATTCTATACAATCATTCCATTATCTTCCATATAAATTGCCACAATCAATCATTCTCGATCATTCATATCCTATTCCTTTAAGGTGATACACAATTCTTCTAACCGTATCGATACCATTCATTAACGGTTTTCAATCCGTTTCAATAGGCCATCGATTGGCATCTTTATGTCAAAGCCCAGCCTGTTTCAATAGGCCATCGACTGGTATCACCCATACCAATAGTTGACTAGTCTTGGTACAGATTGAAAATCAACAAGTTTACATGTAAACACTACACAGTACATGGGATGTAACACTATCGCTGTCTCAACTACACCGACACGTACTAGACAAACCGTGCTCTGATACCATTAAATCTGTCACGACCCGAAGGTCGCGACTTTCCTTTAATACTTGTACTTTTCTTAGTCTACAAATTTATGGATTAAATTTTTCTTTTTCATTGTAAGGTTTGTATTCAGTGTCAGTGTAGTCACTATACTATTTAGGTGACCTATAGTCATTTCATTTAAATATTTAACAACCACGGAAACGGTTCTTAGTTACATCCCAACTTGTTAAACAGAATATGTACTCTGCATCAATTTAAGTCTTACATGTAAACAAGTATTTTATAAGAAACATATACCTCAGTAGACTAGTACCAAGTCCATATACAGTCTCCGATGCCCACTGAGCAGCTCACATGGCAGATGTTAACTTCAATAATCTGAAAGAGATGAAATTTAGTGGGGTGAGCAAAACCACGGCTCAGTAAGATACTAATATAAATACATGAGTAGGATTACACTGTCTTAAACTGCAGTGCTTAAAACTTGTAAGGATGCAATTACAATTAATCCTTTCTCATCGATACATCTCATTATCACTTCTCATTTTCACTTTTCATTTCATAATCATACTTTGGTATGCTATCATCTCATATCAATTCTCATATTTACTTTTCATTTCATAATCATATTTCTGTATTCTATCATCTCTTATCAATTCTCATATCATCTCTTATCAATTCTCATATTATGGATCATGATCACGGTGGTACGAAGTCATAATTCTATTCGTGTATTTCTATATTCCTGTTTCATATCATATCATGACATCATATCGATGAAATATCGCTACCACCGAGTCATGACACTCTTCATATATTCTTCATGTTTAATGCAGATATCCTATCGAATTCACTTTACATTTAACAATCATATTCCCGTATTACATCAATTCATATCACTTATCGTCTGGGAATTTATGATCACGATAGAGTGAGATCAGAATTCTCTTCATATCAATCTCATGTTTATATATCATATCATCTCATGTCATCGTATAGATGAAACATCATTAACGTCGAGTCACGACATTCCTCATGGAATTCTCATGTGCTAAGCATATTATCATGTCAGGATTTAATATGCAATTCATGTAATTTTTTTTTCTGTATAAACCGCTATCATCTCAAATCATATCATATATACTTTAGGACATGCTCAACATATAGATTTTCAATTCATTTCAAATTTGTCTTTAAGGCATGATAGAAACATGTTCAATTTCAGTTCATGTATTCGTTTTCGGAGCATGTCTAAAACATGTGCGGTTTTAAAACATTTTCACATACTATAAGCCATATTAGGTCTAGAGTTCATATCAAATCAATTTATACTCTAGACCGCATATCATTTTAAATTCGACACAAAATCGTATATAATTCATATAAGTGTCGAAATCATTTATCATGTACTTTTAAAACATATTCTGTAAATCATATTAGGTCTAGAGTTCATATCAAATCAAACTATACTCTAGACCGCATATCATGCCATGTTCGACACAAAATCACATATAAATCATATGAGTGTCGAAATCATATCTCATGGACTTTTAAAACATGTTTAAAACATGTACTGTTTCAAAACGTATTTCATTTACAGTATAAATCATGTCAAGTCTAGAGTTCATATCAATAAAATCATACTCTAGACTTCATATCAGATCGGTTAGAGACTAGGTTAGATCCCTATCATCTCTATCAATAAAGGCTTAAATCACTGTAGCTAGCAGTGAAAATCATGTCATCGTCCCCTGGAAACCAACTAGGGCGCTATCTATGGCTATAGACCTCATCTCTCTCAGCCCCACTGATCAGGCGTGACTGAGACCTGTCCACGACTATTGTCGGACAAGCATATCTGCCTAATGAGCAAAGCTCCAATTAGGCGGTTTCCACTATGCTTTATTGAATTTAATTCTTTTAGGGTGCCTACAGTCTCATAAAACACTTAAATCTTTATCTTTTCTTTTTAAAATCATGTAAAGCATATGGTGAAGTTCTTTAAGAGGTTTCGTATATAAAAATATGTATATACCATATACTTTCTTTTTAAAGCTACTCTATACTTTATAGCATTTATATAAATGCTATTATAACATCTGAAACTATAGCAAATTATGCTTAAAAGCGATGCTATGAAATCATTTCCGCATGTAATTTTTGGTAATAGTTTCAAATGTCCATATAAGTAATACCTTCATCTAATACTTTGAAACAATTCATTTAACTTTATCATCATCAATCATTCGATTTCAAACTATCCTTCTGACACATCAGTAAATCAGTATTCAAATCATTCAAGATTCATTTCATTCAATGTTCAGATTGCTCATTACTCTAATTATTCAATAACCAGATCACTTAGCATGCAAACCATTCGGTATTCAATATCCTTTTTCGATAATTATCGACTATAAGAATCATTTGTACATTTTATTATCGATACTAGAACCACATCATCAGTGTGAATCCTCTTAGTATCTATGAGCATCTAAATATCATGTTTCCATATAGCCATCAGGATACTGAAATTATGAATTAATAATATCCTCATTCGATATCTATTTCAGAGTCGACATCGAGGATCATAAAAACACAAGATCGATAATCGCTTATCAAATCCATTTATGGTTTGACCTATTGGTACATATTTAGAATTATCGACTTGCGGTTCAATTTCATTCACTATCATAAAATCATATCACAATCCTCAATTCACTTTTCACATGGCCTGTGGAATGTAATATCATGCTAAAATTATCTATAAAACGTCCTCAATTCAATTCTTTGATTGGCAATTTACCACTTAAAAGGATTTGCCAATTTCCACTATCAACAGTGTTTCAATCATTTGAGTCGCCTTGCGACTATCCATATTATTGCAAAAATATCAGTTCAAATCTATTTAACATTGATATCACAATCATACCACTAAGACGGTCCATTTATTTGAATCTATCAATTCTATAATCGTCACTCGACTGATAATTTCGCCATTCTATCATTTGACCATCTAAATCACAACTTCGATTTTTCTCTTTAAGTTGTATCATATAATTATCATCACTTTTATCTGTGATCCGTCTAATAATTAATTTCACCTCAATCTCAACTTGATACCATTTGTGATATTAAAATCATTTGATTTATCAATTCTATAAGGTTTAGATCATATAATTCATCACATTATCGTTTTCAATGATCTATCTTCCCATCGATTTCAATATCAAACTCTTTCAGAAATACCATAAAATCCTTTTAATATTTATTTCCAATAATTATCTCCAAGATTCCATTTATGTGAGAAATTTAATCTTTTTCTTCAGATATTTTCCTAAAAATTTTGGCAACATAACGGCTTAATTTCCTCTAAACCTCCTGCAAGGAAATACAATTTATAATTGCAGCAGTTGATTCTCACCAATTTTTACCTCTTACTAAGACCCCCACCATCAATTGTGGGTCCTCTTAGTATTTTTAACATCAATTAAATCAATTCATCATATATAAAAAAAATCATAATTCCATTAAAAATCATTTCATCAGAGGATTATATAAGATCATAAATCCCACATACAATATAATGCTACTAATGCTTTATAAAAGTATCTTACTTGTTCGCCAAAGCTTAGCGCACTTTCCGATTTTTGAGCCTTGCCGAACTCCACCTTTCGTCTCATTTCCGTTTTTTTTTTTGCTACAATTTCAATAATTGAGACATATTTTCATTTAGAAAATAATCCAACAATTCCTAATAAATTCTATAGAAATATAGCAAAAACTTTTAATTTTCCTTACCCATTTCTTCTTCTTCTTTTTCTTCTTCCTTTTCCTTTTCCTTTTTCTTTTTCTTTTCTTTTCTTCTTTTTCTTTTCTTTTTCTTTCTCCTTCTTTCTCTTTTTCTTTTCTTTTCTTCTTTTTCCTTTCTTCTCTTTTTTTTTTTGAACCGGGTCGGGTCGGGTCGGGTCGGACCGGGTCGGGTCGGGTTCAATTTGGCTTGGCCGGTTCAACTTTGGTTGACCGGTTTGGTCACCGGCGGCCACCCAATCCAGCGGTTCAGCCACTCCACAGCTTGCCGAGGTTGCCATGAAGCCGGATCTGGTCTCGGCTTGGCCCCATCACCGGCGACGGCACCGGATCTGGCAGCATGGGTTTTGGCTCCTTTCTCCTCCGTTTCTTCCTCCCTCCGCCGTCTGTAGCCTCGCCGGTGGTCTTCTTTTGCTTCCCCTCAGCTCCACCGAGCTCGGGGTTGGGGTGGCGGTGCCTAGGCCAGCCGGCACCACCACTTCCCTCTTTCCTTTTTCTCTTTTCCTTTCGGTTTCCTTTCCTCTGTTTTCGCTCGATTTCTCTCTTCTTGCCGGCAGTGGTGGGTCTCCACTCCTTCCTTTACCAGCGACGGTCTCGCCTTGCCCTTCCTTTTGCTCGGCCGACCGACGGGGTCGGCATGGGTGGGAATCGGGTATCCCGATTCCCGCCTGTTTTTTCTTAAAATTGTTTTTTTTTAATATAATATAATATATATTTATATTATTATATATATAACTATACTCATATAATTATATATTTATTTACTATATTTGATATATATATATATATATATATATTTTGTATAAACCATATATGTATACACTTAAATTTAAAATACTATACATATATTTTTTTTATATATGTATGTCATATATACGTAATTGTATAATAAAATACATACGTATTCCTTCTATGATATAAAATAGTATTCCAACATGTGATATGTACATATATTTCATATATGAATGTATATATTTATTTAAAAATATATTTATATAATAACCTTATATAAATATATAAAATCACTTTTTTTTTTGGATTTCTTATATCCAAATTTATTTTCTCCATTTTCCTTTATTATTTAATCTTGACTTCAATTTGTCCCAGTAAAATTCTCCAGATATCTAATATTTATTCAGAATTTCTCGGTCTTCACATAAATTTTATTTTTATATGAAATAAGTGAAAATCTTCTGAATTGAAAATTATTCCGAAGTACCCCAATACTTCTGGTAGCATTTCGTATAACTTCCTCACCTAGAGATTTCTTAAGAATCACTACTTGTGAGTTCTATAGTATCTCATCATCGGAAGATTCACACTCGCTTCGAAAATTATTATGAATGCATATGATGCAAACAGATAATGAATGATGCAAATGAATTTTTTAATTTTTCATATAAATATTTCTTTATTTATTTTAAATAAAAAATTTTTTATTATTGAAAAATTGCACCAAGTATCCCAATACTCTGGTAACACTTAGTGAACTTCTCTCACCTAGAGATTAGTTAAGAAATCACTACTTGTGAGTTTCATAACATCCCATCATCAGGCATTGTTTAATTATTAAATTTCATTATTTATTTTTCTTTGTTTTTTTACAAAAAAATAAATTATTTATTTTTATTTTTAATAAAAATTTAAATTATTGAAAAATCATATTAAATATCCCAATACTCTGGTAACATTTAGTAGACTCTTCTCACCTAGGGATCAGTTAAGAAATCACTACTTGTGAGTTTCATGACATCCCATCATCGGACCATTGTTTAATTATTAAATTTTATTATTTATTTTTCTTTGTTTTTTTATATATAAAGAAAATAAATTATTTATTTTCATTTTTAATAAAAATTTAAATTATTGAAAAATCATACTAAATATCCCAATACTCTGGTAACATTTAGTACGACTCTTCTCACCTAGGGATCAGTCAAGAAATCACTACTTGTGAGTTTCATGACATCCCATCATCGGAACATTGTTTATTTAAATTTAAATTTTATTATTAATAAAAAAAACTTATTGATTTAATTTTTACAAAAATTTAAATTATTGAAAAATCATACTAAATATCCCAATACTCTAGTAACATTTAGTACGACTCTTCTCACCTATGGATCAGTTAAGAAATCACTCTTTGTGAGTTTCATAACATCCCATCATCGGACAAAATTTCATCTATTTTGAAATTAACATTTTTCTTTTATCAAGATGATAATTAAGTAAAAAAATTTATTTACCTTTTTTATTGGTTTCTTTTAGAACAAAACCCAAGAAATTATATTAATCAAATTCAAACTAATATTTATTACTATTCTGTAAATTTTTAAATCTCTTTATAAAATATGAAAATCAACAATAATAACATACAAAATAATAAATTCACAAATATGTAAAAGTAAATTGGCAAAGTTGAGAGTGTACCCAAGTTGTTTGGGTTTAGAAATCCAAAAAAGGTTTGCAAGTGGCCCAACTCCAGCAACCGAAGGAATCTCATGAATTGGGCTTTGTTGGGCCGATCCACGAATGCTGGAAGCAGATCGAGTCGGGCTGCTGGATCCGGATCAGGGGATGTGGGTCAGTTCCTCTGCAGCGGGTCGGGTCGAACGTGTGGATCCGGGAATGAGCCTTCTCCTTTGGCTCAAAACACAACCATTTAGTCTGCCTATAAATACCCAAAAAAAATTTTTTGTTTCAGATTTTAACTTCTCTTTTTTAAAAAATGTTATTTTTTTCTCTCAACTCTCTCTTCATTTCTCTCCTTGACAACGGCCGGCCACCGTAAGCCCTGCCATTGCCGTCGCCAGTCACCGCCATCCACGGTGACTGGAGCACAAAAAGCTTCTAACTTTCAGAAAGATCTTCACCTCCCCTCTTCGTTTCTCTATCACTCAGTCCCTCGCCTTGCACGCTACCGTCGGTAGCCACCGCCGTCCGGCGTCCTACGAGCTTCCCAAGATCCTAGAAACACTCTACTCCCTGTCCTTTACTCAGATCTAGCCACCGATTTGTCTAAAAAACTTCCTTAACCCCTTGGATCTAATATTAACCGAACTCTCTTTCTCCCTTTTGTATTTTTTTTTGTTGTTGATGTTGTTGACTTGATTGTGGCTTTGTGTTGTTGTCTCTCTCTTTTCTCTTTTTTTTTTGTTTGTGTTGGCTGCCTTGGAGGTTTGTGGCTTGGGTTATATTTGTTTCTTGTAGGGGTTTCAAGAAGATGTGACAGGGGGTTCTTGGTTTAGGGTTGACTGGTGGCTGTAAAGGGGCAGGCCAAGGTGTTGGCGATGGGTAGGCAATGGTGGCTCGAATGGTGGTGTATGATGGTGTTAAAGACAGTTTAAGGGTGCTCGATGGTGGCCTAAAATGGAGGCTTGGGAGGTCGTTTGGTGGGTTAGGCAGTGGTTGGTGTTAGGACTGTTTGGGATTGGTTCTGGGTAGGGAATGGTGGTGTGTAATAATAGAGTCGGGGAATTTCTTGGGTTGGAAGTGGCTCACGGTGATGGGGTTGGAGATTGTGATGGTGATTCGAATGATGCTAGGCTATGGTGGTTTACGGGGTTTAGGTTCTGTTTAGGTTCAAATGCAGTGAAGAGAGGGTGGCTGCCGTGGTAAGGGTCGATGAAGCTAGGACAGTGGGCGTTGAAGTTTGCTGCTTGGCGATGGTGAATGGTGACCAAGAATGGTCTATGTTGTCGAGCAAGAAGAGCAAAAAAGTCCCCAACCCCCTGGGCAGTGTGCATTTTAATCAAATTGGAAAGCCATCTCTTGGTCCAATTCTTTGTTTTATCCTTCAAATTTTAGCATTGAAGTTCAGTCATTTAGGTGTTTGATTTTGGAATGAGGTTTGATGGATTGGGTTTCATGGGAATGGGTGAGGGGCAAAGTACTGGACGGCTTAGGGAGAGAGGGCTGTGAGAAGGTGGAGAAGTTGGCGCCGTGTACGGCACTAACTTTTCCATTTTTTTGTTTTTTTTATTATTATCTTTTTTTCCTTTTTTTGTTTTGTTTGTTTTTTTTATATTTTTATTATATATATTTTTATTAATTAAAAAAATAACCAACCAAAAAAACAACCCATTTGAACTTGGGCTTTTAAGCCTACATATTTTATTGGACTTTGAATTGAATTTGGTCAATTAAGCTCAAATTAAAAATTGATAAATATAAAACTTTTACTAATTCAGTTTAAATTAAATTCAATTATTTATCCATTCAAGTCTAAATTGAATCTAATTGAGCTTTAATAACAAAAATGTCTAATAAATTTTAGCAAACTTCAAAATCAATTATTACTGAAATTACGAAAATGAAATTTACAAATCCAGGCAAAATTAGATGTCTACAGCTGCCCCTCTTTGCACATTGCTGAGAATCAGGAATGGGGCAAAGATAATAGACAACAATTTTGTTCGGCTCATGATCTAATCTTTTGTATTTTTTTGTTTTTTGTTTTTTTTTTTGAAAAAGTGCTCCTCCTACAATAAAGTGCTTCTCATATGATGAGGCATTCAAATTTTAAAATTCTTCCTGAAAAGTGCTCTTCTTACAACAGAGGCATTGAAACTTTAAATTCTTCCTTGAAATGTGCTCCTCTTGCAGCAGAGGCAATGAAACTTTAAAATTTTTCTTAAAAAGCTCTTCTTGCAGCAGAAGCAATAAAACTTTAAATTTTTTTCCTAAAATGTGCTCCTCTTGTAGCAGAGGCAATGAAATTTTAAATTTTTTCCTAAAATGTGCTCCTCTTGCAGCAGAGGCAATGAAACTTTAAATTTTTTCTTGAAATGTGCTCTTCTTGCAACAGAGGTAATGAAACTTTAAAAAATTTCTTGAAATGTGCTCCTCTTGCAGCAGAGGCAATGAAACATTAAAAATTTTTTTCTAAAATGTGCTCCTCTTGAAGCAAAGGTGATGAAACTGTAATTTTTTTCCTGAAATGTGCTCCTCTTGCATTAGAGGCAATGAAACTTTAAATTCTTCTTGAAATGTGTTCCTCTTGCAATGGAGGAAATGAAACTTTAAATTCTTTTTGGGTTTAATACCACACAACGGTGCCAACTATATTAGGCTTAAACATCATCTAGGTGCCAGCTACGTTGGGCTTAAATTTATCTTAGGTGCCAACTTTATTGGGCTTAAAATTTTCAACTTGGGTGCCAGCTTTACTAGGCTTAAACTTTCAACAGTGCCAACTACGTTGGGCTTAAAAATCTCATCTAGGTGCCAGCTACGTTATGCTTAAATTTTCATCTTGGGTGCTAACTTTACTGGGCTTAAATTCAATTAATTATGTGCCGATTTCGTCAGGCTTAATACCACACAACGGTGCCAACTACATCGGGCTTAAACCTTATCTAGGTGCTAGCTACGTTGGGCTTAAATTTTCATCTTGGGTGCCAATTTTACTGGGCTTAAAATTTTCATCTCATAATGTGCCGATTTCGCTGGGCTTAATACCATACAACGATGCCAACTACATTGGGCTTCAACTTTCAACTAGGTGCCAGCTACATTGGGTTTAAATTTTCATCTTAGGTGCCAACTTTATTGGGCTTAAGCTTTCAACGATGCGAACTACGTTAGGGTTAAAAATCTCATCTAGGTGCCAGCTACGTTGGGCTTAAATTCTCTTCTTGAGTGCCAGCTTTACTGGGCTTAAAAATCTCACCTCATAATGTGCCGATTTTGTTGGGCTTAATACCACACAACAGTGCCAACTACATCGGGGTTAAACCTCATCTAGGTGCTAGCTAAGTTGGGCTTAAATTTTCATCTTGGGTGCTAACTTTATTGGGCTTAAACTTTCAACGGTGCCAACTACGTTGGGCTTAAAAATCTCATCTACGTGCCAGCTATGTTGGGCATAAATTCTCTTCTTGAGAGCCAACTTTACTGGGCTTAAAAATCTAATTATATGCCGATTTTGCTGGGCTTAATAACATACAACGGTGCCAACTACATCGAGGTTAAACTTTCAACTAGGTGCCAGCTACATTGGGCTTAAATTTTCATCTTGGGTGCCAACTTTACTGGGCTTAAGCTTTCAACGATGCGAACTACGTTGGGCTTAAAAATCTCATCTAGGTGCCAGCTTCGTTAGGCTTAAATTCTCTTCTTGGGTGCCAACTTTACTGGGCTTAAAAATCCCATCTCATAATGTGCCGATTTCGTTGGGCTTAATACAATAGTGCCAACTACGTTGGGCTTAAATTCTCTTCTTGTTGACCAAAACCTTTTCATTTCCACTTTCTCATCTATATTACTTTAAAGTATTTGTCTCATCACTTGAAGCCATTTTTGTACCTGTGTAACAAGGGTTGCCCCATGACAATCATCACATTACTTTTTGAAACAACATAAGAATTCATTTTACAAACAAAATTTTTCCTAACAAAAATTTCCTCCAAAATGGCACAAGAAATTCTTTCCCTAACAATAATTATCAAACCCTTTTTGTTTTCTTTTGAAAACACCATCAAAACTTCCTCAATCACAATTGCCTTAAAATAGCATAAAAAATTCCTGCCTCATAATAATTGTTGAATTCTCTCATTTTTGCTTGAAACACCATAAAAATTTTGATTAGCAATCGAAAAATTTTCAAACCAAATTGCCTCAAGCATCCTTTCCATTTTCAAATTCAAAAGACAAATGGTTTTCATTTTTGAATAATATCTGTCTAGCCAAAACTTTTTAATTTTACAAGATTGCCCCACATAACTATGACCAAAGAAAGTTAAACACAAATGCAACAAAGAATTATCATTTCAACAAAATAAGTGATATTTGAGTCTCTTGAAAGTCGGTGACCGTTATTAAGATTTGTATGGAAGGAATGAAAATTTTTCCTCATTAGATGGATTAGGTGGTTTCAGTGATCAATATCCAGTTCATCAAGAAAAAACTCACAACTCAGTGAAGAAGGGAATGAATGTTCTTTCATTCGGGCTCACAAATGAAACACAAGTTTTTTAAAAAATGATGAATTCCTTGCAAATCATGATTTTGCAAAAAGGTTTATCTTGAAATGCAGACAAAATTTGACACTCTTTTAATTTTCAATTTATGTATTTTGATAGTTGTCAAGACTAGCCAAAATAGGCTCAAGCTTTTGCTAAGTTATTTGGGAATGGAGAGAAGGTTCAAAATTTTATATCAATCCCTTTAATGGATCATTAAAATGAACATTCTTGGTTCTCTTAAGGGTTATCGATGGTCATGGGTCTCATTGAAATTATTTCATAAAATCACTTCTTGTTAAACTTTGACAATACCATGAATAACCTCAAAAGGTTTTCACTTTTGCTCTAGACTGCCCCTTTTGGGGTTTTCACCCTAGAGCCCCATTCTCTTTCTTTTTTTTTTTGGTTTTTTTTTGTGTAATTGTTCCATCATGCACTTAAGAATTCAAAATTCATCCAAATTTGACTGTGAAGATTCTTGAAGGATAATCTTGGTTGAGAATGAGCTAAGTGCCTCATTGGTTATGATGTTTCATCAAGGAAAAATCTCTTTAGTTTAAGTATCACGTTTGATCGAAATAGACTTTTCAAGGTACGTAATGTAGGCTAGGTTTCGGGGTTCTGAAAGAATGGATAATAAGGCCCAAAAATATGTTTAAGGGTGATCAACCAAGGATCATTTAATATAATGTGAAGACTTATTCAAGTCATTTATTCCTTTATTTCTTATCTCGCCACTCCTTCATTTCATCTTCTTTTTTTTTCCTTTTCCTTTTTTTTGCAATTTCTTTTTTTCCTCCTTTTTTTTTTGTATTTTTCACTTTCAATGGACTGACACCAAAATTTTGTAAAGCTAATTCATCTCGTGTTTGCCTCTTAATATGATAAACCTTTTCAATCTACAGTTAGGGCTGTCCACTCATACTCTTGGAAAAGGTCTTTTTCTATATGTGCCCCCCAATGTGGAGGGTGATCCTTGGTTAAGGTTTACTTATAAAGAATTTATAAGACTCAAAGAGGGTAGCAAATGGTTAAATTTTAGATTTGTGAAAAGGATGATGAAAGATGGCTATTTGTCATTTCAAACATGGTCACTTAAATTGATGAAAATTTCCTTGAGTCAAAAAGATCAAACATTTTGCCTTTCTTTCTTTTGGTTTTTTTTTTGGATTGAATTTCTTGAATATTTTGGTATCTTCTTCTCTCTTTCTCTCTCTCTCTCTTTTGTTTGGAATCATTCGAATATCTTGAGTGCATGATGTCACAATCAATTTTTCTTTTTTCTTTTTTTATTTCATTTTTTCTCTTTTTTTTTTCCCTACAACTCATGCGACAACAAAATATTGCTACAAAATGCCCACAAGCTAGTGAAAACTGTTGGAATTCGCATATTTAGCTTTAGGTTGTTCATGGTGTTTCTATCGAGAGAGGAAACAAGTATTGCATTATTTGGGCAAGTTAAGGGTATGGTACTTTGTCCTCCTCAATTTTGGTTTCATCACATGAACGAATCAAAGATTCAGAAATGGCCTAAGGAATCTCATGGTTTGTGGTTTTTCAAACAGATTCGGGTAATTCTGATAAGTATGACACTCCTGTGGCCATTAATAGAAAGGAGTGGTTTCTAGCATAGTTTTGACACATATCAAATTACCAAAATTCAAATTTTAAAAGAGTATCATGCTTGATTTTTCAAGGAATCCAAAAATAAATTTTGTCAAATTGATCATTTCATTGTTTATTGCCTAGGTAAAAGTCATTACACTTTGATGGCATACTGTGACTTGGTAAACACGGATCATGAAGTTTGCACTTATCCTCCTCAAATGCATGAAGGCTTTATAAGAGATTTAGAGCATGGAAACAATTGGAGAAGGTAGTTGATGGGATGAATTTTTTTGATAATGATCACCAATTTTTTGAAACTCTCTTCAATCTTTTTTATTTTGTCATTTTGTTCAACTTCTTTGATCATTTGGTTTAGTCATGTGAGGCTTTATTAATTTTTTTTTAAAAAAATGCAATTTCTTTATAAAAAGAATCAATCAATGCCATTTATGTATATTAGATACAATTTTTCCCCATAATAAAAATGTACATGAAAATCTATTCTTCCTAATATACCATAAAGAATGAAATAATATATAAACATGATTTCTCAAAGACTTCTACTATCAATTTACAAGAATCATGACTTAACAAAGTAACATATACAAAAATTCAAGTTGAAATTTATCTCTCCTTTGACAACTTCACCCATTAACTTGGAAAAGTTGATCTGAAACATGTGAAAAATGAGTTCGAAAATGAAAGTGTCAAGGCCCAGCCCGTATCACCAGGCCGTCGGCTGGCATCCCCTAGGCCCTTCGGCCCCAGGTTTACCTCGACTCAACCGTATTGTCCGCTCTGGATTCTAGAGGTGGCCCCCGTCAGTTCGGCTGACGTGGCACTTAGGTCCTCACGGATTTCTTTCGCGTCCGCCGCTACTCGAACCCTTGACTTCCTCAAGAGTCGAGTAACGACTAACCATTGGACCTCCAATGGTTAGTCGTTACTCGACTCTTGAGGAAGTCAAGGGTTCGAGTAGCTGCGGACGCGAAAGAAATCCGTGAGGACCTAAGTGCCACGTCAGCCGAACTGACGGGGGCCACCTCTAGAATCCAGAGCGGACAATACGGTTGAGTCGAGGTAAACCTGGGGTCGAAGGGCCTAGGGGATGCCAGCCGACGGCCTGGTGATACGGGCTGGGCCTTGACAGAAAGAATCATTTGACTACTTCACCTATTAACTTGAAAAATTTGATCTGAAACATGTGAAAAATGAGTTAAAAAATAAAAAAATAATTTTTTTTACAAGAATCAAAAATAATTTTTTTTTACCCTGAAATGCAATGTAAAATGCATTAAATATGATACAATGGGATGGATTACAAAACATGCTAGCATGAAATGCAATTCATGCTCAATGATTCATGCAAGCATGCTCAATGCAAATAAAGTGAAGCTTGATTTTTTTTTTTAATAACTACCTAACTTGCTTGATGATAAAATGCATATGGCATATTTACAAATGCATGGATGAAATGGATGATAAGAAGCAAGAATGACATGAGACATTAGGATGTTTAGAAAAAAAAGTGGGTTTTGTATGTACAATGCTAAGGCCATATTTCTATCATAAATGTGTATGCCAAAAGGAAAGAACAAAAGTGAAACTCAAAAAAATTTTCACCAAAAAGTATTTTTTTTCTAATTTTTCTCTTACCTAATCATTTTCACATTTCATATTCGATTTTTATTGTACAAAAAAAAATCTTTTTTTATTCTTTTTACATATCAAAGTATTCTTGAAATTATACACAAACAATTCGAGAAAAACTTTTGTTGACTTTTTTTGTTTACCTTTATTAAAAAAAAAGAACAGAAAAATTTCTCGCAATGAGAAGATTAAAAACAATTTTTGTTTTTCTTTTCAAACCTTTGTTTTTAAATTATTTGTCCCAAGCGTTTTTGCATTTTTATTAAACTTCTTCTGCAACCAAAAATATTTTATATGTCAAACTATTCTTTGAAAATTATATAGAAAAAAAAATTTATTCATCCCTTTTTCCTCAGTATTTATTTTGACTTAAAAAAGAAAAAAAATTTTCATTCATTCTCTCATTTTATTCTAACTCTTTTTCCAAAAAGATTAATTCATTTCCTACTCAATTCCTTTTACTTTTCTTTTTATGCCTTTATCTCACGAATTTTTTTCAAGAATAATAAAGAATAAAGAATTCTTTTGAATTAAGAAACCTAATTGAATTTCCTCTTCTTATTTTTTTGTGAAAAGACAAAAATCTTATTTTTCTAAACCATTGTTAACAAATTATTTCATTTTTTATTATAAAAAGAAAATTTTATGTGTTTTTTTCATTATATATTTTTATTTTAAAGAAAAAAAGTGAAAGATTTTTTTTTCTGCTTTTGTAGATATAAAACATCTTGTAACTAAATAAACATAAACTTCTTTTTCCTTCTTACTTTGGAGAACATTTTTATTAGTTCCTATTTTTAAGGACTTATTTTCAAAAAATAAAAAATTCCCTCTTTTATAAAAGAAAGAAGAATTATTCACATTTTTAAAAGAAAAATTACACATTTATTCTATCATTTTCATCACATCTTTATTTTTTCAAAAGTAAATGGATTTCCTTTTTTACAAGATCTTTTCCAAAAATATTTTTTTAATTTTATTTTACAGAAATTCTTTTTTTTAAAAAAAAAAAAACAAGGACTTAAATTATATACCATTCAAACCAAAATCTATAGTACCTTTATTATAGAAATGAGAAAATGGGTCGAATAGTGTTTCCTTGTGTCCTAATTTTGTGACAATTTCTACAAAAATTGGACATGGCTCTACCTAAGGCTGGCCTCTTAGGTTTTTCTATATGCTGGGCAGGGATATAAAGATCTAAAGGTTCCCAAATTATACCTCACTGTCATCCACACTGGACTAGCAAGATTTAATTTGAGTGGGAGAATTTCACTTGCCATTGCGGAGGTTATTACCTCACGAGAGCAAAGGTACTCTACTCCCTCCTAAGAAGGATGGAACCCGGGTATAGAGCTCATGTTATGAAAATGCAAATGTAAGTGTGTGTAGAGGGAATACATCAAATGTTCATTACACTATAACCCTTATCCTACATGCCCTACAATTTATTAGCAATAATATATACAAAAATAAAGAATGACATGAATAAGACATCAATGCAAATCAAATTATTAGAAGTTGAAGAAATTTAAATATCAATTAAGACTATTAGATTAAAACTTAGGATAACACATGATTAATGCATGGCTTGACCCTCTTAGCATCTCCAGTGGAGTTGCCAAGCTGTCGTAACGACTTCGAGCTCGACGATTTTGAAAACATTTAAAAAAACAGGGACTCGCCACCAATCTTTTTTTGACAAGGTGTGATTGGTCACCTTAAAATTTTTATCTTTTTAACAAAATCTCAAAATTAATTAAGTTTTATTAAAAAGACAATTTTTGGCCTGCGAAAACAAAATCAAGTTCAGGAGTACGGTTACGCGTGGGGAAGGATTAGCACTCCCACAACGCCTGTTAAAAAACAGTATCATTGTAATCACGTGTTATCCTTTTTGTTTTAATAAAAATGAACTTAATTTAATATTTAAAAATAATTCCATTTATTTTGAAATCATTTTTCATTTGTATTAATTTTGAAACATTTAAATTTTATTTTTTATTTGAAATAAGTGAAAATCTTCTGTATTGAAAATTATTCCGAAGTACCCCAATACTTCTGGTAGCATTTCGGATAATTTCATCACCTAGAGATTTCTTAAGAATCACTACTTGTGAGTTCTATAGTATCTCATCATCGGAAGATTCACACTCGCTTCGAAAATTATTATGAATGCATATGATGCAAACAGATAATGAATGATGCAAATGAATTTTTTAATTTTTCATATAAATATTTCTTTATTTATTTTAAATAAAAATTTTTTATTATTGAAAAATTGTACTAAGTATCCCAATACTCTAGTAACACTTAGTGAACTTCTCTCACCTAGGGATCAGTTAAGAAATCACTACTTGTGAGTTTCATAACATCCCATAATCGGGTTTTGTTTAATTATTAAATTTCATTATTTATTTTTCTTTGTTTTTTTATAAAAAAATAAATTATTTATTTTCATTTTTAATAAAAATTTAAATTATTGAAAAATCATATTAAATATCCCAATACTTTGGTAACATTTAGTAGACTCTTCTCACCTAGGGATCAGTTAGAAATCACTACTTGTGAGTTTCATGACATCCCATCATCGGAACATTGTTTATTTAAATTTAAATTTTATTATTAATAAAAAAACTTATTGATTTAATTTTTACAAAAATTTAAATTATTGAAAAATCATACTAAATATCCTAATACTCTGGTAACATTTAGTACGACTCTTCTCACCTAAGGATCAGTTAAGAAATCACTACTTGTGAGTTTCATAACATCTCATCATCGGACAAAATTTCATCTATTTTGAAATTAACATTTTTCTTTTATCAAGATGATAATTAAGTAAAAATATTTATTTACCTTTTTTATTGGTTTCTTTTAAGACAAAACCCATGAAATTATATTAATAAAATTCAAACTAATATTTATTACTATTCTGCAAATTTTTAAATCTCTTTATAAAATATGAAAATCAACAATAATAACATACAAAATAATAAATTCACAAATATGTAAAAATAAATTGGCCAAGTTGAGAGTGTACCCAAGTTGTTTGGGTTTAGAAACCCAAAAAAGGTTTACAAGTGGCCCAACTCCAGCAGCCCAAGGAATTTCACATATTGGGCTTTGCTGGGCCGATCCACGAATGCTGGAAGCAGATCGGGTCGGGCTGCTGGATCCGGATCAGGCGATGTGGGTTGGTTCCTCTGCAGCGGGTCGGGTCGGGAATGAGCCTTCTCCTTTGGCTCAAAAAGCAGCCGTTTAGTCTGCCTATAAATACCCAAAAAAATTTTTTTGTTTCAGATTTTAACTTCGCTTTTTTAAAAAATGTTTTTTTTTCTCTCAACTCTCTCTTCATTTCTCTCCTTCACAAGGGCCGACCGCCGTAAGCCCTGCCACTGTCGTCACCAGTCACCGCCGTCCACGGTGACCGAACACAAAAAGCTTCTAACTTTCAGAAAGATCTTCACCTCCCCTCTTCGTTTCTCCATCACTCCGTCCCTCACCTCGCACGCTACCGTCGGCAGCCACCGCCGTTCGGCGTCCGACGAGCTTCCCAAGATCCTAGAAACGCTCTACTCCCTGTCCTCTACTCAGATCTAGCCACCGATTTGTCCAAAAAACTTCCCTAACCCCTTGGATCTAATATTAACCGAACTCTCTTTCTCCCTTTTATTTTTTTTTTGTTGTTGATGTTGTTGACTTGATTATGGCTATGTGTTGTTGTCTCTCTCTTTTCTCTTTTTTTTTTTTTGTTTGTGTTGGCTGCCTTGGAGGTTTGTGGCTTGGGTTATATTTATTTCTTGTAAGGGTTTCGGGAAGATGTTGTGACAGGGGGTTCTCAGTTTGGGGTTGACTGGTGGCTGTAAAAGGGCTGGCCAAGGTGATGGTGATGGGTAGGCAATGGTGGCTCGGATGGTGGTGTATGGTGGTGTTAAAGACAGTTTAAGGGTGCTCGATGGTGGCCTAGAATGGAGGCTTGGGAGGCCGTTTGGTGGGTTAGGCAGTGGTTGGTGTTGGGACTGTTTGGGATTGGTTCTGGGTAGGGAATAGTGGTGTGTAACAATAGAGTCGGGGAATTTCTTGGGTTAGCAATGGCTCACGGTGATGGGGTTGGAGATTGTGATGGTGATTCGAATGATGCTAGGCTATGGTGGTTTACGGGGTTTAGGTTCTGTTTAGGTTCAAATGCAGTGAAGAGAGGGTGGCTGCCGTGGTAAGGGTCGAATGAAGATGGGACAGTGGGCGTTGAAGTTTGCTGTTTGGCGATGGTGACTGGTGACCGAGAATGGTCTGTGTTGTCGAGCAAGAAGAGCAAAAAAGTCCCCGACCCCCTGGGCAGTGTGCATTTTAACCGAATTGGAAAGCCATCTCTTGGTCCAATTCTTAGTTTTGTCCTTCAGATTTTAGCATTGAAGTTCAGTCATTTAGGTGTTTGATTTTGGAATGGGGTTTGATTGATTGGGTTTCATGGGAATGGGTGAGGGGCAGAGTATTGGGCAACTTGGGGAGAGAGGGTTGTGAGAAGGTGGAGAAGTTGGTGCCGTGCACGACACTAACTTTTCCATTTTTTTGTTTTTTTATTATTATCTTTTTTTCCTTTTTTTGTTTTATTTGTTTTTTTTATATTTTTATTATATATATTTTTATTAATTAAAAAAATTAACAACCAACCAAAAAAACAACCCATTTGAACTAGGGCTTTTAAGCCTACATATTTTATTGGACTTTGAATTGAATTTGATCAATTAAGCCCAAATTAAAAATTGATAAATATAAAACTTTTACTAATTCAATTTAAATTAAATTCAATTATTTATCCATTCAAGTCTAAAATGAATCTAATTGAGCTTTAATAACAAAAATGTCCAATAAATTTTAGCAAACTTCAAAATCAATTATTACTGAAATTACGAAAATGAAATTTATAAATCCAGGCAAAATTAGGTGTCTACAATTATCATTTGACTAATTTTTCTCCTCAAAATCTAACACACCTGTGCTAATCAAACTTTGCACCTTATACTTAAAAGCAGGGCAACTTTCTATTGAATGGCCTCTATTCCCACTATGATATTAACATTGTGCTTTAGGATCATACCATTTCAGATATGGAGGCTTCAAAGGTTCTAGGTGGACTGGTGCAATCAGATTATTCTCAATAAGATAATAGAACAAAACTCAGTGTAAGACATAGGAATTGGATCAAGGATAGTCCTTTTTCGTTTGTTTCGTGAGCCTCATGAGATTTCTGTTCGAACAGGTACTGGTGCTTAAAAGTTTGTTTGAACAACTGGTTGACAAAAATTTGAGTTTAAGATGTTAGGTTCATACGATGGGTTCATTGAATAAGGAAGACATGGGGGTATATACTCTTATTTGTTCCCCCTCATACTTCAAAGCTTGGACCTCTTCCTCTTTTTCCTTCACTGTTAATCCTTCCTTCTTATCAGCCATATCACCATCCTCTAATCTACCACTCTTGATAGCATTCTGTATAATTTCTCCATATAGCACTATATCTACAAAATCTTTAGTAGCGCTACCGATCATTATTTCATAATAAGGTGCTTTAAGAGTATTGACAAACAAGGTGGTGACTTCTCTTTCTGTGAAGGGAGGTTGAACTTGTGCAGCCACATATCTCCATCTTTGGGCATACTCTCTAATGCTTTCAGTAGGCTTCTTTTCCATGGCTTGTAGAGATAACCGATCTGGTGCCAAATCTATAACATGTTTGTACTGCGATATAAATGCTCTTGCTAATGCTTCCCAAGAATTGATGCGAGTCCTTTCCAACTGAGCATACCACTTAATAGCAGAACCTGTAAGGCTTTCTTGAAAAATATGGATCAACAACTTATCGTCATGCTTGTGAGATGCCATCTTCTGACAATACATGATAAGCTGAGTCTTGGGGCAAGAAGTTCCATTAAACTTTTCAAACTCCGATGCCTTGAACTTCGGTGGGATGACTACATCAGGGACTAAGCATAGGCTAGCAGCATCCAATGAACCATAAAAATCCAACCCTTCCACAAATTGCAATCTCTTTTCTAGAGAGTCAATCTTCATTTGGGTCTCCATGTCATTCTTCTCTTCCATACTTTCTATGTGATCACCTTGTCCTTTCTCCATGAACTTGGTGAGTTGATGAGTAGATTATTTTAATTGGGAGTCTTTAAACCTTATTACCATAACTCAAAGTTAAGATGTTATGTCACGATGTGTTAATGCCTAAAAATGCACACACAAATGAGCCAAGTACATGGTATGCATACCAAATTTAAATCTAACTATATATCCTAATAATTAATTCTATATACATTCTTATGTATGCAAAAGTGTGTGATGTAATTATGATATGTTATGCAATGTGTGAATTAATGACCTAGACAAACTCAATGTTTTTTTTTATTTTTTTATTTTTTTATTTATCTATTTTTGTTTATTTAGAAAGATATTAAAAAAATACCAATGCTATTAAATGAACTTTGTCCCAAAACAAATGTCTAACAGAATATAAGAAAATTTTTACATCAAAAAAGAAATCTATAGCTTCCATAAAAGCTTTCCTAATAAGCCATAATGCTCATATGCCATGTCTAAGAACTGCAACAATCACCACCTATAATATCCAAATGGGGCTGTAGCATGTCTCAAGTTCACTATAGTTTGCTGGACCTCATCAGCTATCTTGGCAACCATGTTGATTTGCTCAAATATTCACTCTAGTAGTTAAACGTCACGAGCCTTCTTCCATTTCCCACATTCTTCTCTCCAAAAGATCATATCTTCCTCCATTTTCTTATATGATTTGACCACATTTTCAATTTGAGCTTGTGCGTCATTTATCATTGCCTGCATCTTGTTTTGAAGTTCTTGATTTTCAAGCTTCTTTTCCTCCACTTGAGCTTCGAAGAGTTTCTTTTCTTCTTTTATCTGTACTAGCTCAGAGCTAACATTTGTTAATTTCTTCTCCATCTCATCAATCAAATTTTGCATCTTCCCCTTTTTTTGATCCATCCCCTGAGCTTGTTCTGACATCTCTTGTATTTCTTTCTTCAATCTTTTATTTTCTCTTTGTAGCTCATCCCTTTCCTCCTGTAGTTTCCTTTTAGCTAGTTCCAACTCTATTACTGATTCTCGCATTATTGGCTTTGATGGATCACCATTTTCCAAAGGGAACTTAACATCTTTACCTCGTCAAGTGTGCCAAACCAAGTAATTAGGAGTCAAATTGTTCGTGTAGATCCCTGCACTTATTCTGATAGTGGTCTTCCATGCTTGAATAGCCTCTTTTGCCTTCTTCAAAGACCCTACTTCATTGTAGTCAAACTCAAATTGTGTAAGCCCATGAGTCATCAGAATAAACTATTCAGACCCTGATTGTCTTCTAACCATAGCTGGAGCATAACTAATGGAACCCCATAATCCTAGTAAAGGAATCCAAGGATATTTTCCATAATTGAATAAAGTTAGAACATGTCGCATCCAAGGTGCCAACCAAACTACCTCTTGCCTGGTAAGGTTGTGTAGCTTCCAAATCCATGCATTCTTTGATTGTGGTCTTGGCCATTGACTTTTATAGAATTCCTTAATAGGAATACAAACCTTGTAATGTGCTTTGTGAAAGTGGGATTCTTTACATTCAAAGTGACTTTTTATCCAAATGTATAGAAGAGGCAAACATCCCATGAAGCGTCTTTCTCTCTTTCTTCTACAATAATTAAGAGATCGAAATGTCTCAGCTAAAATTGCAGGTGCAACATTGATCTCAAAATCCAATCTTTTCGCAAAGTCGATAATTGAAATGTCAATATAGCCCAAGACCCTAGGAAACACCACCATTCCATATATAGCCACAGCCATCATGCCTATGCTCCAATCTTCCTCTAAATGCTTGCCAATGTGGTCTCACAAGAAATCCCATTGTATATAATCTTGCCCACCTTTTTGTCGAACCCATTTGTCTACATCTTCAACTTCAACTCTCATGATGGTTGCCAACTTCTTTCGATAACCACTCTTCTTATTTCTTTTATAAACTTTGTCAGATTTGAAACATTCCAAGTGAAGCATGATTGAATATTCTTTGATGGTTGGTACCATGTCAACTTCATTAAAGACAAAGCACCTATATACGGGTCCCAAAATTGAACCATAGATCCAACTAGCTCCTTGTCTCCATACTTTGCTTGAAATGCTTCACGTCTTTCCTTTTTCTATTGTTTCCAAAAGCTGACAAGTTCAGGAACATTATTCTGCTTCAGGTCAAGATGTATCTTCTCGGGAAGGATAGACACATAATCTTCAGGCAAACAATCACCTTCTTTTTGTTAGGTCTTTTCTGACTCCTTTTTTAGAATGGCATATGAAATAGGCTCTTGTTTCTCCATAGAAGTAAACTAATCCTTATTCCTGTTTAGACTTCCATCATCGGGACAACCTTTACCCATCTTCATTGTTTAGACTTTCTAAATTATTATTATTAATTATTATCTCTTGAATTTTTTATTTTATTTATATTATTTAAATATAAATGTTGATTACTTTAAAAAACTTCCAATTAAATCATTCATTACTTTGGAAAAATTTAAAAGGAAACTTTTACCTAGAAATTCCTTAAGTGTTGCTTACTTGCAATCACCTTAAGGATTTCATCCTCGGATAATCACCATTCATTTCTTTATTTATTTATTAAAACTTTAATGTAATTATTATTTTTAATTAATAGATAATGTTATCTAAGTGTTGATTATTTTTTGAAATATTCCATTAAACCATCCATTACTCTGAAAAAATTTAACAGGACATTCATACCTAGAAAATCCCCAAGTGCTGCTTACTTGCAGTTACCTTAAGGTTTTCATCATCAAATAACCACCACTTATTTTTATTTTAATTATTTATTATTTATTAATTTTTTCATTAATTTAAAAAATTGTACTATAATTTCTTAAAGTATTAATCATATTTTTATCCAAACTAATCAACATGCAATCTAATATTAAAGCAAATATCAATCCATTCATCAAGACGTGCATTTTTATGTAGATTGAGTTATTAAGTCATTAAACTATCAAATCATTAAATACTTAGTGTCATGCCATTCATTAATTAATTAATAAAACAAAGAGAACAAAAAAGCAAAACCTGGAAGAATCGGTTCCCTTAGCTTCTTTTTGTTTTTTTGCTTTATATTCGCTTTCTTCACGTGGAGGCAACAGTGTGATGGAACAAAACTCCTATTGGTTTAAACAGCAGGTGATGAGCGATGATGGTGTAGCAAAGCGAGCTAGACAAACACGCAGCAAGAGGGTGGAACGGTAGTCTAGTTTGGCGACGGTGAACTTAACAACACAAGAAGCAGTCTCAGTTGTAATCAGAAGTTAAAGCTGGCAGAGTTAGAGCAGAGGCAATGATGAGGTAATCAGCGGTGATGCAACAAAATGGGCTGGACGGACACATGACAGAAGTGACCGAGAAGCAAGTTGAACCGTGAGCAGGGGAGCAGCGAGAGTGAGACGACGGTGAGGTGCCGGTTGTGACCTATGCAAGCTTGGACGGTGGAGGACAAAGTTTAATGGCTGAAAAAGTAGTGATGCTAGGCGACAGTGATGAAGATGCAAACTTGGTGATTATGGTGGCTTAGGTGATGAAGATAATGATGGTGCAAGAAGCAAGAATTGATGACAGTAATGGTTCTTTTGTAGTGGCTCCTCCCTCCTAGTTTCAGCCGTCCCTTTTTATAAATTCATAAGTTGAATCCTTGTTAAACTCTATTTCTATTTTTTATTATCTGAATTTATCTAACTAATCCTAATTTAAAAATTAATTCTAAAGTTAATCGTGAAACTAATCTATTAATCCTAAAACAGAATTATCCTAATCTATTAAATAATTCTAATTTAAATAATTCTAAGATAATGTTAATCCTAATTTTCTAAATGTTAATTCAAAATTTACAAAATGTTATTTTACAAAAATACATCCCAGACAAAATGTGGTGTCTACAGTTAGCGCTATACTAAATGATATATTTTATGAAAATGATAGTTCATTGCTTTGAACTCATGATTTAATTTGCATCGCCTTTAGGCATTGCCTTGTTTACAACTTGAGATGTTATAATAATGTTTATATGAATACTATGAATTATTGATTAGTTTTGAAAGGAAAGTATATGGTATATATATTTTTATATATGATCCTTTTAATGAATTGTACCATATACTTTACATGATTTTTGACAAGAAATGTTAAAGATTTAAATGTTTTATGAGACTATAGGCACCCTAAGAGAGTTAAACTCAATAAAGCATAATGGAAACTGCCTAATTGGAGATTACTCATTAGGCAAAGATGCTTGTCCGACAATAGTCATGGACAGGGCTCAGTCACACCTAATCAGTGGGGCTGAGAGACATGAGGTCTATGGCCATAGATAGCACCCTAGTTGGTTTCTAGGGGATGATGACATGATTTTCACTACTAGCTACAGTGATTTAAGTCTTTATTGATAGAGCATTAGGGATTTAGCTTAGTCTCAAACCGATATGATATGAAGTCTAGAGTATGATTTTATTTGATATGAACTCTGGACTTGACATGATTTTTACCGTACATGAGATATGTTTAAGATGGAATATGTTTTAGACATGCTATAAAAGATGAACATGAGATATGTTTTGAAACTATACATGTTTTAAACATGCTTTAAAAGTACATGTAATATGATTTCGATACTCCATATGATTCATATATGATTATATGTCAAACGTGATATGATATGCTGTCTAGAGTATAGTTTTATTTTATATGAACTCTAGACTTGACATGGTTTTACAGTATATGAGAAATGTTTTGACACTGTACATGTTTTAGACACGCTCTAAAACTGAATATGAAATGTTTACAACACTACATGTTTTCTTTTAAACATGCCTTAAAAGTGCAACTAATATAATTTGCGAATTGCACATACTTTAACATGTCTTAAAAGTAAACATGAAATGAATTGAGATTTTATATGTTTTAAACATGCTCTAAAAGTATATGTAATATGATTTGAAATGATAGTCGTCTTATACAGTAAAGCTTGCATAAGTTTTGCACGCCGAGTCATGACATAACGATATTCTATCTATATGATGTCATGATATTACACTGTACATGAACATAAGGTTTACAAGAAGAGAATTATGATTTTACACTACCATGATCATGATTTTCCATATGAAAAGTGATATGAGTTGATATAATACAATAGTATAATTGTTAAATGTAAAATGACTTGACATGATATCTTAATTGAACATGATATACTATGAGATTGACGTGGGCGTGGATTAATCGTATATGATATTCAAGTTATACATGATGTATTATTGTACGATGCATTGTAGTATAAGGACAAGAAGATTGAAAGTGATTAAAATGATTTATTTAAAGGTTTGAGTGATGGACAAATGTCGGGAATGGAGATAATGAGGTACTTTAAATTCCCTTCCATCAATATTCCAAATGCCTCGCTCACTTAAGGTCCTTAGGACATGATCTTGATATAAATATGAGATGTTATCGATTGAAATGGTGAATTGTAATTGCAAACTTGCAGGTTTTATGTATTGCAGTTAAGACAGTATAATTCTACTCCTGCATTTATATTAATATCTTACGGCGCCGTGGATTTGCTCACTCCCTTAATTTCATCTTTTTTCAAACTATTTGAGTTAAAGTCTGTCATGAGAGCTTTTGAGTGGGCCTCCGGATACGGTACCTAGGCTTGGTACTAACCTTTTGAGGTATACACTCTTTACAAAACGCTTGTTTATATGTAAGACTTTAATTGATGCACAGTACGTATTTTGTTAAATAAGTCGGGATGTAACTTAGAACCGTTTCCTTACTAGTTTAATATTTAAGTGAAATGACTATAGTTCACCTAGATAGTTGAGTAAATACGCTCACAAATTAATGTTTAAGTTATCAAGGCTAAAGTATAAAGAAAGGATCAGTGAAATTAGTTTAGTGACTACACTGACACCGAATACAAATCGTAAAATGAAAAGGAAAACTTTAGTCTATAAATTTGTAAGATGAAAAAGTACGAGTATCGAGTGAACGTTACGGCTTTCGGGTTATGACAATTATTTATTTCCAAAGATTAATTGTAACAATTTTGTATTCTTGTTTATTTATTTGTTTAAAATCTTATTTATTTATTATTTATTTATTAATATTAATTTATTCATAAAATTTAATTATATTAGAAATCTTAACATTGAACTAAAATTACTTAAATACCCCAATACGCTGGTAATATTCAAATGTTTCATTTCGAGCCTAAGTATTATCAAAGAATTACTACTTCTGATTTCTAAGAAATCCCGTCATCGGAAATTCTTTCAAATTTATATTTTATTTATTTATTTATTTATATTTGTTTTTTTTATTTTATTATTATTTCAAATTTATTTATTTCAAAAGATCATTAGTTGTAAAAATTTAATATCGAAATAAAATCGCTTAAATGCCCCAAAACGCTGGTGAAATTTAAACATTTTATTTCGACCCTAAGGATTATCAAAGAATCTCTACTTGTGATTTCTATGAAATCTTATCATCGAAAATTCTTTTATATTTTTGTTTGTTTATTTAAAAATGTATATTTTATTTATATATTTTATTCTAACACTTATACTTGCATTTATCTACGTATTTACGTTTATTTATTTAGTTTAACACTTACATTCATATTTGTCTAACTATTTTAAAATCCATGTTTATTATTATTTTTAAATATTTAAAAATTTTTATTTTTATTTTTATATAAAAATTTTAATATCAAGATAAAATCAATTAGATGTTCCAACACGTTGGTAACATCCAAAGATTTTTCTAAACCCTAAGGATTGTCGAAGAATCACTACTTGTGATTTCTTTGAAATCTTGTCATTAGAAATTTCTCATTTAATTTTTTTAAGGATTTGTATATGATGCACTGACAGTGTATAATTTTTATACACTGTCAATGCATCAGATGTTGATACCTCATCAATTCGTAAATTAAAAAATATGCCAAGCTCTTAAAAGCAAATATAAATAATTTTTTTTTAATTTGCTCATAAAGGCTTATTGATGAGGTGTCAACTTCTGATGTATTGACAGTGTATAAAAACTATACACTATCAGTGCATCATATATAAATCTTTTTTTTAATACTAACAATTTCATAAATTTCGTTTTATTCTTCCTAAAAATACTATTATTTTTTATTATTATTTAAACAATAGTAACAACAACAAATACTATTATTTTTTTAATATATGAGCAAACCCCTTCTTTTGTACTTTTCTTATTTTATTCTTTTTTTATTTATTTTACTTTTTATTTTATACAATTTATTATAACTTCAAACCTATTATTATTATTATTTGACGTTTCAAGCATATCTGTATATATAATTCAAACAAACGAAAGACCTTTAATATCATTAAATAGATAAATAAACCAATAAGATAAATATCATAGTGATAATAGCTAAAAAATATATCAAAACTTACCTTCTTTTTGTCAAAACTGTAGCGTTTTAATGACCTTCCTTTCTTCCTTTGCAGTACACCTTCTTCTTTTCTTGGACTTGGACGGCGCAACAAGAAATAGCAGACGACTGGTGCAAGCGATCGCAGCAAAAGGGAAGGATGAAACTTGGTGCAGAGCTGGAATGGAGGTTACTCGGCACAACAAAGAAACAAAGTGATGCGGGCAGTAGCGGCAAGGATCAAGCGACAAAGCAGAGTAGGCCGACTAGCGCAAAGTACCGGAGCATCAGGTCGATGAAGCAGCAGGCTGCGGCAACAAGAAAGCAGGACCAGCATGGGAGGTGGCGTTGTGGACTGGTGCAGTGGGATTGACTTGCACTGACTATGCAAAGGAGTGGCGAGGTAACTGTGGGCTGTAGGGAGGATGACAAAGGATGGTTGCGTGTGGGGCGATGTAGAGCAGTACTCGGTGATGATGATGGTGAGCCAAGGTTTGAAGAGGTGGGGACAACCAAGAGAATGCTGCGCTGCCAAGGCCACCGAAATGTAAAGGAAACTGAATTGAAGATGATCCTCCACCGTAGCTGTCTCCTATTCTCTCTATATCTCTTGGCCTTATAGCCAATCAACTTGAGAAAGGAAATTTGAGGAAGGAAATTATTTAAAATTCCTTAATGGTGCCTACCATCATGGTATTTTTATTGACAGCCCATGATTCCGTCTTATTTAATTTTGCTTCTAATTTTTTTTCATGGTAACAAGATCAACTATGGTCAACCCTTAATTTGCATGTGATTTATATTGGGTTTGCATGAAATAAGGTTTAAATGAGTAAGGGTGCATGAGATTTTAGGATTTGCATTGAGATTTAAGGTTTGACTAAAGTTGATTATTTCTCATTTTTTATTTTTATATTTTCTACATTTTATTTTTGTTTCTTTTTTTAATTTTTTTATTAAAAAAATCGTTCGGACAAAATTAGGTGTCTACATAACTGAACTTCATGAGATTGAGGAATGCTAGGGGAATCACTTTTACAGTCACATTTCAACACTCTTCATTTTATTGGGTCATATCACTTTCTAGTTTTACGTGAAAATCTGTTACCTACTATTACAAGTTAGTTGGAAAGTATTTTTTTAGCATAGACATGCTTCAGCTTTTCAACTTCTCACATAGGTACTCGATTTTCACATAAAACTAGGAAGTGACATAGTCAATAAAATTGAGAGTATTGAAATCTGACTGTCAAAATGACTATCCCTAGCATTCCCCAAGATTTGTGCGGATATTATGTTAGTAGCATCGCTAGGGATAAAATGTTTGCATATTGAAACTGACTCTATCATCTCTATTCAAATTTATCACAGACTATAGCACAGCATCCACTGCAGTAGACCCTTACTTCTTCTTCTTTTTGGTCAAAACTGTTGGATTATGCCCTTAGAACCATTCATTAGATGATTGACTTTGGCATTATTTATGTATCATGACATTTTATTTATTATAGTTCATTATTATATTTGTTTTATAACTGCGTAATGTAATCTTATATGATAATGTCCTTAGAATAGTAATAACAAACTATTCTTAAAGTATCCCTAGTCAAGTATTATTGTGAACAAGGATAACAATGATACGATAAGACTAGTATGTGGTTGACTGATGACCATTGTCATCGATATAGGATATCAAGTCATCACATAGGTACATGTTAGAGAACTATGTACTGGATCGACCCTCCATGAGAACGCTACATGGATTGTTATATGAGTGTCATAAGCGATTCTCATAGTGATGATGGTGTATGTGATCCTTTGACTTGAAATCATCACAGATCCCAACATAGAGAATTGCATACTTTAATGCTGCTAGATGTCATTCGTAACAGGATGGACTATAAAGGTAGTAATTGGGTATGCCTTGATCTATGTAGAGGGATGTTGAGTGATCAAGATAGAATTTATCCCTCTTATATAACAAGAGTGATGTCTTGGGCCCTTTGATAGAGTGAGACTAAGAAATGCATGGCCGTGCTCGAATAATTCAATATGAGATATTGATTTTATTTGTTTAATTAGTCTACTCAGGAATCAAGAAACGCTGATTAGACTATACAAGTGTGACACATTCCATGACTTGTGTCTAATCAAGACATCAAAGGATAAAGGGATTAGACTACACGGTAACATCTATCACGAGTAAGGTTATGTCGAGTCATTGACATTCTCGTTACATGGGTAGCAATGATGTGTTGCTAGATACCGCTCATTGCCTGTGACAATTTTGTCATTGCCATTGTTTTGAGAACCTATTGGGTCGCACACTTAGAACGGATCAATGAGGAGCTTAATTAATCCTATTCTGAATTGGATTAAGGATATAACTAATCCTATTCTG
Organism: Heritiera littoralis; assembly: GCA_031772115.1. Lineage (NCBI taxonomy): Eukaryota > Viridiplantae > Streptophyta > Magnoliopsida > Malvales > Malvaceae > Heritiera > Heritiera littoralis. The sequence continues at coordinate 5,436,944 of JAPDPK010000010.1, read as the reverse complement.
AATTGGATTAGGGATATAACTAATCCTATTCTAAGTAGGATTAGAGTTCTGTTTGGCAGTAAATTTTAGGGTAAAATTTACTGCCTATAAAAGGATGTTTTCTGAAACATAGCCACACAACAATTAGAAAACAGAAAAAGTATTCTTTTAATCGAAGCTAGCAGTTCGGTTAAAAGAATCAAAACGCTCCTTAAGGCATCTGATCGTGAGACGTTCAAGAGTCGTGAGATCCGTTCGTGTGGATACCATAGAGGCAGGAACGAAAAGTTGCTGCTTGTGATTCGACCAAAGACAGAAAAAGCAGAGAAAACGTTAGGTAAAATCTCGAAACCCTAATCAGGCAACCCTCCGAATCGATCCTGGTGGAGGCCGAATGTTTTATTTCCGCTGCGTGTTTGTTTCGGTCTCCTTCAAAAACCCTCAGAATCCAAAGGCTACTTTGGACCTTGACTAATTCAGAGTCGAGCTATTGTCAGACCTTATACAAGAGGAGCTCTCCCATCACTGTTTTCTCCATTTACAAGACTTGAACTCAAGACCTTGCTTAAAAGGTGCCAAGCTCCTATTACTTAATCCAACAGACATTAGTGCAACAGACCCTTACTTCTTATTGTCATAAGCTAGCGTCAGGATTTGAAAGTTTGATATTAGATTTCATTTACAAAGAAGCGAATCAGACAGCAAATTGCATAGCAAAGGAAGTGGTGCGATCCAAACAATTTTTTTAAACAAGCAAGGCAAGATATATTTTATTTAACATAAACTATAAGAGCATTCGGTTACATAGTGCATAAGTCTAGTAGATACACCATTGTTAAATTAAAAGTTAAGAACAAGCAAAAAAAAAATCAGGAGCATGATTGTAGATATTTGTTTCCTTTGTAACAACAGTTCTATATGCTAGTGTATCTACACTCTGGTTAGCTTCCCTGTAGACAAAAGTTAGTTTGATATGCTCAAATCCTACCGCTAGCTTAGTACAGTCATTAATAAGGATATCCAGCATAGGGTGGAGCTCCTTTTTCCTGTGAAACATAAAAACAAAGCAAAGTGAATCAGTTTCGATCAGTAGTCGTTGAGCTCCCATTATTGCATATTCCTTTATGGATAGCATATAATTGTGCAATAATATTTGTTGTGATTCCAATATATTTTGACAATGCAATGAGAAAATTCCCTGCTTCATCTCGAGGAATTCCCCCACTTCCAGAATGACCTGGATTACCCAAGTTGGAGCCATCTGTATTGAGTTTTATATATGATATAGTTGGCTTTTGCCAAGATGTCATATTATTTAGAAGTCTGATGTGTTTTGTTGGCGTAGGGTCTAAGATCGAGGTAATTGCTAAAGATTTGTGAATGGTTTTTTGAATAAGAATTTGGGCTGGGGTAGTTTTGTTATGGAAAAGGATCTCCCTTTAATATCCAAATATGCCAGAAAAGGATTGGTATAAAGGTGGTATAAGGTATTTTGGTATTATCCGAAGGAAATGAGAGGTTCGAATCATGTAAATTTTTTAGTAGAAAGGCTAAATGAATTTTTTTCAATGTTCCATTTCCAATTTAACATTGACCATATGGGTGTAAATTTGGGGCATGAGTTGAAGATATGATGTATTGTTTGACATGATTGGAAATAGAGTTAACATATGGGAGAGGTTAGTGTATGTTGGAAGTGCAAAAAATGAGCTGTACATAATTTATTGTGAGCAGTTAACCAAAGGAAAACTTTGATTCTTGCTAATGTTTTTTGGTTCAATATATATTTCCAGGGAAGAGGGGGTTTTCATAAGTATTTGTGAACGAAATAAGACGATTATATAAGGATTTTTTTGTAAAGCCACCTGTTGTATAAGTTCAAACAACTCCCAGGAGATGGAGGATGGAAGGGACATTCAAAAGTCTGATTCCCTACCCGTTGAAGATGCTGACCCCAGCAAGAGTATAAATGAACTGGAAGTGGTTATCGAATCCTCTGCTGATAGGGCCAATGAAGTAAATTTTGAAAGGATTTTATTGAACAGTTCAAAAAAGGACAAAGAGGTCGATAGGAACATTTCTGACAAGGAATTTAATTCCTCTCACGCGCGCCGACCAAACTGCAGGTTCTCAAAAGATCTTTCTTCCCATGCTACAAACGGTAAGGATATCGGCTATCAATCTGAGTTGGAGTTAACTGAAGACGAAACTGACAGTATGCTAGCCCACTCCAATGCTGGCTCATTGAAATCTTCTAGAGTTAACTTTAGCCAAGGTAAACTCCCCAAGTCAAGAAAGATAAAATCACTTTCAGAAGTTGAAGACAACATCTGGAGAAAAGTTGACAGAAAAAACAAAAAGAGAACCAAAAAGCTTCCCAAGAAAAAGCTTAGCTCTTCCAATGGCGCTCAAGAGGCTTATGCCAACGAATTACTATCAGATGGGAACCTTAAAAACCGTTTCAAGGTGATTACAAAAAAAGAAAAGGAAACTTGGGAGATTGGAAAACTCATTGGTTTATCTGCTGATTGTGGGGATGAGATTGTCATAGAAAAATTGAAGGAGTTAGTCTAATTTCTCTTATTTCTTCACTCAAAGTTCCTTCATGATCTGGATCCTTCAAAGAATGATGTGATTATATGGGAGTATGATATGCATCGCTTTTTTTTTCTGTAAGAAGATGTCAATCCTCCTTGTTCAACAAATTTTTGACCTTTCCCCTGAAGCAAGCTTAATCTGGAAGCTTAAGATCCTTCCCAACATTCATTTTTCTTTGGCTTATGGTTTCTCAGCGTGCTCCTACAAAGGCTTTTATTTAAAAACCAAGGAATTTCTCTTCCACAAAATCAAAGCTTGTGTCCTTGGTGTTCTTTGGCAGAGATATTTATCACTTTTTTGACGTGTGTGGATGGCAACATTAATTGGTGCTCCTTCTTTGAATGGTTAAATGTCTCCTGGTGCAATCCCTTATCATGGCATCTTTTTTGGCTCACTGCCTGAGACTCCCTTTCTCAGGCCTGTTAAAATCTTGGTGGATTTCTTCATTTGCTGCTGCTGTCTGGTCGCTTTGCCTAGTGGTACGAAGTCTCAAAATTGATCATTGAATCTGATTCAATGATAGCACTTCATTGGTACAAAAATTAAGATTATTGGCCATGGAAGCTTTGGTCCCTGCTCTTGGAGGTCGATTTCCTTTTAAGTAGATTGACATTTCCTGGAACAAGATCTTTTGAGAAGCAAATGGTTTAGCAGACTTATTTGTAAAAGCAGGATTGGATCGAACTGATTGTTTGAAAGCATGGTGTTTTGTTTTCGGGATTTCATGTATGGCTAGTCTTGTACAATGTGCCTATGTTTTTAATCAATGAAACTTTGACTTTCAAAAAAAAAAAAAGCTACCTGTTGTTGATAATGACCAATAAGGTTTATCAATTGTAGAGAACAATGGTATCGGGATACTTCTAATATGATCCAAAACTGTGTGGGGAAGAAATGGATGTAAAGGAGTTAGGTTCCAAGTAGATGTTTGGGTGTTTATAATCTGATTGACTGTCAATGTCATGAGCTGTAGATCGGGGGACAGAGGTTGTATTAGAAAATTAGATAGTTTATCTATTGTTGTCCAATTATCATTCCAAACATTTTGCTATACACAAAGATATCCGCTTTCCTTTTGCCCATTTTGAATTTTTATCACTGTAATAGATGTATAGCTAGACTTGTAAAATCTGTTGTCTCGTGTGCTTTTCACTTCATATAAACAAATAAATAATATTATATGGATTATTATTTTATACACCGTCGATAGAGTTTTTTTATTCCACCAGCGATATTAAGATCATAACACATGTCTCATAAAAATATTAAAAAATAAATAAAATAGGACGTGTCATAATCTTAACCTTACTTATAAAGTAAAAAAAATTCACCGATAGTATATGGAATAACTATCCATATTATATTACCTTGATAAAAAAAATCTAAGCTTAAAAATAAAATAAATTAAAACATGATTCCATATAAATGTACCATATATAAAATGTAAAGTACCATGATATATCTAAATAATATAAAATATCATAATCATAAAAAACCCTTAAATATCAATGTTATAATTTATTCAAATTTTATTATAAATCAAAACATTTTCAACGGAAGTCAACTAAGCATTAGCTTGTATTAGAAAATTAGATAGTTTATCTATTGTTGTCCAATTATCATTCCAAACATTTTGCTTTATCTATTGTTGTCCAATTATCATTCCAAACATTTTGCTCTACACAAAGATATCCGCTTTCCTTTTGCCCATTTTGAATTTTTATCACTGTAATAGATGTATAGCTAGACTTGTAAAATCTGTTGTCTCGTGTACTTTTCACTTCATATAAACAAATAAATAATATTATATGGATTATTATTTTATACACCGTCGATAGAGTTTTTTTATTCCACCAGCGATATTAAGATCATAACACATGTCTCATAAAAATATTAAAAAATAAATAAAATAGGACGTGTCATAATCTTAACCTTACTTGTAAAGTAAAAAAAATTCACCGATAGTATATGGAATAACTATCCATATTATATTACCTTGATAAAAAAAATCTAAGCTTAAAAATAAAATAAATTAAAACATGATTCCATATAAATGTACCATATATAAAATGTATAGTACCATGATATATCTAAATAATATAAAATATCATAATCATAAAAAACCCTTAAATATCAATGTTATAATTTATTCAAATTTTATTATAAATCAAAACATTTTCAACGGAAGTCAACTAAGCATTAGCTCATCTAATATGTATATTCAACGGGCTTTTGGAAGTTGCGGGTTTAAGAGGACTTAAACGCTTAATGATTTTCATATTTTCAAGATAGATTATGTAACATCCCGTTACCACATTTTTCACGTATTTTTATACAATTTTACCGGTTGGTCTGTTTGCGATGCCATTAACATTCAACAATGACAGGAATAAATGTTAAACATTTATTTAACAAATATGGAATATAAAATTTCTTTTCATTATTTCTTATATCCAACATCCCCTATTGTCTTATTTCACTAAAGTAGTACTGTATACTTATGTCTGAAATGTAAAAGAGAATAGACTGTACCTGTCATGTTTAACTTCCATCTTGGAGCTACTTCTTTAACTCCGAGTCTTTTATCTGTGGAGTTAAAACAAAGGGGTGAGCGATTCATACGCTCAGTAAAGAAAATATATGCTGCTTTATAAAATCAAAACTATATACCACGAACTGTTTGTTTTTCCTAAAATCATATCAATAGGAAAACAGTGGTTATAGTAACCAACACTCTCTCTACGCACCATTCAGAATCACGGGATAAATAGTTTACTATAACTGAATTAAACAATAAATAGGATTCAATAAATCCCTTTCAGTAAACAGAAATCAATATGTTGAGACTAGGCAATAAACAAATCATGCTCTCATTGTTCTCCCAGGAACAAGTCGTCCACTTTTGGGGTGCACCCGTAGGCCATCGCCCCTCACGGCTATCTCAACTAGATCTATGGCCATAATCTATAGGTGGTCCTCGAGTCCACTTGCCAAGTGACTTTGAGACCGCTGATGACTTGGCGGGTCCATCAGCCCTGTGACGCACTGAGGTGCACCCGTAGGTCCATCGACCCGAGCCACCACCCCAGGTGGGTCACGCAATTATATGAATAACAATGCATGAACTCAGGCCTAAAGTCTCAAAATCACTTTATATCTCATGAAAACCAAACCTTTAAGGAATTATTTCACAAATTCATCATTTTCTCATAATGATTTTCCTTCCAAAAAGGTTTTAAAAATAGCCCGCAATCTCACTGAATTCCGTGTGAGAAAGGCCCGGGTTAACTGGCTCGCCATGGCTAGTTCGCCTATGGTCAACTCGCCCATTAGTCAACTTGCTCGAAAATGATTTCATATTTTCTATTTTCAAAGCTATTTAAGTAGTTCATTTTCCGTTGAAAAACATTTAGAAAATAGAAACCTGTTCGCCATGGTCAGCTCGCCCATTCGGCTCGCCCATGGTCAACTCGTCAATGCGGCGAATTAGTGTTCGCCCGCCAACCTTAGCCTTTAAAAACAACAGGTAAACTGGCTCGCCCTCAGTGGCTCGCCCATAACTTTCTTAACAAAGGGGTTGCCCGCCCCAAATGCATTATAAAAAGATTAACTCACCCGCCTTATCAGTTCGCCCAACGTAAATACATAAGGGCTCGCCCGCCCTGTACTAGTTCACCAATCACAATATAAGGGTCGACTTTTAGCTCGCCAAAATCAACACAATTATCAAAACAATGCATGTCATAAAACAAAATAATTTCTCAATAATTTCTATGAAATTTACTCCACAGGACATGCATGCTCTTCACACACATCTCCCTTACCTGGTTTAACGAAGCCTTGCTTCTCCTTGCTTCCTACTCGCCAATAGCCATTTCCCAATTATCGATTGCGAATAATATATAAATTCCATTAATATTTTCTTTATATATTTTTCCATTACTTGGGCGAGACTTAAGATAAATCAACCAGCTCGCCCAAAGTCATCTTACTAACTCGTCAACCGAGCTCGCCATTCATCAAATGGCTTACACGTGGGAGCTCGCCCAATATTCTCGCCATTCATTTATTGGTTAATTAGAAGGAGCTCGCCCACAAGTTGACTCGCTTATGCTTATGCATTTGAGCTCGCCCATGAATTCACTTCACTAGAGTTGGGCGATCTCGCCCATTTGTACAAAGACTTTACCTTGGCGAGTTCTTTCTTATCTACTCGCCTCATTGGCAATTACTAATTTTCATCATTGGCGATCACAATAGTCGCCATTCTCGCCACTTATTCCATTATTTTCCTTGTTTTCATATTCTCTAAGGATCTAACTAAAAACAAGACTGTATCTATGTTTATTACTTTATAAAGCATAGAAATCTATCATTGAGCATCAAGAGAACTATACAAATATAGAACTCACCTTAACCAACTGCACTTCTAGCACAAAACACTTTCTGTCTCATGTTGGCCTTACTTTGCTCATTCCTTTAGCTCATCAACGATGGAGGAAAGGTTTTACAAGCTGGTTTACTTGTTTGGCCAACTTAGAGGTAAAGTTTTGTAAATCAAGCATGGTGGAAATGGGAGGAAATCAGAGCATAAATTTGCACTTGCATAGCTTTCGGGAAGAAGATGAAGTTTGTCAAATGGGTTTTCCTCAAGCATTTCTTCTTATATAGCCATGCTATCCAATCAGAACTCATCACTTGGCCTTATCCCATTTCCTTCATTTATTTCACGTCTTTCATGCATTTAAAGCAGAAGAAAACTGTAGCAAAAGGAACGGCTATGAGAAGATATTCTCTGCACATTTTGACTTACTTCACTTGTCATTTATTGTCTAAACCGAGAAGCCAATGGCGTGAAGTCCACAGCCTCTTTTCTTGACTTATTATACCTTTTGTCTTATTCCTCAACCAATGAGGTTACTTCCTTTATTGACTTTAGCATCCTCTCCATTAATTGTTTTCAACCGTATGACTTACAAAGTCAATTTTGGCTACAAAATGGTCTAAATCTATTTTCATTTTGTTCCACAAGTGTTGATTCTAGTTCGCCTCTTCAACATAAGACCTCAACTCGCCCATTCTGTTTCAATTCCAGTTCGCCAACAATATTTGGTGATTTATAAGTTGATTTCCTTTGCTTGGCGATCACCATTTATTGTTCTACTCGCCTATTAGATCTCATAAGCTCACTCAATCCCGATGGGCGATCACAAGTCCTCGCGCAATTAAGGCTATCATCTTAAACAACTAAACTTGGCGAATTTACCTATTCACCAAATCGAAGAGGCAAACAATCAACTCGCCATACTCATCACTTGGATCTCTCGTCACATTGGGCGATCACCAGGTATGGCTCAACTCGCCAACTTTGCTCATATCACGCCACACGTTGGCGAACTCACCTGTTCGCCGGTATGGTCATTAAATACTGCTAATCACCCTCCATTGGCGATCACCCTTGCTCGCCCATTGGCGAGCTGCTCCAACTACTCGCCCATACATTATTTCACCGAAATTGCTCCATTTACTTCTTAAATTAAGAAGCTTTTCACCCAAGTGAAATTCATTATTTATTATTTACTTAATTTTCATTATCCATTTTATGAAATTAGGGTCTACAATAGTGTAGAATCAGGTCTTACATTTTCTCCCCACCTTAAGAAATTTGGTCCTCCAAATTTTCAACCAAACCTATCAGTAATAAAGCTCTGGATGCTTCTCACGTATAAGGCTATCTAATTCTCAAGTAGCCTCATCCTTAGTATTTTACTGCCAAAACACTTTAGCCATAAGAACTATCTTAGATTACAACACTTTATCACAACACTTTATCCTTTCTATCCAAAATCTGTACCGATTTCTCAACGTAACTCATGTCCCCTCTAATCTCTAGGACTCATGTCGAATCACGTGAGAAGGATATGGATAGTACTTTCTCATCATTGAGACAAAATACGTTATGCACTCCTAACCACTCAAGAGGTAGTGCATATCTCTCACATCTCCAAAGATCTCATGCCTCGAGGACTCAATTTTCCTCTCATTATGCCTCTAAATAATGGGGCCTCAATATACATAATCTCTTGTATATATCAAGAAGTTTGTTCGACCAAGTAGAAAATGACTCTCGATCTCTGATCTTCTCATGCTATCGTGGATTATATTGTTTGCTAAATAAACCCTTTCAAGGGCTATACCTATACCCTCCTTTGGCCATTATCATAAGCAAACTCTGTCAGGGTAGAGGATTATCCCAAGAGCTTAAAAATCAACTGCACACGCGCACACCATATCCTCGAGCGTCCCTCATATGCTCGGACTGTCTATCAGTCTGTGGATGAACTGCGGTGCAAAACTCAATCGGGATCCCATAGCTTCCTGTAATCTCTCTCTACACTGAGATACGAAGTGGGACTCCCTATCAAATATAATGCTCACTGAAATACTTTATAACCTCACCATTTCCTTGACATATAACTCGGCCAAGGCACAAATTAGCCCAATATATTCCATAATCAAGGGATAAACAGACTCAATCAATATATCCACAACTATCCAGATAGCATTATACTCTTTTCAATTTTCACTTAGTTTAGGAAGTACCACCCACATAGGTATTTTTCTTTCTTATCACGTTTTTAACTTCTATTTAATCTCGTCTCTAAAATGAGACTGCAATTATCTCTTTATATTCCATATTGTCATTAAGAGTCCTGCCCGTCTCTTCAGGTCATTAATAATCATCTCTTTGGCGCTCTCTCGCGCCCCAAGTTTACTCTTTCAAGTGAGTCAGCGACTACATAATTCGCTCACATCTCACAACATATTATCCGCTATTAGGCGATCGCCCCACTCGTGGGTCACCATCCTGGATTTTATTCAAGGATCCTGCAGAACTCGGGCTTTTTCTCTCACAACCATTTTATACTCCCTGAAATCTTTTATCATCCTTGGGAGTTAGTAAATTTTCACTTCTTTTACATAGTCACTCATTCATACTACTTATCACTTATCATCTCATTCGGTGCTAAGTCGACAATAATTTGGTGACTATCATTTAGATAGTTTTAATCAATCGTATGTAATTGTCCCAGTAGTCTCTTAAATACAACGCACTCGCTCTCAATATATCCCGGAGCGTCCACACAATGCGCTCGGATATCTATATCAATTAGAGGCAGTGTTGACAATAAAATTTGGAATCCCGAAGCCTCTTGCTATTCACTCAAAACATGTGGCAAATCAGGGATCCCCATCTCAAGTCCTCACTCACTGGAACTCCACATACGTTCTCACTGTTTCACCCATATTTATCGACTTTAGCACTCAAGGCATCTTAAACATGATGATGAATGAGTGAAACAATTTGGTTACTCACTCCATACTCACTACTATAACCTCATGATTCTTTCGGATTCTCTATGATCTCACAGTGATTATTTCATGATTAAACTATGACTGCCCTTCTTTGGCAACTTTAGTACTAACCATCGATTACGTCTCAGGTAATCATTTTCCTCGATAACTTCTTTTCATATTGAGTTATCATTTTATCTTTTATTCTCCTAGTACATGTAATGTCACTACTTGGAGAATATCTTTGAAAGTATAATTTCCTCACATCAATTTCTGAAATTGAATCTATCATCATTCAGATTTCATCACCACTTTACTTAAATAATTTCACGTTTCTAATATGTACATATATACATATAGGTATATCCTTTTTCAGGATTAACAATACTTCTTGTATCTGCTCCTCTTAATATAACAATTTCATCTGCCCAGATTTGGCTTGTCATTAATTCCAGCCATAACCACATGATGATCAAAGGAAATCATATTTACTCTTATACTTGGGAACTACCTCATAACTCGTGTTCCCTAGTCATCATATGACTTGTCTTCTCAAGACAATTTCATTCTTTCATATTCATCACCACAATTATTTTCCCACTTAATATAGTACTTTACTATTACCATCTTGTAACCATTTCGAATACTATACTCATACATACCCATTCACTTTCACTTTCTCACAAATACGTATTGCATCAATAATACAGCAAATTCCACAAGTTTCCTTCACAATTTATTTATGCTATACAGGTAAATCTCATAAATCCTATACTTCAATAATCACAATTTAATCTTTTTTTTTTCTCAAGACAATTTCAATGTCCACTTAATCCTTCGAGACCTCACGTCTCTACTGTATATAGTTCAATTAGAACTCATATTCACTGACTTAACAGTAAGGTTTTCCATTTTTAAAAGTTTGTGACGTTATTCAACGATATTGCTTATATCAATATACATATTTATTCTCTTAAAATCATCCTAGTTGGCTCTAGGCACACAAATAGGAAGAATACTACAGTCGGCTAGGGATCCAGATAGAATATGATAGGTATTTTAGAATACCATACTTGTTCCGGAACCTAGAAGCAACTGTAGAGAGTACAATTCCGTTGTTTTTCAAAACGATAGAATTTCTGTTTTTACCAGTTATATCAAAACAATTTTATTTCGCTACTCATCAATCTCTTGAGTAATTTCTCAAGCTCTTCTGATTCACTGGTAAGAGCTTACAATCAGATTCCATGTTGTGAATCAAGTCAACAATCTCTCGAATCCACATTATTCCAAAAGTTTACTTAGAATTTCATCCCATAAATTCTAATTCACAAACTCCTACTATCTTGGATGCCTCATTATTTACATCTAACCAAATCCATATATATCCTCCAAACACATATATATCAATTTTCAAGTCATTTCATATGTATTTCATAATATTTCGGTTCTATGGATATCGTAACGGACCAGCCCAACCGGCCATGGTAACCCCTTTTTGGGCCCATCGACAACGATTGCTGTGACAACGCTACTCATCCATACTGTCCTCTTTGGTGAACGCATCGACGCCCCGGTTCTTCCAACCGTGCTCGAGCTCGCCCATCTCAAGGTTTTCTTTTGCTTCCACAATGACTTGAACACTTAACTTCCTCAAATGTGAAGTCACTACTAATATTTATTCTCCTAAATCATAAGGAGTGTCTAGAACCAGTATTAACATCATCGATTTTACATCATTTCCCACATCTTCACTTTAATTCAAACCCTAAAATCCACAACAGGGCCAACTATCTTGTGACCTCTCATAGTATATACTACGAGTCGCCTTACTCATTAATATATCAGTGGGGTCCACAGTAGGGATCATCCTTTACACCATCAAATACTATTTTACCATTGATTTCATGCTAAATCAATTTAATCATTTGTGATTCAAAGAAAACATTTCAATATAGGGGTATGTTTATAAATTCCCCTTTAATTCTCTCTCTTCAATATGCCTCAAACATGCGATCTTAGGGCTTATGCACTAATATTATCCCTTTTTATTCCAATATCATCGTTTCAGGATCTTAATTCGATATGGACAGAGAAGTCCTGGTGGGGCCCTCACCGAGTTCCTCACTGTACCTTACCGAATGGACCTGACATTATGATGATAACATCGCCTATCTCATGCTAAATTCCCGGATTACCATCTCTATTTATAATCCTTAATTCATCAACTTATACCATATTTCAACACTTAACTCATTTCTCAGTCATTTGACTCCTCTATACATTCAGACCATACAGTACTATAGGGGATGTGAACCTTTCACAACACTTCCAGTGCTAAAGGCATCAACAGACATCAGACCAATCCAAGCTCTAATACCATTAAATCTGTAACATCCCATTACCACATTTTTCACGTATTTCTATACAATTTTACCGGTTAGGCTGTCTGCGATGCCATTAACAATCAACAATGACAGGAATAAATGTTAAACATTTATTTAACAAATATGGACTATAAAATTTCTTTTCATTATTTCTTATATCCAACATCCCCTATTGTCTTATTTCACTAAAGTAGTACTGTATACTTATGTCTGAAATGTAAAAGAGAAGAGACTGTACCTGTCATGTATAACTTCCATCTTGGAGCTACTTCTTTAACTCCGAGTCTTTTATCTGTGGAGTTAAAACAAAGGGGTGAGCGATTCAAACGCTCAGTAAAGGAAATATATGCTGCTTTATAAAATCAAAACTATATACCACGAACTGTTTGTTTTTCCTAAAATCATATCAATAGGAAAACAGTGGTTATAGTAACCAACACTCTCTCAACACACCATTCAGAATCACGGGATAAACAGTTTACTATAACTGAATTAAACAATAAATAGGATTCAATAAATCCCTTTCAGTAAACAGAAATCAATATGTTGAGACTAGGCAATAAACAAATCATGCTCTCATTGTTCCCCCAGGAACAAGTCGTCCGCTTTTGGGGTGCACCCGTAGGCCATCGCACCTCACGGCTATCTCAACTAGATCTATGGCCATAATCTATAGGTGGTCCTCGAGTCCACTTGCCAAGTGACCTTGAGACCGCTGATGACTTGGCGGGTCCATCAGCCCTGTGACGCCCTGAGGTGCACCTTTAGGTCCATCGACCCGAGCCACCACCCCAGGTAGGTCACGCAATTATATGAATAACAATGCATGAACTCAGGGCCTAAAGTCTCAAAATCACTTTATATCTCATGAAAACCAAACCTTTAAGGAATTATTTCACAAATTCACCATTTTCTCATAATGATTTTCCTTCCAAAAAGGTTTTAAAAATAGCCCGCAATCTCACTGAATTCCGTGTGAGAAAGGCCCGGGTTAACTGGCTCGCCATGGCTAGTTCGCCTATGGTCAACACGCCCATTAGTCAACTTTCCCGAAAATGATTTCATATTTTCTATTTTCAAAGCTATTTAAATAGTTCATTTTCCGTTGAAAAACATTTAGAAAATAGAAACCTGTTCGCCATGGTCAGCTCGCCCATTCGGCTCGCCCATGGTCAACTCGTCAATGCGGCGAATTAGTGTTCGCCCACCAACCTTAGCCTTTAAAAACAACAGGTAAACTGGCTCGCCCTCAGTGGCTCGCCCACAACTTTCTTAACAAAGGGGACGCCCGCCCCAAATGCATTATAAAAAGATTAACTCGCCCGCCTTATCAGTTCGCCCAACGTAAATACATAAGGGCTCGCCCGCCCTGTACTAGTTCACCCAATCACAATATAAGGGTTGGCTTTTAGCTCGCCCAAATCAACACAATTATCAAAACAATGCATGTCATAAAACAAAATAATTTCTCAATAATTTCTATGAAATTTACTCCACAGGACATGCATTCTCTTCACACACATCTCCCTTACCTGGTTTAACGAAACCTTGCTTCGCCTTGCTTCCTACTCGCCAATAGCCATTTCCCAATTATCGGCTGCGAATAATATATAAATTTCATTAATATTTTCTTTATATATTTTTCCATTACTTGGGCGAGACTTAAGATAAATCAACCAGCTCGCCCAAAGTCATCTTACTAACTCGTCAACCGAGCTCGCCATTCATCAAATGGCTTACACGTGGGAGCTCGCCCAACATTCTCGCCATTCATATATTGGTTAATTAGAAGGAGCTCGCCCACAAGTTGACTCGCTTATGCTTATGCATTTGAGCTCGCCCATGAATTCACTTCACTAGAGTTGGGCGATCTCGCCCATTTGTACAAAGACTTTACCTTGGCGAGTTCTTTATTATCAACTCGCCTCATTGGCGATTACTAATTTTCATCATTGGCGATCACAATAGTCACCATTCTCGCCACTTATTCCATTATTTTCCTTGTTTTCATATTCTCTAAGGATCTAACTAAAAACAAGATTGTATCTATGTTTATTACTTTATAAAACATAGAAATCTATCATTGAGCATCAAGAGAACTATACAAATATAGAACTCACCTTAACCAACTGCACTTCTAGCACAGAACACTTTCTGTCTCATGTTGGCCTTACTTTGCTCATTCCTTTAGCTCATCAACGATGGAGGAAAGGTTTTACAAGCTGGTTTACTTGTTTGGCCAACTTAGAGGTGAAGTTTTGTAAATCAAGCATGGTGGAAATGGGAGGAAATCAGAGCATAAATTTGCAATTGCATAGCTTTCGGGAAGAAGATGAAGTTTGTCAAATGGGTTTTCCTCAAGCATTTCTTCTTATATAGCCATGCTATCCAATCAGAACTCATCACTTGGCCTTATCCCATTTCTTTCATGCATTTAAAGCAGAAGAAAACTGCAGCAAAAGGAACGGCTATGAGAAGCTATTCTCTGCACATTTTGACTTACTTCACTTGACATTTATTATCTAAACCGAGAAGCCAATGGCGTGAAGTCCACAGCCTCTTTTCTTGACTTATTATACCTTTTGTCTTATTCCTCAACCAATGAGGTTACTTCCTTTATTGACTTTAGCATCCTCTCCATTAATTGTTTTCAACCGTATGACTTACAAAGTCAATTTTGGCTGCAAAATGGTCTAAATCTATTTTCATTTTGTTCCACAAGTGTTGATTCTAGTTCGCCTCTTCAACCTGAGACCTCAACTCGCCCATTCTGTTTCAATTCCAGTTCGCCAACAATATTTGGTGATTTATGAGTTGATTTCCTTTGCTTGGTGATCACCATTTATTGTTCTACTCGCCTATTAGATCTCATAAGCTCACTCAACCCCGATGGGCGATCACAAGTCCTCGTGCAATTCAAGCTATCATCTTAAGCAACTAAACTTGGCGAATTTACCTATTCGCCAAACCGAATAGGCAAACAATCAACTCGCCATACTCATCACTTGGGCGATCAGATCTCTCGTCACATTGGGCGATCACCAGGTATGGCTCAACTCGCCAACTCTGCTCATATCACGCCACACGTTGGCAAACTCACCTGTTCGCCGGTATGGCCATTAGATACTGCTAATCACCCTCCATTGGCGATCACCATTGCTCGCCCATTTGCGAGCTGCTCCAACTACTCGCCCATACATTATTTCACCAAAATTGCTCCATTTACTTCTTAAATTAAGGAGCTTTTCACCCAAGTGAAATTCATTATTTATTATTTACTTAATTTTCATTATCCATTTTATGAAATTAAGGTCTACAATAGTATAGAATCAGGTCTTACAGATTAAGAATTAAAAAGGAAAAAATTCTCAATGAATTTAATTCTAATATCATTATTTAAATTTTATTATGATAATGGTATTTGAGTAAAGTTATATTATGTATTATTTAATTAAAAATTATCTAAACCGTTAGTATCTATCATTATTATCATAGTATTCAAAAAAATAAATAATCAAAGTGAATTGCATTTTTGGACATATAAATTACACGTGCGTGGCATACATACTTAATAGGCTAATACCTAGTATACATATTAATAAAGTTAAAATATAAGAGTAGTTATTGTAAAATATAGCATCCATAAAAAAAATAATTTAATATATATATATATTTATATAAATATATATATATATATATATTTATATATAAAAATTCTCAATGAATTTAATTCTAATATCATTATTTAAATTTTATTATGATAATGGTATTTGAGTAAAGTTATATTATGTATTATTTAATTAAAAATTATCTAAACCGTTAGTATCTATCATTATTATCATAGTATTCAAAAAAATAAATAATCAAAGTGAATTGCATTTTTGGACATATAAATTACACGTGCGTGGCATACATGCTTAATAGGCTAATACCTAGTATACATATTAATAAAGTTAAAATATAAGAGTAGTTATTGTAAAATATAGCATCCATAAAAAAAAAATTTAATATATATATTTATATAAATATATATATATATATATATATATAATATATATATATATATATATATATATATATATATATATATAAGCCAAAGGATTTGAGTACACGTAAAACATCTTATATGGATAGTCTAAATAGTTGACACGCTTAATATCCTAAAATAAAAAATAATATTTTTCAAATTTTTTTATAGATAGGAATCTATATACATTAAAATTTTAAAATAAATTATTTATTTTTTAAATTAATTATCTATTTCAATTTCTAAAAGATAAACATATATATTTTGAGTTTGTATATGATGCACTGACAATGTATAGTTTCTATATACTGTAAATGCATCAGAGGTTGACACCTCATCAATAGGCCATTTGTCACATCCCAAGTACATAGTATTTTACACTTTTTACACGTTTTCACCACACATGAACAAGTTGGGCTGTCTGCGATATCTTAATTTCCATATTTAATTCACTGAAAACACGATTTCCGTAATTTAATATAGTTAACGGAAATAAATATTCACAATATGTATTTGTGATCAATACTTACATCCCCATAATTAATACAATATTGTAGTACTGTGAATCATAAGTCTAAACATATAGATTAAAATAATTTTTACCTCCAGGATCTAAAAGCGCTACCTCGGGGTGCTCGATACGTAGCCTCTAATCCTCGGATGAAATACCTCAAATGGTCACTGCAAAATATCTGGGGAGATAAAATATTGGAGTGAGCAAAACTACGGCTCAATAAGAGATTTGTATGCAAATCTTGATACCTCGAAGACTATATGCAGTAAAATCTTTTTTTTATATAAAATTATTAAAATGTTTACTGTATATGAAATGTCATATGATTAAATAAACAATTTAGTAAATCATATGAACCACATTTGAATTCACTTTAATTTCCATTGTTAAAATTAATCAGTTTAAACACATGTAGTAGTAAAATACAATGTTCACATATTTCACAAATCAGTGATAAAACATCGCAATAAACAGTATAATTTTCACATTTCTCATCAAATCCAAACACATGGAATAATAGTGGAGACCAGGCAACACCCTAATGATATCATGCTATAAGTCCCTAGGGAATAATAGGGTACATGTGAGATCCCTGTAAGGACAGTATAATAAACACATTAGATCTATAGCCATAGTCTATAAGTATCATCGGTCGTACACTGAGTGAGTGACGCCGGGACCGCTGAAGACGGCTCAATGTCAACAGCACAACACATGAGAAAGTACACATGAACACGTGTGCATGATATGGGGCCTAACAGTGTCAAAACAGTATATGTGAAATCTCGTTACCTTTATGGAATTAAGTAAAATCAATAACATCTTTCAGAAAATCCATAAAGGTATAAATCACAGTATTGTACGGTGAAAACAGTTTATAAAATAATTTCACTGTAAAATAAAATTCTCATAACTGCACCTTTTCACTATAGTACACATATACGCATGTTTCCACACTTTTCCTTTTTAAAACTTTAAATTCAAGGTTATAGGAAATCATTTCCAATAATTTCATACTTTTTGGGAAAATTGAAATATTTATTTTTCAAAATTAATAGTAATTTCACTAACACATTTCACGCTATAAAACACGTGCAGAGACATTTTAGTCTCAAAACAATAATTTCACAGTGTTGAAGCCTTTATGGAAATTATTACACGTGATGGAATTTATTTTATCCATAAAGGAAAACCATAAATAGAATAGTGTATATCATCCTAAAAATAATTATAAAATATTTACTATTCACCATTTCACTTCACCAAACACACCTTTCACTATAAAACGCGTGAGATGGATTTTCAGTAGTGAAACCTTTACCGGAATCGGTATCATAAATATTTAATAACTACTTTTCGAAAATTCCACCATTTATGAAAAATATTTAATCCATCCCTTTCGAGGCTAGGAAAATATCAATAATACACCAAAATAATTTCTAACATTTTTAGAAATATTTTGAATAAATTTCGACAATATAACGACTGCCCGAATCCTAGCCCCCTGCACTTATAAACACAGTTCACTAACCAAAAAACCACAGATTTCATGTAATTGGAGGCAAACCAATATTCCATAATTCGTATAAAAGTCATAGCACGTAAATCATGCATTCGGATATCCCTACAAATCTACACACGCGTCTCTTACCTGTGTGTCGAGATTGCGCTATTTCATGCTCCTCACGAACGCCGAACTTCCAACTCAGTAGCATTGTAAAGATATACTCTAATTTGCACCATTATGCTTCTTATCTCACCGGATTATAAACTGTAAAAATAACAGTTTACTATAATTAATTTTCTGTGTAAAATATATATAAAATTTCTTTACTTATTTAACTCTTATTTGAATCATCATTACTTAGAATATTTAGAATTTCCTATGATTTTCTCATGGTAAATGAATATTTCATTTGCCTTCCATTCTCTGTTTTGGCATTCTTTTTGCCTCTTCTCAACATCCATGTTTTTTTTTTTTTGGTTTACTCTCAACATCCATGTTATCATCCTATTTTAATGACCAAATGGTCAATTTTCATGCATAGGCCTATTTGGCTTATGACCCATATTTTTCATGTTATTATGTATATATATCATTCTCATAAAATTTCCAACCCTTAAGTCAGCCAACTTCACCCATTTTGTACACCATTCACGTTGCTTCCTCCTTATTCACCATCATGGCCGAATGGTCTTGCCTAGGTTAGGTGATTTATTCATTTAAATTGTATAGATATATGTTGACACCTAATTTCGTTATTATTATTATTATTATTATTATTATTATTATTATTATTATTATTATTATTATTATTACTACTATTTGTTTATATTTTTATTGTTATTATTTGTGTTGTTGTTGTTGTTGTTATTATTATTATTATTATTATTATTATTATTATTATTATTATTATTATTATTATTATTATTTTGTTTTTGTCCAATCCATCAATCCCATCGCCGGCCAGCCACCAACCCTGCAACCCCCATACCCATCTCTGCCTCCCCCAACTGCCTCTTCACCAACCCTAGTCCATACCAGACTCCCTCTAAAAACCCCATCCACGGCCAAAAGGAAGGGGCCCCAGACCATCACGACCGAGCCTTTCAACCACCCTCAACCCCATCACCGTGAGCCCCTGCCAACCCAAGCAGTCACCATTTCCGGCCTCAAGCCTCGGACCCAGTAAACACCACCGCCGACATCATCAGCGCCACTGAAACCCCCAGATCCCAACAACCTCTCCCATTACCAGAAGACCAACAACCGAGACCCCAGATCCGATCCCCCACTCACCGTCTAGCCACCACTCACCACCATCATCACCGTCATCATCATCACCAAACTATCATCATCGTCATCACCACCACAAACCACCACAACAGAGACCCCCTAACCCAGATCTAAACCCCAAAGTCAATTTTGAAACCTGCAAAAAAAAAACACAAACACAAAAAAACCAACAACAACAGAGAACCAGAGAAAGAGGTTTCGGCTTGAGGTGTAGTGGTAGTCCGGGGGCGGAAGAAGGCAGATCTGAGCCTGGAAACCGACGGCTTTAGCCCCAAATCTAAGGCTTTTTAGGTATCTTTTGGGAAATCTAAGGTGGAAAAGAGAAAGGGTGGGTGAAAAGGAATCGAAAAAGGGAAATTTTTTCACTTTTGGCCAACCGGCGACGGCTGCCGACGGCGGTGGACGGCGATCCGGCGGTGGCCGGAAATCGCCTGGCCGGAAGGAGAGAGAGCTGAGGAATTTTTTTTTTGGAAGAAAACAAGAAAATGATTTAGAAAAAAAAAGAATAGCTTTTATAAAAAAAAAAAAGAGAAAGGAACCGGAGGATCCGCGCGTGGACCCGGATTCGACCCGGGTCCGCGCGCCTGACCCGCGGAGGAAGGAAGACCCGCACGCCCAGGTGACCCGACCCGGGATCGCGCGGCCGACCCGGCCCGCCACCTGCTTTGGGCCACTTAGAAGGCTGCTAGGCCCACACTTTTTGGGTTTGATTTTGGTCTCTTTTTGGGTTTTTAATCCAAATTATTTAGGTATAATTCCTTCCTTTTTTATTTACTTCATTATGCTACTCATTTATTTAATTATTTTGTTTTCTTTTTAAATATTATTGTTAATTAATATATTTTAATAATTTGTTTGAAAAACATGAACTTAAATATTAGTTAATATAATTTGAAAAATATGAAGTATGTAATCTATTTTTATTGTAAAAATAATAATAATAATAATAATAAATATATATAAAATAATAATAAAATTTAATTAAATGATTATCCGATGATGGGATGTTATGGAAGTCACAAGTAGTGATTCCTTAACTGATCTCTAGGTGAGAAGAGTCTGCTAAATATTGTCAAAAGTATTGAGGTATTTAGTATGATTTTTCAATAATTTAAATTTTTGAAAATAAAATTGAATTTTCAAAATTAATAATAAAATTTAAATTTAATTAAATTCCGACGATGGGACGTTATGGAAGTCACAAGTAGTGATTCCTTAACTGATCCTTAGGTGAGAAGAGTCTGCTAAATATTATCAAAAGTATTAAGGTATTTAGTATGATTTTTCAATAATTTAAATTTTTGAAAATAAAATTGAATTTTCAAAATTAATAACAAAATTTAAATTTAATTATGCTACGAAAGTCACAAGTAGTGATTCCTAGCTAATCCCTAGGTGAGAGGAGTCGTACTAGATGTTGCCAAAAGTATTGGAATATTTAGTATGATTTTTCAATAATTTAAATTTTTAAAAAATAAAAATAAATAAGTTTTTAAAAGAAAATTAAAAAAGAAAATTAATAATAAATTTTTAATTTAATGAAATTCTTCCGAGGATGGGATGTCATGAGACTCACAAGTAGTAATTTCTTGACTGATCCCTAGGTGAGAGGAATTAGCTAAATGTTACCAGAGTATTGGGATATTTGGCCAAATTTATCAATATCAAGAGTTTCATTAATAAAATAAATTTCTTTTAAGTTCCACGTGCATCATATACTATCTGTTTGTATCATATGCACTCATAATAATTTTTGAAGCAAGTGTGAATTTTCCGAGGATGAGATTCTGTAGAAGTCACAAGTAGTGATTCTTAAGAAATCTCTAGGTGAGGAAAATTATTTCAAATGCTGCCAAAAGTATTGGAGTATTTGATTTAATTATTCAATACAAAAGGGTTCACATTTACTTTCGAAAAATAAAGTTTAACCTTTTAAAATAAAACAAAATAAATTTGTAAATAAAAAATGATTTTGAACAAATTGATTGCAATAAAAATAGAAATTATTTTTAAATATCAAATTAAGACCATTTTATTGAAACCAAAGGATAACACATGATTATTATGGTACCGTTTTTTAACGGACGTCGTGGGGGTGCTAATCCTTCTCCACGCGTAACCGTACCCCCGAACTCAATTTTTGTTTGGCAGACCAAAAGATTATCTTTTTAATAAAACTTAATTAATTTTGAGATTTTGTTGAAAAGATAAATATTTTCAGGTAGCCAATCACACCTAGTCAAAAAAGATTGGTGGCGACTCCCATTTTTGTTTTTAAACGCTTTTTTCAAAATCGTTGAGCGCAAAACCGTTACGACAATATATGTATCAACTTAATTGGTATTTTACTCCACCATTTAATCCAGTCAACCTAACCCTTTATTTTTCTTTTATTTTTTTCCATTTTTTTCTACTGTTTGCTGACCCAAACCGTGAGCCTTCTTTCCCTTCAGTTTCAGCCCACGTTGGTTTTCCAATTTATGTCTCTATATTATGGTTATGTTAGTACACTTAGGCTGCCAAAAAGTCCAGCATTCACACCCACAAAGTCAACCAAATTCAGCCCAAACTATTTTCCCATTCCTTCCATTTTCGGCTACCTCATTCAGCCGTACATTGTTTCTCTATTTTCGGCTATACAAACAGCCCAGATTTTCTACCAGCAGCTATCATCGTTGACCATATTAAAACTTAGCATCCATTTTCCACATAGCTATCATCTCCCTTGTAGTTCACGTAAACCCGTCTATTTCAAATCCTCAACCTCTCTTGACAGATTACCTACTCACGTCGTTATTTCTTTTAGTTTTCCTAGCTGTTCCGGTTTTCATATGCAGTCTACCTCTCACGTAAATCATCTCATCAACATCATCTTACTTTCATTCTAAACCCTCAGAACTGAACTAGGGTTTACTCATACTTAGTTTTTATTTCCAAACCAAAAATATAAGCAGCTTGTACATGATCAATACAACCTAAATTAAAGAATAACAAGCTAAAAAAACTGATATTGAATGTTACCAGAACAGAACAGAATTTTGGCCACGTGATTCAGCTTCTGTTTAAGGTTTTTAAGCTGACTTCTTTGAGGGTTTTGGAAGCTTGTGAGGTGAGGTTAAATTTTCTTCCAAAGCTTTTTGGATTTTACTGAAGAAAAATGGAAGATCTGCTATGGAAAGCTGCTGAACGATGGAAGAACAGGGGATGATTTTCGGTGATGATGGCTGGAATGGAGATCACGATGGGGCTGGCAATTAAAGGCAGAAAAATGGTGTGTGTTGGCTGTATCTTATTTGTCAACATTAAAATTTAATTAATATAATTGTACTATAATTATTATAATTTATTTAGCCTGCTTTTCTTGACTTAATTTCTTTTTTCATGCCATCCTAATAAATTCTGATTTTTTAAATCAAAATTTGTCCAAGATATTAATATTTCTTTTAATTTATTTGGTTAATTTTTTTATCCCTTTTGATCAATTTAACCAACACTTGATTTTATGAAAATTAATTTCATATTAAATCTCTAATTTTTCCATTATGATTTTTACTCCATCCTTTGTATATTATTTCCCATACTTATACTTTCATTTAGCATTGAACATTTTCATGTGAGAGCCACATTTCTTATATTTAATTTATGTAAGATCTTATCAATAATTCTTTTATTGACAATTAACCGAATAAATGTACATATACAGTACAAATTAACGAGTTCTCACACTCTTATGAGCAAATTTAAAAAATTTATTTATATTTGCATATAAGGGTCAATTGATGAGGTGTCAACCTCTGGTACATTAACAGTGTATAGAAACTATATACTGTCAATGCATCATATATAAATCCATATATTTTTATATATTTTAAAAATTAAAGAAAAATCTCATATTATTTATAAATTTCTTTAGTCATCTTTTATCAATATACATGTACTGTTATTATATATATTATTTATAGAAATAATTAATTTTGGTATAAATTTTTTATATAAATACACTTTTTTAAAGAAAAAGACAAACGTATTTTATATGAACAAGTGATATGTGTGGTAAGATGAATTTTTTACATCTTTAAAGTATAAAATGTCCACAAAAAATCACTTAATCATTGATCAATGTTACACCTAATCTCAATAAAATTCAGTTTTTTATAATAATATTATATCTTATATATAAAAAAAAAAAAAGCCAAAACTGTTGGCTAAAAATAAAATATCATAGGAAGATACTTTTATTTTTTTATACTTAAAATAATAAATTGATTATCTTTCAAAAAAATAATAAATTGATTTTAATTTTTATATAATAATCCTATTCAATTAATTATTTAATTTTAAACATTTGAAATTTTAAAAAAATAGATTTTAACTATATTATATTAATTTAAATCAAATAAAATTTATCTCAGACTTTAAATTTTTTATCACTTATTATGTTATTTTTAAATTAAAAAAATATCCATATATTTTGATCAGAATTATCTTAAAATTTTAAATCTTTTATCAAAAACATTAAAACTGGATATTTAGGTTTACATATTTTAGTATTGAATTAAGCTTTCATATCTTTTTTTCAATTTTCATTTATTCCTTTTTCAAAATTATTTGTTCAATCATTTTATTTGGAAAAAAATGTCCTTACGGATTTTCTATTTTCTTGAAACACGTATAATCTTAAATATTGCATTTAATTATTTTGAATTGATTTGAATTTTAAAAAACTTAAATAATAAATTATTTTTAGTTTTATTTCTTTTAACATTTTTACTTTACTTAACTTTTATGTTTAACACTATTATATATAATTTTTTAAAAAAACCTAAAAAATAGAGTTTTCATCACTAATTAATTTTATAAGATTAATTTGGAGTCATCTAAATTCAAAATTTAAAAATAAATTAGTTTCAAATATGCAATATTAACCAATAATCTATTAATGATTAATATAGTAAGGATTGTTTTCATTAAAATTGTAGTTATTTAATTCATTTATTAAATATTTAGGATTTGTAATATTTAATTTTTCTTTAATTGTTTTAATTGTTATTTGATTTTGAATTATTTTTTAATTTATGTATTCTATATATCCATCAAGTTTTTAATATATTATTCAACATGTATTTTAAAATAATTTTTTTATAATTCTATTCTTTAAAAAATTATTATAAATTAAAATAATCACTATACATCAATAATAAATTAAATGAAACAAATAAAATGACCAAAAAATAGACAATTAAATAATTAAAAAAGGATTATTTTTTTTATTTACTATCAGTGGAGTTTTTTAACTCTATAATCGAAATTCAAATGACGACACGTGTTCTTTAAAAATATTAAAAATAATAAATAAATAAAATAAGACATGTATCATTATTTTAATTTCGTTTGTAAAATTAAAAACTCCACTAACAATAAATAGGAGGATACTCCATTAAAAAATGGATCAAATTTACAAGGGACTTCATGAAGTCGAAAACTAAAAGATTCCGAGAAAGGTTTCACTGGCATGGATCGCGTTGCAAAGTTCAGACTGGTGTTTATTTTTCTGTATATATACACTCAATTATGCACCTTGTCAAGCAGAGTTGCGTGCGAAGTGGGCTTCCCATTGCTTCATCCAAATTGTCATCTCCAACGCAGCTAGACAGCAAACACAGCTTAAGCAAACAAAATTTAAAGAATCAGAAAATTGAAAAAATATACCAAATGCCAGCAAAACAGTGGTCCACCAATGCTTATATTAAGTGATTTTTCAAGTAATTAGTTTCTCAATCTTCAATAATTATGGACATGAAAACCACAAACTGCCATCTCCAACGCAGCTAGACAGCAAACACAACTAAAGCAAACAAAATTTAAAGAATCAGAAAATTAAAAAAATATACCAAATGCCAGCAAAACAGAGGCCCACCAATGCTTATAGTAAGTGATTTTTCAAGTAATTATTTTCTCAATTTTCAATAATTATGCACATGAAAACCAAGAATTTATATTCCTTAATTAGCTGCTTTTCGAATAAAGTTTTAATTGGGATTTTAGAGATATTCGATTAATAAATTAAAAAATTTTTTAACATTTAAATCTTGGTAATAATTAGCAATATATTCTCAAATTTCATGTGCTAAAGGCCTTTATTAGTTAAATGTGGTACTCTAGTATACCCAAAAGATCATTTATATTAGCAAGTACTGTTGACTTTTATTATGTGTATCTAATTATATCGTGGTTCTCGCTTGTAATTTAAAGTAGCCGATATTTCTTTGATCATATGTTACAAGAATAGCTCTGGCATTAAAGAAAATTATTAATTGTAAGAAGTTTGATTTATTAAGTATACTTAAGAAAAGCTTATTAGATGCCAATTAAGTCTTGGCTTAGTAGCAAGGAGGAGACTCTGAGATTTTGAGGTTTCAGGTTCAAATCTCACCAAATATAAGCTTGAATTAGTCTAATTATTTACTAGTTTGTTTAGTTTGTTATAGATATTTATCAGTTTATCTAGTTTGAATGATGCGATTTTCATAGTTACCTGTTCATGGAATATAATATGCTGATTGTAATTGTAACTTCTAATGAAAAGAAAAGCTTATTAGATATAAATAATTATTAATTATATAATTAGCTAGATAATAATTAATTAGAGTTGAAAATGAAAGTGCGTGTTGACATTTGATGCGCTATCAAATGCGCATCAAGCATATGATCTCATAATTGTTGCGAGTTTATTAGTTTATTGAGCAATTGAAATTAGAATTAAACAGTAACTAAATGGCTAAAGTTGATATAAACGTAGGCCAAGAATCAAAGCAAAAACAATAAGAGCTTTGGAAGTGGTGAGTAAATGCTAAATACCAATACCATGGGCAGGCAACCGCATGCACTTGTTCTACCATTTCCGGCGCAAGGACATGTAGCGCCTCTGATCAAGTTGGCCCTGCAGATTGCGGCTCAAGATGTGAAGGTCACCTTTGTTAATACAGAGTTCGCGCGTGCAAAAATGATGGCTTCATTACCAGAGAAAGCTGCGGAGCGGAGCCTGATAAGCTTTGTCTCACTTCCTGATGGATTGGAATTGGAAGATGATCGAACTGATCTTGTTAAGTTGATAGAATCTGTGCACAGAACTATGCCAGGCCATTTAGAGGACCTGATACTGAAGATTAACCAGTCAAATATCAATGACCACATCACTTGTGTTATAGCTGATACAGCAGTTGGGTGGCCGCATGAAATGGCCAAGAAACTGGGAATCGAAGCAGTCGCATTTTGGCCTGCCGCAGGAGCATGCTTGGCCTTGGCACTACACATTCCACAACTTCTCGAGGCGGGAGTTATAAATAATGATGGTAAGAATGTTTATTATTTTTTTGACTGATTTTCATGATTAACAAAATAGTAGAAACTCCTGGCATCATCTTCTCTATAGGAGCCATCATGACAGATGAACCGTTGTCGTTGTCGAAGGATCTCCCTGCCTGGACCAGCTCTGAGGTTGGTCGGGTGAATCAGGAGCTTGTGTTTGAATTTAGTTCTTCTGTCTCGAAGTATGCTAAATTTTATGACTTGTTACTTTGCAACTCAAATTACGAACTGGAGCCAGCGGCCCTGCAATTGATTCCCAGCGTCTTGCCTATTGGCCCATTGCTATCAAGTAACCATTTGAGTACTTTTGTTGGAAACTTACGGCCTGAAGACTCAACATGCTTAGAATGGCTTGATAAGCAGCCTTCAGGTTCTGTCATTTATGCTGCATTTGGTAGCTCAACAATGGCAAACTCGCAACAAATACAAGAGCTGGCACTTGGTCTTGAACTCACCGGCCTTCCATTTTTAATGGGTCGTTCGATCTGACTTTATGTGTGGATCACTAGCTAAACTCCCAGATGAATTCATAAGTAGAGTAGCCACCTCATTTGAGATTTGGGTTCAATTTTTTTTAAATAAAAATTAAATTGGTTTACAGAATATCTATATTTTTTATTTGAAATTATAATATTTTTAAAAATATACATTATTATGTTTTTTTAATTATTAAAAAATTATTACATTATATCATAGTTAGGATTTGGGATAATACGTGTGACTAGAGGTGGTAAAAGTTGACCCAATCCGAAAAATCAACCCAATTAATCCGAATCCAAATCCAACCTATCCGATTTGACTAAAAAAGTCAACAACCCAAATCCAACCCGATCCCCGAATTGATCCGAAACCAAATTTATCCAAATTTACATTGATCCAAACCCGACCGGATCCAAACCCAAATTGATTCAAACCCAAATTCATCCAAATTTAGATTAACTCGAACCTGAATTGATCCAAACCCGAATTGATCCGAACCCAAATTGACCCGAATCCAAATTGATCCAAATCCAAATTTACCCAAACCTGAAAAGATTCAAAATTAAATTTAATATTATCAATAAATATTTAAATGTTAAAATTAAATATCAAAGTATTTTAATATAGTAAAAATATAATTTTTTTCAATAATATGAGTGTTATATATATTTTTAATCTAGTTAAATTTAAATATTCACTTTTATATTGCATTCATTTGAACCTAATGTATAATTATTTAATGGCTAATCTATAATAGAGCATAGAAGCTATATCATCTACACTAATGTCTTCAATTACTCTATAAAAAATCAAAACAAATTAAATAGATATATAGTACTGTTTTATGATATTTAGTAGGGATTATTAAATCACTTTGATTCAAAAGTTATTAATTATTATAGATAATAAAAATTAAATGAAAAAAAATGTAATTAATTTATGAATATTGGTAAATATATAATAAAGAAAACTATCATACAGATTATTAAATATTTTGATTATTTCAATCCCAATTGTACTATAGGTCATGTAAGAAGAAATTTTTATTTTCATGAGTTTTGTAATTCTTAGAAATATGGTTTCAGTTGATTTTCTTACCAAATAAATCACATCAAGATGGCCAAAGCTTAATCTAATAAATCTGTCCAATCAACCCTAATCCAAATCCGACCAACCCGAATTGACTAAAAAAGTCAATGATCCAAACCCAACCTTATCCGAACCCGAAATGATCCGAATCCGAAATGATCCAATTTTTCTTTAACCCAAAATGATCCGATTCAAAATAATCCAACCTATCGTAACGGTTTCGCGCTCGACGATTTTGAAAAACATTTAAAAACAAAGGAGTCGCCACCAATCTTTTTTGTCTAGGTGTGATTGGTCACCTAAAATATTTATCTTTTTAACAAAATCTAAAAATTAATTAAGTTTTATTAAAAAAACAATTTGGGTCTGCGAAAACAAAGTTGGGTCCGGGAGTACGGTTACGCATGGGGAAGGATTAGCACCCCCACGACGCCCGTTAAAAAACGGTACCATAATAATCATGTGTTATCCTTTAATTTTAATAAAATGGTCTTGAATTAATATTTAAAAATAATTCCTATTTTATTACAATCAATTTTATTCTTTTTATTCAAAGTCATTTTTTGTAAAAAATCATTTTGTTTTATTTTAAAAAGTTAAATTTTATTTTTCAAAAGTGAATATGAACCTTTTTGTATTGAAAAATTAAATCAAATATCCCAATACTCTGGTAACATTTGAAATAATTTTCCTCACCTAGAGATTTCTTAAGAATCGCTACTTGTGAGTTCTATAGAATCTCATCATCGAAAGATTCACACTTGCTTCGAAAATTATTATGAATGCACATGATGCAAACAGATAAAAAATGATGCATATGGAATTATAAAAAGAACTTTATATTTTGATTTTTAATAATGAAACTCTTAATATTGAAAAATTTAGCTAAATATCCCAATACTCTGGTAATCTTTAGCTAATTCCTCTCACCTAGGGATCAGTCAAAAAATCACTACTTGTGAGTTTCATGACATCCCATCATCGGAAGAATTTCATTTTATTCCTTTGTTTTTTCTATTTTCTTTTAAACTTATTTATTTTTAATAAAAATTTAAATTATTGAAAAATCATACTAAATATCCCAATACTCTGGTAACATTTAGTAGACTCTTCTCACCTAGGGATCAGTCAAGAAATCACTACTTGTGAGTTTCATGACATCCCATCATCGGACGAATTTCATTTAATTAAATTTAGTTTTTATTATTAATTTCTTTTTTCTATTTTCTTTTAAAAACTCATTTATTTTTATTTTTAATAAAAATTAAAATTATTGAAAAATCATACTAAATATCCCAATACTCTGGTAACATTTAGTACGACTCTTCTCACCTAGGGATCAGCTAGGAATCACTACTTGTGACTTCCGTCGCATCCCATCATCGGAAGTTTATTATTAATTTCCCTTTTTCTTTCTAAAAAAACATTTATTATTTTATTATTATTATTTTTTTTATTTATATATATTTTTTTGATTGCCATGAAAATATTTTAAAAGCACCCATAATAATAAAATTTTTTTATTTTTAACTTTTTAATTTTTTTAATTTTTTTAATTTTTAATTAACAAAATAAATAAATACTAAATAAATAAATAACAACAAATGAGAAAGAAAGAAAAAATTTACCAAAATGGATTTGGGTTTGGAGCCCAAATAAGCCCTTGAATGGCCCAAAAGCACAACCCAAATTGAAGGCCCACAAGGCCTTCCACGGGGCCCAAAACAGGTGGGCCGGATCGGATCGGGTCAGCAAAAGGCGCGGGTCGGGTCGGCAGGCGCACGGGTCTTCTTCACCGAAGAGGGTCGGACGCGCGGGTCGGGTCGGATCGCCTGGGTTGGCACGCTGGTCTTCTTTCCTCAGCTGGCCGAGCAGGCACGCGGGTGACGCGCGAATCCTGGACCAAGGTCGGGTCCAAGCGCGGATCCTTCACTTTTTTTTTTATAAAAGCTAACTCTTTTTTTAATCTCATTTTTTCTTTCTTTTCACAAAAAAAAAATCTCCAAAGCCTTTCAAGGCTCTCAGCTGGGCAATTCTCGGCCGCCGCTGGGTCCGTCGTCAGCCGCTGTCGGCCGCCGTACTTCGGTCCCCGCTGGTACTCCCGAAACCTCAAAAATTCTCCTCCTTTCTCCCTCTACACAGATCTGAACTCTAATCCACCCAAAAATTCCTCTAACCCCGTAAATCTGACATAAGCCGTAGCCCCTTCCCCCCTTTTTTTTGTTTTTGTTTTTGGATCTGGTTATGGTTTTTTTTGTTGCTGTTATTTGGTTTGTTTTCCCTTTTTTGTAGGTACGAAAGGGACCTAGATCTTAGATCTGGGGTCCGGTTTTGGGATGGTGGAGTTGGGGTTTTTCGGTGATGATTGTGTGTGTGTGTGTGTGTTGTCTAGATGGTGGTGTTGGCCGAGAAGGTTGATAGCGTTGAAGTTAGGTGGTGGAGACGAGGGTGGCTCAGGAGGACGGTGGTTGAAATGGTGAGGGGTGGCTGTTGTGGTTTTCGGGTAGAAGTGTCGAATGGCAGTGATGGTGACTCGGTTCAGGGGGTTTTGTGGTGAATGGTGGGCAAAGGATGATACTGGTAAGCTGAATCGGAGGGTTTTTTAAGGAGAGACTGGTATAGGGTTTCTGTTGTGATGGGATGGAGTAGGCAAGCGGCAGAATTCGGTGGCTTGCAGGGTGGTGGTCGGTGGTTATAGGGAGGGGAACCCCATTAAATGCTCTGATTGGATTGTTGATGGAAAAGGAGATTAATAATAATAATAATAATAATAATAATAATAATAATAATAATAATAATAATAATAATAATAATAAAGAAAATAATAATATTACTGATAGTAATAATAAAATAAAGTAATAGAAATAATAATAATAATAATAATAATAATAATAATAATAATAATAATATAAAAGTAATAATAATAATAATAAAAGAAGAAAAAATAATAATGCTAATAATAATAATAATAAAAAAAACAAATAATAAAAATAGAAATAAATACAAATATATATAAAAATAATAATGATAATAATAACAAAAATAAGACAAAATTAAGTGTCAACACAACCCAAACCCGATCTGACCCACCCATTTGCCACCTCTACATGTGACGGTATCAAAAATGTGGTATTTAAGGACCTTTAAGGTATTTGTTTTAGTTTATAAAACAAAGTCTCAACTCATTTATCCTTCTTTTTTCAAAATCAAATCCAACAAGCGAAATTTTAAATTTTAGCTCATTTATTTTTTTTTCCAAAACCAATAAAATTCAATCTAATAAAGTATTCAAGACCAATAAAATTTAGCCCATTATTGAGCCATTCAATAAAGTGTCCAAAACCAAAAATATTGAACTTATCACCCAATCCATAAACCTAGTCCATACTAATGGAAGTGGTCAATTATTAATCCCAAAAAGGATTCTTGAAAATAAACAAAATTCACCTACATTGATCCAATCCATAAAGTGTCCAAAACTAATGAAGTTCAGCCCATCATATTATTGACCAAGTCTACAAATTCATTCCATAATATGAACAAACGTCAATGATTAAGGTTAAAGGGAATTCTTTTAATAATAGTATGGTATAATATAGATGTATAAAACTGAAAGTATTTACAGCAAAAAAAAAAATAAAACTGAAAGTATAAGTTTGACCAAAAAAAAAAAAACTGGAAGTATAAGAAAGAGTTTTTCGGTGTAGAAGTAAACGGGAAACACCGTCGGAGATGTAAACGCGAAACACCGTCGGAGATGTAAACGCCTCTTAGTGACGAGAGTGACAAAACGTTTAAGCCAATCTACCATTTGTTTATTTTGGGGTTAATAACAAAATTGACCCTTAAACTATGCACTTTCGGTCAACTTTATCTAAAGAATTAAAGTTGTCACATTCGCATCCGAACTATGATACCGTCACACGTATTTTCCTAAATCTTAACTCTTTTTTTTTTTAACGTGACTACAGGAGAAAATAAAAATTTATTATATTTAATCAAAATTTGATTTAACGATTATTATTTTTTTTACAAAAAATTAAATTTAAAATTTGATTCTTACGTTATTTTTTTTATATTTCTTATGAATTAAAAAAATTATTTACGCCACATGAGATTTTGAAAGGACGAGCCTTTTCGCCACGTGATGCTTCCCAATTCACCCCCATAAATTGTGTCTTTTCAAACACTAATGATATGTTTTGGGATATGAGACATTTCTTAGTAGGAGACATCCTTTCTGATAAACCATCTAGAAAATCACTTTATAATTATCTCTTCGATTAGGTGCTATTGTTATCAAACTAAGGCTTTTGGCACACAATACAACTTACCCAACGCTCAATGCCTATTAAAGACTTAATAGCCAGCTTGTGAAAATAGAATCCATAGTTAAAGATTATTCCAGAGTAAGCGAGAACCCTATTAATTAAAATCCTAGCTAGATTCTTCCAGTCAACCTCGAATTGAACCTGGTAAGTAAACCTTGCAATCCTAAATGTGATATGATTAACGATATGAAACAACAAGAATAAAGATGCAAATGTGTCATGAGCTAAAAGTTGATAAAAATTATATATTAATAGCAAAAGCAAAAGAATATGTTTTATATTTGACTTGTTAATACGAAATTTTTATATTTTATATAATACGATCACAATTTTATATGACACGGACACTGATTTTATATACGAATTGTGGTAAGGTTATAAAAAAAAAGCACACCAAGGTATGTAAATATTACTTTTTTTAAGCTCTCTAAGCTTACTATCCTCTGCGTATATTCGCTTTATTTCATGTATTTGTTGTCTTCAGTGTTGGAATGCCATTTAGATTACAAACTCCGACGCCTACGAATTGTGGTAAGGTTATAAAAAAAAGACAAATTGGGAATTATTAAAGACAAATTGGGAATTCAGGATTTTCAAGTAGATAGCAGATACATGGGGTTACCATTGATCTGGGGAAGAAGCAAGAAAGAAGTCTTGGAGTTCATTAAAGATTACATTAGAGAGAAGACCAATTCTTGGAAGGGTAGGCTGCTGTCTCAAGCAGGAAGGGAGGTTTTGGTGAGAGCTGTTGTTACTGCCATCCCAGTGTACTGTATGCAGTGCTTCAAATTGCCGGACTCATTTTGTCGAGAACTCAATTCCTTGCTTAACAAATTTTGGTGGAGAGGAGCAGAATTAGCAGGAGAAAAGATCCACTGGATGCGATGGGACAAACTGGCAATTCATAACTTAATGGTGGTCTTAGATTCAGAGAATTTTCTGCTTTCAATAAGCCCCTCCTTGCAAAGCAAGTTTGGAGAATGCTCTCTAATCCGGATGCCTTTTGGGTCAAAATCCTAAAAAGCATCTACTATCCTTTTTCATCTCTGTTTAATGCATCACTGGGAAGTAACCCATCATGGGGATGGAGAAGTTTGAGGGATGGAATTAATGTGTTAGAGAAAGGCCTTCGTTGGAATGTGGGAAATGGTAGGGACATTCTGATTTGGCAGGATAAATGGGTGCCTGATCTGTCTGGGTTCAAAGTTTTTACATCCCAACCGTTGAGGGATAGTCCAGTTCTGGTTTCACAGCTCATTAATCAAAGACACCGTCGATGGAACTCCAATATTATTAGAGAATTTTTTAGTGAGGAGGAAGCAAGAGCTATTAAAAGAATAGCAGTTGGTTCACAATCAACTCATGACTCTTTGGTTTGGCATTTTGCTAAAGATGGTCAGTATACTGTTAAATCTGGTTATCGACTTCTTATTAATCAATTGTTGGAGTCCAGGGAAAATTCTAGTAGTGTTCGGCCTTGGACTCAAGTCGATAATTGGAAAATTATTTGTAACATGAAAGTTTCGCCAAGAGTCAAGATCTTCATATGGAGGGCCTGCCACAATATCTTACCCACTCTTGAGAACGTGGCTAAACGAACAGGAAGAATATGTAACCTGTGTAGCAGATGTGAACAAGAGCTTGAATCTATCGAGCACATTTTATTTTTTTGCCCTTTTGTTGAAGCTGTGTGGAGAGCCTCGGGGTTTAGTTACTGTCCAAGGAAGGAAGGATTTGTAGGGTTCAAATCATGGTGGTTCGAAATTTCTTCCTCTTTTCCTTCATTTGGATCTTTCAGGTGTTTTGAACTTATTGCTTATATCTGTTGGTATTTATGGAAAGCTAGAAATGCTTTTTTGTTTGAAAGTGAAGGTGATGATCCTGTACAGGTTTGGCTAAAGGCTTCCCATGTTACTTTGAAGCTGAGAAGATCCTATCTATCTCTGGTAGGAACTCAAATATTAATCAAGTAGAAGTATGCTGGCAAAAGCCTCCGTCCATTTTTTGAAAATTAATTGTGATGCTTCATTTGATTCTTCATCTGGAAGGGCTGGTATTGCTGGTATTTGTAGAAATAAGCATGGCGAGCTTATTGATGGCTTTCATTCGATGGTGTCCGCTCAAAGTGCAGAGATGGCTGAAGCCTTGGCGTTGAGGGAAGCTTGTCTCCTGATAAAGCGTAGAGGTTGGCCTCAAGTTCTGGTGGAATCAGATAATGCAAACTTGGTGAAGCGTTTGCAGTCTCCTTCAGCTACGAAATGGTGGGAAACAAAGGCCATTGAAGAAGATATTCGCTTAATTATTAATGATTGTAATCAAATTTACTTTTGTTTTGTATATCGCGAACCTAACAAGGCTGCGGATTGGGTAGCGAAGCAAGCTTGTAAGGGCTGCTGTCCTATCTCATGGATGTTCAACCCACCCGTGTGCCTTTTGACTCTATTATAAGCTTTCTGGAAATTGCCTTTATGATGAGCAAAAAAAATAAAAAATAAAAAAAAGCACACCAAGATATGTAAATATTACTTTTTTTTAGCTCTCTAAGCTTACTATCCTCTGCGTATATTCGCTTTATTTCATGTATTTGTTGTCTTCAGTGTTGGAATGCCATTTAGATTACAAACTCCGACGCCATCCTAATTCTTTGTTTTTAGCAGATCTTGATTTAACTATCTATTCACTCTGAAGTTGATCTATCGCCAATAGTAATTAACAATGTAATAATTCATTTATATATTTCAAACTGTGTGGTGTCAAATTGTGTAAAATATAAAATTATTGTGTAAAAATTTGTGTTGATTTATTAAAAATACAAAACATTTTTTAGTTTTTATCAAATTTATAAAAGCAAAAAACTTTAATTTGTATCATTTTTCATTCTTTTTTGGTATTATTTTTTATTATATTATCGTATTGTGTTTAAAATTAACAAATTAATTTTATTTATCGCTAGTGGATGTACTGCCTACCTATAGCTAACTATATCATTTAAATTGTAATAATATATATATATATATATATATATAGTTATCCTCGTCAAAAGTGCCATTGTATGACAGAAATAAATTCAAAGCTCAAACAAAAGATATGAGGTTCATTTCATATATATATATATATATATATATATATATATATATATATATATATATGCTTCTTTAATCTTTACAAGAAGTAAAATCCAGGTTAGGTTAACTAAACATCACTCACCTAAAAAACAAAAAGTAAAGGCCACTTCCAGTAGATACCGAGTGCTGAGGCCGAATCACACACACATATATAGTACATGATTTTCTACCGACTACATTAAAACAATTCAAAATGATTTTAATAAATAGCCATCCGCTCTCAGCAAAATTAGCTGAGAGATTAAGTTTATCTTTACATAAAAAAAAAAAAACATCAAGGCAAGCAGATCTGTGGAAGTAGTGAGGACATACCATGGCCAGGCAACCACATGTAATAGTCATACCACATGCAGCACAAGGCCATTTTGCTCCTCTCATGAAGTTGTCCCTCCAAATTGTAGCTGATGGAGTGAAAGTCACGTTTGTTAATACAGAATTCATACATGAGAAGGTTATGGCTTCCCTGCCGGCGAAGGTTAAGGAGGAGGAGAGGCTGATAAGCCTTGTTGCAATTCCCGATGGATTGGAACCAGGCGATGATCGACAAGATTTTGTTAAGCTGACAGAAAGCATATTGAGAGTTATGCCGGGTAACTTGAGGAACTTGATTGAGAACATTAACCGGTCCGATGCTGATGAGCAAATCGTTTGCGTTATAGCCGATATGGCGGCTGGGTGGGCGCTTGAAGTGGCCTACAAAATGGGAATCAAAGCAGTGGCAGTGCTTCTTTCCGGACCAGCAACCATGGCGCTGGCACTAAATATTCCACAGCTTATTGAAGCTGGAATTATAGATACTGATGGTAAGAATGTAATTATGCAAGTAATAAATCAAAATTGCTCTTGATTCTTATGGAAGAATTTTGAACTTCTGTGCAGGAACTCTGATAAAAGGTGAATCGGTCATACTTTCAGAGGATATCCCAGCCTGGAGTAGCTCTGAACTCTCATGGAGTTGTTCTGACCCTGTTATGCAGAAAGTTCTATTTGCATATATTTCTAATGCCCTCAAAACTTACAAATTTGCCGACCTGATTCTCTGCAACACATTTTATGAACTAGACACACCAGTCATGAAATTGATTCCCAAAATCAAACCCATCGGTCCGTTTTTAGTGAGTGATCATTTTCAAGCCTTTGCCGGAAATGTATTTCGTGAAGACTCCACTTGCTTAAGCTGGCTCGATAAACAAACTGCAGGCTCTGTCCTTTATGTAGCAATGGGTAGCACAACAATCTTAAGTCCACAACAGGTTGAAGAACTCGCAGTTGGTCTTGAACTCAGTGGGCTTCCATTTTTATGGGTGGTAAACTCCATCCTGACAAATGGATCAACAGCTAAATTCCCAGAAGGTTTCATTGCCAGAGTTGCTGATCGTGGCAAAGTTGTCGAATGGGCGCCTCAGGTGAAGGTGTTAGCTCACCCTTCTATTACTTGTTTCGTGAGCCATTGCGGATGGAATTCTACCTTGGAGGGCCTGACCATGGGGATACCCTTTCTGTGTTGGCCATACTTTGCTGATCAGTTCCATAATAGGAGCTACATTTGTGACGTTTGGAAGATTGGTTTGGCATTGGCTAAAGACGAGAATGGAATCATAACAAGGAATGAGGTGAGTACGAAGATCAACAAACTGCTTTCTTCTGGTGCAATAAAAGCAAATGCATCGCACCTGAAGGATGTTGCTAGAAAGAGTGTCAGTGAAGGTGGGTCTTCTTTCAAAAATTTCAAATGCTTTATTGAACAGATATGGCATTAGAAATTATTCCAGATTATCCTCCATTTCTTATGAGTGTAGTCCCTCCAAGTCATTTCTTTGGGTAATATCTAGATTTGGAAATGTTGTAATTACTTAATGTATTTCTTTGCCAAAGTCTTGATGGTATATTGTTAACCTAAGCTGAATAACCAGCTATTGTGACAAAACTTTTGTTTTTTATACGATGGAATCTTCTTGTGTGAATAAAGTGTAATCGAGTTGAGTCGAGTTGAGACTATTTATTATCAGGTTCGAGTTTGGTTCGATTATAAATTTTAAGGTTCAAAACTCGGTTCGAATTCAGTCGAACTTGGTTTTTACATAACTTCACAGAATATTCGAGTTGCTCGAACTCGATTCGATAGGTTCAAACTCGACTTGAAAAGCTCAATTTATCAATTTTCAACTATATATAATGAGAGCAAACTGATAATTTATTAATAAAATATTAAAGATATATATCAAAAAAACTTTGATTAAATTTGTGATCTATTCGAGCTAATTATTAGAATATTCGAATTTGATTCAACTCATTATTCAAATAACTTGAGTTCGACCTAAAAATAAATGAATCAAACTCAAATAATCATCAAATCGAACTCGAATAGCTTACTAATAACTTAATTTATTTACACCCTTAATCTGAACGGAAAAAATACTTAGTGTTGAGGTTTCGAACTTTAAACCTGCACAATTCCCACAAATTGGTATGATGAAACTCCATTTAAACCAAACTTTGTTAAATGATTTAAGTGACAAAAAATTATAAACGAATTTCACCCCTCCACTCTATTAAAGCTATCCTAATCCTGCAACAAGCTACGTACTTGCTTCATGCTAGAACAGAAGACAAGCATCGGCATGGTAAGGTGTGAATGGAATAATATTGTTGCCTTGGAAATAGCCGAAAACTCTATTCCAACGAAAGTCTACGGTTTGGCAAAATCACCTAAAGTCACATTCAACTTTTCAACTTCTTAATTAATTCACAGCAAAACCAAAGAATCTTAAAATACAATTTAAAGTGAGATGTGCAATCTTTCATCACTCTCTATTGGTTTCATTGTCATATGCTCAGCACTAAATGCAACCATCGTTGAATTTAAGTTCTTTCGCCATTCCTGTACGTGGTGAGGTGTAATCCTTGTGGTCCTTGGACAAGTGTGATTACAATAGAGGTAACATCTTTTCATGAAGCTCTTTAATAAAGGAATTAACATATAAATTAAGGCAACATCTTTCCATATTATTGCTTGGTTAAATAGACTTAGTGAGAGCTCTTGGATGTATTATAATCTTTTTAACAAGTCGTGTAATTTTTTTTTCATTTTTAGGCTCTCTTTCATTCAATTATGTATTTAGAGAAGCAAACTCATTCGCAGACTTTCTTACTAAATCAAGAGTCAATCGTATTTCTACTTTAGTCGTTTGGTTGTAATGTTTTCCTTTATTAAATATATTTCAATCTTAAAAAAAAATCTTTCCATATTATCAACAATAAAATAACAACCTTTAATCATAAAATATTCTAATTGTTAAACGTCAGCTTCAAATAAATTAGCTTAAGATCATGGAATGATTCAACTTAATATAAACTCATAAGAATTTTAATAATTAATAAATATGAAATAACATTACTAATATGCTTTCTATCATGTATAAGTGGAATTATCACAAGCGTATAAGACAAAAATCATTGGACAGAATCTGAGATCTAATATCACATTAAAGATCCAACTTAAACGATAAAATAATTAATTAATATTTATTTTATATAAAATAACAACATTTGCAAGCTAAAAGTAACCCTTCTTCTGTCGGAATTAGAAGAGAATATAGTGAGACAAATTCACAGTGCATGGTAGGACCGCCAACCAGCTTTATTCCACGATACACCACACAAGAAAACAAGGAAGAAAAATGATACAGCACCTCCTGGGATCACCAAGGGAGAAGGAGCTCAACTCGTAACCGTCAAGTCCCACGATGGCAACAGGACTATGTGATGCTTAAGTTGGCGAGCTTGAGCTGGCGAACTTTAGTTGGCGAGCAAAGTACAGTAAAGTTGTTAATTTTTTGTAAATAATAATAGTGTTTTGTTTGTTTTGTAAGCGTACGTGTATGTCATTAAAGGACTAGTATATGGGATTGACACATGTCATAGGTGACTGTATAATCAACTTTTAAAAGGCTGATGAATTGGAGGGAAAAAAAAGGAAAATGAAGAAATTTGCCAAAAATCAAAAACATCTATGTTTCCCTCTCAAATTTATGGAGTTGAGAGCATCCTCGAATTGCTCTGTTCATCGTTTTGTTCCTATCATTGGTGCTTTCGTTGAGAGATTGTCGATATTCCGGCGACACTTTCTTGGTGAAATGGTAGAAGGTACTCGAGTTATCTCGCGTTGCAAAGGATTGTATGAATCGTCTATCCATTCATGAGGATCAATTGAATGCTTATAGAGCTTTGTCGAAGGAGATCAATCTTAAGCTCACTAATTTGGAAGAGCGGCTAGATCAAGAGCGCACAACAAAACATCACTGCATTTTAATGGCTCGTCTGGTCTTGAATCTTACTCCGATGCCATCTCTGGATCTCACCATGCTAGCGATCTAATGTTGCGGGCAATTAAGCTGGTTATGCCGCGGTTCGATGAATCAAATCCAGTGGGCTAGATTTTCAAGGCGAAACAATACTTTAATTTTCATGAAGCTACAGAGGAACAATGCTTGTCTACTTCTTCATTCTACATGGACGACCGGGCGTTGGCTTGGTTTGGATGGATGCAAAAGAATCATCAATTACACTCTTGGACTGCTTTTTTAGAAGCATTGCAACTGCGATTCGGTCCATTGGATTACTACTATGGAGAATCATCCAAGCTGGTTCAGATTACTATTGTGGATGATATTAAATCGAATAAGAACTTGTCAGATCCAATTGAATGGGCCACACGGAGGAAGGTGAAGAAGGGCAGCAATTTGTTCATCCATCGGAGAAGCTGCCTGTGATGGAGTTGGGAAAAGATATCTCAGGTATTGATATTGTAAAACCTACTTCAATTGATTCTACATCTTCCAAACTAATACCAGAAGAGTTTGATGAGAATGAACCTGAGAAAGTGTTTGGTGAAATGATTACCGGAGATGTCAAGCCCCTAGCTAATGGTTTTGTCATGATAAAATTTGTGCAACCTTTTAATCGCGGTTATACGATTAGATCTGTTTGGGTTAGACAATTATTTTGTAAAGATTTTAATGCTTGTGAGACATCTGTCGAGGCTAATTCAATGGTTTTAGTGGATGACCCTTACAAATTTAGACTTTTGGTAATGGAAAGGAGAAGTCGTGGTGTTAGTGGTTTCAAAGCTGCAGAGCTATCTCCTGAGACTGTTGTAAGAGCTTTGAAAGAAGCTCTCATTTCAAAGCATCTCGTGGCTATTGTCGATGCAAAAAAGCAGTTCATTTTCAACAATGCTGATGGAATAGTAACTAAATGGTGTCCACACGTGGCTGTTGTATTGGGATACTTGGTTGTACTTGTTATTTTAGTAGTAGCATTTGGGTTCCTTATTTTGAATTTTGCAAAGTTTAACCACAGTTTGACCTTGAGGGAAAGGTCAATCTCTATGGGTGGGGCAATGATACAGTACCGCAAGGTGGGAGTTAGCGAAGGAGGAATTTCTAGTTGTGCTCACCAATCTCCAAAGTGGCAGCAGGATTTTGTAATGGTGCCAACAACCAAGAGCAGGTGAGCTTGAGTTGGTAATAACAAAGAGTAGGCGAGCTTGAGTTGGCAATAACAAAGAGCAGGCGAGCTTTAGTTGGCTAGTAGAGTACAGCAGAGTTATTAATCCTTGTAAATAATAATAGTGTTTTGTTTGTTTTGTAAGCGTGCTTGTATGTCATTAAAGGACTAGTATACGGGATTGACACGTGTCATAGGTGATTGTACAATCAACCTTTAAAAGGCTGATGCATTGGAGGGAAAAAAAGGAAAATGAAAAAATTTGCCAAAAATCAAAAACATCTCTGTTTCCCTCTCAAATTTCTGGAGTTGAGAGCATCCTCGAATTGCTTTGTTCATCGTTTTGTTCGTATCAAAAGAGGCTAATAAGCCTAGCCTTTTGACTGGATTTTGAAGTGGGATTGCTTGTTGTTGAATATATAAATATTTTAAAAATAAGTGAGGATTAAGAAAACAGAAACGAGCCAATCAAATGATAGAATCAATAGAGCGTGGGGCTTATGACCATGTTGCTGGCATTCCAATTTCATTATAGAATCGAGGCTACAATGACTCATTAGAACTTTGAAGAGTAGAGGCAATGGGGAAGTAGATACAACAATAATTTTAGATATGACTCATATGAAAATGATATAAAATGGATAAAGTGCATATGTTAAAATTTAATAAAAGTTTTTTAAAAATCTGTTTAACATGTCGATATAATTTTGATAGTCGTATTTTACATAACATGAACATGATAAAATGGATAAAGTGCATATATTAAAATTTAATAAAAAATTTTTAAAAATTTGTTTAACATGTCGATATAATTTTGATAGTCGTATTTTACATAACATGAACATGATTTAACACAGCATAAACATGAAATATATATATATATATATATATATACGAATTATCAAATCTACAAAATTCAAATTATCTGCGCAAGTTAAGAATGTTGGAGTGACAGCAGTTTTTGGAGCACAAGAAGAGCTATTAAAATCACATTACAAGATTAATGTATAATAAGATGAAAAAACATGATCAAGAACATATAGTGGTCAGTTGGGATTACCCTAAACCCTAGTGATTTAATTCGACTATATAGTAATTATAGGAATGTTTAGTTAAATTAGTTAAGCCAAATTAAACAGAATTTAGATATTAAAACTCATAAAATTAAATAAATAATAAATAAGAATAAAATAAAATAAAAAAGAAATAATAAAAACACATATGAAAATAGAGTAGTATTTTTTATAATCAAAAGAAAATTCTATAATAATAATAATAATAACAATAATAATAATAATAATAATAATAATAATAATAATAATAATAATAATATATAATGAAAGAGAATTTCATAAATTACAAGTGTTGTTGCACAAAACAACAATGATTGATTGCTGACGTAAGAGTCTGTCTCTTTTCTCTACGTATCTCCAAAAAGGTTCTGTAAAATAGGAAAAGTCAAAGGGCGCAAGGGCTTTCCCTTGCGCGCGCACTCCAATGCTTAAATCAGACAGGATCCAAGCAAGGTTTTCATAAGCCAATAGAGATTAGGGTTTAAAAATGATACTTGTGACTTATTTATAGGAGTCAGATTGGGCGTAATTATCTTTAAGACCCTTAGCTTATATGGTCATTTAATGGATCTTCCATGATCTTCTTGAGTCCTCTTTCCACTTGGGCTCAGTCTATCTTTAGGCCCAATGATCTTCAGTTTGACTCATAACAAAGCCTAATAATTCTTAGTATGAATCTCATCAATTGCTCCCCACTCTTTCGCAGGGTATACCCTGTGGAAGAGTAATATAAAATCATTATGGGTCCATAGACTTTTTAGATTCTCTCGTTACCCCTTTTTTAGAATAATTGCAAGAGACTTTTCATCTTCACCCGGGAGCTCAACTAGTAAACTTCATCATAATTTGTAATAGGAA
Organism: Heritiera littoralis; assembly: GCA_031772115.1. Taxonomy (NCBI): domain Eukaryota; kingdom Viridiplantae; phylum Streptophyta; class Magnoliopsida; order Malvales; family Malvaceae; genus Heritiera; species Heritiera littoralis. The sequence continues at coordinate 5,393,454 of JAPDPK010000010.1, read as the reverse complement.
TGGCGTCGTGCCATTATTTCTTTTGTTAAGTGCCTTTTCAAGGCCTATGGATTCTCTGAGTCAATGACTTATTTTATTTAGAAGGCCTTTTCTTCACTCAAGAGACCATCCTATTTGCTGGTTGAGGTATGGTAGATGCTCTTACAAATCCATAAGTCCTCTTTTAAAGCCCAAGGGTCCATTAATCTAAAGTGTTGGGTGTGCTTTTTGCAAGAGGAAGGATATCGAGCACTTCTTCACCTCTCAAGCTGAAATTCCTCATTCTCAGAAAACAAGTTCGCTTCAAAGGAGTGGTTACAAAAAACACTTGAGCTTATACTCTTCTTGTGTTCATTATAAGGGATTTAGTTCCTCTTGATCCCTTAACCATGGGAGGAGTATGTTTGTTGTTACCCAAAATACAACAGTGATTTTTGATGACGTCGAATCTCGATCTGCGTCTTAACCTATCTCCAAGAACTCTGCAAAAAAGAAAATCATCAGAGGGCGCAGGGGCTTTCCCCTGCGTGCGCACTCCGATGCTTAAGTCAAACAGGATTTTAGAGAGTTCTCATACGCGAAATAGATATTCGGGTTTAAAAATAATACCTGTGACTGATTTATAGGAGTCAGTTTGCGCGTAATTACCTTTAAGGCCTACAACTTAAAAGATCACTTCATGGATTTTCCATGATCTTCTTGAGTCCTCTTTCCACTTGGGCTCAGTCTATTTTTAGGCCCAATGATCTTCAGTTTGACTCATAACAAGGCCCAATAATTCTTAGTATGACTCTCATCAATAGATCCCCACTCTTTCATAAGGTATATCCTGTGGAAGAGTATATATTTTCTTTGTTTTTAATTAAAATCACTATGGTTCCATAGACTTTTTTTATTCTCTTGCTACTCCCTTTTTAGGATTATTGCAAGAGACTTTTCATCTTCACCCAGGGGCTCAACTAGTGGACTTCATCATAATTTGTAATAGGAACGGAGTCGTGCCGTGACTTCTTTTGTTAAGTGCCTTTTCAAGGCCCATGGATTCTCTGAGTCAATAACTTATTTTATCTAGAATGCCTCTGAAAAAGAATTTCAAAATAAAATTTTTTAAGGAGCTTCCAAGTAAACTTCACAAATATAAGTATATTTAGTTCTTCGTTGAAATCCCAGAAGGTTTAGGAATCCCTACCTAATGGGTTATTCGTGGGAGGAGATCCTCTGAGGATCAGATTTTCTCGATCTGAAAGAGATCGTACAGTTAGTAGATTGATTGGTTATCTTATCGAAGGAAACTGGTTTATTTACTTTCTTCACCCAAGAGAACATCCTATCAACTGGTTGAGGCATGGTAAACGCTCTCACGAATCCATAAGTCCTCTTTTAGAGCCCGAGGGTCCATTAATCCAAAGTTTTTGGTGTGCTTTTTGCAAGAGGCAGGATATGGAGCACTTCTTTGCGTCTCAAGTTGAAATTCCCCATTCTCAGAAAATGAGTTTGCTTCAAATGAGTGGTTATAGAAAACACTCGAGCTTATACTCTTCTCATGCTCACTATGAGGGATTTAGTTCCTCTCGATCCTTTAATCATGGGAGGAGTAAGTTTGTCATTAGTGAATCACCAGTGATCAGTTCCGGTGAACAAGAGGAACTAGAAGTCACACGAGCAGAATCAGGCCAAGTGCAATATATTCAACTCCTCATGAAAAATAGGAGGAAGCTATTCATGGAGATGTCGATAAGAGACATGCCTGTGCCACCCAAATTGCTCCTCTTAATGAACATGACTGTTTTAAAAGTGATGAGAGTAAGTTTCAAATCCTTTACTTCACATTCAAGTGAATGTCTTATGAGTTTCCTAACTCGTTTTACTTGTTTGGAAGCCTCGTGACAAATAATTGCTATTAACACTCAGCACTTGGTGTTTAAGGTGCAAATTGTAAGAAAACTCAAGTAGCTTGAGCTTCTTCGTCTTAGAAACGATTTTGAGATGAAAAAAGCCAAGAAGAGCACTACTGGGATACGTTTTCCTCCACTGCAACTAAGTTGAATGCTCTTCAAGTAGAGTGTGCCACTCTTCTTTTCGAACTCAAGGTCTTAGCTGATCCAAGCCAAGAGCTATATGGAAAAATTACAAGATTGGAGAGCCATTAAAGCCTTCTCTTAGCCAAGAGGAACAAGACCAAATCTAGATGTGGCCGTGAAGGCGCATCTCAAGAAGTGCCACAAAAGGAGGCATATATTCTTAACTAGTTTTATGAAATGTAGTTTGTACCTGGCACGCTTCTAATTGATCAAAGCTTGATCCAGATGCTGAGGATTTGGAACCTTTTCTGAGGATAGGCATTTATAAAGATCTATCTGATCTTACCAGCCCTTAGGAGCCTTTTCGTCGACCTGGGATGGTCGAAGTTCTCACAGGCTTGGACAAAGATGACTTAGATAATCCAAAGACTAACTTTCCTAAGGATTATACCGTCTCAGGATGCACTCCCCAGTTTTTTGTACAAGAACTTAGTTTTTTACAAACTCATCAACACATTTTTAAACTCATCTACAGAGGCAACTACACATTTACCTTGCACTAATCTTATGTAATAATCAGACTTTCCTTGCACACTTTTTGCTTCAAGTCCTTTACTTTGTATGTGGCTTACCTCGCGCATTTTTCGCTTCAAGCCCATGTGTTGCCCATCTCGTGCATTTTTCACATAAGGACTTTTATTTAATTCACGGCTTACCTCGCGCATTTTTCGCATAAGAACTTTATAGAATTGATAAGACTATAACATCGTTTATATCCGAAATGCTAACGTAAAATGTTAAATGTACTTTGTCGACCAATTGTAGCACATATCCAATTGTAACATACCTCACAGCCTGCATACTGTGTGCTTCCCAAGTTTTTCTTTGCGACTTTTCATGTCCAAAAAAGAACTTTTACTTGAGCGTTGAGCCCGTCTCTGCTTAAGGACTTGTGTATTTGGTTTACCCGTCTCGCTCATGTTTCGCTTAGGGACTTTCGAATTTGCCCGTCTCGCACCCTTTTGTGCTTTAGGATTTTGAATTTGCCTGTCTCGCACCCTTTTGTGCTTAGGGACTTTGAATTTGCTAGTCTTGCACCCTTTTGCGCTTAGGGACTTATATCAGCCCGTCTCGCACCCTTTTGTGCTTAGGGACTTATGTTTGCCCATCTCGCACCCTTTTGTGATTATGGACTTTGAATTTGCCCGTCTCGCACCTTTTTGTACTTAGGGACTTATGTCTGCCTGTCTCACACCCTTTTGTACTTAAGGACTTATGTTTGCCCGTCTTGCACCCTTTTGTGCTTAGGGACTTTAAATTTGCCCCTCTCGTACCCTTTTATGCTTAGGGACTTTGAATTTGCCCGTCTCGCACCTTTTGTGCTTAGGGACTTATGTCTGCCCGTCTCGCACCCTTTTGTGCTTAGGGACTTTGATTTTGCGATAGCTGGCTAGTTCGTGCATTTTTCGCTTCTAGCCTCCTTCTTTGGCCAGCTTTCGTTTTTTCTTCTTCATTCCTGTAACATGTCTATCAAACATGGAAGATTATCATAGTACAGATAAAAATAACCAGCCTTTCATTTCATAATGTAGTATTTTCAATCAAATGGAACAGGTAACAACATAATTGTAGCAAATGTTAAAATAATAATAACAAGTGTTTACCGCCTGTACAGTTCCAAGTCTTTGTCCTTGTAAAGTCTGTAAAGTGCAAATGCTTGGACATCCTGCTGTCAACCATGGATCGTGCGCTAAGTCGCACCTCAATTCTTCACTCATAGGAACCGGCAATCTACCTTCACGAGCTTACCACAAGTTGTTTCCGATCCGACTATATCAAACCAAGCTCTCCCTAGTTTGCTGCCTTACAAGACAGTGGCTAGTGCCTCCTTCGGACTATAACAATGGACAAGGGACTTCACTAATCTTGCATCGGAGCAATTAACTGCGTGCCTTTTTTCTAACTTATCAGCAACTAGCTCTTGTTTCTCACTATTAATATCAACACTAATAGGGCGTCCTCCCAGGACCATTACCCCTTCACTGCCTCTACTTTGGTGCATCCACATGCTCTTACACTGGCCATTAATCTGGAAAAGGGTTGCTAACCTGACTATCTTACCCTTTTTCCCTTCTAATTTCGATGGCATCGAGGACTTTTCTGCCTTTGGTCCATCACTCTCCGTTGGGACTAAGCATGGGCACCTCTCATCACTAATCCTTAGGCCACCCGAATGAGGTATGGGTGCTACTTTTGCATCAACAAAGAATTTCATCTTGAAGATCAGCTCAAAATCATCAAGCGACAGTGCTGTAAGTGTGCACTTCTGTTCCCATCTTCCCACCTTCATCACAACAGTGGTCACCCAAAATGGCTCGCCCATAGAGTTCTCTTTTATAGGCAAGTTCCTGTCTCGATCAACAAGGGCTTGCTTGCCTGGGTCTTAGGATGGTCGTATTCTTGCTCACCATCCACAACCATACTTTCGTGGCAGCCGCTGGCTCGTCTAACCTTTGTTTTAACACTTGCTATTATTGTTTTAACATTTGCTGCAATTATGTTGTTACTTGTTCCATTTTATTGAAAATACTACATTATAAAATGGAAGGCCAGTTATTTTTATCTATACTATGATAATCCTCCATGTTTGATAGACATGTTGTAGGAATAGAAGAAGAAAAAACAGAAGCTGGCCAAAGAAGGGGGTTAGAAGCGAAAAATGCGTGAACTAGCCGCCTATCGTAAAATTAAAGTCTCTAAGTGAAAAATGCGCGAGACGGGCAATTCTCTAAAGTCCCTAAGCGACAAATGCACGAGACGAGCAATTATCTAAAAGTCCATAAGCGAAAAATGAACGAGACGACAATTATCTAAAAGTCCCTAAGCGAAAAATGCACGAGACGGGCAAATCCAAAGTCCCTAAGCACAAAAGGGTGCGAGACGGGCAAATCTAAAGTCCCTAAGCATAAAATGGTGGGAGACAGGCAAATCCAAAGTCCCTAAGCACAAAAGGGTGCGAGACGAGCAAATCTAAAGTCCCTAGGCACAAAAGGGTGAGAGACGGGCAAACATAAGTCCCTAAGCGAACAATGCACGAGACGGGCAAAATAAATTGGTCCCTAAGCGAAAAATGCGCGAGGCGGGTAACTCAAACATACAAGTCCTTAAGCAAAAAAAGCGCGAGATAAGCACAACGCTCAAGCAAAAAGTTCTTCTTTAGACAAGAAAAGTAACGTTGTCTCAAAGAAAAACTTGGGGAGCAATACCATATGAAAGACAAAAGGTATGTTACGTTGTGACTCTTGGAATGGCTTTAACAATGTAATAACATAGCATATATTCTATCACAAGCATACAAAGAAATAAAAGTCCCTAAGCAAAAAATGCGCAAGATGGGCAACACATGGGCTTGAAGCAAAAAATGAGCGAGGTAAGCCATAAATAAAATAAAAGGACTTGAAGCAAAAAGTGAGTAAAATAAAGCAAGAAAGTGGAATTTTTCATTCATTCAACTTTAGAGTTGTATTACAATAAGTGTATTCTAGATTGACCTCTACAGCAAAAGGAATATTGATATTAACAGGCACCCAGGCGTGTGCATCCTAAGGCACTATAATGTCAAGAGCTTGATCCTTAGAAAAATTTGCCTTTGGAGAACCTCGACATACCTTGCATTTTGAAACTTACTCTTCAAGAGGAGTAATCTGGGAAGCACATACATGTCTCTCATTGACAGCTCCATGAATAGCTGCCTCTCATCTTTCATGAGGAGCTTGAATATATTGCACTCGGCTCGATTCTGCCCTTGTGACTTCTAGTTCCTCGTGTTCACCAAAACTGATCACTGGTGATTCACTAACGACAGACTTACTCCTCCCATGGTTAAGGGACATGGTTAAGGGATCAAGAGGCACTAAATCCCTTATAATGAACACGAAAAGAGTATAAGCTCAAGTGTTTTTTGTAACCACTCCTTTGAAGTGAACTTGTTTTCTGAGAATGAGAAATTTTGTTACCGAATTTTTGATGAGTGTACCGCAAGTGTACGGACCGTAGCAAGTAATAAAGTGATGAGTAGAGTATCGTTCCCACGAGGATTGAATTTGTGAATTGCTTACTAAGTACTAAAATTTCACACCCTAATTTTATTCAAACGATCGAAAGAAATTTTTTTATCAAAACACTAATGTATTTAAAATAGCAAGAAAGTAAAAATAATAAAAAAATCTTTATTTAAATCAAAACTTCTAAAATATTGCAAAATAAAAATCAAAAGAAATTTAGCTGAAAACTTGAAAACTAAAACAAATAGTGATAAGATGATATTTTGTGAATTTTATATGTGCTAATATATTTGCTTTATTGATGTTTTAACCCTAAAAGAGCTTACTAATGTTTATTTTATGTTTTAGGTATTAAATATCAAAGTTGCAATAAAAAGAAGATAAAAAGAGCAAAGTGCAGTATTTTCTGTCTAGCTTGAAAGATTGACATTTTTGACCAATTTAACGACCTGATCTCAAGAAGTGGCCTTCATGGAAGTTGTAGAGGACTTCTCAAGGTTTCCATAATGCACAAGATCGCAAAAATTTGAGTTCATTTGGTGGGTCAAACATCTAGACAAAATCAGTACGAAATTCTGGGCAGAAAAATGAGATTGAGAAGAAATTCCAACAAAGCAAGTTCAAGACCAGATTTTGTTGAGAGAAGATAATTTATTAATTTTATTTTATCTTAGATCTGTAATTAATTAATAAAAATAGGCCTTAGGAATTTTATTTAGAAATTAATTGTAAAAAGATGATGAGATAAAGGTAAGAGTTTGACTAGTCAAATTACTTGTTTTCCAAGTAAACTCTTATCTGAATCACACATTGCTTAGGAAAGTCTTTTAAACTCTTCCTTAGGCTTATATAAAGAGCACAAGGCTCTCATAAACAACATCCCCTCTCCTCCCTCTTCTCTTTTAGTCTTGTAGGATTTTCTTTAGGGTTTTTAATAAAATTTTATTTTCTTTCTTTATTTTTAATTAGTTTCTGATTTCTTTATTATTATTTTTAATTCTGATTTTGTTTTCTTTATTTAAATTAATATTGTTTGTGTGTTCTTGCTTGCTAGTTTATAATCTTAATTAGTAATTCTGATTTTATATTATTAAAAATTGCTTCTTTGATTGTTTCTTGCATGATATTTGTAATCTTTATAATATATAACTTGAATTATATGATCTTGAATATGTCTAGTGAGTAGTTTTCTTATTCAGTTATGAGGTAAATTGATTATTTTTGGGAAAAGCATGTTGTGAGATTCTTGAACCTATTATATAATTGTTGATTAAATATCCAAGATTCTCTGAGCACATTATAATGATTGTTTGTTTGATTAGATAGGGTGCACACTATTTAGTTAAATTAAATAATCTACCGCCAGATTAAAAACATAAGTCCGTAATTGCTTGTGGAGTTAATCACTATGGATGGAGGAGAATTAAGGTTTAGATTAAATAAACCGAGCTTATGTGTTTGTTATCTAATGTCAACCCATATCTTTCTTGTTGTTAATGCTGCTACAACTTATATCTAGAGAGCTTGTTCTAAGTAGGTTAAGTAGTTAGAGATTAGTTAAAGAGCTTGTTTTAACTAACAACTCAGTAAGGAAAGATGGTGTAATAGAGCTTGTTGTTATGCTATGGTTGACTATTTAATTAATAATAATATTTTGTAATCAATGATCAACATCAAAATCCAAGAATGATTGATTGCCTCGTAACTGAAGCTTTTTGCTATTTGGCTTTGATACTTAATAATTCTTGTTTTCTTTATTTTAGAATAGTCTCCAAAACCCCAAAATTTCTTCTTTCCCTAAACCCTAAGATTAGATTTTTAATTTAATAATCAACTTAAAAAATTCAGTCTCTGTGGTTCGACCCTTGCTCCGCTATCTACATAGTAGAGTTAGGAAATTTTATTTTTGGTGACTGACAACACTCATCAAAGAGAATAAAACTAAACTACTCTATATCCCCTAGTAGGATTGGATGCTCTTTCATGGTGCTGAAGCTGGCTATTTATAGAGGCAGTAGGGATGATGATTAGCCCAAAATCTTGGCTGATAAGGCTCGATTTTTATCTTCAAAGAAAATTTATCTTTTGTCAGCTCTCTTGTTTGTCTCTATCCTTAGCAAAAAGTCCATCTTGATAATTTATCTTCATAAAAGATAAATGCAACAATTTATCTTTCTTGGCAGCCAGTAGAAATATCCATGCATGAAGCTTTATCAACAAAGTCTTGTGTTTGAATGAAATTTGGAACTAAAGTTCTTCACATCATTGACTTCTTTATCAATTGGAGTTCCTACATCATTGAGAGAAATTTAACAGATAAATGAGGGATTTTAATCTAATAGTAATAATTTAGAAATAAATTATATCATTAAATTCATGATAATTCTATAAATTATAAAATTATCACACCCCCAAACTTGAATTTTTGCTTGTCCTCGAGCAAAATAACATTCCCAAAGAAATGTACCTAGAGGTCAAATACACTTGCAAGAATGATTTTCCTTTAATTTCTCCAAAGATTTTGAAAACATTACAACTCCATGAAAATCCATAAACATTAGCTAAATATATATAAACTCATTCAAAAGAAAGAGTATCAATTCAATTGAATTTTTTCCCGTGTGTGTGTAAATGTTTCTTCATTTCAGTTCATGCAATCCGGATGAATTTATACAAATATGAACATAACAAAAGATCTCAAAGAATAGTTATCTTCCATAAGTTTGCTTTTCTCATCTTCTCTCCACTAATGTAGACACACATAGCCAAAGATCAATAGGACTTTATAAGCTTGTAATGTATGGCTAAGGTAATAGATAGGAGAAATAGGATTTTTAGGCTTAACCCCTAATCATGCATTCTTTTTCTTGGACTTTTTAAGAGCTTTCAAATAATTCCTCCAACTTGATTTCTTCTTTTTTTTATAATTTTTTTTTCTCTTTTTTTTTTGAATCATCTGAATTTTTTTTTTAATTTCACCCTTTCTTCCATATATGCGTAGCTCTAAATATATCTTGACATAGTCCTCATGCATATAATGGGGTATAGGACTTTTTTTTTATATATAGGCTAGGCTAATTGTTAATGTAAGTAAAACAAGAAAGAAGGTCTACTTTAAGCTCAAATTGGGTGACTAAGGATAAAATATATCATGGTAGTCTTGAAAAGCTCAAACGGTCCAAAGATGGCCTAAATGACCTCTTTAGCTAAGTGCGTTCTAGGATTTCGCCTTGAGAGATGATAGAACAAATTCTAGACAAATAACAAACTTTAAAGACTATTGTTTATTCCTATTCAAATAAATCTTCTCTAAATATGCATGACTTCAATGATAAAAACATTGTGCATTTAATTTTTGGAAAAAAAATCTCAATCAAAAAGATAATTCACTAAAGAATTCATTCACATACTTTGCACATATTCATGAATTTCATCTTGCTATAACATTCTCAATCAATGGTTAAATATCAAGGAATTATCAAGCAAGCATATAATCACTTCAAGGTAAAAACCATTTTAAAGCACAGAATTTTGAAAACAAAAAATTTTTGCTCAATCTTTGAAAATAAAAATTTTTGCTCTTCCCCCTAACTTTGAACATTCATTGTCCTCAATGTGTAAGAAATTCAAGAATTCAAGAAAAGGATAAAGGAAACTCCCCTGATTTTTTCAATGAAGCTCAAACTGCAAAACTTGCCAAATTCCTTTGTCGCTCCCCCAAACTTAGACTTTGACACCTATAAAATAAAGAAAAGAAATCAACTAATGAAATATCTAAACTAAGAAATAAAAGAAATAATTAAGAAAGCAATAAAATGCTGGGGTTGCCTCCCCAGAAGCGCTTGATTTATAGTCATTAGCTTGACTATGTTTGTCATTCTTCAAGGTGGATCATTAAGATCAATAACCGATTTTCCACGATCGATCACTCCTCCCCAATAATGTTTCAATCTCTGACTACTAACCTTAAATGGTTCTTTTGAAAATTCAGCTCTTATTTCCACAGTTCCATATAGAAATACTTGAGTAACAATGAATGGTCCAGACCACCTTGATTTCAACTTACCTGGAAATAGCTTCAAACAAGAATTATAGAGTAAAACCTGTTGCCCCAGCTCAAATTGTCTTTCCACTATCTCTTTTTCATGCCACTTCTTCGTTCTCTCCTTATAGAGTCTAGCCTTCTCATATGCTTGCATTTTGAATTCATCCAACTCGTTGGGCTCAGCACAATTGGACTTCTCTTCATCAAGAATTGCTTCTATGGTGTCCATAGGTTGTTGATTGATGAATATTCCTTGAACTATACTCTCTTCTTCATTCACCTTAAAACAATCATCAGTCTCACTTGGGAATTTAATTGCAGAGAAAAGATTAAATGTTACCTCTTGATCATTGACCCGCATGGTGAGCTCTCCTTTTTGCATATCGATAAGAGCCTTACCAGTTGCCAGAAAGGGCTTCCCAAGGATAATTGGGACTTCACGATCTTCCTCCATATCTAACACTACAAAATCAGCTGGAAAGACAAATTTGTCAACCTTCACTAGCACATCCTCAATAATGCCTCTTGGATACTTGAGAGATCGGTCTGCTAATTGGGGTGTTATCTTGGTTGGTTTAGTCTCTCCTAGTCCAAGTTTCCTGAAAATAGAAGAAGGCATTAAATTAATACTTGCACCTAAATCACATAAAGCTTTATCAAAAAATAAGTTTCCAATAGTGCAAGGAATAGTAAAACTCCCTGGATCTTCAAGCTTAGGTGGTATGTTCCTTTGCAAAATGGTGTTGCACTCCTCAATAAGAGCAACAGTTTCAAAATCCTCAATTTGCCTTTTCTTAGAGATGATGTCCTTCATGAATTTGGCATAAATTGGCATTTGCTCCAATGCATCAGAGAAAGGGATGTTGATGTGGAGCTTTTTGAATACCTCTAGGAACTTATCAAATTGCCTATCTGTCTTCTTTTGCTTGAATATTTGAGGAAAAGGGATAGGTGAAGGAGGTGATTCAATGGTCTTACCAGATTGAGATGAAGTCTGCTTAATGTTCTTTTGTTGCTTATCTTCTTCTTCTGCCTAGACTTCAACTCTAACATCTTCCTCTGATTCTTTAGGTATGTAACCCACTTCTTTACCCTTCCTCAAGGTGATTGATTTATAGTGCTCTTTACATTCCCTTCTTGGATTAGGTTCAGTATTGCTAGGCAAGGTACCTTGGGGACGGTTACTAATGGCATTGGCAATCTGACCTACTTGAATTTCTAGGTTCTTTATAGAAGCAGCTTGGTTTTGTAAGATGGTGGTGAACATCTCTTCTAAGGAAGGCTTCTTTTCTTGTGGTGGGACTTGTAGTAGAGGATTATGTGGAAGTGGTGGTGGTGGTTGAGTATGGAAGCCAGGAAGATAGGTAGGTCTTAGGTTAGATGGTTGCCCTTGATTATTATTCCAAGACAAATTTGGGTGATTTCTCCAGCAAGGGTTATAGGTGTTTGAGAATGGGTTATGGTTCCTATTTGGATGGGAAACATATTGGACTTGTTCGGCTCGAATAGGACACCTATCGCCAGAGTGATTACCCCCACAATTATCACAAGTTACGAAAGGGTTTTAAATGGAATGAATTGGGTTGGGTTGTTGATTGACTCCAAGAGAATCAACCTTTTTGGTCAAGGCTAAGATTTGAGAGGTAAGAGTGGTGAGTGCATCTAACTCATACATACCTGCAGTTTTTGGTGTAAGCCTCTCAGCTGACCATTGATAACTGTTTGCAGCCATGTCTTCTATCAAATTGTAGGCATCATCTATAGACTTGCTCATTAATGCACCACCTGCAATTGTGTCTATAGTAGTTCTGGTATGGCTTATCAACCCATTGTAGAATATCTGCATTTGCAACCAATTTGGAATCCCATGATGAGGACACCTTCTCAAGAGCTCTTTGTACCTCTCCCATGCTTCATAAAGTGACTCTGAATCGTGTTGCATGAAAGTGGTGATGTCGTTCCTCATCTTAGCTGTTTTGGCTGGTGGGAAGAATTTTGCCAAGAACTTCTGGACTAGGTCCTCCCATGTTGTGATTGATCCAGGTGCCAATGAGTTCAACCAATCCATCGCCTTGTCCCTGAGAGAAAAAGGAAATAATCTCAGTCTTATTGCATCACCAGAAACACCATTATTCTTAAAAGTAGAGCAAATTTGTAAAAAGTGTTTCAGATGAGCATTAGGATCATCATTGATTGAATCCCCAAACTGTACAGAAGTTTGGATCATTTGGATGATGGCTGGTTTGATCTCGAAATTGTTTGCTTGAATGGTTGGATATCTTATGCTCATCTCGAATCCATTCACTGTAGGCATTGCATAATCTCGAAGAGCCTTGGTATCTGCCTCTTCCATGATATTTGTTTCAACAAGGTCTTCTTGGTTCTCCTTCTTGATTCTTCGTAAAGTCCTTTCAATTTCGAGGTCAAGGGGAGCCAATTCACCACTCCTTACACGGCTCATGCCCTAGGCCGATGTACCTCGCAAGAAAAACAAGAGAAGATATTAGTATCAAGGAAGGAGAAAAAGAAAAAAAATATTTGAATTAAAACTAGGTATGCTTGGTATTAATATTAGCAAAACAAATCCTTCAATCCCCGGCAACGGCGCCAAAAACTTGTTACCGAATTTTTGATGAGTGTACCGCAAGTGTACGGACCGTAGCAAGTAATAAAGTGATGAGTAGAGTATCGTTCCCACGAGGATTGAATTTGTGAATTGCTTACTAAGTACTAAAATTTCACACCCTAATTTTATTCAAACGATCGAAAAAAAAATTTTTATCAAAACACTAATGTATTTAAAATAGCAAGAAAGTAAAAATAATAAAAAAATCTTTATTTAAATCAAAACTTCTAAAATATTGCAAAATAAAAATCAAAAGAAATTTAGCTGAAAACTTGAAAACTAAAACAAAGAGAATAAAACTAAACTACTCTATATCCCCTAGTAGGATTGGATGCTCTTTCATGGTGCTGAAGCTGGCTATTTATAGAGGCAGTGGGGATGATGATTAGCCCAAAATCTTGGCTGATAAGGCTCGATTTTTATCTTCAAAGAAAATTTATCTTTTGTCAGCTCTCTTGTTTATCTCTATCCTTAGCAAAAAGTCCATCTTGATAATTTATCTTCATAAAAGATAAATGCAATAATTTATCTTTCTTGGCAGCCAGTAGAAATATCCATGCATGAAGCTTTATCAACAAAGTCTTGTGTTTGAATGAAATTTGGAACTAAAGTTCTTCACATCTTTGACTTCTTTATCAATTGGAGTTCCTACATCATTGAGAGAAATTTAACAGATAAATGAGGGATTTTAATCTAATAGTAATAATTTAGAAATAAATTATATCATTAAATTCATGATAATTCTATAAATTATAAAATTATCAAATTTCAACTTGAGAGGCGAAGAAGTGCTCGATATCCTTCCTCTTGCAAAAAGCACACCCAACACTTTGGATTAATGGACCCTTGGGCTCTAAAAGAGGACTTATGGATTCGTAAGAGCATCTACCCTGCCTCAACCAGCAAATAGGATGTTCTCTTCAGTGAAGAAAAGGCCTTCTAAATAAAATAAGACATTGACTCAGAGAATCCATGGGCCTTGAAAAGGCACTTAACAAAAGAAATAATGGCACGACGCCATTCCTATTACAAAGTATGATGAAGTTTACTAGTTGAGCTCCTGGGTGAAGATGAAAAGTCTCTTGCAATAATTCTAAAAAAGGGGTAGCGAGAGAATCTAAAAAGTCTATGGACCCATAATGATTTTATTTACTCTTCCACAGGGTATACTCGGCTCAATTCTGCCCTTGTGACTTCTAGTTCCTCCTGTTCACCAAAACTGATCACTGGTGATTCACAAACGACAGACTTACTCCTCCCATGATTAAGGGATCAAGAGGAACTAAATCCCTTATAATGAACACGAGAAGAGTATAAGTTCAGGTGTTTTTTGTAACCACTCCTTTGAAGTGAACTTGTTTTCTGAGAATGAGGAATTTCAGCTTGAGAGGCGAAGAAGTGCTCAATATCCTTCCTCTTGCAAAAAGCACACCCAACACTTTGGATTAATAGACCCTTGGGCTCTAAAAGAGGACTTATGGATTCGTAAGAGCATCTACCCTGCCTCAACCAGCAAATAGGATGTTCTCTTCAGTGAAGAAAAGGCCTTCTAAATAAAATAAGTCATTGACTCAGAGAATCCATAGGCCTTGAAAAGGCACTTAACAAAAGAAATAATGGCACGACGCCATTCCTATTACAAATTATGATGAAGTTTACTAGTTGAGCTCCTGGGTGAAGATGAAAAGTCTCTTGCAATAATTCTAAAAAAAGGGATAGCGAGAGAATCTAAAAGGTCTATGGACCCATAATGATTTTATATACTCTTCCACAAGGTATACCTATGAAAGAGTGGGGAGCAATTGATGAGAGTCATATTAAGAATTATTGGGCCTTGTTATGAGTCAAACTGAAGATCATTGGGCTTAAAGATAGACTGAGCCCAAGTGGAAAAAGGACTCAGGAAGATCATGGAAGATCCATTAAATGACCATTTAAGCTGTGGGTCTTAAAGGTAATTACGCCTAATCTGACTCCTATAAATAAGTCACAGATATCATTTTTAAACCCTAATCTCTATTGGCTTATGAAAACCCTGCCTGGATTCTGTCTAACTTAAGCATCGGAGTGCACGCGCAAGGGAAAGCCCTTGCGCCCTCTGACTTTTCCTATTTTGCAGAACCTTTTTGAAAACACGTGGAGAAAAGAGACAGACTCTTACGTCAATAATCAATCATTGATGTTTTATGCAACAACAACAAGTAAACATAAATATAACTAAAACTAAAACAACAACAATAATAAATCAAATAATAATGGTATCTGTGCCTTTAGGATAGAATTCTATAAAAGTTACCAACGAAAATCCTTTCGAGAATTCTTAATTAAGAAATATTTTTTTCTGATTTGACCAAAATGGTGGTAAATTTAGGAAAGTAAATAAATTAGGTAAAATAAATAAAAATATATGGAATAAAACAAATAAAAAAGTAAAATAATAGATATATATTAAATAAATAAAGCTGATAGTATGAAATAAAAAAATTATAAAAAGTGAAATAGTAAAATAATAATTGTAAAGAGTAATAGAAAATGAGATGATAATAACATATAAATAGTGAATGATAATAATAACAACAATAAAATAAAATAATGATAATGATGAAAATAAATGAAAATAAAAAATAAATAAAGATATAAAAAATAAAGATAATAATGAATGAGGGAAACATTTCATAAACTATTAGTAAACACAAATATAATAATTTACTTAGGATTTGGGAAAGAGTACGAGTAATCATTTTGAGAATGATTTATTATTCTATTCACTATCAGTAAAATTTTTTAATTTCACAAGTAAGATTAGGATGATAACATGTATGTTTGGAAAATATTAAAAAAATAAAATATAAATAAAACGAGACACATATCATCATTCTAACTCCACTTGTATAACTAAAAAACTCTATTAATGATAGATAAGATAATAATCATTTGAAAATTCTCAATTAAAAAATATTTACTACGTTTTTATTTGAATGATGGTAAATCTAAGAATTTAATAAATAAAATACATAGAAGATCAAACAAATGAAATGAAAGAGTGAAATTATAATAAAATAATGATAAAATCATATAAGAAATGATAAAAGATAAAAAAAATCAAAAAAACAAAAGGGAAAATAATAAAATTATAAAAAAATAAAAAATATGTAAATAATAATAAAATAAAAAATAGGAAGAGAAAGAGAAAGAGACAATAGGATGAATAAATAAAAGAGTATCATTGGGATAAGTGGAAGTCTCTCTCTCAACCATGGAAATATGATAATTAATTATCTCATAAAATCTCTCTAAATCTTTATCAGAATGATAGAAAATTTAAGAAAAAATTGTCGATATCGAGGGTAACATTCACCCGTAAGAATCAAGTTAAGTAATACTTAGCACAAAATAAAATTAAAAACTAACATAATAGCATTAATAATGAAAAACAAGTTTCAAAAAAGAATCTTGAAAAGATTGCAAACAGGTAATTTTTCTATCAAAACTTAGGAAACTCTTTAAGTTTCATCAGAATGATGATGAATTTAAAGAGGAATTTGGATGTTTAACATTAAAAAAATCAAATAATAATAAATAAATAAAATAATAAATATAAATAACAATCTTACAAGTTACAGCTCAAAAAAAATCTTATAATAATAATGATAATAATAATAATAATAATAATAATAATAATAAATAATGGTGACTTTCCAATGATGGAACTTCAAGAAGATTGTAAATGCACCATCTGCCCGAAAACTCTTAGGAATGAAAATCTCCCCAAAAAATTCTAATGAAACGATGGAGAATCTAAAGGGTTGATTTGATATCTAAGTCACCACCTATCTCTTAAATAACAAATAAAAGATTCGCTCCTACACTGAATAATAAAGATAAGGAAGAAATCATACAAAGACTAAGAAATTCCCAATAAGTTCTACAATGGAGTCGCTTTGAGGAAACAAACGAGACTTTCTCGAGCATTTTATGGTAAGGAAATGATTCTCAAAATCCTACCAAAATGATGATGGAACTTAGAGGATTTTTCGCTACCTAAAGTATGAAATTAAAAGACAGACCATCTTAACTAAGACTTTTTAAAAGAAAACGTAGGGCTAGAAGATACTAAACTCTGTTTTGCTCCAATTTTGTAAACCCCTGCCACAAACAGATAAACTACGCACCAAATCCTCCATGGAACTATAATCTCTGTTTTTCCAATTTTCTTCAACTACTTGGGCACAACTGAGCTGCTTGAACCTCTTGTTTTGATACCTCTATGCCGAACCAAATTAGAACGATAAAGCCATTGATCCGATGTTGTAGTAATTAAGTGGTCTTCCAACGTACCCGAGAATTTGCATAACCACATTTCATTCACCAATCCACGATCTAATCTTTCAAAAATCTTTCCCACTTTAGTCTTTTGAAACCATGTATACATCAGACCAGCAAATGGAACTTCCATAAAACCACAAGCATCGACTACTTCTCTAAATCTGCGAGTCTGGATATTGCCTTCCCCCTTTCTTCTCCTCATTCAATAAAATTTCGTTAAAGTCGCCTATACACAGCCATGGAGACAATATCCTATCCTTTAAACTGTTAGAATATTTTCAAAAAAGTGGATGAATTATTGATTAAATATAAAGTTTAATCAATGGAATTAAGAAACTAATGCCTTGGTAAGGTTCCGGGTTAAGAAAATCGAAGTAAACTCGATTAATTGAAGCTTGGTAGGGCAGTCAACTGCCCATATAGGGCAGTCAACTGCCCTTGTGCAGAAAACATTCTGTATAAAATTTACACTAAGGCAGTTGGATGCCTTGGGAAGGGAGTCGACTGCCTTGGGGAGCAGTCAACTGCCTTTATAGGGCAGTCAACTGCCCATATATGGCAGTCAACTGCCCATAATACGATCAAGCTTCTGTATAAGATTTATGTTAGAGCAGTCGACTGCCATGAGAGAGCAGTCGACTGCCATACCTGGACTTGCTTACTGTTTTAAAAATACACTAGGGCATTCGACTGCCATTTTCGGGCATCCGACTGCCCAGTATAAAAAGTGTATACAACGGCTAGTTTCTTGATTAAAGAGTTACAAGCTCATCCAAAAGATGTTATTCAACTTCTGAATGGTTAAGCAACATTACCATTTGTCTCCAAAGGTTGGGACCTTGTTGAACAATTGTGTTTGATGAATCAAACAACACAATTGAAAAATCATATCACTTGATTAAAGGTTGCATCACTTGGAATTAATCTCTATAAATAGAGATGTCAAGTTCATACTTGAGATATGATAAAAACATACCAGAATAATTCTGATATTCTTTCTTCCCTCTCACTCTCAAACTAAAGATAAGTTTCTTAGGCATTATTTGCTGCAGAAAATAGTGACTAAGACAAGATACTTTTGTACTTGTCAAGGGTATTTAGTGGTTTAATTTCACTAGTGCAAAGTGATTTTAAACAAGGGCTTCTTTGTATCCTAGGGATATTCGATAAACCCCTGTTGCATGCCATAATTGGTGGGGGCGAAATAATCCTAAGGAAAGTGGCATTATAGCAGCACGCCTAGAAGCCATTTCTGCATTTGTTCGTGATTACCAAGGAGATCAAAATTCAAGGTGATTCAAGGCACTCAAGAACACTCAAAGTCATCTTCATATCCACCAAGGAGGTTCAACACAGAAGCAGAACCAATTTAAACAACAATCTTAGGATTAATTTTGGCTGTAATGAAGATGGATTCCTTGAGAGAGATGGTTACCAACTTTCAGAAATTGGAAAGATTTGATGGAGGGAATTTTCTAAGATGGCAACAAAAGATGCGGATTCTCCTCACCACACTCAACATTGCATATGTCCTCACTACTCCAAAGCCAAAAGAGAAAGAAAATGAATCAAGTGAGGAAGTTCATCAAAGACAGAAATGGGAAAACGATGACTACACCTGTAGGGGTTGCATTTTAAACGGTATGTCTGATTCCCTATTTGATACATATATCATAGTTACTACATCAAAAGAATTGTGGGATAAGTTAGATGCAAGGTACATGGCAGAAGATGCAACTAGCAAAAGGTTTCTAGTGACAAGTTGGAATTCTTTCAAAATGAATGAATCCAAATCTGTCATGGAACAATTTGCTGAGATTGAAATCATCTTAAATAAATTCAAGCAATATAATATGTCTATGAATGAATCAATTATTGTATCTTCTATCATTGATAAACTCCCATCAACATGGAAAGATATCAAGAGGACCTTGAAACATAAAAAGGAAGATATAACTCTTGAGTACCTTGCAAGCTATCTTCGGATAGAGGAACAATATCGCAAGGAAAATGAAAAAGAAAAGGAGACTAACATCTCCAAGGTCCATGTGGTGGAGGATGTTCAACCCAGCAAGAAATCCACAAAGAAAAAGGAGTATTCCATCAAAGGTCAGAAATTCAAAAAGAAAAAGGGTGCATGTTTCCATTGTGGAAAACAAGGGCACTTTAAGAAGGACTGCTATATCTTCAAAAAGAAGAAAGGTGCATCCATGGCAACCAAGGACAACTTTGTTGCTGTAATTTCTGAGATCAATGTCCTTGAAGACAAGGAAGCATGGTGGATTGATTCCGGTGCTACAAAGCATGTGTGCACAAACAAAGCTCTGTTCAAAACTTTCCAAGAGGAAGAGGAAGGCAATGTGCTCTACATGGGGAATTCTTCAACAACTGAAATCAAAGGCAAAGGGACAATAGATTTAAATTTTACTTCTGGAAAGATATTAACTTTAACTAATGTTTATTATGTTCCAGAAGTTAGGAAAAATCTTGTGTCTGTAAGTTTGCTCAACAAATTTGGTTTCAAGTTAGTGTTTGAAGGGGATAAATTTATATTATCCAAGGGTGGAATCTTTGTTGGGAAGGGTTATGCCAATGAAGGCATGTTTAAACTTAATGTATCTTCCATCAATAATAAGATGAATGATTCTATTTACATGGTTGACTCTTTTGATTTATGGCATAGTCGATTAGGTCATGTACATTATGCTAGAATGATTAACATGTCTAAATCGAACTTGATTCCTTTCATAAAAACAAGTGATAGAAAATGTAAAACTTGCATGCTTACAAAGATAACAAGGAAATCATTTCCTAAGGTGGAAAGAAGTTCTAAATTTCTTGAATTAGTACATAGTGATGTAGGTGATTTGCATGGAACTCCATCTATAGGAGGAAAGAAATACTATGTTACTTTTATTGATGATTTCTCTAGGTTTTGCTATGTTTATTTGATGCATTCTAAGAATGAAGCATTAGAAAAGTTCAAAACATATAAGAATGAAGTAGAATTGCATTGTGATACTAGAATTAAAACTTTGAGAACTGATAGGGGAGGAGAATACTTTGATCCATCATATTTTGAATCTGTTGGAATTGTACATGAACTAACCCCACCATACAGTCCTCAATCTAATGGTGTGGCTGAAAGGAAAAATAGATCACTAACTGAAATGGTGAATGCCATGATGTCCTATTCCGGATTAGGACAAGGTTTTTGGGGTGAGGCAATGTTGACTGCATGTCACATTCAAAATAGAGTTCCAAGCAAAAGGAACAAAGTAACCCCATATGAATTATGGAAGAAAAGGAAACCCAACTTAAGTTATCTTAAGGTATGGGGTTGTAGAGCAATAGTTAAAGTTCCTGAACCTAAAAGAAAGAAATTAGGTGAAAGGGGAGTTGAGTGCATATTTATTGGTTATGCACCAAATAGTAAGGCTTATAGGTTTTTGGTCATTGAACCAAATTATTCGATTTCAATTAATACAGTTATTGAATCGAAAGATGCCTTATTTGATGAAGGAAGATTTAATTCAGTTCCTCATGCAAAAGATATTGCTCAAAATAGTTCAAAAGATCTTGAAAATGATTCTTCCAAATTTCAAGAAGAAGAAAACCTTGTACCTAGAGTAAGTAAAAGAGCTAGAAAAGCTAAAACTTATGGGTCAGATTTTCACATGTTTCTTGTTGAAGGAACAAGAGAAAATATAGATAATCATATTGAATATTACTTCCATATGGAATCCGATCCTAGGACATTTAAAGAGGCTATGAAGTCTCAAGATATAGCTTTTTGGAAGGAAGCTATAAGTGATGAGATGGATTCAATTATGGGAAATAATACATGGATTTTAGTAGATTTGCCTCCAGGTTGCAAACCAATAGGTTGCAAGTGGATTTTCAAAAAGAAAATGAAACTGGATGGTACTATAGACAAATTTAAGGCTAGACTTGTTGCTAAGGGATTTACACAAAAGCATGGAATCGATTATTTTGATACATATGCACCGGTAGCAAGAATTGCTACAATCAGAATGCTTATGGCGTTGGCCTCTATATATAAATTGGAAATTCACCAAATGGATGTAAAAACTGCATTCTTAAATGGTGAATTGGATGAAGAGGTGTATATGGAACAACCTGAAGGGTTTGTAATTCCAGGACAAGAAAAGAAAGTGTGTAAACTTATTAAGTCTTTGTATGGACTTAAGCAAGCCCCTAAGCAATGGCATCAAAAATTTGATGAGGTTGTTCTAGCAAACGGATTTATTATTAATGAATCCGATAAATGTGTTTATAGTAAGTTTGAAAATGGTAAAGGTGTCATCATTTGTTTGTATGTTGATGACATGTTAATTTTTGGTACGGACTTAGAACAAGTGGAAAGTACCAAGAATTTTTTGTCAAATAACTTTGCCATGAAAGATATGGGTGTTGCAGATGTGATTTTGGGTATAAGGATTCATAGAATGGATAATAAATTGATCTTATCTCAATCACATTATGTTGAGAAGATTCTCAAAATTTAATCATTTTGATAGTGCAACGGTTGCAACACCTTATGATCCTAATTTGAAATTAACTTCAAATAAGGAAATGCCAGTTGCACAACTTGAATATGCAAGAGTTATAGGTTGTTTGATGTATGCTATGACATGCACAAGACCGGATATAGCTTTTGCAGTTGGCAAGCTTAGTAGATATACTAGCAACCCCAGTAACTTGCATTGGAATGCCATTTCTAGAGTATTAAAATACTTGAAGAAAACCATTGATTAAGGCATTGTTTATAGTGGTGAACCTTCGGTCTTAGAAGGATATACAGATGCAAGTTGGATCACCAACATGGACGATTATTCATCCACAAGTGGATGGATATTCATGTTTGGTGAGGGTGCAGTTTCTTGGGGATCTAAGAAACAAACATGCATAACAGATTCTACTATGGCTTCAGAATTTGTGGCATTAGCTTCGGCAAGTAAGGAGGCTGAATGGTTGAGAAATCTACTTTATGAGGTTCCTTTATGTCCAAAGCCAATGTCGCCTATTTCAATTCGATGTGATAGTGAAGCAACATTATCAAAGGCTTATAGCCAAGTTTACAATGGGAAGTCTAGACATATTGGTCTAAGACATAGTTATGTTAGACAACTTATTCTAGATGGGGTGATCACCATAAATTTTGTCAAGTCTAGTGAAAACTTGGCGGATCCATTGACAAAAGGACTTACAAGAGAAGTTGTGTCTAAGACTTCCAAGGGGATGGGACTCAAGCCCATTAACTTAGTCACACATGATGGAACCTCAACTCAACGCTTAATTGGACATTAAGTCTTGAGTTTTAACGAGTCCAAGTACATCATATGAATGTGGCTGCAAGTACTTATTTTAAATAATCATTCCCAAGTGATAAAGTGCTTGAAACTGTATGATAAAGGAGGAGGTTGAGTTTTTACTCTTAATGGACCCATAACACGTAAATATAGTGTTGGAATGCTTATACGGTTGTATTCTTGATGGAGTTCACCTATATGAGTGGAAGTGGTGCCGCTTCTAGGAGCTCAGGGCTTGGCTCTCAAGCACTCACGAATAGATACAAGACACATGGCCAGTAAACGTGTCGAGCTTTTGCTAAATGACTCTTGACGAGTTTTGAAGTCTTATGTGTGAATTAATGTATGACTAATCGTATAGAACCGCTGGTTCAAAGAACTAGTTCTACCATGCTGTTCTGATTAATTCAACAGCATTTGTTCACTAAAGTGGAGGTTTTAAATCAGGATTGATACCTTCATTTATGCATAAGGATTCCTTAAGTATCGGATTTACTTTATTTTGAAAATGGTGGGGGATTGTTAGAATATTTTCAAAAAAGTGGATGAATTATTGATTAAATATAAAGTTTAATCAATGGAATTAAGAAACTAATGCCTTGGTAAGGTTCCGGGTTAAGAAAATCGAAGTAAACTCGATTAATTGAAGCTTGGTAGGGCAGTCAACTGCCCATATAGGGCAGTCAACTGCCCTTGTGCAGAAAACATTCTGTATAAAATTTACACTAAGGCAGTTGGATGCCTTGGGAAGGGAGTCGACTGCCTTGGGGAGCAGTCGACTGCCTTGGGGAGCAGTCAACTGCCTTTATAGGGCAGTCAACTGCCCATATATGGCAGTCAACTGCCCATAATACGATCAAGCTTCTGTATAAGATTTATGTTAGAGCAGTCGACTGCCATGAGAGAGCAGTCGACTGCCATACCTGGACTTGCTTACTGTTTTAAAAATACACTAGGGCATTCGACTGCCATTTTCGGGCATCCGACTGCCCAGTATAAAAAGTGTATACAACGGCTAGTTTCTTGATTAAAGAGTTACAAGCTCATCCAAAAGATGTTATTCAACTTCTGAATGGTTAAGCAACATTACCATTTGTCTCCAAAGGTTGGGACCTTGTTGAACAATTGTGTTTGATGAATCAAACAACACAATTGAAAAATCATATCACTTGATTAAAGGTTGCATCACTTGGAATTAATCTCTATAAATAGAGATGTCAAGTTCATACTTGAGATATGATAAAAACATACCAGAATAATTCTGATATTCTTTCTTCCCTCTCACTCTCAAACTAAAGATAAGTTTCTTAGGCATTATTTGCTGCAGAAAATAGTGACTAAGACAAGATACTTTTGTACTTGTCAAGGGTATTTAGTGGTTTAATTTCACTAGTGCAAAGTGATTTTAAACAAGGGCTTCTTTGTATCCTAGGGATATTCGATAAACCCCTGTTGCATGCCATAATTGGTGGGGGCGAAATAATCCTAAGGAAAGTGGCATTATAGCAGCACGCCTAGAAGCCATTTCTGCATTTGTTCGTGATTACCAAGGAGATCAAAATTCAAGGTGATTCAAGGCACTCAAGAACACTCAAAGTCATCTTCATATCCACCAAGGAGGTTCAACACAGAAGCAGAACCAATCTAAACAACATAAACTACGTAATAAATCCCATTCCATTCGTTTTGCAATAACTGGATGACCAAGAACTCTGTAAAGTTTCATTCATCAGCATTCTCATAGTTTTGTGCTTTAACATCTATATGATTGGATGAGGAAGACAGAAGTGATACATGAATCTCATTCAACCACAGTAAAGCCAGCCTCCTTGCACGCCCCACATTGTCCACCGTAACCATTGAGTCAAAACCTAAGCAAAACCGAAGCCATTCCATCTTAGAACTTTCTTTTTGTTTCAAAAAGAAAAAGCAGGAGGGGTTTTACGTCCCTGACCAGCTCGGTCAATTCATGAACTGCTTGGGGTGCCGCTAAACACTGATAGCTCCACACTAGGCAATTCATAGCTCTTGGTGAGATTGGCTTCCTTTACAAATCTCCGCCATCCTTGCAGTGGTTGTGTTCACCAACTAGCCCTCCTCCATTCCACAGTCATGAGCTCTTTTGGTTTCATTTTCATGTTGGCATATCCTTTGACCACAAGACCGAATTCTATTGATTGACAAAATCCAGTCATTGTCATATATACTGGTGATGATTAATGCCAAGATTATGGTCCATGATTTCACATTGATCTCAACTGATTCTCTGGCTTTTTCAAGTCACGATTCCACGATGGTAAGAACCGAGTGTGTGTTTTGGTCAGTGTGTCAGAACACTAGTTGAGAGAAACAGAGTGCAACTCCAATCCCGGACCACCATTACTAGTTGAGCACAACACCATCTACTGAAGTTCTGAGTGCTTGGAAGGCTTGGAAGTGTTTCAAGAGACCTGTCAAGTCTAGAAATTGATCAAACAGCAGTTTTACTAAAGTGCAATGGCTTGAGGTTAGATTTGATTCTTCTTGTGTTTTTCGCATTTGGTTTGTTTAACGTGTTTCATGTATGTTTAGAAGCATCTTTGGCTTAATTTAGACTTACAATTGGCATTAGAGTATGAATTAACCTCTGTCTTGCGTGAAGAAAATGTACTCTATAATAGTTGTCAAAACTGCCAAAATGTTTACTTTTGTTCCTTAAAGGTTTTCTGGTTATAATGAGGTTAGAGAATGATCTGGAATTGGTTTTCCAGCATTTAGCAATCAAAAAAACTGAACAAACAAGTCATGAATAGAGTCCTGTACATTTGGCCGAAAACAAGATTCTAGAAATTTTGGAATTGCGTTTTAAGATATTTTCAGCCAAATGTAATTTCATAAAAATTGTTTTCATTTGATTTTGATCGATTTGAG
Organism: Heritiera littoralis; assembly: GCA_031772115.1. NCBI lineage: Eukaryota > Viridiplantae > Streptophyta > Magnoliopsida > Malvales > Malvaceae > Heritiera > Heritiera littoralis. The sequence goes on along the minus strand of JAPDPK010000010.1, from coordinate 5,368,150 downwards.
ATCAGATCAAGAATCACTCAGATCAAAGCATGGAAGGCCGATTTCCAGTCGAGTCATAATTTGGGTTGAAAACAATGTCAGGTGAAGAAGGCAGCGGCAAACAATGTCATTTGCCATTTGGACCTGCTCCCTTAGCCCTAAAATGACACCGTATCCTAAAATTGGCAAAACGGCATGTCATTTAGAATAAATGCCATTGAAGCAGGTGCGTGTGGAAATTTTAAAAAATAAATAAATAAAAGGGGAAAAGGGGTCGATTTTTGTCCTTTTGTTGGGCCTCTTCCTTCATTCAAGCTATGTTTAGGTGTTTTGAGCCATTTCTTTTAATTTATTATTGGACCATTTTGTTTTATTTGAATTAGACCTTAAGGATTTAATTAATTTGGAAAAAATTAATTTAATAGTATTTTGGGCAAATTTGGAATTTTGGCATAAATTGTGATCTCATAATATTTAAAGTTTTCATGAATTGTGTGAATTTTCGTAAATTTGGAATTTATGAATAATTTAGAACCTAATAAATAATCCATAAATGAATTGTGGAAATAATCATGAAAATTTATGGTTGAATTGCCAAAATTATGAGAATTTAAATTTGGATACTATGTGTGCTTATTATGAATGTGTATAATATTTATTATTTTATATTGTGGTTGACTTTAAGCACATGTAGCTAAGTTTGTTCATGTTATTTAGAATTAAAATTGCCTTATGTTAATTGCAATTTTAAAATATGAATGAAACTTAAAATTTTTCAATATGTCTAAGTGATTCATAATTTGTTTAATTAGGGTTTAGCCACAGCAACCTTAACTAAATAAAATTATATTTTGATGGCATCACATAAATATATTAGACATAGATTGTAATTAGTTATTAAATTATAATAAATTTTTTATCCCATAGGAATTTTTATTATAATTTTATAACTAATTAGGATAAAATATTAAATTAGTTTCTTAATTTACCCACAAGGATTAAAAAAATGATATAATTTGATAATTTCATCATAATTGTATGAATATATTAGAATTAGAACTTTAGCCCATAGGCAAGTTTTATGTCTGAGATTCATAATTGATTAATAAAATATGTTTACATTGGTAGACATAATTAAGTTTGCCTCAGAAACTTTGGATACATAAGCATGTGGTTTCCTTTATACAGTGTTTCCTAAGGCTAGTATTAACCTAGAAGTTTTTGAATTGGATGAAGAGAACTACAAGATTTGGAAGGAGAGAATTCTCCTCCAATTAAGGTGCATGGATATAGACTATGCTATAAGAAAAGACAAACCAGTACTAACTAAAATCAGCACTCCTACCCAAGTGGCTTTACATAAACATTGGTAGCGATCCAATCGCCTTAGTGTCATGTATATTAAGACGAAAATATCTACTGGGATACGTGGTTCTATCGAACAGCATACCAACATTAGGACCTTGCCAAAGGCTATAGATGATCAATTTGCCACTTCAGACAAAGCGTTGGCCAGCACCCTAATCATAAAGTTCTCATCAATGTGACCCACCAGTGTGAAAGGAGTGCGCAAGCACATAATGGCAATGAGAGATATAGCAACCCAACTCAAGAATCTAGAGGTAGATATGTCCAAATCCTTCCTGGTGCACTATATACTGAACACTCTTCCAAGCAGCATGGACCATTTAAGATATCCTATGACACACATAAGGATAAGTGGATCATCAATGAATTGATGACCATGTGTGTACAAAAGGAAGGAAGACTGCTTATGGAATCAGCTGAAAGTGCATTTCTGCAAATCATAAAAAGAACAAAGACTGAGCCAAGGACAAGGGAAAAGGCAAATCCCTACCCAAGCTGACATTAAGAAGAAAGAGTCCAAGTGTTTTTTCTATAAAAAGAAAGACACATGAAGAAAGATTACGCCAAGCTTCAGCAATGGCTTGTTAAGAAAGGTAATCCACTCTCTTACGTTTGTTTTGAATCAAATATAGTCGAAGTTAGTCATAGCACATGGTGGATTGATTCTGGATCTACAATTCACATTTCGACTTCCTTACAGGGTATGATAAATCTAAGGAAGCCAGTGGGAAATGAGGAGAGCATCTATTCCGAAAACAAGATGCGCTCACGTGTTGAAGGCGTTGGAACCTGTAATCTAGTTCTTAGGAGTGGTTTTGTTTTGTAATTAGAAAAGACCTTTTATATTCCTAGTTTCTCGAGAAATTTAATCTCTGTTCCTAGGCTGGTACTTTATACATATTCCTTTCAATTTTCAAGAAAATCATTATTGATATATTTTAAATATGATATTATTGGGAATGGTACCTTGTGTGATGGTCTTTTCTCTATCGATTTGCAAAATGACACTACTTATAACGCCTTGTATGTCCAAACTGGCACTAAAAGATGTGTTATGAATGAAGATTCCTCCACATTATGGCACCGGAGATTAGGTCATATCTCCATAAATAGGATTAAGAGATTAGTAAATGACGAAATATTAAGTACTTTAGATTTTATTGATTTCGACACTTGTGTGGATTGCATTAAGGGTAAGCAAAACCAACAAGTCTAAGAAAGGTGTTAATAAGAGTTCAACCATATTAGAAATCATACATTCTAACATATGTTGTTCAGACATTGATGCACATGGTCAAAAATACTTCATCACCTTTATTAATAATTATTCAAGGTTTATGTGTCTCTACATGCTTCATAACAAGAACGAAGCATTAGACGCCTTTAAAATCTTTAAGGCCGAAGTAGAGAAACAATGTAAAAAACCATAAAGATAGTAAGAACTGATAGAGATGGAGAGTATTACGGTGGATACATTGAAGATGCACAAGCACCTGGACCATTTGCGAAGTTCCTTCAAGAAAAAGGGATTGTTGCCCAATATACCATGCTTGGTTCACCAGATTAGAATGGTGTCACAAAAAAAAGGAACCGAACTTTGATGGAAATGGTGCATAGTATGCTTAGAAACTCGAAGTTGCCTAAGTCTTTATTGATTGAAGCTCTTAAAACGGCAGCGTATCTATTGAACTAGATTTCAACCAAGGTTGTTCCAAAGACACCTTTCGAATTATTCAAAGGTTGGAGACCAAATTTGAGTCATATGCGTGTTTAGAGATGCCCTTCTGAAATAAGAGTTTACAACCCATAAGAAAAGAAATTGGATCCTAGGACCATAAGTGGGTATTTCATTAGATATGTCGAACGGTCTAAGGGCTACAGATTTTATTGTCCATCTCACAGCACTAGAATTGTGGAATCAAGGAACGCTAAGTTTCTTGAAAATGACTTAGTTAATGGGAGTGATCAATCTCAAGACCTACTTCTTGTGAGAGATCAACCTTGTACTTCAAGTTAAGGATTGATTATCATAAACAATATCCTTTCTGTATAACTGGATATTGAATAACTAATCATTGAAGATCCACAAGTAGCTAATAACTTACCAGTAGACGAGGCTCCTCTGAATGCACCAGAATTGAATGAGCAACTAGTTGAACAACATGATCCTTCGGAGAATGTGAACCAACATTAAGAAGGTCTACTAGAGAAAGGAAGTCAGCTATTCCTAGTGATTATATTGTGTATCTACAAGATTCGATTTCAAAGTTAGGCCCGTTAATGATCCAAAGACATTTTCACAAGCCATGAACAGTAAAGAATCAAAACTTTGGTTCAATGTTATGAAGAATGAGATGGATTCGATGGCATCTAATAGAGTATAGGATCTTGTTGAGTTGCCTAATGGGGCCAAAGCTATAAGCTGTAAATGGGTCTTTAAGACTAAGACTGACTTATTAGGCAACATTAAGCGTTATCAGGCAAGACTCGTAGCCAAAGAATTCACTCAAAAGGAAGAAATCGATTATAAGGATACTTTCTCTTCTATGTCTAAGAAAGATTCTATTTTACATAATAATGGCACTAGTTGCACATTTTGACTTAGAGTTGCAACAAATAGATGTGAAAACGGCTTCCCTCAATGGTGATCTAGAGGAAGAGGTTTACATGAAACAACCTAAAGGTTTTTCCTCTAGTAATGAGAGCATTTAGTCTGTAAGCTTAAGAAATCCATATATGGGTTGAAACAAGCTTCCCGCCAATGGTATCTAAAATTCTATGAAGTCATCTCTTCATTTGGTTTCGTTGAGAACATCATGGATCAGTGTATATACTAGAAGGTTAGTGGGAGCAAGATTTGTTTCCTTGTGCTATATGTGGATGATATACTGCTTGTAGCCAATGATAGGGGATGCTACGTAAGGTGAAACAATTTCTTTCTGAGAACTTTGATGTGAAGGATATGGGCGAGGCATCTTATGTCATTGGCATAAAGATTCATAGAGACAAACATAGAGAAATATTAGGTTTGTCATAAGAAGCCTATATCAATAAAGTCTTGGAAAGGTTTAGAATGAAAGATTGTGCACCAAGCGTAGCTCCCATTATGAAGGATGACAGGCTCAATTTGAACCAGTGCCTGAAGAATGATTTTGAGCGAGAACAAATGAAGAACATTCCATATGCCTTAGCTGTTGGAAGCATTATGTATGCACAGGTCTGTACTAGGCCTAACATTGCTTTTACTGTGGGAATATTGGATAGATACCAAAGTAACCCGGGGATGGACCACTGGAGAACTGCAAAAAAGGTGCTTAGATATCTGCAAGGCGCCAAGAACTACATGTTTATGTATAGACTGACCAATGAGTTGGAAGCAATCGGCTACCCAGATTTAAACTTTACTGGTTGTGTTGATTCTCAAAAATCAATATCCAGTTATATCTTCATGTTTGCTGGCGGAGCTGTTTCTTAGAAGAGTGCTAAGCAAACACTGACTGCTACTTCCACTATGGAGGCCAAGTTCATTTCATGTTTTAAGGTTACCTCACATGGTGTATGGCTTAAGAGTTTCATTGGTGGACTTAAAGTTGTTGACTCCATATCTAAGCCATTGAAAATATATTGTGACAATTCAGCTGCGGTATTCATGGCTAAGAACAATAAGAGTGGTGGTCGAAGTAAGCATATCGACATTAAGTACTTAGCTATAAGAGAACGTGTTAGAGATAAAAAAAAGTGGTCATTGAACTCGTTAGCACTGAATTGATGCTAGCTGATTCTTTGAGTAAGGGCATGCCACTGTTTAAATTTAAGGATCATGTAGAGTGGATAAGACTTGGTCCCACATTGTTATTTGTAATTAAGACTCTTATTAATGATACGATGTTTCTCATTTTGATTTGTGTACACTATAGTTTTTATTTGAAAAATATCTTTGTTGTTTGGACCGAGAATAAACATAAGGTTTATTTATTAAGTAAAAATGGGTTGATTTAGAAACATTTTACATAGTAATACATGGAAGATAATACTCGCCATTAGAGGAACTATCGCCATGATTCATGTGATTTGTTTCTTCTGAGTGAAATATATGGACCAAGTGGGAGAATGTTGGCATATCACTTGAAAACAGGATCAGATTTTGTTGATTGAAAAAATCTGGTCATTACCATATATCTGGTGATGATTAATGCCAAGATTATGCTCCATGACTCCACATTGATTTCAACCGATTCTCTGGCCTTTTTTAAGTCACGGTTCTATAATGGTAAGAACCAAGTGTGTGTTTTGGTCAGTGTGTTGAAGCTCTAGTTGAGAGAAACAGAGGGCAATTATGGTCCTCGAGCACCATTACCAGTTGAGCAAAACACCATCTAGTGAGGTTCTGAGTGCTTGGAAGGCTTGGAAGTGTTTCAAGATACCTATCAAGTCCAGAAATCGATCAAACAACAGTTTTACTGAAGTGCAATGGCTGGAGGTTAGATTTGATTCTTCCTGTGTTTTTGGCATTTGGTTTGTTTAACGTGTTTCATGTATGTTTAGAAGCACATTAGGCTCAATTTAGACTTACATTTCATGCAAAGGAACTTTTACATTTAGCTGATCTTATGTAAAATCCCCCAATTTCATGTAAATTCCCATATTTGTAAAGTATTATAAACTGAAATGATTAAGTAAATATAAGAATTTTGATGTATGAACGATATATGGAACATGGAAGGAATAAAGAAATTTATGGTCAAATAGTCAAGAAATAAATTCTGATGTTGTAAGAATATTGAAGTATGAAAAGAATTGAATATCAGATTTTGTGCAATTACTAGACATGTGTCATACAAAGAAGAGGAAGTAAATTGGTCAAAGGGTCAATGGCTGAAGAAATTAAATGGATAGAGGTGCAATTAATGAAGTGAAGCATGAGTCATCATCTTCAGCCATCACCAAAGTCGGCAGCCACTTTCAGCAGCCCTCTCGTTCCCCTCCAATTTCTCCAAGTTTCCTCCATAGCTACCTTGACAAACCACCACTTCTTGTCAACAAATAGTTAAGCTCCCTTAACGAAAAATGTTCCTCATCACTAGTTGAAGTTATAGCTTTAATATGAAAGGCTGATTCAAAGGAATAGAAGAGATCTAATTTCTATCCATTTTGGTTATAGACAGAGGTAAGAGAAGAAGTTAGTTCTTTCAATTTTGTCTATGGTTTGAAGTTATGTGATGATGGTATAGTATGCTTATTGTGTTAAAGTGAAAGAAAGCTAAAGGTTTGAATTATGATGTTACAACTGTGAAGAAGTAAAGGAAAGGTGTTGAAATTCGGCCAAGCTTGTGGATTATTGGCTATTGAGGTAAGGAATTTATGTAACGGACGTAAAGTGGCTATGTCCGCATGTTTTAAATTATTTTGAAAAGAAGTACCAGTTGTTTTAAGAATAGGAAAGTGAAATCTCGGGTTTTACTCCTAGTTACCAAAATGCTAGGAGCAACCGACTGCCTTAAGTAGCAGTCGACTACCTAGAGACAACCAAAGCGTAGATTTTCGAAAACCGATGCAAACCAGTTGACTACTATGTAAGCCAGTCGACTGCTATTTTCTAGTATGCATTCTGTTTCAAACCAGTCGACTGCTTTTACTTAAAAAGCATTCTATTTCAAAACCATCCGACTGCCTATAATATCAGCCGACTGCCCTGTTTTCAGAAGCATTCTGTTTGCGAAACCAGTCGACTGCTATATGACCAGTCGACTGCCTTTTCTCGAAAAGCATTCTGTTTCAAAATCAGTCGACTGCCCCATGTGTTTTCAGAATTTCAAAATATCATAATTTATAAAAGAAAATAATTTCGATAAATGAAAATATGCAATAGCAGCCGACTGCCCTATGAAGCCAGTCGATTGCCCCTTTTGAAAAAGAGGTTTTAAAGCTTATTTGAAGAAAAGTATGATTGGCATTATAAAAAGCTATATGACAAATGTTTTGAGACTATGAAGTACTTAATGATTATGCACTTCTGTATATGTTCATGACTAAGGAGCTCTAGTCCAGCCCTCAATGCTACAGATGTCACCTGACTAGTGTTCACTGTAGCCGCCGACGTTTGGCCAAATTGTCTCTGTTATATATGATTGGCTAGGGGAGGATTCCTGGCCCCTACGGGGGTATGCCACCTATTTATTCAGTGCGTAATTCCATTAAAATGCAAATAGTTTTCGTGTTATTTGAAAGATATATGATGTATGTTTTGAAGAAAGTATATGATGTATGTTCGCATATGCTATTATGAAGAACTTGTATATATTTGATGAAAATATACAAACATGCTTTATAATGATTTTACATGACATTATAGAGCCAAGCAGGAAAACTGCATATAGAGGCATAGTACGCTCTTTTACATATATTTCTTACTGAGCGTAAACTCATCCCTTTAAAACATTTTTCATACAGATTACTTGAAGTGATCCCTTGCTCTAGATAGAAGAGCCTATTGGATCTGTATTCCTTCGAGGCACGCTTCCTAGACTTCTTAAAGGTATACTTATGTAATTATGTAAATCAGTCAGTGCTACAGTACAGTAATGTTATAAGATGTCGGAATTAAGTTATGTAAGATGTATAAGATCCTGTGGGAAGGAATGATATGTATATATATCATTATTCTGCTTTGTTTGAAATTAAAATATTCATATTAAGTTATTAAGTATCAAGCTTAAGAGGAAGAAGAATGAATGACATTAACGAACGAGTCTAATCAAGTCGTACAAGAAAAAGGAAAAAGTTCGATGGTAAAATGTAGTGACTGGGACGTCATATCTTACTAGACCAACTTTTTTAAATGTGGCCTTCAACCACCTATCATAAGCTCTTTTGACCTTATTGTCCTCTTTTCTCATCCGAGTGGCCACCATACAATCAAACTCCACACAATGCAAAGTACTACAGACAAAATAGAAATCTGGAAGGTGTTCATACTTAAATTTAGCCACCAATGTTCCATCATCATGGATTGCCACTTTAGTGTAGTGCCTAATTAAGTGGTTTATGAACGTTTAAAAGCACGTTCACACGAAGGAATTTTCCCAATACAGCATGATATTCATCACCATCTACTTCCTTAACTACACCAATAGTTTCTCCCAAGACAATGCCCACCCTTTCACACATCATGCCTAGTGGTAGACCATGAATTTGGACCCAAAAGGGACATAAATCCATACAAATAAACTTCACACATCCTTCAAACTCCTTCAAGACTAATTGGCCCTTATTAAAAGACCAAGATAGGACCTTATCCTTCTCCTCCTTGCAGCCAAACAATAAGAGAAACACCTTCTCATGTACCTCCTTGATAGATAATTCCTCATATAGCCTCCAAATTCTACCAAAAGCCTTCCTCATAACCTCCATATTCACCCTCTTTTGGGTAAACATTTTACCTAGTAAACAGTGTTTCCCTAATTCTAAAGTAGGACTCAACCATTCCTTATCAATAATGACCTCTTTATATTCTTCCTTCACATGGACAACCGACCCCATTTCTCTTCAATACTTTCGACCATACTCCTATATTGACTAAACAAAACAAGATAGCCATAAGGAACAAGAATGCTAGACAGTAAACTAATACCTCTGGTTGTAAACGCGAAGAGATTAAAGAAACAAATAACTAATACCACACCATACCACAACCATTACACACTCTCAGCAGAATACGACCCTAGGAAAGACTTTTTTTTTTTGTATTAATGAAAGGCAATTTTTAAGCTAAATACGTAAATATAATGAATAAAAAAACAAAAAATTGATCATCATAGATCAATTTATCTCATTAATAATTTGGTGTTCTTCTTGGACATCTAGATACGGATGCTCCTTTATTTGTATTGAAAACTAGCAATTTTAAAAATCAAAGATTGTAATCATCTCTTCCTCTAGTAAGTCTCCCCAGAGCCCACTCTTCCTGCAAACAAGATTACAGAATAATTAGAAACATTAACGAAATTATTTTTTATTTTGGAAAAAAAAAAGAATTTTAAAAGTCAAATGTCATAATATTTCACAAAATTATTTGATTCAACTTTGATGGAAGGTAAGCATTGAATATAATTTTTTAAAAAAGTAAAAACAAGGGCTGAAATTAATCTTCTATATACCAATCATATTTATATTTATATATATATATATAGAGAGAGAGAGAGAGAGAGAGAGAGAGAGAGAGAGAGAGAGAGAGAAAACTTAATTTGAGGAAAAAATAATTGGCTTTAAGAATTCGGACTTGATTTCCATATGTTAATGAAGAAAAAAAAGGAGAGTCTCTATGTATATATAAATTGTTTTTTTTTATGGTACAAAATAAAATCTACTTACTTTGATATCATTATCAATATAGAATTGAATGGGCATTCGATATTCATCCATTTTCCAATGTGTTTTTCTTGCTTTTGATGAGAAGCGTCCCGAATAATAAACCAAATGAATTTTGAAGGCTATTACTTTGCCCTCAGCGTCCAATACAGGCTTCTCTCCGTTCGATTGCCAAAACCCTAATCCATCTGCAACTGTTCGAATTGTCTCATGATTGAATTTTTCAATGCTGTGAATGAAGAAAAACCACTCTCTTTCTCCATTAAAAAATGGCACTGCAAAAAATTAAAAAAAAAAACAAAAAATTATTTTTGTTTAATAGTCGAGGAATGTATCCATTGTTTGTTTACTTAATATGAAACCTTTGACTTTTTTCTTTAAAAAAAAAACATAATTAAATTAACTTGCTAAACTAACTGTCACAAATCACTCAATCCTAAACATTACCTCTTGGCATAGTAGTTAAAGATGAGTTGTGGCATATTGTAAGTTTTAGGTTCGAATCAAAACATCTAAATCTCCAATTATTTAATATTCCTCTTGTAACAAAAAAAAACATTTATTTATTAAAAAATCATTACCTTTATAAAAGCATCCCCTCTTATTCTACTTCCCTACTTCTCAGTAGAAGTCCCCTACACAGGATGAGGAATCTTAGACTGGGTTTATATAAAAGCTATAAAGGATATACACATAAGTAATAATAATAGGGGAGAACTTTTAAGATAACGACTCCATTCGCCTTTGTTATTTCAATTTAAAAAATGAAAACATGTACAATCTGAAACTAATGGTACGTGTTTAGTAAGGAGATAGAATCATATAAATGATACTCTATAATCTACGACTAACTACTATACCTGAAGTCTTGGGTGGCTTACTGAAAAAGTCACTAGCATTAGTTTCAAGAAAAACAGAATATTGAAAGGTGTTGCAGAAGATCTTCTTCATCAAGTAATGGTTCACCAACTCTTGGTCCGTTGGAACAAACCTATATCCAACTGGTGGATCACCAAAATCTTCCTCTTGCTCTTCCATCATTATCATACCCATTGAAACCAAAGAAGAAGAACTTGATGATGGAAATGGAAAGGTGTGTGCTGTGGATTTGGTCTTATACATAGAGCAACAAAAAGCATTTGAAGATACATGGAGTGCTGAAAGCTGCTCATCGTGGACTCTTATTACAACGATAATGCTGGTAATGGTAGACTCCTATTAGAACTTTGATTGGTTACACAGAATACGACTTCTTGTGCATGCAGCCGTCTTGAGTTTGAAAAGCTCATGCTATTAGCAAAACTAGGCCCTTTACCTTTGTAATCATATGTGTCCGGATAAGAGAAGAATGATGATGTTTTTTTTTTTGGAACATAGAATGTTAATGTTTTTAAGGTAATAAAATGACCAAAATCTAACAATTAAAGTTTGACCTGATAATTGTTATTCCCCTCAAGAGGGATTATGTGCAAAGTTTGGATTTCTTTGTTTTATACCTCATGTAAACAAATAAAATTAGCAAAAAAAAAATTTAATTTTTAATCTACTCTCAAACCTTTCAATTCAATCCCTTGCCTATTTAATTCATTTGTGAACTCCTACTAGAACATGGATACATTTACAGAACAAAACAGAAAACACTTTTTACGGCGGTAGATTGTGTTTCCATGGCTGTTTGGAGAGAGTTCTTGTTATTAGCAAAACACGGCCCCTTAATTTGACTTTGTATTGTAATATATGTCCGTATAAGATGATAATATTGGTGTTTTTAAGGTAATAAAATGCTAAATTTTTTATGATTTTTAATTTATCCCCATACTTTTTAACCACAAATCTGTTAAATTCATTTTTGGAGAATGTTACTAACCTGCCTAAACCTACTCGAATCCACAAACGCGTTTTTCTAATATCAACGTTATCTGGACCTCTACGGACTACGGCATTGGTTACTACTTACTACTGTATTGGTTAAAATACAATGACTTCATTACAAATATTACTCAAAGTTAAATGTTTAAAAGATTATTATCCTATTTACCGCTATTGGAGTTTTATGACGTTTTTTAACTTCACAAGTAATGTTAAGATAATAACATGTATCCTTTAAAAATATTAATAAAATAAAAAATAAATAAAATGGGACACATACTATTATTCTAACTCTGGTTGTAGAGTTAAAAAGACTTCATTGGCAATGGATGGGTTAATAATCTATGTTTAAATTATGTGAAGATAATTTATAAAGTGTTTTTTTTAAAGATTTCACTTAAATTATATCAAGGTATTGGTTACTACGGTATTGGGAAGTTGCACTAGGATACTCTTTTCTTTCCCGTCTGATGTTGTGAGATTGAAGTGGGCTTCGTGTGAAGTTTAGTCAGGCGGTGCACGGGACGGAGAATGGGAGAATCTGTTTCAACGGTGTTCGCCAACAACATCCCTTCTAAGGTTCACTGGAGATGGTTGAGGAGAATCTTACAATATTATGATTATGTTCTTGACGTTTTTATTACTAGGAGTAAAAGTAAAATGGGGAAAAGGATAGGCTTTGTGAGATTTGATAATCTGAAAAGTGCCAGCGAGCCATTTCCAATTTCAATGGTGCGTGGCTTCTAGATCATAGGATCAATTTGTATCTTGCAAAATTTCAAAGATGGTCTGATTATCGAAGAAAAATTCATCATTCTGGAAGCATATATATGCGTGGCGCAGAGCCGATGGAAGTATGTGATCATGATGTTTCTAAGGGAAAATGTTTAAGTGAAGTTGAAATTCTTGAGCCTAGGCATATTGATTTTTATCTCTAGTTTTAATTGATCTTGAGAAATTCTATGCATACTTAGTTTTTACTCTTCACACCTAAACTTTTTATAAAAAGATAAAAAAAAAAACACTTACATAAATGGACATTAATACCATAATATAAATAGGATTTATATATGATGTACTGACAATGTATAGTTTCTATACACTGTCAATACATCAGATGTTGACACCTCATCAATAGACCTTTATATGCAAATATAAATAATTTTTTTTAAATTGCCCATAAAAACCTATTAATGAGGTGTCCACCTCTAATGCATTGACAGTGTATAAAAATTATACACTGTCACTGCATCATATACAAACTCATATAAATATTCAAAACATAAACTCATCCCCTCTTACCCTCTTCTATTAGCTTCTTTCGCTGTTTCTCACCAAATCAATATCTCACATCTCCCAAAGTAAAATCTAATTCTCTCCTAATTAAGCAAAGTAAAAGGTAAAAAAAAAAAGAATTAAGCAAAAATACATTACTGGAAGAGAAATTCAAATTGTGAGAAGAAGAGAGGAAGAAGAGGAGGAGCCAAACGCTCCAAAGGATCCAGTTCTGAAGCACAAAACCATCCCGCAATATCAACCACAATAATAAGATATTTAAGAACAACAAAAGAATCAATCAAATATTTGAAAAAAAAATTAGCAAATGGCCGCACAGGCGTTCCTGCATTCTTCCGCAGGAAGCTCCTCTCGACAGATACAAGCGGCCATGGCTGCGCCACCCGAGCCCTCCCACACCCAAAACTCCGACTAGCTGAAGAAGCAGCCATCAGAGATGAAGATTTCGAATTTTCGACACTGATAGAGATGAAGACTAGGAGCGACGGATAGCTGAACAGCCGAGGAGATTAGGTAAAAATGTTTTAAGGTTAAAATGGTCAATATATAAAGTATATTTAGGAGTTTTACGAGGTAATTGGATATGTCATTTAAATAGTAAAAATGTGATATAAATAAAATTTCTCATTGATCTTTAGTTTTATTTTAGAATAATTAGTTTATTTTCTTATTGTTTGGATAAAATTAGGTTGAGAAATACTATTACTAAAATCTTAATACAATTGTTTGTGGGATCCACACTCTACTTTCTTTATAATTACTTCTTACAACCCATGCACCAGTGGATATTAAATTGGTATCAAAAGCCCAAGTCAATTACTACTTGATCTCTTTCTAAGGTAAGTTTCTTGAAATTCATGTGCATGGTGTAGGCGTAAAGATATTAAGATAATTTAATCAATTAAATTAAATATTTAAGTGGTTAAATTAATTTATCAAAATCACTTGGTGATCAAGATAAAAAAAAATTTATCAAAAGAAATTAATCATATTCATTATCTTTAATTAAATTAAAATAATTAGAGATAAATTATATTCATTATCTCTAATTAAATTAAAATAATTAGAGATGAGATCAAGAGCGATTAATTTCTTTTGGAACTTTATCACTTAAGCACTATAACTAGAGAGCTTCTCTAAAGTATTAAGAGACAATTTCAAGAGGAGGAATTCCAATAAGAGAGAAAACACTAGCTTTCGCAGAGATTCTCAAGTCTCAACTGACCTTCTCTCCAAGCTTCAAGACTACCAAGTCTCCTTTCCGAGTCCAAGACTTCCAAGTCATCAAACGTTCCAAAGTCCAAGACTTTAAAATCATCAAATCTTCAAAGTCCAAGACTTCCAAGTCATCAAAGACTCTAAAGTCCAAGATTTTCAAATCATCTCTTCCGGTGCAAAGACACCAAGTCTCTGTCAAAAGCACTACAAATTCAACCAAAGCCAAAAAATCTACAAGAGAACAACAAGTCTCCGATTACAATTGAAGAGGACAACAAGTTTCTGATCATTCTCTCAAAGATCTACCAAGCTACTGCGAACCGCAGGCCTTCGACTGCTCCTTCCAGCAATCACTCATTACTACTTTGTCAAGATAAAGTGTCAAAGACCTCCTTAAATTTGCTTCAGGGGGATCGAATCAGAGGATTATTTCTTTTTTATAGAAATACAGAGAATTGTACCCTCAAAAATATAAATAGAAATTTGAATTTTGTCACTAAAAATTTTTTTCTAAGTTTTAGACACGAAATTTGTGTGTAGATATGGATTTGTGAAAAATAAACCTAAGCCTATTAGGAGACTTGAGAATTGTGGAATTACTCGCTATTTGATATGGTCTTGAGAAAAGGCAGTATGTACCATGAAATTTTAAATTAATAAAAATTTAACTCCATTTTCTTCTCTTTCTGTATATAGGATTTTTTTAACAGAAGGCGAAAAATGTATTTATAAAAATTTAGATTTTTTTAATTATTCAGACCTTAATTACCAAAAAAAAAAAAGAGTCATCGCATAGCACAAGTAGAAAATTATAATACATTATTTGTTTATTTATTTAATTTAATGTAAATATTATAAATAAATAAATAAATAATAAAGATCTTAACTTTATTGAAAAGTAAGAAAGAATATTCATTTTTGCAAACAAAGAAAAATAAGTCAGCGTGATTATATTGTTATTATCAGCCTATATTGGCTTAACCGAGTTTTATTTCATACATTTCAAGTTTGTATTTTTATTAATTTAGGTCCCTTTTCACGTGGAAAAATGAAAGTTCTCTTTTGCAATTAAACATTTGAAAGAATTTAAATTTAATCCATCTTAAATACTACTTCACATGATCAAACTTTCTTTTCTACTTTATTTTTACAATCAAGTGTTCATGACTCAAACTTAATCGAATTTAATCATAACATAATTAAGCCTCCCTTTTCAAAAGTCAAGTTTAAGCTCCATATAATAATAAAATTTTATAAAAAAAATATTTTTTTAGCATTTTAAGGAAAATTACCTTACAGGCTAGTAATTGGATTCTTTAGACTCCATCAAATTCAATGGAGTTAAAGGACCGGTTGACAAGTCTGGTAGTGGGGTATATAAATAAATTTTTGGAATTTGACGAAGCAACTAACAATTAAACTCTATAAAATGAAATTAAGATTTCATTATCTCTATCGACTGATCACATTGACGAATAAAATATTTATAAATATTAAAAACTAATTCATGAATGAATGAATGTACACCTGTTAAATTGATCTACTTATAAAATTTAAAATTTTAACGTCGTTACTTAAAAAGCAAATTCATAATTTAAATATATTTTAAAAACTAAAATATAAAATTTTGCTAATATTATAATGTAATTTTCTATCCCGACTCGATCATACGTTTTTTATGTACGGCTTTGGCATGCTGGTGATGTTTATTTCATAATAATGCTACAGTGATTTTGGGTTTTAGTTAAAAATAATACCAATCATTTAGTTTTGTTATGTCATATTTAGCGCAAGCCTTTGATCCAATATTTAGCTAGAGCTTAATAGCCCAATAACAAGCTAACTTATGGAAAGAGAATCCTTATTCAAGGTTTAAGGCCATTTGAATAATGTTTGAATCTTGAAGTCATCATTGTTAACAAAGTTTTACCGTTTATCACTTTCGGTCCAAATAAGATTAACTTCAGATCATAAAACGGATGAGAATACATGTGATTACACCAAAAAAATCCTACATGAGTACAAAATCCTAATTATTCCTAAATACTACTAGCTAGTAAGCTATTTAAAGGAGGTCAAGTTACACTTATTGCATATGCTCTCCCATATGCTCTCTCCTACACACTCTCCTACATACTCTACTCTGTCTAAGACTCTAAGTCTGCTATTATTTATATATCATCATACTCTATTATTTTCTTGGTATTATATTTTTTGAATATATTATTGATTTAAATGTCAAAGTACGCCTTGGGGTGATGAACCCGATGCTTCTCTCATTGTTTTTTGTCTTGACACGGATGATATTTCAAGTTAGACGACCTATGCATCTCAAATTTGATCTATTTCAAAAAGTTATCAGCAGATTTAATAGCGATTATATATACAAATATTCCCTAATAAAAAAACTACCACCATATAATTATTTGATTTCTACTAGATATATAAAAAGCAAGCAAATCAAACAGTACGACTACAGGCGAAGTTTAATTGCAGTTTCAAAAAAGCAAACATTATTCAAATAATTCAAGAAAAAAAATACATGATTAATTCAAGTTATAAGTTATAACCCTTTTTCATATAAGGCTTATCATTGCTACAAACTCAGCCACTAATTAATCAAGTCTTACATACTTCTATGATTTATGTAACTATGCAGTCTCATAGTCACAGCAGCAGGTTTTGCATAATCTTTTACGTCTCGATCACAAACAGAGGCTGCAAAAAAGAACGCCACAGTTTTGATCATTATAGAAAGTTTGATATGTATCTGCATGCGAGTAGCAAATGGGAGGCAGAGAAAAGTTACTTTCCTCATGTAACCAAAAAAAAAAATGGGAGGCAGAGAGAGAGATTACCTTGTCGACGCTGACTGGCTTAGCATCTTCCACAAGTATTTCGACTATGGTTCCGGATTGATCAGCCTGCATGCAGCAAAGCAAATTAGGTTACTCTATCTCCAAAGTTAAGACATACTGTCATCCATTGCTGAGATTTATGGATTTATTGGACATTTGTATGCGGATTTTTCGAAATTTATAAATCACTTACCAACAAAAGATCGTGAGGTTTTGAACGTGAACTTTGCACTTGAGATTCAAACCTTGATCACTTGCGACAGCTCTTGTTGGCGTACATAAAACTATTTATGGTGCATATTTATATATTTTCACAAAGCATTAACAATATGTTACCCATTGAGGATGAGGAAGATGACAGAAACTTACTTCAATTTCATTCATCAGCTTCATGGCCTCAATGATGCAAACTACCTGGCCTTTCTGGACTTTGTCGCCAACCTAACGGATGATAAACTCAGTTTCATAGATATATATTTATATAGATAGACAAAATATATTCATTCAACTATGTATTTCAGGATTACATTTTCTTCTCCAAGCATTTACCTTGACAAAAGGAGGTGCACCAGGGGCAGGGGAACGATAAAATGTTCCTGCCATGGGGCATGTTAGCGGCCGATGTGATGATTTGCTTGGCTGTGGAGGGGCAGGGCCCTTCGACGCCGAAGGCGCTGCAGCAGGAGTGACCGGAGCTGCTGGAGGCAGTGGAGATGGAAGAATGGTTGGCGGAGGAGGAGCTTGCATGGTAATAACAGAAGGATTAACAGGTGGCTGTGGCGAGGCTTCTTTTTTCCTAATAGTCACCTCACATTCTGGCTGCTTCAGCTGCAGCTCAACGATATCCCTTGAATCAACTAGCCTGCAGCCACACCACAGAATTTAAGATGAGACAATCGTATATCCGCTTTGAGTACTCTCCCTACGCTGACAGGTTAATTTTACTCACTTAACAAGGTCTGTAACTTGGTTCATGAATGCTGCCATTGATTGTGGATCAGGAATGCTTGTTTTTCCATTTTCTTCTGAGATCGGATCTTCTGGTTTTATCACAATAATTGGTGCAGAATTCAGCGCTTTCTCGACAACCTACAAAATAGAAGTTAATCGGATGATTCATGCAACCACATTCACGCAAATTTAACATCAACCCGGAAGAGAAAGGTATTAGGTGAGGGTTTCAGAATGAGCTTATTTAATCGGAAGAATTGAAGGATAGAAAAGTAGGACTTCGATCATTATCAGATTAATTACCTCATTAACTTGGGCATGAAGCGTGAGAATCCTAGATTGCTTCTGGTTAGACCACTGCAATTAGAAATATGAACAGAGGAAATGTGAAATTACAATAATTTTTAATTATAATTTATAAACCTATTTATATACATATACATTAAGATGCATAGATCTTAGTGTAGTTGGTAAAAAATAAGTGTGTACCAGAATTCGATTATTATGGATGTTACTTCAAAAATAAAAGATCTAGGACATGTTCGGTGCATTAGATTAAAGATAATATAGAATAAATGTTGATACATGTAAAAGAAGGATTAGATTGCCAAAAAAAAACAGTCAACCTTTTAATACAAGATGATTCAATTATATCCAGATGGTAATGATTATTTTTAATCCATCTAATAGATACTTATAGTCCATCTCTAAAGTGTACATTTAAAAATTAACCTAAACTTGAGTTAATAATATTAATTGGTTAATCCAAATTATTTTTTTTCTTTTTTTTAAACTTCTTTTTACTTTCTTTCTTTCTCTTTCTTTTTTTATTTTTTACTTTCTTTAATAAAGAAAAATATAATTTAGTTAAAATATTAATTATTTAATTTTTTTGAAAATTAATTTTTTAACTAATCTATTTTAAGACATGATAATGTCATCTATTCCATCCTATCTATAATTTTTTACACTATCTTATCCTATTTTTTATCTTATACATCAAACATGACTTAAATGTACTAAATCAATGTAATAGTGTGTCATTAAATCCTAGACAATACCAAAGATACTTTGATGGTATTACTAGACATAGATGCTAAATGTAATTCCATAAAAGAATGTACAAAATTTTATTTTTTTTTGGTTACAGTACAAAAATTTATTTATTATTACCATAAATGTATACTTATAAACAATCTAAAAAGCAACGAAAGCATAGCTAGAAATCTTGTAAAACTGACCTGAAACGCAAGAAAATGGTTCTGTTTAAGGTTTTGACTGGGAATCAAACGTGAAGATGGTGGCAAAGCAGATGATTTAGGACTGGGAACAGAGAAAGAAGCCATGGACTCTGAATAAAGCGCTTACGAATTTGGAAGAACCTTTGCAACTTTAACTGAGCCAACGAAACAAATGAGCAGAATGTGAGATTTGTATGAATTTGGGGCGGAAATATCAATGGAAAAATAAGGAAGAAAGCTTAAAAGAACTCAGCATTCTGTGTCGGTCTGTATAAACAGCAGCGATTTGTACAAAGAAAAACTGCGGAAACAACAACTTTTGAGACTTTCTCGTTTGGTATTGTTATGTATTTTATGTTTTATGTTTTATGTTTTTGAAAATTCTATTTTGTTTTATTTTTATTTTATTTTCAATTTATTAAATTTGAAAACACATTTGGATGATTATTTTTGTTGCAAAACTGTCACTTAAAACTTGCTTAAGGGAGTGGATAAAGTCTAAAATGATAAGAGATTCGAAACACACAAAAAAACAAATTTTTATCACTTTAGATGTAAAATGGCACTGTAGCCGCAATGGGTGACCGTGCGGTAACAGTACCCAAATTACTTCTGAAATTTTGAAAATATTATTTTGATGTTTTCAACAAATTCCAAAACAAGTTGTTTTATTTTCAGTTTTTAAAAACAAAAACATACTTAACAAACACGTTTTCTCTTTTATTTTTAAAAAAAATTGAAAACAAAAACATAAAATATAAAACAAAATCAAAAGAAACAACCCTAAAGTTCGCTTTGCTGTTGTTATTGTTGGTTTTTTTTTTTAATATAGGAGAGCATTCAGTGGCGTAACCACGTACAAAATGTGGAGTCAATTGATCCCACCGAATTTTAGTCAAGTTATATTTATACATGTAGAAAATATTAAAATTTTTATTTTTTATATTTAAGCCAATAAATTTCATAAAAATACAAAGCAAATGATCAAAAATAAAATTTTTATTTATTTTTATAATGATAATATTAATATTTAGGTTGCAAAGAAAATTTTAAAAAATCTTTATATTTTGGTAAAATTATAAAGGTTGGTTTTTGATACATTGACAACGAAAATTTTTAATTTCACAATCATGGTTAAAAAACTATCATGCATCCTACATTATTTTCTAATTAGTTTGTTTTTTATTTTTTTACTATTCCTTAAGGGATATGTATCATCTTATTAACTACGTTTATGAAGTTTAAAAACTCTATTAATAGTATATTTGGTAATTTCTCTAAATATAATCATATGTTAATAAGTATTAAAAAATAAAATGTGATGTATATAATTTCTTATAAAGATATATTTATGTATAAATGTTCTATATAAAAGTAAAATCATACATTTTATTATATATAAATATAATGTTAATTTTTATTTCTTTTTTATTAAAAAAAATTCTATATGTCTAAAGATATCTTTTGCAAATTAAAATATAAATAATAAAATCACTAATCAAGCAATTTTCAACTTAATTTATATATTTAAAAATGATTACTTTATATAATAATTGGATAATTATTATAAACACTGTCAATAAAGTTTTTTTGACTCCACAAGTGAAGTTAGGATGATGACACGTTTATTATTTTATTTTTAATATTTTTAAAAGACATGTGTCTCGTCCTAACCCCGTATGTGGAGTCAAAAAATTATTTTTAATACAATATAAAAATATTTATATAATATGGATTAGCACACATATGTGACCCCATTGAATTTTGTTTCTGGCTACACTCCTGAGAGCATTAACCATTAACACTTAAATATTTTGCATGTTTATACTTGACAGCTATAAATTTTGCTTTAAAACTCATATGCCAAAGATATAGATCCATATTTGCATTTGATATGGGCCCAAATCCACGGCACAAAATACGACAAAAGGTCGTCACGTGACCTTTAGTCATTGGGCCACATGGCATCATGCCAGAGACGTTGTGTAGCACGCGGCAACGTTGCGGGAGACCCCTTCCATATGCGAGAGGATCCTGTCGCCTGCAACAACCGCCAAATGACCATCCGCGTGACAACTTTACCGCTGCATGAGTGTGGCTTCTGCTATAAGCCTCCCGCCTGGCGGCATACCTCTCCCACCGGAGATCGAACGACTTGTGACTCGTCAGTGCCGTATCGGGAACAAACTCTTGTAAAAGGATGAAATCGTCGTTCAGGTAATTACTCTGCGATAATGATAATTTACTCGCCTATAAATAGGCTACATGTATTACTTTACTCTCTAATTTTTTACTTCTGGCTTTTACGTTTCTCAATACTCAAGAATCTTTGGCTGAGTTAAGCATCGAAGTGCCTACGCAAGAAACCACCTATGCGTTCCTCTAACTTTAGTTTTTTTGCAGAAGTTTTTGGGAGACACGTGGAGAAAGAGACAAACACTTAAGTCAATAATTAATTATTGTTATTTTGTGCGACAACAGCATTAAAGAATGTGTAAGAAAGGATTGAAAGATATTTAACTAAATTTTATCTTTTCTTTTAGTTTTGTTTGGTAGAGTAGAAAGAAAATTAAAAGCATAAAAAATTGGAAAGTAAGAAAAATGAAAAGATGAAAAATATATTTTTTTTCATTGATTGATAAGAAAAACGAAAAATATGATAAAAAAATATAATTGTCTCTAGATCCATTATTTGATAAAATTGATAAATGAAATTATATTTTTTTTTTAAAATTGTACTATTAACTAATTAATATGACAAAATAAAATTTAAAAAATAAAAGATAATTTTATGTATATCTATATACACACTTAACCCACTTCTCAATTTTCTCTCCGCTATTCCAATTTACAAAGCCACTTCTATACTAATTATCTTTACCAGTTTTTAAGGAAACTGAATAATATCTTGTATTAGGGAAATTCAAAGTGAGATCAATATAAAAACATATGATTGAGCGTAAATATATTATCATTAGACATAAAATATGTTAAAAGTATCATAAACACATGAGAATAAATATAAACATAACTTGTAAAAAAATTATCATGTCTTTTCGTCTATTGATTATAATTTTATGTTTATTTTTATGTGTTTACCATACTTAACATATTTTAAGTCTAATAACATTAAATTTATATTTAATCATGTGTGCTTATATTGATCTTATGGTCAAAAATTTTGAGCTTACTATAGAACTTATTGTATTGATGATAATTAATACCAGTTATTAATTTATTGTTATTAAAAAATAAGTTATTACATGTTATCCCTCATGATAATTAACACGTTATTTGAATTAATTTTTTATTACAAAAATAAGTTATTACATGTTAATTTGTTCAACTAATTTTAAATATTATTTCCTTAAATATTATTATTAATTAAAAATATAAGAAGTTTATTATATATTGAATCCCCAATTTCCCATTACTCTATTTAGTATCAAGAGAAAATTTTATTTCAATGAGGATGTTCAAATGTTCAAAATTCAATTTCTTTATTTGATATAAAAATTTGAAGAATTTTAAAATTAAAAGGAATCTACAAATTTTTATTAATTGACTAAACCACTAGTAATTTTTTTATACACCATGAGTTATTTCTATGTCATATTGAATATGAAATTAATTATCACTTGCACTACATGACTAGCACTGGCACAAAAAAATTTGATATAATGAAGAATTCTTTTTTATTTTCTTTCCTCACATTTTTTTAATTAAACATTACTAAAAACTATTTTCTTTCCACTTTTTTACCCATCCTTATCCGCACTTCTATTTTTCACTTTATCAAATACACTCTTGGGTTTTACTTATTAGAATGAAAAAAAATTAAAAAATTAATTGAAAGGAAGAAAAATGAAAAGATTAAAAAATAAGATAATAAAGTAAAATTTAAAATAAAAGATACTTTTGTAAATATACATATTCAACTAACATCTCTCTTATTTTCTACCCATTAATCTTTTCAATTTCAAATAATTTATTTTGTTAATAAGCAAAGAAAATAATAATCTTTTTTTATTTTTTTATAAGCACTAATAAGGACCATTATATTTTTAATTTTTTACATTTTTATCCATTTTTTTACTTTTTCACCTACTAAACACATCTTAATAACATTACATAAATATAATTTTTTTGTAACAAATATCACTAAGCTATTTCGATTAATCTATGAATAATTAAAATAAGTTTTCAGAATTATTTTTATTAGGTTATTGGTATGTTATTACTGAACAATTTGATATAATGGAAAGTTTTAATTCCACAAGTTAGATTAAAAGACTATCACATATTTTATTTTTTAATTAATTTTTTATTTTTAATATAACTTAAAAGATATATATCATGTTAAGCCTCTTGTAAGGTTAAAAAAATTCATATATCAAATAATTTATTTATTAAAAATAAAAAATATCTTAAAAAATATATGTTAAAATTTTGAATTTAGTTTGTAGAATTAAAATTTTATACAGTTACATAAAAATCGAGTTGATAAATAAACATGCTCAAGTGCTGAGCTACCCTCAATATTTGATCATATTTGAACAAAAATATCATATGCAATTAACGGGCTTGGATAAAATTTTTAGGCTTGATTAAAAATCGGGTAGGGCCTGGGCATGACTTTTCAAAGCTCGGGTTCAGCCCGGCCCAATTAGAATATAACTATTAATGACAAGGTTTTTTTTATATATTTACCAAATATAATGTAATTATATGTATATAAAAAATTATTAATTAATAAACATAATTATATATATTTAACATCAAAATTAATATACAAATTTTGACAAATCAACTTAAATTTTAAAGGGAATAAAAGAATAATAAACAAATAAACAAAAAATTTAAACGCAAAAAAACAAATAAAATAATATTTGATCTAGATCAAGCTCGGATTTACATTATAAAATAAAAAAAAATTGAATTAAAAGTTAAACTCGAAATTTCGGATTAAACTTGAGTTTATACATAATTCATTATTATACTACATAGGCCCGGCCCAGTCTAACCCATTATACTCATGAAACAATTGGGTGTTTCTAATATCTAAAGGGTAATAACGTACTTTTTGAAAAGTAACAACTTAAAACCCTAGTTCTCTTGTTCAAGTTTTTCTCCCACCTCAAACTGCTTAGTCTCGCAAGCCGCAAAGGGGGTTCTGCCGCAGAGAAAGAAAGAGCAAACGAGAAA
The DNA here is from genome assembly GCA_031772115.1 of Heritiera littoralis. NCBI lineage: Eukaryota > Viridiplantae > Streptophyta > Magnoliopsida > Malvales > Malvaceae > Heritiera > Heritiera littoralis. Next base: position 5,343,798 of record JAPDPK010000010.1, on the reverse strand, counting down.
AAAAAAAATGGAGGCAGCGAGAACTGTTAAGGACGTTTCTCCCCACGAATTTGTGAAGGCCTACGCCGCCCATCTCAAGCGCTCTGGAAAGGTTTGCTTTTTAGAGACTTATCCCTTTGCCATTTCATCTCCCGCTTTAGTTTGTTGATTTCTCTGCCTTCGTTTCGCTGTTGTAGGGTTTTCGTCTTTGATTTATTTATCCTTTTTTTTTTCTATTCTGTTTTTATTATTTAATCCATGTATTCGTTTGAGTATGGGAAATCTCTTTAATTCCAAGATGATTCCTGTAAAAGTTTTCAAGTAAGGAGCCCAAAGTAAGTAACTTTAAAATCAATTTTGAAAAAACTTGGATGTTGTTGCTGCTAATGCTGTTTTTCGTACCCTTCGTCTCCATTTGATTGTTATTTTGTTATTTGATTTTGGATACAATGGTGAATAATTTTCTTGAAGAATTAAAAGCTAAAAGTGAAATTGTTTCTGAATGATAAAATGTATGATTTACGCTTTTATTTTGAACTAGTATGTTAGAATTTATCTTGCATTTCTAGCTATTTATTCATTGTTTGTTATTATTTTACTTCTTACCAATTGCTCTTTTGGTTTATGGCAACATCTGAGAAAGCAAAATTGGAAGAGCTAGGGCAACAAATAAATGAAGCCTTACTTAGGTTGTTCCTTTTTTTTTTTGTTATGGTATGGATTTAATGGAAATGAGGTGTTTGATTCATGGTGTATGCATGTATATGATTCTGTAGCTGGATTAACGATTTCTGTGCTCAAAACCTGTTATCGTGGGTACGATAGATTGCTGAAATTTTGGAAGCTAATGTGACTTGTTCGTTTCTATTTTATGCCTAATTATTCTAGAATTATGAGGAATTTTAAGGGATAAGGGGTTTACTTTCATTCATAGCATTTTGTTCCTTATGTTTCCTTTTCCCCATGTTTTTATCAGATCGAGCTTCCTCCATGGACTGATATTGTCAAGGGTGGTAAACTGAAGGAGCTTGCTCCATACGACCCTGATTGGTACTATATCAGAGCTGGTATGTAGATTTCTCTCTCTTCTAACCCCTTTGCATATGTTATTTTCTAAAATCATGCTTGTTTAGGCGCTTGGGAATGATCACAACTAACGCACTATATGCATCTACACGTTCTCATAAACTCCATTCTTCGTTACTTTGTAGCTTCCATGGCAAGGAAAATCTACTTAAGGGGTGGTCTTGGTGTTGGTTCCTTTAGGAGGATATATGGAGGGGCCAAGAGAAATGGCAGCCGCCCACGTCATTTCTGCAAGAGCAGTGGCTCTATTGCTCGTCACATTCTTCAGCAATTGCAAAATGTCAACATCATTGATCTTGATACCAAGGGGTGAGTTTTTTTGTGTGTGCTTCTTCGCTTTATAAGTTCTTTATTGCCATTAGCATTAGTACTTTGTTGATATCCTAATTGGTTGTCTGTGCTATTAATGTTGCAAGGGGAGGCAATATGGGTAGAATTATTCATGTATTTGCCTCTTTCTTCAATAGAAAAAGAATATGTATGGAACAGTCCTTAAATCGAATAGCAATCCAGTTACTAGACTGGGCTGCTTTAATTATCTGCTCTACTTAGGCCTAAGGGACAATATCTCTTTGAAGCATACGTGTGTTTGAAAATTCCCAGCAATGTTGAGGACTGTAGTTCATTGTGTTTACTTTTGTTTTGACTATTTTGCATATTATGAACATTCTTTCATCTGTTAATATCAACTAAAATCATGTTCCTGTGCATCAGTGGTAGGAGAATCACATCTAACGGCCAACGGGACCTTGACCAAGTTGCTGGAAGGATTGCAGTTGCCCTCTGAGAAATTTAATAGATGCATTCCTATGGTTTGAATTCCTGAATTTAGTTGTTTGAAGAGAAATGTTTTAGGTGGCAATGTTAATCAATTTTCTGTTTGGTCTGTGTCTGGTTTCTTCTATATGAAGCATTTTTTGTCTTAAATTCCAATATGCTGTTTGCTGACTATGGACCTTCAATTTTGAAGTCTTTTTAGAACTTATTTCTAGGAATTACTCATCTACTTTACAAGTAATATTTCTTTCCTTCTCACTTCATTATCCATTGGTGTCAATAACAAAATTAGGTCGGAGAAATTACAAAGTCTTGCTTATGATGGCGTAAAGTCATTAGAAATGAACTATGATAGCCAACGTTTATGATTTTATAGTGTTCATCAAGGTGTAGCTATTATTCGTCCTGAATTTAAACTCAGCTGTCATTAGAATTATGAGTAGTTAAGCATATCCTCTTTGATTTGAGGGTTTTTTTAATAAAATTGGTTATTTGATTTAAAAATACAATCTCAACTCAAATATTCTGTTGTTATTAAATTTATTTTCGATTTTTTATACGTTTTTCCATATGAAAACAAATCATTTGTCCCCTTTTCTGTTTCTTTTCTTGCAATGAGGTACAAGCAATAATTGGAAACTTTCATAGAAAATAAATCAATATCGTTAAAAAATGATTTTTTTTTATAATAACACTATTGTTATCAATATCTTTTTAAGACTCAATTGTTGAAATTAAAAAAAAAAAAACCTCTTCTTCACTTGTTATGCTTCAATCATAAAGCCTTGTACTAATTATAAGTTTTCTAGAAAATCTTTTTATATATATGTACATATATGTGTATGACAGTGAGGTGTATAATTATATGAATTTATATTTGATGGATTATAAAGAAATTTTATATATTTCTAAGAAATCATAATATGTATTTAATTAATTTAAAAATTTTATAAATAATTTTAAAAATAATAACAATTTTAAAAATAACTATAATTAGTACACTCACATGAAGTATAAACTATATATAACTATTAATTTATTTAACAGGCTCGCACATCTGTCTGAGTGAATTACCTATCCACAGCATATCAAGCCCACCCACGACCCATACGTCCAACATGGGACCTAAGCTTTTTAATGCCACGTGGCATTCTTTCACCAAGATTCTCAATCTATGTGCTTTTCGCTCCCTCTCTAGACACGCAATGCGCATCTCTTCCATCTTCGCTCCAAATTTGAATTCTCTTTTTAAATATATATATATATATATATATATATATATATATATATCGTTAACAAAATAAAACTACTGACAAATGGTTGAAAAAGAAGTAAAAAGTGAATTTAGTTTCTCAAGTATTTTGATGAAATTGTGATGATGAATTTTATTCAACTCAAAAATGAATTACAAAGTCAGACCTCTATATATAGAGTCTGCTGATGTTTCTAGAAAAGTGAAAAAATGGACAGGAAAATGAAAACTAACTTTGCTAACTATACAAACAGAGATAACAAACTTCTATACTCCTAACCATATGCTGACTCAGCTAACAATAAACATTGTTACTACTTACAACCGGTATTACTCCCCTCAAGCTGGAGTATACAAGTTGTGAAGATTAAAAAAATGTAATAAGGAATGAAACTGAACAGAGAAATGAGGCTTAGTAAAGAAATCAACAAGCTGATGAGAAGCAATAACATGCAGTAAGCGTAATACTCAAGCTTGAAGCTTCTAACGAATAAGGTGACAATCAATTTCAATGTGTTTAGTCCGCTCATGAAAGACTGGACTTTCTGCTATTGCTATAACAAACTTGTTGTCACAATAAATAAGAGCAGGAGCATAATGAGAGATCTGGAGAATCAGCCAACAAGTATAGCAACCACTAGAGTTCACAAGTAAGAGATGCCAGGGCCTTGTATTTTGCTTCAAAGGAAGAATGACAAAAAGTAGATTGTTTCTTGGACTTCCATGATATCAAGGCATCACCAAGGAAAACACAAAAGCCTGTAATGGAGTGTCTGGCAAGATCCCAATCTGAGTCACTAAAAGCTTTAAAAGTAAATTCTGAATTGGCTGGAAAATAAAGACCTTGTCCGTGGCTACCTTTGAGATATCTCAAGATGTGATGACCTGCCTTCAAGTGCAAATTAGTGGGTTGTTCAATAAATTGAGAAAGATATTGCACAACAAAACAAATGCCAAGCTGTGTAGTGACCAAGTAAAGCAGCTTGCCAACCAACCTCCTCTAAACAATTGAATTAGGCAAAGGGTCCCCTGAATCTTTAGTAAGCTTTAAAGAAGCTACCATAGGAGTAGGCCATGCTTTGCATTCAAGAAACCCAAATTCTTGTAACAATTACAGAGTGCATTTGCGTTGAAAAAGGTTAATACTAGCAGAGGAACAAGCCACTTCCAAACCAAGGAAGTACTTCAAAAGACCAAGATCTTTAATCTTGAAAGCAACATCAAGGTATTACTTTATCTCCTTAATTAATTCTTTACTAGGTTTGGCCAAGATCACATCATCTACATAGATCAAAAGTGTTATGAAAGAAGAACCGAAATCTTTGAGGAATAATGAGTAATCAAAATTAGCTTGATGAAAGCTCTGAGCAAGTAAGGCAATAGTAAGTTTGGAGTATCACTACCTACTTGCTTGTTTCAAACCATACAAAAACTTCGAAAGGCGACAAACTTGGCTAGGTTTTGAGCAAGGATATCCAGGAGGCAACTCCATATAAACCTCTTCATGAAGGTCACCATGCAAAAAGGCATTATTTATATCTAATTGATGTAAAAACCAACCTTTAATAGTAACTACACCTAACAAACATCTCACAGTAATCATTTTGGCAACCGAAGAAAAAGTGTCAAGGCAGTCTAAGCCATTTTGTTGAGTGAAACCCTTAGTTACTAGCCGGGCTTTGAACCTTTCTATTTGCCCATCAGCTTTGTATTTGATCTTATAGACCCACTTACATCCAATTGGTTGCTTAGAAGGTGGTAAATCAAGAACTTCCCATGTGTTATTTGCATGCAAGGCTTCAAGTTCAACCTGCATTGCTTTTCTCCAGCATTCATGTTTGACAACTTGACTATATGATTGAGGTTCAAGACAGTGGTACTTCCAACTGAAAAAGATCTATGGGAAGAAGAACATTTATCATATGTAAGTACATTAGATAAAGGATGATAAAGTCATGAATTAGTATCAACAGAATAAGCAAGTTGTGAAGAGTTGGACTAAGCCAAATTAGGTGGTTTGTGATGTAACATTTCTAAAGGAGTTTTATTTTAGATTACTGGCGAGGGAGTCCTATTTATAACAAAAACAGTATGAGTAACACAATCTCCCCAACATTTTTCAGGTAAGTTAGCTTGGAATCTAAGGGCCCTAGCCATAATTAAAATGTGTTGATGTTTCCTCTCAACAATGCTATTTTGTTGAGGAGTTTGGATATAAGAGGTTTGATGTATTATTCCTTTGGATGTATAGAATAATGGCATTTTAAATTTTTGTCCGTTGTCAGTTCTAATAATCTTGAGTGTAGCACCAAATTGTGTTTCAACTAGATTACAAAAGTTTTGAAGTAAAGTGCTAGTTTCAGACTTGAGTTTCATGAGATGTATCCAGGTATGTCTAGTGTAATCATCCACAATGGTGAGAAAATAATGGCGACCATACAATGAGGCTACTAGATAAGGCCCTCATATATCAGCATGCACAAGATCAAAAGCAGCAAGAGTAATAGAAGTGCTAAGTGGAAATAGAATTCTTTTCTGCTTTGCAAAATGACAGATGTCACAAGGAAAATTTTCTTGAATACAAATAGAAGGATCAAGATGTGTGTAACATTTTAAGTCTGTTGTGTGAAAAATATCCTAACTTATTATGCCATATATTTCTAAGAGGATTATTTGAAGTAGTAGAATAAGATACAATAGAAGCAAGTTTAGAACTATTTGAATGAATAGGTTTAACCAAATGATAGAGACCAGACTGCTGTTTAGCTAGTTCAATTGTCTCCCAACTGTGCAGATCCTGAATAATACACAAATCAACTTGAAAAATTAGAACACAAGGAAAATTTTAAAGAAAGAGTGTTTAAATGAAAGGAAAATTTTAAAGAAAGTTAGAAAAAACTCAAGAAAGAAAAAGAAAAATAATGCTATGATACCATGAGGAAACTGTGATATGATGAATTTTATTCAATTCAAAAATGAATCACAATGTCAAACCTCTCTATATAGAGTCCACTGATGTTTCCAAAAAAGTGAAAAAATGAAAACTAACTCTGCTAACTATACAAACAGAGATAACAAACTTCTATACTCCTAACCATATGCTGACTTAGCTAACAACAAATATTGTTACTACTTACAACCTGTATTATATTTAAACAAAGTTCGAATTCTTGAATCATCATTGTTAAGAGAAGTTTACTGTTTACTACTTTCCATATAAATAAAATTAATTTCAGACCATAAAATGATTGAATATATCTGAACTTACACAAAAAAAAAACAATTATTGTTTTAAGACGAAGATACTTGTACTTAAAAAATAAAAATAAAAAACTAAATAAAGAAAATTTTATTTTATTGTTTTGATTTAGCTTTTTCTATGATGTATGTCGAATATTTGAAAGATTGAAATTAGTTTTGTTTTGCTTTTCGGCTCTCGATTTTCCCACACAGTTTTGTCTCCCTGGATCAAATCCTTCGCTCTCTGTGATTTCATCGATCTTCTTTTTCTCTCTCTCATTGGCCGCTTCTGTAAGTCTCTATTTTCCTTTTTGTTTGATTTTTTAAAATAACTTGTTTCTTATTCTTTCACGTTATATTGGTAAAGTTATTCATTTTCTGATTCTCTGTTTGGTTGCTGAGAGAAAAGAAAGGAAAATTTCAAGCTTACTTCACTGCGAAGTTTCCTTTGTTTTCGTGATCCAAAAAAATGATTAGTTTTAGTTGTTTCAATATTACCACGTTTTCTCGACATCCCGAACAGTGCATTGTTTACATCAAAAGATCAATCTAATTGATTTTTTTAATTTTCCTTTCTTTCTATATATTCGGTCAGGTGTATATATCGTCGAATTCAAATTGATATGTTATTTTGATTTTATGCATTATAAATTGTTTTTGCAGGTATTTTTTTTTTGTCTGTTTCCTGGCTCTGATCACGGCAATGGAGTTTTGATCTTAGCAGTTTATCTCAATATACAAGCATTCTTCCTAGAGGCTAGAGGTAGATAAAAGGGGGCTTGTAGGATTGCTGTGAGACAAGAAGTGAACCTAATGAGATGGTGTAAGAAGTATGAATATGTATAAGAATCTGGATTTTTATAGACAACGGACAATAGGTAGGAAGCTTTTTACCTAAAGAGTTTCTTACATTGATATTTGGTGTTTAGGTGTTGCGGTGGTTGTAAGTGGCTGTAGAATGCTATAATATAAAGTTTTGAAGAATGGATGAGGAACGTATGTTGCATCCCAGTTGGACCAACAATGGTCCAGCTGAAATGGTGTCTGATTCACGTCTCTTTATTTTCTCTTGTGTTATGGCTGGCCTGGTTGGTATTTTGACTATATTTTACACAGCTTTCCAGTGGAGAAGAAACATTAACTTAAGTTGGACGAAAGCTGTAACTAGGTCCAAGAAAAACCCAAAGGCCAAGGTTCCTGCAGCTTGTCATACTTGGGAGCTGGGATCTTTATCCGGTGGAAAGAATTTAAATTGCTGTGCTTGCTTAAAGCCAATGTCACTTTCCCAAACCTTAGGGCCTATAATAGCTTCAGATAGTTTCATTCACCGTTGTAGCATCTGTGGTGCAGCAGCTCACTTGAGCTGCTCTTCAAGTGCACACAAGGATTGCAAACGTGTATCTATGATTGGCTTTGAGCATGAGATGCACCAGTGGGCAGTTCCATGGACAGAGCTTACTGATCAACCTGATGAACCTTCCTTCTGTAGCTATTGTGAAGAGCCATGTAACGGGTTGTTTCTTGGTGGATCTCCTATATGGTGTTGCTTGTGGTGTCAACGACTCCTACATATGGACTGTCACAATAGTATTTCAAATGAAACAGGTGATATTTGTGATTTAGGAACATTCAGAAGGTTGATTCTCTCACCTCTTTATGTTAAGGAATTGAGCCCTAATTCTGGATTTCTAAGCTCTATCACACATGGTGCAAATGAGCTTGCTTCTTCAGTACGGACAAGCATTAGGAAACAGAGAAAGAAGCAAAAGCGTAATAATGAAACCTCAGATGACACAGGTAGTATTGGTAACATCTGTGACAAATCCACAGAGAGCACTACTGATACCCCTCAAAATATAAATGGTTCTCCTGCAATAGAAGAGAACTGCAGTGGTGGCATGAACATAGGAACCCCACGCCAACACGGTGGCATTGATAAGAAAATGGAGTCAAAGCCTAGTTCCAAAAGAAGTGGATCAATTAATGAGAAGGATGAGTCTCAAGCATTAAGAATAAAGCAAAGATATGAGTTGATTGATCTACCACCAGATGCAAGACCATTACTAGTTTTTATCAACAAGAAGAGTGGTGCGCAGCGTGGAGATTCCCTCAGGCAGCGCTTAAACCTTCTTTTGAATCCTGTTCAGGTTTGATTGATTAGCCATGAAGTTCCCTTTTACGCTTTCATTTATTTATTGGTGGTGAGGGTGGGGTAGTTGTGTGGGAGGAACTATGGGCTAAAAAATAAATGAAAACTCCCACATTTTTTTATGCGCAAAACTGATGACATTAATTAATTCTTCCATGATTTTGGAAATCTTATAACTAATTCATGATCTTAGTTTGAGAAATAATTTGGCATTCTGATAGATGATGATAAAGAGTTCTGTGCTAGCTAAACTAGGTAAATGGAGCATTTAGTACAAAATTAATGAAAATAGTTAAATACAAGTAGAACAGTTGGCAACACAGCCTCTCAAGGTGATGTCAGAATTTACTGAATTCTTGGCTTGCCATAACATGCTAGATTTTATGTTCGCTACGTCAGATATCTGCTAGTTGGGCAGGAATGACTTTCTTCAAAACGTAAGAAAATTGAGAGAGCAAAAACTGTAATTGTACACTACCACTTGGTCAGGAATGGCTTTCCTTAAATTCCTGGAAGATGATGGTCATAATAACCTTACAATTGACCATAATTGCTAATGTCACCACTTTGGATTGGCATTTTTTTTGTTCTACCTGTTTCTGATTTTAATTCTTGACTTTTATAATTGTCAATATGTTTTCCATTTTGATGTTTGTGAGGGCTTTTTTCATTAAAATTGGTCACAGGTAGTTTTGGGTTTTTCCAATTTGCTGTTTTGAGGTTTTTCCTTATTGACTGTCACAGGTTTTTGAATTGGGTCCAACACATGGACCAGAGATGGGTCTGTATTTATTCAGAAAGGTGCCTCACTTTAGAATACTTGTATGTGGGGGTGATGGTACTGTTGGTTGGGTTCTTAACGCAATAGACAAGCTAAATTTCGTTTCTCCACCTCCAGTTGCTATTCTTCCTGGTGGAACTGGAAATGATCTGGCCAGGGTACTGTCCTGGGGAGGTGGTTTGGGCTCAGTGGAGAGACAAGGAGGTCTTTGCACAGTGTTGCAGCACATAGAACATGCTGCAGTGACCATTCTTGACCGCTGGAAAGTAGCTTTTTTGAACCAACAGGGGAAGCAACTTCAATCTCCAAAATTTATGAACAACTATCTTGGTACGCAGACTAGTTCTTTTAAGTCTTCTAGAATCTGGTTAAGTTGAATGTCTAGATTGTCAACTTGAAATTTGACCCAATAGAGTGGGAGAGGGAAAGCAAGAGCAAGAGAGTTTGATTTCTATGATAGCTGAATTTTTGGTTTGCTTGGGTTTGTACTTAGCTCCACGTTAGACTTTTGATATTTGTAAATATCTGTCCATTATACCCTGAAATGGCCATAATCTTAGATTGAATGGGACACTTACTGTTTTAGCTGGCTGGTGGGTAGATTTCTGCTTGTTCAATTTCTTGGTCAGACCAGTGCATTGGTATTTCCAATGTCTTCCCTATTTACTTGTTGTGTGTGTGTGTTTTTGGTAATTCTATTTACTTATTTTGACTTGGTAGTCTTCTTGTGCATTCTGTTTCTCTCAGGGATCGGTTGTGATGCAAAGGTTGCTTTGGACATTCACAACTTAAGAGAGGAGAATCCTGAGAAGTTTTATAACCAGGTAGTTTTAATCTTCTTGCATTATGCATTTTGAAGTGCTATGCAAAATAAATAGTGACAATTGATTGAATAATTATTTAGTTTGTTAATTTGAGCCTACCTGATTATGATAATTTTGGAATTTCTGATCTTTACGCTCTATATATTTATAAACTCGTGGTCTTAGAAATACAAATATATAAATACAAATCATGCCAGTTGAACTTATGTTTTCTGCCTCGGTAAAGCTTTTTTTTTCTCTAAATATTATTTACAATTTAACGAAGAGATTTTATTGCTTAATTCTTAACTGATCTACAGACATCTTGTTAATGGATGATGAAACATAGTATTTGTGTGATTTTATGCAGACCTCCACCTCCATTTCTTCAGTCTTGAATTTGGAGATCAACATAGCTAATGTAAAGTGTAAACCCAGAGAAGCTGTTAATCACATATAGCTTTGAAGTACGTAAAAAATCAAAATTATAAATCTTGTCATTGGGAGGTATCTACATTAATTAGATGCATTTTGGTCTATGTTTTAATGTGATAACTTATGCATGTCCTAATGATCTTATCTTATTTGGTTATCTAACTCCATCTCGCTGAAGTTACCTAATTATACCTGCAGTTTATGAATAAAGTGCTTTATGCAAAGGAGGGTGCTAAGAGTATAATGGATAGGACATTTGCAGATTTTCCTTTGCAAGTTAGAGTAGAGGTGGATGGTGTTGAGATAGAGGTCCCTGAGGTATGAATGCTGCCTTTTATTTAGTTAGTTTTATGAAAATATAGATATTATGTGATGATTGTTCAGAAGAGTTTCTCTTTCTTAACATGGATGGTGGATGGATGGATGCCGAAAGTTCTTTTCTTTGGTTTTTAAATTGATGCTAAAGAGTTCTAATGGTGCAAATAACTATTAATTATTATTACTGTGAATTTTATGATGCTGTTCTAAACCCATACAGGATGCAGAAGGTGTACTTGTCGCAAACATTGGAAGCTATATGGGGGGTGTAGACCTTTGGCAAAATGAGGATGAGACATATGAGAGTTTTGATCCTCAGTCTATGCATGATAAAATACTAGAGGTCGTGAGCATATCTGGAACTTGGCAGCTTGGAACCCTGCAGGTAATCTAAGTTCCTTGAGGGAGGCTGGGATGATGCTTTAGCCTAAAAATTCTACCTGGCATTTCCCAAGGCAAATGAAAACAAGTTCTGTCTAATTTACTCCACTGCCTAAAATAACTTGGCTTTGTCATACCATATCACTGGTGTTGACTGCATGCCCTAAAGCACAATATAGAAAAACTCAACCTTGTCTTTCTTTCATGCTTGACAGTAAAACATTAAATCGTCTTTGTTCCAACTTTCCTGATCTTGTTCTCCTCATGGTTCCTTCTTCTGATTTGAGCTCCGGAAATTGAAGTTTCGTTGTGGAAAATGTCTCTGAGCTGCTGATGCTTTGTGCTATGACAGGTGGGGCTTTCTCGTGCTCGAAGACTTGCACAGGGACACTCAATTAAGATACAGCTCTTCACTGCATTGCCTGTTCAAATTGATGGAGAACCTTGGTCCCAGCAGCCATGTACCTTGGCCATATCACATCATGGACAGGTCCTCTCTCCCATGTATACACACATGGCATTTATCTCATTCCCTATTTTACGATTGATTCCATGCGGAGTACTTGGTACATCTTCCAAAGTATTAAAATAGCATTAATCCACTAGATTTCCTTTTAGCAAAATCGACCAAGTTAATCTTTTATCAGCAAACTTATTTTCTTTTCGACTGCCTATTGAATTAGTGTACCACGTTAGTGTTCTACGATCGAACTACCATAACTTTTTCCAAGAAACCTCAAATGATTGTCATTTATGCCTGTTTTATTTTATTATTACATTCGTCGTTATTACACTACATATGATTTGGGCAGGCATTCATGTTGAAGAGGACAGCCGAGGAACCTCTAGGTCATGCGGCTGCCATAATGACCGATGTGCTTGAGAGTGCAGAAACGAATCATGTAATTAACACTTCACAGAAGCGAGCTCTGCTTCAAGAAATGGCTTTAAGGCTGACTTAAAGGTTTTTTTGTCGGAGTACTTGGGGTAAGAAATGAGGTTCTTTCACGGGATTTTCTCGAAAATATTTCTTGCTTTATACATTCTCTGTTTCCTCTTTTTTTGAATGTATAACATCTCGGGTTTAGACAAAGCTTCTTGACTTGTTGAAGCGTGTTTGTATAGGAATCTTCTTAAACATTAATTCAGAAGAAACTCAGAGTCAGATATAAAAATGGAAATATAATTTTGAAGATTTTTCATTCAAAATATTGTGATTGATTAAAATTAGATCTAGCAATGCATATATGGATTATTATCCGATGCACTGTCAATATAATTTTTAGATTTCACAAGCAAATTTAATAGAGTGATACATTGTAAGAAATATTAAAAAAATAATTAAAACATTAGAAAAATGTGTGATAGTTTTTTTTTTTCGAAGTTTGTTTGTAAAATTGAAAAATTTCACTTTCGGTGGATAAGATAATAATCTATTTTAAATAAGAAATAGATGCATTTATTGTTGAATCAAATACTTGTAAATTTTAAATGCACTTAAACTTTAATGATAGTGTTACCGTGATTTGTAAGAGTAATTTTCGTGCCAGTTCGTTAGCGAAAGAAGCATATGCTCAATGGATCTAGATAATGAGAATTTTCAAAATCTTTTGTCATTCTTGTGAACGTTGCTTTCTGTGGAGAAAAAAAAAACACGTTCATCTAAAAGTAGATAAATGATATTATTTAACAAAATTTGATTCTAAAAGATGTTATAATTTTTTGTTTCAAGACTTGAAATGAAACATTGTTTGCATGAACTCAAATTTTCTTTCTGTTTTTTTTTTTTTTTGTAAACAGACGTGTTCTTGGTACTTACAAAATTGAACAATAAATTAAAATTTATTTAAATACAAGTAGCAAGTTTAAAAGCAATCCATATATCATGAATTTAGATAAAAAGTAAATCTTATTAAATGAAATTTTCCGTTTTCTTTCATCAATATATATTGTAGGCTTCGAAGCCTAATTTATCAGTGCCACGCCTGAAAGGAAACGATCAACAAGTGGTTTTTATTTTGCTTAGAAACCTGAAATGCCAATGGTAGATTAAAGGCCCTGATGTTGATATCGGAAACATGAGTTGAGGATTTTGAGCATTAGTTTGAATGATTATATCTCTATCACTAAAATGTAAATTCAAATTTTAATTTTTTTTAACTGGAATTTTTGAAGGTTTTCAAGGCTTCAACAGTAATCTTAAATTTTTTTTGGCCAAAACAGTAATCTTAATTGACTAACCAAATTTCATGTATTAAAACACGAGAACAAACCCAGCAGCATTTCAAAATTCTAACAGGTTCTTCAACATTTCCATTGAAAATGGAGATAGTCTGTTCAATAAGATTAAACCAAGTACATTGTGCCCTGACTCTGTCTGATCGTATTGACCAAAAAAATACCCAAATATGTCTGCCAATTTTGAATCTAAGAAAGAACGGAAGCCTTAGAAAGTAGGTCAAAATGTCTAACCAAACTTCATTTTTTGTTTGTTTTTCTTCAAAAATTTGACCTCATTATAGTGTTAGGCTATCATCCACCATTTGTTTGAATCATAGGGTCATCAGAACTGGCCGAATATCACTAACAAGGCAAACATTGGACCAGGAAAAATTAGGCACAAAGGCTGTAGCCGCAGCTGAACATGAAAAAACCAAAAATCTACTGGCTTTTGAAGAATACCAACGACCAGGAACAAAGAAAGAAACCTTTAACTTACAGTACACAGGATTCAAAAGCGCATACTTCTGCATCCAAAAATGCAACAAACGACAACTCTAGCCCGTCGTCATAGTCGCAGCAGGCAAAAGCTGAAACAAAAGATAAACCATGGTCGATGAAATGTGGTAATCTGGCAATCGGCATTTCATTTAAACATATAATTGACTCTTCTATCCCAAAATGGAATTTTACTGTTACAATTGAATCATACAACAGAACTTACAGTATGGTGTTAGCGTGTTTTAACTATGTCAAGAGAAGTTGATGTCAACTTAATTAAAGTGTGTAAACTAAATCCAATAAAATCATATTTACAGTTGCCCTCTCCATGGCTGAAGAACTTTGTTCCTCCTTGTCCCTGCCCCAAAACAAGCCACCGGTGGTTTTATGCCAAGTCAGTTCTTTTTCTATACAAAAGCAATCGTGCCCCTCTCAAGCCGGTGGTTGCTCCGATGCACGCCCCTGTCCCTTCGGCATTTTCTTTGATCCAGCTGCAAAGAGAATTATGCTTCAGCTATACTCATTCAAGACACTAAATATAAACACTTTATGCTACAGTCTACATTCCTTACAAGTCACTTTTGCACTCGATATGTGAATGCCGAGTAAATATATCAGTACTATGATCTGACTAATCACAGCAACAAATGCTATCTCCAAATTTTATTCAAGGAATCAAATATATTACAAGAAAACAAGCAGATGGTTCTTGCCATAAAAACGAGATGTGATGTGATGATGCAAAATGCAAAGAAGCTAATCAAGGGATTAAACTACTTTTATTTTCTACTTCAGTGTTATATCAATTAGTGCTTTGTTGATTTTCAAGTATTAATATTTGGTATTCAGGATTTAAACTAGGGTTAAGAATTTAGCCTTTCATCAATAGTAAGAATTTCCAACAATATCACCTTGTGATTGAGTAAAGCAAACAACCTTAAGTGTGACTCCTAAGGAAACCTAAGTGTGAACCCTATGAGGAGTTTAGTAATTACTAAAGATTTAATCAAATTTAATTACCAATAAGTGTGTGTGTGTGTGTGTGTATATATATATATATATAAGAGATTAGTTATAGCTTTTCATCGATTAGAGGCCTCAAAAACATTAACCATGGTGAAACAGAACATCAGAATGCACTACGTGAGAGAGAGAGGTGGGAGAGGGGAAGGCAACTGGCAGAAGTAGGGTTGAAGATTTGGAGGAGGAGTGAGAGAGCATACCGTCTTCAACATCCTTCATCTGGTAGTAATGTGGGGCTATTTCCACCAACCATTCTGGTTTCAGTTCAGTTACCTGCAATTGAACTCCCAGGTTTTGGCATTGGTCATGAACACATGCTAAGCAAAGATCTGACACAAGCTATTTATATTTTCAAGGTGAAGAACGCTTACCTGTCTCATATATTCCTTGGTGGTAAGAACCAATTCATGGTATACAACCCATCTTGGGAGCACCTGAGGAAAGCAAAAAATTTTGTAAACAGTGTAGAACATCACAAGACTTGGTTTCATATTGGAGGCATCACCAAACTTGATCCACCCACGCTCCAGAGGTAAAACGAGGGAAGAAAAAGAACAGCAGAACACACTCAACCCTCCTTAAAATTGAGAAATAGACAAGCATGTATATTTGTTGACAGACTTAAAGATCCAGGACATGATTGCTTATGCAATTGCACACTCGTCAATTATTTGCAGATAATGACTGTAGAGTTGACAAACCCACTTTAGTGGCAAAATTTAATTTTGCTTGAGATCAGAGTGACAAACTGGATGGCAAACCTAAGGAAATTAACGTTTTCCACCCATCTTGCAGTATTCTAACTTGTTTCATCAGATAGATTAGGAAACTAAGGCTTCATTTGGTCGATATTTTGCTATTTTCCTTTGTTTTTTATTCATTTTTATCTTTTGCTTTTTGCTTTCCATTAAAAAAAGCAAAATAGCAAATAGCAATAGAGCCTAATAACACATCTGCTGATTTTACTTCCTTTGTCTTCACATTTCAAGCAATAAGATGCAAGTAAATAGAGGTCTACCAACATCAGCCCCAGCTAGTAAATAAAATGGAAACTAGAATCACCCACTGCAATATTCACTAATCTAGACAACAGTATAATAAGAAGGCAATTCTCATGCTTGTGCTGATCATAAAAAATTTAAAGCATTTGCAGAAGCAATATGCTAATCATGCACTACAATTGGCAGCAAATCCCTTTAAGTTCAATCATAAAAATAACTAATAGGAAATAAAATTACCTGTGCCAACCCTGAGCTTGGATGTATATGGACAGTCTGTGGATGCTTCACAGTCCGGTAAGAACCATTTTTTTGCAACCTTGCTGAGTGAGGGAAAAATCCTGAAAGAATACGTTGAACTTTTGCAGTCAACAGGCAATTCGACTTCGAAGAAGCTGCAAGTATGCATGTTTGTGAACTTACCAGCAGTTATGGCCTTCTTTATAGCCTCTAAATCATTTGGACTGGATGCAAGTTCAATTTCAACTCTCTCCAGAAGACCCTCTAATTGATCCCTAATGTCTCTGGCACGCTTCATGCTCCTCACCTAAAAAAAATTGAAACCACAAATAACAAAAGCAATAGAAATAATAAGTTATAAAGAAATAGGAGATAAAAGAACACCAGAAAAGCCAGGAAAAATCATAAATGTCATTTGCAGCAGTTGTGAATAAACAGATACATAAATAAATTCAAATTTTCATCTTAAAACTCAGCAAATGAAAAGAAGCCTTAAAGTATAAAAGAAAAAACGCAGCTCAAACAAAAGAATACGCATTTACAATAATCCACACAATAACAAAAAAAAACATAATTAGCATTATATGGACGATTTAATGCGATTTCATATATTAGTTCATGTAGCCTACCCCAATCTATTGGGATAAAGGCTCTGATGATGATAATGATACCTGAATATAATTTTCATAACACCATTGTGTTGAGTAATTTGTTTCCCTCCAAGAATTGTAAACCTAGAAAATAACAACAATGAAAAGGGTCAAAATCCGCTTCTAAAAAATGACTTGAACCACAGAATAAAAAACAACCTACAATCCAATGCCTTGACAGAGGTCAGAAAGAGGGAGGAAATGGGGAGAGAAGGCAATCTGAGAAGTGAAATCTTAGGGACACTTCTAAAATCCTAAATAATAAATACAAATATATAACTGCTCATTTTAACATTTTAAATGATAAAGAAGAACCAGATTGATCAGCATATATTATCATGTCGGTAAAATGCTAGAGCTTGAATGCAAGTAAGTGAGACACTTCTTATAAACAAATATCATTCTTCAAAGAACCAACCTTCATTAAAGCAATATGGTCACCCACATTGCCAGTATGAAAATTCATCCTTGCATTATCAGCATGAACTTGTTTGTCCTTTGGACGGTAAAAGATTGAATTCCCCACAGAAAGCATGGCAGCGATGGAAATAACCTCGTCCGAACACTTGTAGTTGTCGGAAGCAACTATCATTTTGGATAGCATAGGATCAAGAGGGAACTCTGCCATTCGTCTACCAACTTTAGTCAACTCTCCAAGTTTATTTAGTGCACTCAGTGCAAACAGAAGTTCCAATGCTTTCAGTAGAGCCTCAGCTGGTGGTGGATCCATAAAATCAAAATTTACCAAATCATGAATTCCAAGACTCTTCAAAGAAAGAACTACACTGGCAAGGTTGGTCCGTTGTATCTCTGGTGGTGTATTGTCATCCAATTCAGTATAATAATTGTAGGCAGTGTACAACCGAAAACACTTTCCAGGACCTGTTCGCCCAGATCGACCAGCACGTTGATTAGCTGAAGCTTTAGAGATGGGAGTTACCAGCAAAGACTCCATCCCAGTCCTTGGATTATAAGATTTCATCTTGCAAAAGCCTGGATCAATGACATACTTAATCCCATCTATGGTTAATGATGTTTCTGCAATATTTGTTGCCAGAACTACCTTGCGTGCACCTTCAGGAGTAGGTTCAAATATTTTGGCTTGAAGCTCTGTTGGAAGGTTGGCATATATAGGGCAGATAATAAGCTCTGCAATTTTTGTCCCAAAACCTCTTACCCTATGCTTCAAGATTTCCTCTGCTGTCTCAATTTCTTCTTGACCAGTGAGAAAAACCAAAATATCTCCAGGTGGCTGTGACACATGGATTTGAAGTACAGTCACAATTGCAGCATCCAAGTAATCGGCTTCTGGTGCTTTTGTGTAGTGTATCTCAACAGGATACCGTCTCCCAGGAATTTTGAAAATTGGAGCAGAATCAAAAAAATCACTGAACTTCTCCGCATCAAGTGTTGCACTTGAAATAAGTAATTTGATATCCTTCCTAAACCGTGCTATATCCTGTCAACAGCACAAATAGTCAGACAAATATCCAATACACTGAACGTGAAGAGACTGATTTTCTACTTCCATATATAGGAGGACTACAATCTGAATATCATGTATCATTAGGTAAGAATGCCTAGCACTCCTAGCACAAGACCGGCCAGCAAAATTACTCATGATTTAGGAAATCACTGAGGCATTCCCAAATTTACATACTGTCCATGCAGGAATAACTATTAAACTCATCTAACGACCTAATGTGCCAACAAATACAAGGAATTCAACTTAAGGATCTCTACTTACCTTCACCAACCCGAAAAGAATATCAGTTGACACAGTTCTTTCATGAGCCTCATCCACCATTATCACACTGAAAAATAAGCACACTATGAGTAAAGCAGACCAGCTCACTTACGTAAAATTTCATGCGGGTCTGAAACATAGCTCACCTGTAGGTTGCAAGATCAGGTTCACCAAGCAATTCTCGCAACAGCATACCATCTGTCATATATTTCAATACAGTCTTTTCTGAAGTGCAATCTTCAAAACGAATAGAATAACCAACCTGAAAGGAGATACGGACGTTAATAAAATCTAGTCAGGAGTAGATCCGAACTCAACAAATCACTATAATAGTTCCAAAAGAAAATTCTATAGTGAAGCCTCAAGCAATTTGCAATTTTAACCATCATGGTTTCCTTTATTCTAATGGTCAAATAGCAGCTTCTATTGACTGTTGAAGAAACAAGAAACACCAGTATGTTCCGGATATTAGGTGGCAGAACTAAGCACTAGAATTCAAGTTGCACATACATATGTCAATAGAAAGACATGAAAAGAACATAAATATTCAAGCATAGAGATGCATCGTCTTAACCACTAGATTACAATAACTTATACATCAAAAATGAAGTGCAACTGGAGGATCTACATCTAATAAAGATGGTAACCTCATGTCCAAGTTTGACACCCATTTCTTGAGAAACTCGAGCAGCAACACTCATAGCAGCAACTCTTCGAGGCTGTGTACAACCAACCTGCAGAAAAGGAAAAAGAAAATTAATTTTAATCCTTGCAAACTCTTTCACTCTACTTCCACTTGTTTTATAGATTTCTTAGATACTCCATCTATAAGCCCAACAAGATATTTTGTAGGAGCTGGCCTGCTAGAATATAATAATAATCATTCAATTCCCTTTTACCTTCTTCATAAATGATGTAACATATTGAAAAAAAAAAAACACAGGAGAAAGTAGTCCACTATAGTGTTTCAAGACCTTCAATGATTAAGTTCAGATATACAAACCACAAATTAACACAGTGGTGCAAATCTATACCACATATAAATGTGGCTGAATAAATGTAAACCTTCTGTAAACAATATGTCACCCCTTTAATTTATTAGAATAGCATCAATAGATTCCTTACTGTATTACACTAACACATCCTCTAAGAAAATGATAAATCTTAAAAATGCAAAACTAAGGCTGACAAAATTTGCTAAACAAAAACAAATATTTAAAAAAAGATTTCATAATTATTAGAGATCTTAAATTACAAAAATCATAAATAATATTATTTTTCATAAAATAATTAAGAATAAATAATATGAATCACACACAAATAGCATGTCAAATAAAAGCTAGTCATGTTAAAGAGTAACAACTTTCTAACGGGAAAAGATTACGCTTTTTACTTGGTGTCACAATCGAACAAAACTTGGTAAAAAAAGTAGCAACTTTTATTTACTATTGTTTCTCAACCATCCATTCCTACTTCAGTAAATATAAAATATGCAAACTTGAATTCTTTTTAAATGAAACATAGTTTCATTATAATCTCACCAAACCAAAATACATCCTAATAAGTGAAGCAATACCTTCCCATGCTTTGTGTAACCAGCTTCATGAAGATATTGTGGTATCTGTGTGGTCTTTCCGGAACCAGTTTCTCCCACAATAACAAGAACCTAAAAATTAAACAAATCAGAAGCCTGTGAACAAACCCACACCTTATATCAAATAGGGTGCTTAGGCACTCCAGGATGAGTTTCAAAAATGCATCTTAAATCAATTTATACTCTCTACGTAAACATAGTTTAAAAACTCTAAGCAAAATTAGATCAGCTACTTTAAAAAATAATGTAAATATCTATATACTTTGACAAATGTGTAAAACTTGAGAATTTCAAGACAACTTAACAGGTTAAATAGCAGATAATTAAGCATACAAGAGACACCAATAATGACAAGTGAAGAATTTTACCCTTGATGAAACATTAAATTACCACTAAGAAAAGATAGAAACCTGATAATTTTCAACAGCTTGAAGTAGATCATCTCGATATGGATAAATTGGCAAAGTTTTTCTGTCCTCCTGAATGACAAAAAATAATGATGATAAATAAGATCCACGATAAAATTATAAAATTTTGTATCATTAGGATCTATGACATAGATAATTAAGGGCAACCAGACAATAGATATTTTAAACGATTGCCCAAACATTTAGTATTTCTCAAGTTTTCCATAATTTCTTTTTTCGAAAAAAAAAAATCATATGTCAAGCACACTTGTATTCTTGGCCAAAAAAAAAATAAAAAGGTACCCTTGCAAGAACACCGAAAGAAAGAAGAAAGATGTTCCCATTATGGGATTTGTAAGGGAGAAAAGAAACCACACTCAGAAAATTTTAAAAAATGGCATTCATCCATGCATCCTAGTCTAATTT
Source organism: Heritiera littoralis (assembly GCA_031772115.1). Classification (NCBI taxonomy): domain Eukaryota; kingdom Viridiplantae; phylum Streptophyta; class Magnoliopsida; order Malvales; family Malvaceae; genus Heritiera; species Heritiera littoralis. Next base: position 5,322,791 of record JAPDPK010000010.1, on the reverse strand, counting down.
TCATGTCTTAAAAAAATAAAATAAAATAAAGCGAACAACATTTTAGAGATACTAGACATTTTATAAAATTCAGCGAATCAATCTAGAAAAACTCAGCAATGCATTAAATTTAAAACTTAATTATGTCAAACAGTTGTATCTGTACTCCACATCCTTCTCCATTATGTATAATACTTCACATTCTAACTAGCATTATTTACAACTTATTGTAGTATATAAATCTTTTAATGACTACACCTACAGACTCTTACTCAAAAACATTACTTCCAATGATATAAAGGAAAATTCCCAACCAGTAGTTTCTCCAATTCTGATTTTGCCTTTGATGTCCCATGTGACTCAGTTGACTGCTCATTATCAAACTGCAAAAGAAGAAAAAGATATCAGATGAAAATTTTGCAAAAAAACCTAGATTCATACCACTCATAAGTTAATGAATTAAAACCTTGTCACCATCCATCACTGATGCCTTGATAAACTCAATCTGGTCCTCAAACACAAATCTGAAGAAAAGAACATTCAGAACAAAACAGTTACAAGAATAAAGATTAGGATCTCTAATCATTTCATCAAACATTGGCCATGCAATTACAAAGAGAAGAATGTATAGAAAAACATAACTACTAAAACAACATGAAAATAAAGAGGGGAAAGATGGGAAGCTATAGGCAGGAAATCACATAACTTTTTGTGATAGAAACGATAAGATATCAAAACTTACTGATAGTCCTCATCCGTTTGCTTTTTATTTTTTGAGCCAAATTTCAAAGTGGCCTTGCCTGAAAGATAATAAATTCTGGAATTAGGATAGAAGAACCAACCAGAGTCTTACATATGAGATGCATTACCATAAATATGACAAGAATTTTACCAATTTGATGCTCTTCCCAAGCCTCTTGTTCTGCAAATGGATTCATTTTATCACCAGCAGTAGGGTCTCTATAAGGAATACATAGCAGACAATATGTCAAAAGACAAAATCACGCCTCCAAGATGCTAAAAGAAAATGCTAGTTCTGCTTAATGATGTTTTCAAAGGAAATGGAATTTCGCAGCAAAATGTAATGGCAATATGTTCAGCAATATAGGTTGGTGATATTGGCCATAAGGCTCACTTCTTTGCATTTAAGGTTTATAGTTAAAATTCTAACCTGTAACGTTGAAGAGCCACAGCAAATCTCTTCTCCTGGTCAACAATCCCTTCTTGATCATAAGCTTCTGGCATTTTGTACTGCACCGACAAGGATTTATTGGAGAATATATCAGAGTAGAAAAAGAACATGCTGGACTATGATGAAAGAGAACAAAATAAATCTAACATTTCTAAGACCTATGCATACACACAATCAGAACATATCAAATTTTATAATTATCTGTTTCTCTTTCTTTTACAAGCTCATTTAGCACAAGATAACAATCATTTGCTAAATTGAAAACTGGCTGCTCAACCAAGTCGGTTCAAGCAATTCTATGGCAGTAAAAAAACTTGATTCATCTGAAATATAACAGGACTTCATTTCAAGACAGAAAAATGTTTTCTCATTTAATATAGTCAACCCAATCCATACCATTGCCACTAAAATTTAAAAGTAGTACAATTGGAAGGTTAAAAATATTTAAAATAATACTTTATATAACAAACAGCCTTGAATAGATGAGCAAATGGCCTTGAATAGAAATCTATGGAGGCAGAGAATACATATGGACGATCTAACGTGATTTTAGATATTGGTTCATATAGCCTACCCCAATCTATTATTAAAGGCTCTGATGATGATGATGATATAACAAACAGCCAATATTAAAGTTTAAGCACATACATCAAATGACAACCAGAAGTTAGATAACATCTTCTAATATAATGATGCAAGCACACAATAGAGCACTAGATAATTAACTGGAGTAAAGAATGCTAGGAAGATCTGCCTATTTCTGCATTACCTCACCAATATTATCATCCTCTTCTGACCGCTTCTTCACAAGCTCATATATTTCTTTCTTGTACCTGCAAGATTTATAGATACCATACAGCTTAGTGCTAAACCATTTGTGATTTCCATGCATAAAAAATTAAAGCAACAGCTTCTGGTTTTTATGCATGCCACTTGAAATTAATAACCTCATTGCTTATAATATTTATATTCCCAATCTAACCCACATGAAGAGCAAGAAAAAAAAAAAGAAAAGAAAAGGAAATGCCTCATTTAGTCACAATGCTATGAAGGAGACAAATAATAGAAATGCACCTCCAAGCACAGAAACAAATAAGTTACCTTAATTCACGATATTCTGCTTCGGTAAGCTTTACACCATCAAAAAGGTATTGCTCATCTTCTATATCGTCTCTGAATTACACATAAAAAAAATAAATAGAAAAAATAAAAAAAGGAAGAAAAAGACGGCAAGGAAACTTCAAAATAGTTGCAACAGTATTATCACCTATAAGTATACCTCTTATCTTAGGCCCAAAATATTTAATAGCAGGTTAATTAAGCTGCAATTATAGAATATGTAGTTCAGCATACCTGAGCTCCTCAAGCTTCTTTTGCTCCCTCTTTTTTAAGTACTCTTGTCTTGAAACTTTTCTGAATTAAAACCAACCAAAAGAATATATCACTTGCCAGTATGCTTAATGAATACCAAATAAAGGTGTAATGTGTTACTTGATGCCAAGAATCCATGATTGATATAGATCATACTCGGATATTCGAAAAAAAATATTTTGCTTAATAGATAGCAGGACCCACCAATGCATCAATGGAGATAGACATATTCTAATATCTCTGGTTGTAGTGATAATCAAGAAATAGCTCTTTACCTCTTATATTCTGGAAGAATTTTTATGTTATTTTATTATTTAAAACAGCAACGGTATCGTAATTGCATCTTCACTGTTACATATACAGCAGAAAATTCAAAGGAGCATATTTATCATTTGATTGTGCTATTTAGATTTGAGACTGATTTAGAAAAAAATCTGCAGAACACAAGCTAATGAAGGAAAAATATTCAAGATAGCAATTAACAAAGACCAAGCAGCTATATACACTTAACAGCATCGATAGCAGAGGATACAAGCAGATACTATCAATGGAGGCTTAATCATAATTGAACAAATACAAGGTAATACAATGAGACAGAGTACACAAGAAGAGACCTTAAACTATTAATGTCATCTTGCTCCAAAGCTTTAGATCTTCGTATGGCCTCCTCTGCTCCACAATAACTAAACAAATCAGAATGAAGAATGTATATTATACATGGTACAAAATAAATCTAAAAAAGAAAAGCCATACCTTCGTCCTTTCGGGAAAGCTTTGGCTCCATTAACTGTTGACAATAATATAAAAAGGAAATATCAGTAACATGAAAGTCAAAAGAAAGCATTTTCCAATGCACACACATACACTGCCCTCACCATCCCCAAGACACACTGACAAAGGCATGCAACTATATATTTTTCATAAATGCCTACTTTGAAAGCTGAAAAATAACTTATATTGAAGTCCCAGTCCAACTTTTAAAATGTCTATTTATATGATTATATCCAACCATGCGGAAAAACAAGTATTTCAAATGCTAATAAAGACCCATAAGAAGCAATAGTCCAACTCCTAAAACATGTATGCAGGAAATACACATACACTCAAATACATATTTATAAGTACATCAAATTCTAGTACCAATGACTTGTTCGCATATCCAAAATTTTACAAATGGATGCTTGACTGATTTTAACTTTAGAGAAACACAAAACTTATACTAAAGCCCTAATCCACTGCTCATTGTACTCATTCCTGCACATAGCTATAAAAGAATAATGCAAGGATACATGCACTTTGAAAAAGCAAGATGCTTCATCGACAAGGGTAAACCCAGAACAGAAATAAGAGTCCAAATTAGACTGCATATCAGTAGTATGAAAATATAATTAATCTCACCTTCCTAGTTGCCGCAGCATCACGTTCTCTTATATTTCTCTCTAAATCCTCCCTCTCTCTTTGATCACGCGACCTTTCTTCCTCTGACTGCATAATAAAAGATAAACAAACCATACATGATATCAAAAATAAAGCATACAAGTATGCAATGTAGAATATAATCTCAAGTTAAAAAAAAATGACTAAATACTACGACAGAATGCACTTCTTCTTTTAGAAGAAAGATGAGATTAACAAAGTCACTCTTGATATAACTAATGCAACTCTCTAGCTAGTCAATCAACATAGTTAAGAATTTTTAGAAGATTTTGATAAAAACATCTTCTGAACAGCAGGATTTTCAACAGATCTGAGACTCCTTCACTATTAAATAATAACTAAATAGAAAGTAATTATTAACTTTAGACAGTAACAGCATACCTCTGAACTATCATGCTCCTCTTGGGAAGTCCGTCTTTTAACTCGTCTCTCTTCTTCTACATGTGTTATCTCCTGCAGTGTTGCATCCAGTCAAAACAAAAACAACATGTCATTAGAAGAAGCATAAAAAAAGCAGCTTACCATAAGAAACAAAAACTGAACTAGAATATAAACACTATGCCTCATCATCTTCATCTTCTTCACTTTCAATCTTCTTCCTGAACCGTTTCTTATGCTTATCCGCTTTTCTGGTCTCAGAAGCAGGCTCATTGGAAGAAGGGTGATGAACACCAGAATTTGTAACAGTCTTCTCTTCATTGTCGTCAGCATCTAAAATTGTATAGGTCTTTTGCTTCCTAGCCAACATAGCAGCTTCCCTTTCTTGTTTCTGGTAAAGCTGGTAATGATAAGAAGGATATCAGAAAAAAATTAGAAGGGTCGTTGCAATAAATAAACAATATAGTTGCAAAAAGAAAGGGTTCTTGCAAAACTTTTAAGCCTATGGATACAGAAGTATAAAATATTAACTCACATTTTCACCAGATGATTTACGAGGAACTCTGCCAAAGATTTCTTGGGCAAATACTCGAGCATCAGATGATGGCAAGCCACACTCCTCTAGCTTGCCCAGTACATCAGAAGGTGATGCTGCTTGCTTAGCTGCAGCAACAGCAATAATTCAGTAAACAAACCACTATTTATCGTGTAGGACGTACATATATAAAGAAGGTGAAGGTGACTGACCCAGGCCGATCATATACTGAACAAGCGTAGGCTGGGAATATCCCAGTAACGACATTAACCTATCAGAAACCCAAGCCCTCAAACTACTCTCGCTTCCCATTTCCACTGCAAAGAACAACGCACGAATCAAAAACAGAATTAACGAAAGACAGAAATCCCAGACAACTAAAACACAAAATCAATCCAAAGAAAGACAACGAGAAGAAGAATCACCAACCTTATCACCAGGTTCTTCTTCGAAATCAGCTTTCTCCAATTCTTCCTCTCTCTTGCAGGGTCTCCTTCTTCGTCTCTCCAGGCGAGGCCGTATTGATTTGAAACAAACGGCAGCGTCAAAAAACATTTGTACTCGCTGATTCAAAGCGGAAAAATGAGATAAAATGCAGCAAAGAGAAAGCCCACCCACAGTAGCTTGATTCTGGGGCTTTCGGCGTTGCCCAAGCGGTACGCTACAGATTGGGCCTGAAGAAATCCACCCAATCCAGTCCAAACTCTTAGGCCTCATTATGGGCTAGATTATATATGAGTAGTTTTACTATTGAGAATCTACTTTTCAATATTCACTTTCTGAATTTGATTGAATTATTGAAATTTTTAACTTTTTTAATGTTTTTATCTTTTTTCATACGTTTGATAAACAATATTAAAAAATTATTTTTGAAATATTTTATGAAAAAGTATTGAAAATGTTAAGGAGCTTTTAACCATTTAATATATTAAGTTAATTTTATTTTTAAAAAATATTTTATTACATTAATCATATATTCTTTTTTAAAAATCAAATTACTTTAAATAAGTAAAACAGACAATTACTTCAGCGTTATGATGATGGTACTTGATATGATGCTCTCCATTTCCTCAACTCTTAAGTTAGAGGGTTTCTAAATTACGTAGTTAACATTTTTTCCTATTTGTGCTATTTAATATATGAGTTTGTATATGATGCACTGACAGTGTATAGTTTTTATACACTGTCAATGCATCAGAGATTGACACTTCATCAATAGGTCCTTATGGGCAAATTAAAAAAATTTATTTATATTTGCATATAAGGGCCTATTGATGAGGCGTCAACCTCTTATGCATTGACAGTGTATAGAAATTATACAGTCAGTGCATCATATATAAATCCTTAATATATATTATATTATAAGGTATATAATAAATTTGATAAAAATGTTTACATAGATGTTTACATATATATTTTCTTTAAATGACACGTAACGTAAGCATTCATTAATTTCAAGTCTACTTAAGTCAAAATGAAAAATAAATACTAACTTTTTCACTTTTTCACAAATTTTTCTAATTCCTAAAATATCTTAATTTAAAAAAAATCTTAAAATAACTTCAAATACTAATTATCTAATCAAAAATATTTAAAAATATATAATTGTAATATTATCTATTTGGAAAACTAAATAAAATATTTATCAATATATATCATATTATAAGGTACATAGTAAATTTGATAAGATGTATACATGGATGTTTACGTAGACATTCTCTTTAAATGACACAGAAACATTCATTAATTTCATATCCACTTAAGTCAAAATAAATAATAAGTATTAACTTTTTCACTCTTTTACTTTCCTAAAATTTTTCTAGTTCCTAAAATATCTCAATCTTTAAAAAAAATCTTAAAATAATTTTAAATACTAACTATCTAATCAAAAATATTTAAAAACATATAATTTTAATATGCATTATTATCCTATGCACCGTTAGTGGAGTTTTTAGTTCTACAAGCGAGGTTAGGATGATGGCATGTATCCCATTTTATTTATTTTTTATTTTATTAATATTTTTAAAAGACATATGTTATCATCATAATTCTGCTTGTGGAGTTAAAAAACTCCACTGGTGGTGGATCGGATAATAATCCTTTTAATATTATCTATTTGGAAAATTAAATAAAATATTTATTGACATCTATTTCTATTATAAAATAAATAATTTTAATTTATTTAAAAAATATTTTATTAACAAAACTAAAAAGTATAAAAATAAATTATCAATATCATGTATATTATTTAAATATTTAAAATTGTTATTTTTCTAAATAAATAAAACTCATGTATAAAACATCTAAATTTATAAATGTTGGCTCTATAGGCTATACCGAGAGGGGGGATGAATATGTTTTTTGCTAACCTCAAGTTCGTTTTTCGATTCTTCTAAATTTTCTAGCCTATATTGATATTTTCTAAGTTCTCTAGGCTACTCAAATATGCAATATAAATTCAATACAATGAACACAAATATAATTGCAAATAAGTAAAGAGAGTAGGGATAGAAAAATGTACGTAAGCGATTTATAGATGTTCGGCAACCTTGCCTACGTCATCTACCTTGAGACGCTCCCAAGGATTTTTCCCAAATTCACTAACTTTGAATTTGTCTTTACAATCCCTCTTTTTCAAGGTTCAAGAGAAACCTCTCTCTTTTTCTAGGCTCAAGAGAAACCTCTTCTCCCTCTTTTTCTAGGCTAAAGAGAAACCTCCCTCTTTTTCTTAGGCTAAAGAGAAACTTCCTCTTTTCAAGGAATGAGTTTGTTTACAAGAGATGTAATCAAAAAAAGGCCTCTAGATAGGTAAGTGATTACAAAGATTAAGCACAAGTAAAAGCTTATACAAGAATTGTGCTATGCAATACAAGGAATGTGTGAATGATGGAAGATGAAGATTTTGTAGCTCTTGAAATATTGTTGAAGCTTGAGGATTTGAGGAAAATGAAGAATAGAATATGCTGAGCTCTTCCTCTTGGTTCCTTCAGCTTCTAAGCTTCTATTTATAGTCCCTTGGATGGTTTGTGGACGTTGGTTGGAGTCAAAAACGAATATAACCGTTGTGTCTCACAAAACTAGCCGTTACAACACTTTTTCGTCCCGAGGGATCAATCCCATGCCCAAAGGGATCGATCCCTTAAGTCCAAAATCTTGATTCTTGGCTCGAGGGACTTTTTCAGCGTTAGGAAGCCATTCTGCCATAAAGGGATCGATCCCTTCCCTTATGGGATTGATCCTCTGCTTCTAGAGGGCATTTTTCCTGTACTTTTGGATTAGAAATGATATGGTCTTTAATTTTAATTCAACCCAAAAAACTTTGACATTTTTGTGGGAGTTTTTCTTGACTTTCTCTAATGAAAACATAGTCTAAAAATTCATTAAGTAATTTTCTAAAATATTCAAAACATTTTATAAAAGTATTAAAACCAATAAGAATGTATCAATAAATAATGGTCTTAATAATTAAATGGATTGAGAAAATCATGATTCATGTGTCATAAAACAAATTTACAATATGAAAGAAACATTAAGGTTTACTTAAGTTTTTGTCATTTCAAAATACATATGACAATTTAAAGCTAACAATAAATATAGATAAAATTGATTTGTGCATTGTACAAATTACTTTTCTTTTAGATATAAATATAAATACTTTAATGTTATAATCATTCTTTTACATATACTATATGTATATAATATGCATATTTATAACAATAATTACTTACCTCAAAATGTCACTTTAACGCTTGAAAATTATTAAAATATGCCTTTAATTTCTATTTTAACATTTTGTTGACGTGCTTAATAATATTTTTTTGATAATATGTTTTTATTTTTTTAATTCTTTCTAATATTAGTTTATCTTATGTTTTGAATATTATAACTTTTTAATTAAATATTTTATTATTTTATTATTGGATATCTTAATTATATTATATACGTATTTTATATATACTTTAAATAAATAATTAAATAATATTATTTTATATATTTACAAATTTAAATAATTAAAACCAATTTGTGCATCGCACGATTAAAAGCTAGTTAATAGATAAATACTAAAGTTATAGGATAAAACAACTTACCGGATGCTAGGTCAGTACAAGATTTTCAAAGCTTAATCGTCTACCTACTGACTGATTATTTAATGGAAAAATGTGAATGAATGTAAGATCAGCTGTCGCTGTTTCTAACACAAAAGATGATATCCACTCCTTCTTAACTGGTTCCAAGATGGACTGGTTAAGACTAACCAGTAATAAGTGTCATTATTTTGAAAGCATTAGATATGAAATAGCTTGGGTTGCAGTTTGGGGCAGATCATGTTGGTATTCATTATTAATCATCTTTTAATAATACAAAGAAAATGTGTATTTACAGAATTTGGTTGGATTTTTTTTGTAGATGATGGCAGCTCTCTTTCATGTATTATCGTGCCTATAATTAATGGTGGATCCTCGTTATAGTTGGAGGTCAAAGCTTAGAAAAATCTCTTTTATATATATATATATATATATATATATATATTAATGATTTAACTTGATTTTCTTAAATTAAATTTTTTAACTTTATTTATTTTTTATGATTTCATAACTTATGTATTATTATTATAATTTAAGAGTAATTAAAATCATATCATTATATTATACTCACTAGTCATTTCTTACAAATTCTTAAAATTAAGATACTTGTCTCAAGTTTTAAATTACAATTATGAAACATACTAAAAATCAAATTAACTTTCTAATTATCTCATTAAGATTTCAAATCTCCAATACGTATCGAATTGTTTTCCTTTTTCCTCCTAACTTATTATAATTTCTCATTTCCATATCACTTTCACATTTAATTTTACTTTAAATCATTATCTCATATTGTCTCATAGTCTGTTTAAAAAAAAAATATTAGATTTGAACTACTTTACAAGAGGTTATGCAAAAATCACAACTTTTAATTTCAAAGTTTAAATTTCATCTTCTGATTATATTTTTTTCATTTAGATAATGTATGGTAGTGCAAAGACACATGTGAGGATATATGGAGAACAAACAAATGAGTTTTCTATCACAGTGGGAATACATCAAGGGTCAGCGCTAAGTCCATTCTTATAGTAATAGATGAATTGACCAAATCCATTTAAGATAATGTGCATTGGTGTATGATGTTTGTAGATCGTATTGTTCTCTGTACTAAGATTAGAGAGGAGATTAACGCGAAGTTAGAAATATGGAGACAGACGCTAGAATCAAGAGGGATTAAACTATAAGACCCAAATTTTATTATACTATATACCATAATCGTATATGATTGATAGTGGAAATAAATATTGAAGGTGAAATTCCACTTTCTATTATGAAAGTTATTAGAACTATAATTTATAGTATGGTAAAAAATAATAATAATAATAATAATAATAATAATAATAATAATAATAATAATAATATCAAAGTGCAACAAGAAATAGATGGGATTTAATCTTGATAAAAAGGTTGAAGATAGTAATTATGGTGTGAAAGCATTAAATGGAGTGTTGAACAAATGAAGAAACAAATGAGATAAAAAAAAAAGTCAATAATAGTGGCTGGAATTGGCGTGGAGAAGAAAATGAAATGTAGATGCTGCCAGCCGTTCCTTTTTAGGCTAGAATATTCTTCACCATTTAATAAGCTATGGAAAATTTCATCATGCCATTTACTTGAAGTGCCATTTTTTCTTCAACCATTAATGAGCAAGGAAAGTAATGAGCAAAGAGATTGGAAGATACGAGACCTAATAGCCGGCTATAAAAGTTGATTAAGCTAAACAAAATGCAATACAATTCTCTTCAAGAACGACATCACCGATTTCTCTTGCCTAATCTTAGTTCATTTCTTTCTCATTTACTTGACAAGAATTCCTCTCTTGTTATCTAAGCATCTAGTCTTCTTTCATGTATTTTCCTTTACTCATAAAACCATCCAAGTGAATCAAGGAGAGGAGGACTGACGTGGGGAACAACAAAACAAGTTCTGAGTTGTGTTGGCTCAATCAAACCAGGTAAATAAAGTTCCAGCCAACGTTATATGTATTTAATCCTTGGTTTATAATGATGATATGCTAAGTAGGAGATGTGTAAGTATATTACTTGGCATGAAAGTATGGAGTAAGTTAACATGGCTAATTTATTACTGGTTGGAGAAGTTAATAGCTGAACATAAGCTGCTGTGTGATGCATATGTAACGTGAGTAGAAGGAACACGATGGGCGAATATGATTATTCAGCTGCTTGCCAAATAGGCGAGCAAAGAAATTAGGTACTCACTCAAAGGATGAGGCGAGCTTAATGAAATGCATGACTTGGCGATACAATGTTCGCCAACATTTATGGATAACCAGAATGATAGCCAGATGGGAGAGGACCCATGGTCGCCCAAAAAGGCGAGAATGGCGAACTTACAGACATTGGTATAGTGAGTAGAATTTTGGGTCGAGTTCCCACATATAAGCAAAAAGTGCATGGCGAGTTGAAATTTGGGCGAGCTCACATGCATAAGCCATTATATGATGGCGAGTATATTGGGCGAACTAGAGGATTAGCCTCAAGTCTCGCCAAAGGGTTGGAAAGATTCGGACAGAAATATTGATAGTCTTCATAATTTATTTTGCATCTAGGAATTGAGAATTGATAAAGGCAAGCAGGAAGTTAGGCTTCGTAATACCAGGTAAGAGAGATGTGTGTGAAGTGAATGCATATCCCGTGGAGTTAAATTTTATGAAATTATTGAGAAATTATTTTGTTTTATGACATGCATTATTTGATAAATTGTTTTGATATTGGGCGAGCTATAAAGCATACCCTATGTTGAATTTGGGCGTACTGGTAAAAAGGCGGGCGAGCCAAATTGGGCAAACCATTTATGATGTTTTGGGACGGGCGACCCCTGTTTTAATAGAAATCCGGGCGAGCCACAGATGGGCGAACCCTTTTATAATGTTTTGGGGCGAGCGACCCCTTTGTTGAGAAAATTATGGGCGAGCCAAAGAAAAATAAACTATGTTTTTAATAAACTGGGCGAGTTGATCATGGTAATGCCACATTTGGGCGAATTGACCATAGGCAAGGCCATAATGGGCGAACTGACTATGGTAATGCCATGATGGGTGAACTGGCCATGGGCGAGCCGCTATGGGCAAGCCAGTTTAACTTGTTTTGAAATGCTAAGGTTGGCGGGCGAACACTAGTTCACCGCACTGGAGAGCCGACCATGGGCAAGCCGTAATGGGCGAGCTAACCATGGGCGAGCAGGTTTAAATTACATTTTTCTCATATTAAAAATGAGTTATTTTTAATATATTTGTAAACATAAAATATAAAATCTTTTTGGAAAATAAATCATTTTGAGAAAATGATGAATTTGATGAAATGATTCCTTAAAAGTGCTTTATGAGATATAATCTAATTTTGAGACTTTAGGCCCCTAGTTTCATGCATTGTTATTTACGAGTCTGATGGACTTGCCAAGTCATCAGAGGTCTCGAGGTCATCTGGCAAGTGGACCCAAGGACCACCTATAGATTGTGGCCATAGATCTACTGTGTCCCCGTAGGGATGATTACTACGTTCCTGGAAAGGGGTAGGGAACGATGATTATTACGTTCCTGGTAAGGGGTAGGGAACGATGAGAGCATGATTGATTAGTAGGGTGATGCCTAGTCTCAACTTGTTGATTTCTGTTTACTGAGAGGATTTATTGAATCCTATTTACTGTTTATTACATTGTATTGCAAACTATTTAGCCAATGATTTGACTATCAAAGACTGTTTATTATATCCATTGTTTTCCCTAATGGGTTTATTATTAAGAAAAATAAACGTATTTGGGGGATATAGTTTTTGATTTATACAGCAGCATACACCTTCCTTACTGAGCATGTTGTCACTCACCCCTTATTTTCCACTCCACAGATTGTTGATCTTGGATTAAGAGAATTACCTTCCAGAGATTATCGACTGCTAGAGTCAGCAAATATTCGATATCGAAGGTATATTATTTTCTTTTATATATTCAGTAAAATTGTACAGTACTACTTTAAATAGAAGGGAATGTGTGTGTGTGTGTGTATATATATATATATATATATCTTAAGGAATTAATGTAACAAATCATGTTTCTATATTAGTACGAGTAATAAGAGTACTAATTCTTATTAAAGTGTAATGAATTGTTAAACATCACCGACAGCCCAACCGGTAAGTAAGTGGAGTTTATAAGTAAATATTATGTTATACAGTGGATTTGGGATGTTACATAAACTAAGCAGAGTGAATATTGAATACATAGAATGTAAATTTAGTTCAAACAAAAAGAAGCAGAATGTAGTAATGTTAGATAAAGTGTTGATACCTAAACATGAGCATTTTTGATATTTGGGATCACTGGTACAGGTGGATTGATGGTGATGTAATTGTAACCCATAAAATCCAGGCTGAATAGAGTAAGTGAAGAAGTGCCACAGGTATGTTGTGTGATAAAGGAATTCCTATATAGTTGAAAGATAAGTTTTACAGGATAGTTATTTGACCAACATTGCTATATGGTAGTAAATATTGGCCAACTAAGAGACTGCATGCACAAAAGATAAGTGTAGTAGAATTTGAATGTTGTAATGGATGTGTGGATATACAAGAAAGAATAAAATGAGAAATGAAGACATCCGCAATATGGTTGGAGTGGTACCTATCAAAGACAAAATATGTAAAAGTCGTTTACGTTAGTTTGGACATATACGACATAGATTTGTAGATGCTCTAGTTAGGAGAGTGGAGGCTATGAATGAGGAAAGAAGGGTCAGGACTAGAAGAATACCGAAAAAGACTTGGAAGGAAGTAATTCAGAAAGATATAGAGGTATTAGAGTTGGATGAAGGCATCGCCTTGGATAGAAATGTGCGGAGGAGGAGAATTCATATGGGCAATTTAACTTGATTTCATATTTTGATTCATGTAACCTATCTCAATCTATTGAGAAAAAAGCTCTGATGATGATGATGATATCGTTTGATTATTGATTTATTTGTACTCTTTTATTTCAGTTTTTAATTATAAACATTCCAAAAATTTCTCATAATTCATTAAAAAAATTGTGCAATTAGTAATTTTATCATTAATTTGAAAGTTTTGTTATCCTTAAAACTTTAATGGTATTGTATATGAATTTGGTTATCTTTATCTAATAGAATAAAATTCATGAAAAATGATAAAAGTAATATCAGTATTACTTGCCTCCCTAAATTGGATGTCAAGATCCATCATTGCTTGTATTTTGCAGATTTGTATATGAAACAACTACATTGCCGTTCTTGTTAAAGGATGATTCCCTTGAAATATTTTCTTAGTGAGTTACAAGTTAGGAAGGAGCTTTTATTTTAGTATATAAAAAAAAATAAATCCACCATGTTCCATAAATATTGTCTTAGTTTGGTTAATTTTTTTAATTGACTAATTAATTTAAACATTCAATTGGATTAAAAATTAACAAATTTTATTTTTAATTCAAAGTATCTGAAGAGATTTTTTTTAAAATTTTAATAAAAAATGTATTTTCATTATGTGAAAAGATTAAAGGAAGTTGGTAAAGTTGCAATAATTATTGACATTTATGTTGAATCATATTTTCATAATTCAAAGTAGTTAATTGTATATGTATCTTCATAAACAGCTTCAAATCTTTTTTAATACTACCTTGATGCACTTTAATATAAAATGACAAATGGCTAAAATGAAAAAAAAATTACTTTTTAAAAAAAAATCGACTATTACTTTTTTTTTTTGAAAATAGCATTATTTAATGAGTTATATTAGATGTATTATTGGTGTACAAATTTTATGCGCTATCATTAAATTCTATCATGATGTCCCAGTTAATTAGTTTTAATTTTTTATAATGTCATTTCAAAATTTGAGTTTATATTTGTTGCATTGTTAGTATATTTATCTTATAAAGTATTGTAGAATCATATGATGATACTTCATTAAATATGAGTAATAAGTGAATTTAATAAATACTTATTTTTGAATTTACATATTAATAAAATAACATATTATGATTTTGTTTACCATGTATAAAATTAATACATTAACTATGCATTAAATATAGGGTTTGTATATGATGCACTGACAGTGTATAGTTTCTATACACTGTCAATACATCAGAGGTTGACACCTCATAAATAAGCCCTCATAAATTGACAATTTAAAAAATATATCAAGCCTTTAAATGTAAATATAAATAAATTTTTTTAATTTGCTTATAAGGGCTTATTAATGAGGTGTCAACCTCTGATGCATTGACAGTGTATAAAAACTATACACTGTCAGTGCATCATATATAAATCCTTAAATATAAGTCATTAATATTTATAAATTAATGAGGTAACATATTATGATTCATTGATAGTAATATAAGATTTATACACAATAATATAGAATACAGTCATTTTATTTATCCATATAAAGATGCTATTACAACAGCAAACACAAAGCTTTTCAAATTGGACGAGGGATTCCACAAAGGTGGGAGAATCTTCGTGCATACAACATAATCTGAGACAGATTTAGTTAAGAGATTGTTAGTCACAATAAATAAGATTTATATATGGATTTTCCTTTAATTTATTGTTAGTGAAGATTTTAAATTTTTTTCTTTTAGTACATGAGAGTAGGAAGAAAGCTCCCTATCATGATCTAAGTTAGCAAGAAAAGCTGCACAAGAATTAGCCTCCCCATATACATAATTAATTGAACAATTCTAATCCCGCTCCAACAAACTATTACATCCTCGAATCCCTTCCCCCAGGTCAATAGCAAACCCGAGTAAATAGCCATGGGTTTTGCTTGTGTAAAAATAGTGAAGATTTTAGATTTTAAAAACGAGATTAAAATAATGATATATATTTTATTTTATATATTTTTATGTTTTTATATTCTGTGTAGATCACAGGTATTTTTATCTGTTTTAACGATCTGAGACTAATTCTGTTCGGGATTTAGTCACAGTTAAGGCTCTTCACCTCTCTCTAAAGACTTGTTTAGTGGGAGTCGAACCCGAGAGCTCTTCTCACAAACTCAGTCAGCGCTGTCAACCGAACCACAATCCTTGGTTTTTTATTCTTTTTATATTCACTAAAAGATATGTGTATCAAAATATGTATTATTATCTTAATCTTATTTTAAAAATTTATTAACATAGTAGTAGATAATAAACATTTGTATATTTACAGTTCATCGAATATTCCTTTAATTAATTATTATGTAAAAATGGGGGCAAAAGAGGAAAACTCAAAATTTTAAAAGAGGTAGTTGCCGAAACTTTCATCCCATTCCCTCCATTTACGACACGTGTCATTTACGCATATGCCATCTGATCAAAATCAAGGTTCGGCGAACGCTTATAAATCCCATATGCAATTAGAAAGATCCTACATGTACGCTTTTCTATTCCCTTAAACAGACAGAGTGGCAGCCCCCGTAATTACCTCCAGATACGTGTCCTTTTTTGCAGGCTATTTCCATTTTCGGAAAAAAAAGGTAACCCAAACTTTTACCGCTTTTCGTCATTAACGAAATCCAAAGTCGATCTCGATCATTTCTCGATCGAACTGATCTCTATTTTTTATTTTATTTTATTTTTTTGTGAAATTAAGCTCAGATTTGATTCGTTCTCGTCGTTCTCTATTCATCTATCCTATTTTTATTTATTTTCGTTTCTTAGATCTGTTTCTACGGCTAGGGTTTCTTTTTTTTCTATATAATTTATCGATCTGTTGATTTCGATTTTGAGATTCGCTATGTCCTTTTGTGGGTTGGAGTTTTCTGGATCTGGATTTCTGTTTCTGATTTGGAATTAGTTCTTAAAAATATCGATTTTTAAGGGATATTTGATTTCTGGGTTTCGATTACTAAAAGATTGTTTGATCTATGGGTATTTGAGATATTTGAATTAAATTTGTTGGGAATAGGTTTTTTGTTCGTGAATCAGCTTCAATTTCGTAAATTTCCTTGTCAATTTCAAGATCTAGGGTTAGGTTTTATTGAAAATTGGGGCTTTTGTTTTTTTCCGTTTAATTGACTTGGGGGAAAGTCAAGTCGCATCTCATATCTCAATCTTAATCTTTTTATTGCTCGTTAATTAAGACAATTTCCAAATTGTAATCTGACCGATCATTTGAAGGAAGGGCCTTTTTCTGAGGTATTAAAATATTTTTTTGTTTAATTTCGAAATTATAAGATTCGTACTTAATATTTGTATTTCTTTTTAATGAGAAGAGTCATTTTCCCCCAAAGTACAAAAATTGCTAAAAGGATGCCCCAAATTGCTGACCCCACCTCCCACATAATAATAAAAAATAAATAATGCTAATATCAACAGTGAGTCAGTGACATTGTTTTTCAACTTTTTCCTAAATTGATACACGAGCTTGTGAACTTTTTCATGAATTTACAATCTATGGTATGATGTCATCTACATTATAGAAGTAAAGATTTATGGCCATATTAGCTTAGGTTTTTATGTTTCTTTAGTGTTTTGGATTATTAGTTTGTTTGGGTGCGTGTAACATGTTATTTTTGGATGTCAAACTTTGCACTTGAAGGTGTTTTAATTGATTAGACATTCATTTACTATATCCAACTTTAATGTAGTTTTGATTCATTACTTTGATGTCCTAAGTAGTTTATTAGGATGAGCGAGCGGGGATGTATCGAAGTGAATTTTGTTGTTGTTGTTGTAAAATATTGGCGTTGTTGTTGTAAAATATTGGCGTTGTTCTCCTCAGTACTACCACCATTAACAATCATTTGATTTGTCATGTAATTTGGTGGGAAAAAGTTATATCTTTTGTTGTTTGTTGTTGTCACTGTTATTTTCATTGTTGTACTGTTAAATATCTGTGTTTGGTCTTACAGAAGAATTATTTTGTCGATAATTCTTTTGCTTTACTATTCTCTTATCAGTTTCAACTTTGTGGTGCTGTTCAACATGGTACATAAGCGGCCTTTTGTCGAGGAGGATACATTTGAGGTTTCATACAAGCAATCAAGACAAGCAGAACATGGTAATCAACTGGTTTTATCTTCAGAACCTTTTTTCCCTGAAGGTGCTGCCCTGGTTTCTACTGTTTCAGGTACAGAACTTCTAGCCTGTAATAAACCATGTCGGACACTTGGGCTATGATTTGGGCATGTTTGCTTGATATTTCCTCTTTTCGGTATTCTCTGTTGTAACTGATACTGTAAATAGTAATTAAGCCCAATATTAAACAGATGACAATGTTGTAATCCTGATCCAGAGTTGTACTTGAACGAATCCTTTTTAGCTTCTAAATTCATATGGATTATTCATTCTTGTGTCTCAGTTCTCTATGCTTTTTAATTATTTCCAGATGCTGAGTTCATGTACCTGGATCAAATTCCTTGTCTGAGTTACTCTGAAGTTAATTTCATGTATATTTTGCATTTTTACTATTTGGGAAGAGTGATTTTTTGAATAAAACCGAAGTACTGGATGATTCAGTTGTAAATGTCAATCTGTTCTCCCCTTTTCTATATCTTTTCAATTATTTCTTACTGCATTGTAATGTGTAATCGGTAAAGGTGATGGTGGATTCACAAATGCTATTACTAAGTGTGATGAAAAGCTTGCAAATGCCATTGATACTAAACACCCCGGAAATGATGAGGACTTTGAAGCCAATTTTCCTAATTTTCATGGCTGCAATGCCATCTCTTCTCGGGCCACCTGCAGCAATGGTGAAGAGGGTTCATGGCTAGAGGAACCGCTTCTCACACCTTCATTTGTAGAATGTTTTAACCCTGAACGCTCAGCAAGGACATTAGCTCGATTGGAAGATATCTATTCTATACTTTTGCAATGTCCTCCAAGGAAACCGGTTCTTGTTGGACCTAATCACCAAGCTGATATACCAGAATGGGACTCACAGGTCGCTAGAGACACTTCTAATGATACAGATGCATCTGAAACTACTTCTGGCAAATATGAGAATGAACTGATGGGAACTTGTATCATTCCTATGCCCGCTTTGGAGTCTTCTGCATATGACAACAGAGTTGAAAGTGGCAGAACTAATTGCAGTTGTGAGGACAAGGATTCTGTTAGGTGTGTCAGACAGCACATTTTGGAAGCAAGAGAGGAACTTAGAAAATCTCTTGGGCATGAGATATTTATGGAGCTTGGTTTTTGTGACATGGGTGAGCTAGTGGCAGAGAAATGGAGTGAGGAGGAGGAACAGCTATTCCACAAAGTTGTGTTCTTTAATCCAGCATCCTTGGGGAGGAATTTCTGGGATAGCCTTGCTTCTGTCTTCCCTTATCGAACCAAAGAGGATATTGTCAGTTATTACTTCAATGTATTTATGCTGCGGAAGAGGTCGGATCAGAACAGATGTGAATCAATGAGTATCGACAGTGATAACGATGAATGGCAGGGGAATGATGATTCTGGCAACAATGAAGTTGAGTTCTCAGATGAAGATGAGGACTCTGTTGTTGAATCACCTGTTTGTCAAGAAGATTTTGCTCATTATCAGAGTCAGGAAAATGGGTTGTGTGTTTTTGACGGGGATGCTGTGGATGAAACTTGTGATAATCACAGTATAGATTTTGGTAGTGGTGCAGATTCTATCAAAGTTTCAGAAACATATTCTGGAAAGTTGTTTAGCAACTGTGACTCTGATTCCATAGCTCCGGAGCATGAGATCACTCTCAAGGATGCACAAGAACAAGAGGAACGAGAGGTCCAAGATGACTCATGCATTTCTTCTGATACGGGGGCTTTGCCACAAGAGACGGGGGTGAATGCTGACAATGGTAATCAGAGGGAAGGTAACTTAAATGGGTTAAACAATGTCGGTAGCCGTGGATATGTTTTGGATCCGTGTGATGCTAAAGTTTGGGATGCTGGATATACAACTTGCCAAAACAATAAAATTGACTTCCTACCCACATGTAGTATGATTGAAGAGGTTTTTGGAGATGGGTCGTGATATTACAGAGCAATTTGATGGAAAATTCTTTGAGCAGTTTTGTCGTAATATGTTTAGCAGTGATGGTGGTATGAAAAGCACCTGCCATCTGAGATTTACAGTGGATAAATCATAGGAGTTTTCCCTCAGCAGTAGATTGAATTCTCGTCAACGATCAGAATTCAATTTTTCCTTGTACATTCGCATATAATATAAACTCTTTGTAATATAGAGAATTTTAGAAGGTGATTGGTTTTCATTATTCATTTGGAGCCTGGGGGGCACTGTCAGTGTAATGCTATACCTTTCATAGAAGCTCCACAAGGAAAAGAGTGTAGTTTTCTCTCCCACTGGAACAAGTTGATTTTCGCAATATAAATATACCGGTTACAAAGATCTGATATCTACCATGATTACAAATTTTTGTTCTACTTGAACTTTCTCTGCTTGTGTACTGATCGATTAGCATCAGCATCCATCGGTCTGCAATTATTCTTTTTTATTAAATTGTCTAATATTGAAATGCAGGCAAAAATAAACAAAGGTATCTCACACAGAGGTGATGAACATTTCCAGCTCTTTCTATCTTTCATAATTCTAATTTCTGGTTTTCCCTTGTGAAGTAAAATAATTTGCCTTCATTTTAACGTATATCTGTACACTTGTTTGATGATATCCCACTTACTAATTCTTAAGTTTCAAGTTATAATTTGGACATTACTCCATTCTGTAACTTTAAGATGCTGCTGGAGTGACTCCGCAAAGCAATATGTTGAAAAGTAATGGTCAAGAAACATGCTTTAGGCAGTCAAAAAGATGATTTCCACTGAAGTGGAATTACACTCTTCTAATCTGCGGAAACAGTATATCAGATTGGAATATAATATATTCTTTTAGAAACCCTAATGATTCACTTTTATCATTTTTGTCTATCATTTTCATTTGAATTCCAGGACCTCTTTCAAAACCAACCACTAATTCTGAAGGATAGATACAGGGAAGCTTTCGCCATTATAACTATAATAAAAGACTTCAATTCTATCATAACTTTGAACACGATAAGATTACGACTCACTAATATGAATTGCCAACCCTGCTCTGTACTTGCATTTAGCATGATTAAAGAAAGCCGAATTCTGTATATTAATCGAATTTATAGCAATAATAACATGGTATCGCCCCACTGATAAGGAGTCTCAATCATAATGGTTGTAGTATTACCAAATACTTGATGGCACAGCTTGTAATTAAATGCAAATCACTACTTTAATTTTCTGTGGAGAATCTGCCAAAGTTTTCCCTTTCCTTCCCATCATTTCTTCTAGTTGGAAGAGCATTAATAATTAGTCCTCAATGTTTAAGTCGCACTTAATCCAATCGGGATTGAGTGAAATCAAAACTTTGAAAAAGCTGAACAATGCAATAACATGATTAACTGAGGGAAAATTTTTGTTAATCAATAATCATATGTAGTAGTAGTTGATATGATGCAATTGATAAGAAGTATGAAAAACCCTGGTTTCAGGAAGATGTTTCAAATGTTGGAAAATTATTTAGTGGGCCTACATATATCAATTAATTGTACATTACAGGTTATCTATTTAGTCCACTTAATAGTGATCAAATAAAGTTTAAGTTATTGGACTTTAGAACATCTCAAATTAGTATGGGGTTTGCAATGTGTAGAGACTCAATATTTTATTTTATTTTCATGATGGGCCAAAATAAAATAAAATATACTTCAAGTATAAATAGGTTATGGTCTCCAGTCTAAACATAACTTAATTCTCACAACATATCCCATCGTTGAGTGAGATACAGATTCTCTCAAAAGGTTTAGACGTGGAAGACTCTAACCTCAAGAAATCAATTCCAATGGATTCAGGTATGCTTCCGTATTAATCTTTTCTTGATGATTGAACATGAGATCCTAGTGTATTTATCTGTATTAATTTTCCTAAAAGTAGTATCAAGAGCCTATCATGTTTGATCATTGAGAATTAAAAATTATTGTGTAAAACCTTAGGGCTTTTATTCCTTATGGAATAAGGATTAAAATCATGTGAACAAGTTCTGGAATTTTGTCTCATGTTTGATGAATTTTATTTTTAAAATTCTTTAAATCCCGAAATTAAAATTTAACCAAAACAATAATATTTTATGTGTTTTAATTTAAATTGATTGATGATAATTGTTTCTTGTGACTTATATGGTTGAATCAAAGTCACAATTTCGGTATATTTTTTGTTTTGGTTGAATGAAATCAAGAAAAGGGGTAAGGGTTCTTTCATGGAGTTTTCTTGAATAATTCTTGATCCGATTTATCATCATTCTTTGCTGTTTTTGATCTGTTTTTTGAATGGGTCTTGTAAAACAAAGTGTTTATTCCATAATTGTAAGTTAAATTTGGTGAAAAAAGGAAGTAAAATAAAAAAAAATTCAAGAAAAAGGAAGAACAGACCCAAACGAGTCTGTTCTGAACCAGCCGGGTCGGATCCGACCCGACTGGGTGAAGGAGATGGCAAGATCCCGATTTGGGATCTTGTCCCACGCGCAAGGGTGGCGCGTGGGATACACGCGCCGCCTTCTTGTGGTATTTCGGCCACCAAAGTTTTCAGTCCACTATATTTTATTATTTTAAAATTTTTGGTGATTTTTATGGAATTTTTTGAAATTATTAAATATTTATTATTTAATATTCATTATAATTTATGTGTTTTGATATATTATGCATGTATTTTCTGAAATTTTGTTTCATGATAAAATATTTCATGATATTTTGAGTTGATTGACAGTACTCACTCTCCCTATTGATGTGAATTAATTTGTGTACTCTCAATATTTTTTATATGTGCATAATATGTTAAAAATAAATAAAGTTCAAAATAAATTAAATTGATGTAAAATGTCACCAAAGTGACCTCTTTTATGTTAATTTATTTATTTTGAAAATTAAAGTTGTCATTTAAGAATTTAAATGACTGTGTTTTTTAATCCCTGCAGAAAATAATCGGCCCAAAGGAAGGTTATTTTTTGGTCGGATTACAAACACAATAAGGTAGTAAATATGTGATAAAATTATTTTTTACCATGCATACAATATGTCGGCCCAAAGGAAGGTATGTTGTTGGCAAGGATTTGATGATCAATATTTACTTATAAAGTTTAAGAATACCGCTTACAAATTAAAATTTCTGTCCAAAGACTAAATTTTAATGTTGTGCTTGGTATCTTATATGGCCCAAAATTATCGTTTGTTAATTGTGAGCTGATTATTGTTGTTTTTCTGTTTACAGTAAATGTTTCTTCTATATCTGCCAATTTAAACTATATTCCGGTGCTTAACGGCACTAATTTCGAGAAATGGAAGGAGCACGTTACTATTGTGCTTGGGTATATGGATCTAGACTATGCGATCAGGTCTGACAAACCTCCCGCCCCTGCTGATGATAGTACAACTACGGAAAGGGCACTTTATGAAAAATGGGAGCGTTCAAACCGCATGAGTCTGATGATCATGAAGCACTCAATTCCGAATACCATCAGAGGCGCAATGCCTGAGGAGGAAAATGCTAAGAGTTTCCTACAACGAATTGCAGACAGGTTCACTGCAAATGAAAAAGTTGAAACAAGCACCATCCTGTCTAAGCTTGTTTCAATGCGGTATAGCGGTAAAGGAAACATAAGGGAATATATTATGGAAATGTCTAATCTTGTTACAAGACTAAAGGCACTAAAGTTAGAGTTGTCTGAGGACATTCTCGTGCACTTAGTCTTAATATCTCTTCCTGCACAATTTAGTCCTTTTAAAATAAGTTATAACACTCAAAAGGAGAAATGGACTCTTAATGAGCTCATTGCTCAGTGTGTGCAAGAGGAAGAGAGGTTGAAACAAGAGAAGATAGAAAGTGCTCACTTAGCATCTTCTTCCAATGACATTGCTGCCAACAAAAAGAGAAAAAGGAACACAGGAAAAGGCACTGCAAATACTGGAACTTCACAGCCTAAGGGGCAACAGAAACAAGATAAGGTGATCACTTGTTTCTTTTGCCGTAAAGGTGGTCATGTGAAGAAGGATTGTTCCAAGTATGCTAAATGGCTTGCCAAAAAGGGTAAACTTCTTAACTTTGTTTGTTCTGAAGTTAATTTGGCTTTAGTACCCAATCACACTTGGTGGATAGATATAGGTGCAACTACTCACATAAGTGTGGCTATGCAAGGTTGTTTAAGGAGCAGAAAGCCAACTGATGCTGAAAGATTCATCTACGTAGGAAATGGCAAAAGAGCTCCTGTTGAGGCTGTTTGTTTATTTAGATTAAAGTTAGAATCTGGTTGCTATTTAGATTTGAAAGAAACTTTTTATGTACCGTCATTTAGACGGTACATAATTTCTATTTCTTCTTTGGACAAATCAGGATATTCTTGTTCATTTGGAAATGGAAAATTTAGTCTTTTCCAGTATTCAAATCTTATTGGCACAGGTTCTTTAGTTGATAATCTATATAAATTGGATATTCATGCCTCACACATTAATGAATCCTTGCATATAAATAATTGTGGTACAAAGCGTAAATTAATTAATGAGAATTCTTCCATGTTATGGCACAAGCGTTTAGCACATATTTCTTAACAAAGAATAAAGAGGCTTGTGTCAGAAGGAATTCTTGATTCCCTTGATTTTTCAGATTTCAAAATCTGTGTTGAATGTATTAAGGGAAAACAAACAAATATCAAGAAAACTGGTGCTAACAGGAGTTTAAACGTCTTGGATTTAATTCATACTGATATTTGTGGTCCATTCCCTACAGCTTCTTGGAATGGTCAACAGTATTTTATTACTTTCATAGACGATTATTCTCGTTATGGGTACCTATACTTGATTCATGAGAAGTCTCAAGCATTGGACGTTTTCAAAACCTATAAAGCTGAAGTTGAAAATCAACTTGGTAGAAAAATTAAAGCCGTTAAATCTGACCGAGGAGGTGAATATTACGGTAGATACGACGGATCAGGTGAACAACGTCCAGGCCCTTTTGCAAAGTATTTAGCAAAATATGGCATCGTTCCTCAATACACCATGCCAGGGACTCCAAGTCAAAATGGTGTAGCTGAGAGACGAAATCGGACCCTAAAGGACATGGTTAGAAGTATGATTAGTCATTCTTCTTTGCCAGACTCACTTTGGGGAGAAGCCTTAAAGACTGCAGTGTACATTCTTAATCGAGTTCTAAGCAAAGCAGTAGCTAAAATCCCATATGAATTATGGACAGGAAAGAAGCCTAGTATTAGGCACTTACATATTTGGGGTTGTCCAGCTGAGGCTAGGCCATACAAGCCTAACGAAAGGAAATTAGACTCAAGAACAGTAAGCTGCTACTTTGTTGGATACTCAAAAAGATCGAGGGGTTTCAAGTTTTATGATCCCTCAAATAGATCCTTTTTCGAAACAGTGAATGTTAAGTTTATTGAGGATGTTGAATATGATAAGGGTGCTAAACTCAGGAATTATGTTTTTGAGGAAGAACATGTTACAGTTCCTATAGTTGCAATTGAGAATGATCAGACAATTATGTCTGACATTATTCAAGATGCAAATCCAGACTATCAAGACACTCCTGGGTTACCACCGTATCATATTGAAGAGCAACAACAACCTCAATTGGAAGTGCCATTAAGGAGATCCTCGAGAGAGAGGAGATCGGCGATTCTAGATGATTATATCGTTTATTTCCAAGAACACGAGTTTGATATAGGACTAGAAGATGATCCGAAATCTTTTAGTGAACCCAAACAAAGTGTTCACTCTCATAAATGGATTGAGGCCATGAAAGATGAAATGAAATCAATGGAAGATAATGACGTTTGGGATCTTGTCGAATTGCCTAAAGGAGCGAAACCGATTGGTTGTAAATGGATTTTCAAAACCAAGAGGGATTCGAAAGGCAATAATGAAAGATATAAAGCACGTCTAGTTGCCAAAGGTTTCACTCAAAAGGAAGGCATTGATTATAAAGAGACTTTCTCTCCGGTTTCATCGAAAGACTCTTTTAGAATCATTATGGCACTTGTAGCTCATTATGATTTGGAGCTACATCAGATGGATGTAAAGACAGTGTTTCTCAATGGTAACATTGAAGAAACAATATATATGGAGCAACTAGAAAATTTCGTGTCGGATGAATCGAGACATTTGGTGTGCAAATTAAAGAAATCCATCTATGGTTTAAAACAAGCATCCCGTCAATGGTATCGAAAATTTGATCAAGTGATCATCTCTTTTGGTTTTAAGGAGAACACTGTTGATCAATGTATTTATCACAAGATCAGTGGGAGCAAGTTTATTCTTCTGGTGTTATATGTCGATGATATCTTGCTTGCAAGTAGCGATATAGGCTTATTACATGAAACCAAGAGATTTCTTTCAAATAAATTTGAGATGAAAGATCTTGGGCATGCATCTTTTGTGTTAGGCATACAGATCCATCGAGATCGTTCTCGAGGAATACTTGGCTTATCACAAAAGGCTTATATCGATAAGGTGCTTAGCAGATTTGACATGAAAAACTGTGCATCAGGAGACACGCCCATTGCTAAGGGTGATAAATTCAGTTTGCTTCAATGCCCAAGAAATAATATTGAAAAGGAAGAGATGCAGAAGATTCCTTATGCTTCAGCAGTAGGAAGTCTCATGTATGCTCAAGTTTGTACGCGTCCGGACATTACGTACATAGTTGGTATGCTTGGCAGATATTTAAGTAACCATGGAATGGATCATTAGAAAGCAGTAAAGAGGGTTATGAGGTATTTACAGAAAACTAAAGATTACATGCTCACATATCGGAGGTCAGATCATTTAGAGATCGTTGGGTATTCAGACTCCGATTTTGCTGGTTGCCTCGATAGCAGAAGATCCACTTCTGGTTATGTTTTCATGTTAGCTGGAGGAGCTGTGTCTTGGAAGAGTGTAAAGCAGTCACTCGTAGCTTCTTCCACCATGGAAGCAGAGTTTATAGCTTGCTCTGAGGCATCAAACCAGGCAATATGGTTGCGAAATTTTATCACTGGGCTATGCGTTGTCGATGGCATTGAGAAGCCATTGAAGATTTATTGTGATAATAAAGCCGCAGAATTATACTCTAAGAACAACAGAAGCTCGTCGAAGTCAAAGCATATTGACATCAAGTTTCTTGTTGTTAAGGAGAGAGTTCAGAGTCTTCAGATATCTATTGAATATATCAATACGAACTCCATGATTGCGGATCCGCTTACTAAGGGTGTACCACCTAAGGTCTTTCATGAGCATGTAGCTCGTATGGGTGTGGTTCACTTTGATGATATGCTTGTATAGTGGGAGTTTGTTTCATTTATATTCATTTGTTATTGAGACATTTTTCTGATCAGAATAAAGTATTGTTGTTATTATTGAAACTCTGAAATAAAGTATTATTCTTTCAAATTGCAGTTGAGCCTAAATTTTTGAAAGTAGGACCAGTTGGAAATAGGCATGTTTAAGAGATCACGTTGCATGTAATTTCCATGCTACACATCCATACTTGATCTATGTCGTTGATTATATTAATATACGTGACCATTGATGGGTCTAGTTACGGGATATATGTAACGAAGCACGCTTTGATCTTATGTTAGTATAATTGATGGACCAGATTGTTTAGAGATGTTGCCTTATGATGATAGCAAGTTTAGAGCTCTTAAAGTTATTTTAAAATGTACAATTATCAGGTGACATATGTAGCCCAAGTGGGAGATTGTTGGGAAATTATTTAGTAGGCCTACATATATCAATTAATTGTACATTACAGGCTATCTATTTAGTCTACTTAATAGTGATCAAATAAAGTTTAAGTTATTGGACTTTAGAACATCTCAAATTAGTATGGGCTTTGCAATGTGTAGAGACTCAATATTTTATTTTATTTTCATGATGGGCCAAAATAAAATAAAATATACTTCAAGTATAAATAGGTTATGGTCTCCAGTCTAAACATAACTTAATTCTCACAACATATCCCATCGTTGAGTGAGATACAGATTCTCTCAAAAGGTTTAGACGTGGAAGACTCTAACCTCAAGAAATTAATTCCAATGGATTCAGGTATGCTTCCGTATTAATCTTTTCTTGATGATTGAACATGAGATCTTGGTGTATTTATCTGTATTAATTTTCCTACACCAAAACCTTCTAACCCCACTTTCTTTTCATTTCAATATGAGGTTTCTTATAGGCCTGATCATTCTTCTTTATAGTGTCATGTAAATTATGTTTGTTTTATCTTAAATATAAAAATTTTATATCAAAATTTATTTTGACACGTCAAATACAAAATTTATTTTTTTTTTTAGCAGTCACCAAATTTATATACAATTTTTATTAAATTTATCTTGTGTTAGTCTAAAATAGCAGACTTAGCGTCTTACTTTGCTTTCAATATCAGCTTATTGAATGGATTGGACTTGCTTCACCTTTCCCAACTATAGTAGCCCTAAAAGGTGTGTAAGGTAATCAAGCTAGCTAGCTAGGATCTTGTTTTGCAAGAAATATCCTGAAGCAGACAGACCAAACTTTCAATATTCTAACATTTTATATAAACTATAAATGTATCACATCTTTTCTTTGATTAGAATTAAATAGTGGAATTAGACAGGTAAACAAGAATCATCCACTACACTGACTTTGATTTTTGTTTTTCACTCCTCCAGCTCTACATTCAATGCTACTCTTTTCTGTGAGTAATTATGAAAAAAATCTCAGTTTAGATGGACTACCAGCAAATGATAAATCTTTTCTGTAGCAGTAGATATATTGGCATAAAGAAAGTTTTTATCTGAAAACAATGCCAAATATTGAAATTTGAAATTTAAAAATGTAAAATTTTAATGTTTTAAAAATAAAATATGATTATTTGAATTAATATGTAGAATTTTAATATATATTTATTTATTTTTCAAAATTAATAAATTAATAATTTATTGACAAAAATATATAATATTGTCACAAATTAATATCATTTTATGATCTAATTATTGGACACAATTTTAGTACATCTAGTTTTGCTCATCGATATTATCAAAGATATGAAAGTTCTATCACTAACTCATCATTATGCATTCTTTAATGGCCGACTTGACTATTCAGTAAAGTTGTACTTCTTTGCATGAGTTTAACACTTAATTTCCACCGACATGATAATTTTCTTCAAATTAAATTAATCAACTGAATTTAGTTACAACTGAAGTTCAATAATTTCTATGGCTTTCACAGAGAATTTTTTTTATCCCCATTAATAATAAATAATAAATTAAAAAGCAGCTGCCTACTGTATATATTACGATCCAATCTTTGATTAAGGGTGCATTTGAATGGGTGGAATGGTTCTAATGAATTTAAAAACATCCGTAGTGACAAGATTAATTATTATAACGGTGAGATCGGATATTATAATGATAAAATTAAAATTAATGATAAAATATATGTTTTGATGCAAACATAACGGTAATGGTAAGATGAAATGTAATGAGAAGAGAAAATGATCATTTAAATTATTAGGTTAAAATTTGTATAAAATAAAATTTATAATATATATCTAATATTTATGAAATTAATAAAAAAATTTTATTAATTAAAAATTACTTAAATTATTTTTATCAAATAATATTTTTATTAATAACTATACGAATATTTTTTGAAAAAATAATAATACACTTATGCATTCAAAATAAAAATAATAATATTAATGTACTTTATTATTTATGTTATTATTTATTTTAATTGATTATTTAATTATCTAAATATTTATTTTTGTTTATTTACTTATGCTTTGTTTGATAACATTCTAATTGGCACAATTGGAGAATTTTTTGTCTAAATTGTGTCATATCAAAGGTCCTATTTGAATCCAAATAGAGTCTAATAACTAGTTTGGATGGACGGTGAGATTGATATCAAACGAAGATGCGTTTGGTTTCAATCGCAACGATGATAGTAAAGTGAGTGATAAAATGACTATTAAAGATATTATATTAAAATTTAAAAAAAAATTGAGAAGGACAAAATCGTTATTGTGGTATGGTGAGGTGAGAAATCTCATCATGTCGCCACCGAGCTCCTTTTAAAACCAAACAGAGCCTAAAAAACACACATGGCAATAGATAATTAGAGGATTATGCAGTTAAACATAAACCTACCAACTTAAACAATCACGATTACTATCCCTTTCTAACAAAATTAGATTTAAAGTACGACTTCTCCCTTACCTTACACCTTTCTATAAAATCTATTTACTTAGTTACAGTGACGGTAGTAATTGAGAAAAGCAACAAAATGATCAAGTAAAATTGGAGTGATAAGTGATAAAACTGTCAATGTGTTTACTTCGAAGAACAAAGTCCAAAGTACCCATATTCCATCCAAAGACTTAGCTAGGTTAAGCGGTCCTACACAGTCCATTTATTTAGTTCTTTTAAAAAACAACTAAATTTTGCTCTCTCAACTGAGAAATTCATTGAGTATGGCCTAAGAATTGCTGGTGAGAGCCAGCTTCCTCACTAACACATGCTGCATTATGAGTCATATCAAGCCACACATGCACTTTTCTCATTATGATAATAATGAGACCATACATAAAGGAGTGTGTGTATATACATATACACGCATTTGTATACGTATGTAAATTGAATTTTAAATTTCAATAGTCATAATAAAAATAATACATGTATACACACCAAGAATATAACTACTATAATTTCAAGATTTTATAATTTGTTTTATAAATTAAAAAATACCAATTAATTAGTAAGATTTGATTTTCAGTATTTCATATAACAAGTAATTACAATTTGTTGACTACACTAAATAGTACATTAGTTTTCAATTTAGGTATATATTAAAATAAAAGTTTCACAAAGTGAATATAGGCCTGAGGAGGAGATTCTCAACACTTTTCCACAACAAATTCCCTTTTGCACTTTTCCCATACTATTATTAATTGTTCTCAATATATTCTTTATTTGTGGGGTTATTTGACTTGTCACTAAAGCAGTCGGAGTAAAAGAATGCCCCAACCAGCAACACTTGTGCCCATGATTTGATTAAAGCTTAATATGCTTATAACAGATACAACTTAATTTCTAATCATTTCAAAACCTTTAATAATAATAATAATAATAACAACAACAACAATAAGTGATGAATGTCAATTGAATTTTCTCTTTTACAAAAAAATTTTGAGTGAAGGAAGTTATCTCATTTTTAATATAAAGATATACGGTGAACATATTATTGAAATTTATGATTTTATTAGATTTATATCTGCAAGTTTTTCAAAATTTATAAATCGTTTATCAAAGAAGGATTATCAAAATTTAAATATGAATAGTTTACACTTAACATTCCACTTTAATCACTTGTGTCAATCGCATTCGCGTGTCAGCTGAACCTTTGCTTGCCAATCATGTAAGAAATTTTGAATCGATGTATCTAATGTGTCGACGCCGAAAACAACACATCATAGATTATAAATGCGGAACAGGATACTAACCTCCAGCCATTGATACTGAAATATTGATCTGCAATAAAATTGCGTGCCTTTCGTATTTGATCTTCTAATCTTAAGCAAACTCACTAATGGTGTGTTTTTCAGAATGCTCAGATTAGGGACCCAATACCCTATCCTTTTCTTTATATACGTCTTCCCATTAAAAACATAATTCAATTAGTGGGTAGTTATCACTTGTAGATATGGATAAATAATTTAAAATTTATTAGATAACGATAATAAAATTTATGACCAAAATAGGAAGTTTTAAGAGGTTGTGAAACTAACCTCAAGTCTTTTATTTCCTATAAAACACTACTGACTAAGTAGTTAACTTATGTGGGGAACTTACATTCTCCCACTTGGTCTGTATATTTTATTATACTTGCTATTCCATCCATAATCTATGAATCCTTGTGCTTAAATTAAAGAAACAAAATACATGAATCATGGCGACAAGTCCTCTGAGAATGAGTAATATCTTCCATGTATTACAATATATTTCATCTCTTCAATATCAGCCTATATGTGATAACATAACTTAATGAATAAACCTTATGTTTATTCTAGGTCCACAATTTTTATTGTTATTCTCAATAACCAATATGTGCACCAAATATTGAGAAAACAAAACAAATGAATAAGAGTTTTATTACAAATAAAAGTTGTCCATACAACTAATTCACAAGATGGAACCAAGTCCCATTCGCACTACATGATCCTTAAAACTTTTTGGTGGCATGCCTTTTGTTAAAGGATCTGCTATCATCAATTCAGTACTAACGTGCTCAATGACCACTATGTTCTCTTTAATACGTTCTCTTATGGCTAAATACTTAATGTCGATATGTTTACTTCGACTACCACTTTTGTTGTTTTTAGCCAAGAAAACCGCAGCTGAATTGTCACAGTATATTCTTAATGGCTTTGAAATGGAATCCACAATTCTAAGCCCGGATATGAAACTCTTCAACCATACACCATGTGAGGTAGCCTCAAAACAAGAAACGAACTCAGCCTCTATGGTAGAAGTAGCAACTAAAGACTGCTTTGCACTCCTCCAAGATATGGCTCCGCCAGCAAGCATGAAAACATATCCAGATGTTGATTTTCGTGAATCAACACATCCAGCGAAGTCTGAATCTGAATAACCAACTACCTCCAGGTTGTCAGTTCGTCTATACATAAGCATGTAATCTTTGGTCCCTTGAAGGTACCTCATTACTTTCTTTGCAGCTCTCCAGTGGTCCATTCCCGGATTACTCTGATATCTTCCTAACATTCAAACTGCAAATGTAATGTCAGGTCTTGTGCAAACCTGAGCATACATTAGGCTTCCAACAGCTGAAGCATATGGAATGTTTTGCATTTGTTCCCTTTCAAGTTCATTTTTCGGGCACTGGTTCAAATTGAACTTGTCACCCTTTACTATTGGTGCTACACTTGGTGAGCAATCTTTCATCTGAAATCTCTCAAGAACCTTATTGATATAGGTCTCTTGAGACAGTTCTAGGATACCTTGAGGTCTACCTCTATGGCTCTTAATGCCAATGACATAAAATGCCTCACCCATATCCTTCATATCAAATTTCTTAGAGAGAAATTGCTTCACCTCATGCAACAACCCTTTATCATTGGTTGCAAATAAGATATCATCCACATATAGGACAAGGAAACAAATTTTACTCCTACTAACCTTGTGATATATGCATTGATCCATGATGTTCTCTACAAAACCGAATGAAGAGATGACATCATGGAATTTTAAATACCATTGACGGGAGGCTTGTTTCAATCCATATATGGATTTCTTGAGCTTGCATACCAAATGCTCACCATTACTAGAGGAGAATCCTTCCGGTTGTTTCATATAAACCTCTTCCTCTAGGTCTCCATTCAAGAATGCTGTTTTCACATCCATTTGATGCAGTTCCAAGTCAAAATGAGCAACCAATGCCATAACAACACGAAGAAAATCTTTCTTTGATACAGGGGAAAAAGTCTCTGTGTAATCGATTCCTTCCTTTTGAGTGAATCCTTTAGCTACGAGTCTTGCTTTATATCTATCAATGTTGCCTAATGAGTCCTTCTTTGTTTTAAAGACCTATTTACATCCAATGGCCTTTACACCATTAGGCAACTCAACAAGATCCCAGACTCCATTAGATGCCATAGAATTCAACTCATCTTTCATGGCATTGTACCAAAATTCAGATTTACTGCAACTCATGGCTTGTGAAAATGTTTCAGGGTCATCTTCGACTCCAAAATTATAATCAGACTCTTGCAGATACACAACGTAATCACTAGGTATTGATGATTTCTTCATTCTAGTTGATCTTCTTAATGTTGTGTCAGCATCCTCCTGTGAAGTATGTTGCACAACTGGTTGCTCAACAGTCTCTGGTAATTGTTGAACAACTGGATCTACTGGATTGTCATCAGCAACTTGTGGAGCTTCAATGATTGGTTGTTCAACATTCATTTGAACTTGAGGGAAGTTATAAACAACAACCAATTTGTCACTTGAAATGGGAGCCTGAATATTTGAATGAACCTTCTTAGAAACTACGTTCCGAGATTGATCACTCCCACTAATCAAGTCATTTTCAAGAAACTTTGCATTTCTTGATTCCACAATTCTAGTGACATATGATGGACAATAAAATCTGTAACCCTTAGACTTTTCAGCATATCCAATGAAATACCCACTTATAGTCCTTGGGTCCAATTTCTTTTCTTGTGGATTGTAAACTCTTACTTCAGACGGGCATCCCCAAACTCGTATATGTCGCAAACTCGGTTTCCAACCTTTTCATAATTCAAAAGGTGTTTTTGGAACAGCTTTAGTTGGAATCCGGTTTAATATATACACTGCCGTTTTAAGAGCTTCAGTCCACAAGGATTTAGGAAGCTTGGAGTTGCTAAGCATACTCCGTACCATGTCCATCAAGGTTCGGTTTCTTCTTTCTACTACACCATTCTGGTCTGGAGATCCAGGCATAGTGTATTGGGCTTGAATCCCATGCTCTTCAAGAAACCTTGCAAATGGACCAGGTGCTTGTCCATCCTCAGTGTATCTACCATAGTATTCTCCACCTCTATCTGATCTCACGATCTTCATTTGTTTTCCACATTACTTCTCTACTTCTGCTTTGAAAACTTTAAAAGCATCTAATGCTTCGTTCTTATTATGAAGCAAGTAGGGATACATGTACCGTGAATAATCATCTATGAATGAGATGAAGTATTTCTGACCATATGAGTCCATATCCGGACTACAAATGTCCATATGTATGATCTCTAATATGTCTGAACTCCTTTTGGCACCTGTCTTTGTCTTGTTGGTCTGCTTTCCCTTTATGCAGTCCACACAAGTATCAAAGTCAGTAAAATCCAAAGTACTAAGTACTTTATCATTCACTAACCTTTTAATTCTCTCTATGGAGATATGTCCTAATCTCCGATGCCACAATATAGAGTACTTTTCATTCATAACACATCGTTTAATACCAACATTGTCTTGGACGTGCATTATACTATTTGAAATACTATTTTGTAAATGAATTCGAAATAAACCATCAATCAACATCCCATTTCCAACAACACTAGATTTATAAAGCAAGCGAAAAGCATTTTCATAAAATTCAAAAGAAAATCCAAGTGGTACAAGTCTTGAAACTGAAATTAAATTTCTAGAGTAACATGAAATATAAAAGGTTCTTTCCAAATTCAAAACAAAACCAGTATCTAAAACTAATCTGCACGTCCCTACTGCTTCCACTTGAGAACGCATCTTATTTCCTGAATAGATGCATTGCTCACTGGCCATTGGTTTCCTTTGGTTTAGAAAACCCTGCAAGGTATTTGAAACATGGATTGTAGAACCAGAATCAATCCACCAAGTGTTATGACAAACATCAACCATATTAGATTCATAACAAACAAGTGAGATTGGATTACCTTTCTTTTCAAGCCAAGCCTTATATTTGTTGCAGTCCTTCTTCATGTGTCCCTTCTTTTTACAGAAAAAACACTTGGACTATTTCTTCTCAGTCTGGATAGGTATTTTACCCTTTCTCTTTTGTTTGGCTTGCGCTTTGTTCTTTCCTTGTGTTGCCATATGTGCACTTTCACCCATTTCCATTAGCAACCTCCCTTCCTCCTGAACACACATGGTCAGGAGTTCATTAATTGACCATTTTTGCTTATGTGTGTTGTAAGAAATTTTGAAAGGTCCATATTGTTGTGGAAGGGAATTCAGAATAAAGTGCACAAGGAAAGATTCAGACATCTCAACCTCAAGAGACTTCAATTGAGCCGCTATGTCCCTCATCTGCATGATGTGCTCACGCACACCTCTAACACTAGTGAGCTTCATAGATGATAACTTTGTCATTAGGCTGCTAGCTAGTGCCTTATCCGAAGACTCAAACTGTTCATCAATAGCCTTTAGCAATTCTTTGACATTTTTACACTCAGGGATTGAACCACTGATACTAGCCGATATACGTGTCCTTATGAACATCATACTTAAGCGATTAGATCGCTCCCATCGTTCATATAGGGCAATCGCACCCTGAGGGCTAGTATCAGTAGGTACAGGTAGTTCATCCTTCCTAATGGCATAATCAATGTCTATGCACCCTAATTGAAGAAGAACTCTCTCCTTCCATATCTTATAGTTATCACCACTTTAATAGGGAATATCACATTTATCATCAGAAAAATTCAGAGGTTGTATAACTGCAAATAAATCAAACATTCACGCTTATATTACAGAATTTGAGGCAAATAAACATATATCATGCTTTACCAATGTAAATCATGCATCAAAATATGAATCAAATAACATATAAAACTGCCTGTGGGCGAAGTTCTAATTTAAACAGATTCATATATAACTTTATAATGAAACTATCAAATTATAATCCTTTTCTTAATTCCTGTGGGTAAATTAAGAAAAATAATTTGTTACTTCATCCTAATTAATCACACAAATATAATAAAAATTCCTATGGGATAAAATTTATTATATTAAATATGATTAATTACAATTAATGTCATTTTTCTATATGTGACCGAATATACTTGATATATAATTTAACTTAATCAAGAATGCTGTGGCTATTCCTTGATCAAGAAAAATTATATAGATCACATGACATCAAATTTTATGCATAAATAGTAATTTTCTGATCATGTGCACAGTCAGCATATTATAAATAGATAATATTGCATACATACATTCATTACTTACACATAAAATTCAAGCATATAAATATATCATGAATCAAATAATGGTATAAATTTAATTCTTTTATGATTAATTTAATAATCAACACTCTTAAATTCTTGCCTAGAACCATAATGCAAGATTTATTATATTGTTTAGAAACAACGGCAAGAGGTTAAACCGTATACCTCTCGAAAACAAAAGAGAAATAAATAAAAAAATTTACGATGCCACATTATGGCTCCCTTAATTAATTTATATTCAAATATAATATACATTTATATTAAACTTAACTGAGCTATTCTATCATAATACCTCTTAGCCCTTAAATTCTTTAGTGGTCTGTGCAATAATTTACGATCTCATGATTGCCGTCCACTATTCATGCTTTCATATTGGGCTATCGTTTAAAATATAATGATTCTTCAATTAATCTTTCTTTCAGTAACTAAGTTACATGAATTGATTCAAGAACCTTTTTTTTTTAATATCCTTTATGCTTTAATAATATACTAGTTTAAAAAACCTTCTCATACACAGATCAGAAACAAGACTAAAGCAAAAGCTAAGATTCAGCGTTTTAAATGCCTTATTTCTATATTACAAACAATTATCAATTGTTCAAGCAAAATCAAGGCAGAGGTTAACAGGCTCGGATACCAACTGCAAGAAATTTTGAATTGAAGTATCTAATGTGTCGACGCCGAAAACAACACATCATAGATTATAAATGCGAAACAGGATACTAACCTCCAGCCATTGATACTGAAATATTGAGCTGCGATAAAATTGTGTACCTTTCGTATTTGATCTTCTAATCTTAAGCAAACTCACTAATGATGTGTTTTTCAGAATGCTCAGATTAGGGACCCAATACCCTATCCTTTTCTTTATATACGTCTTTCCATTAAAAACGTAATTCAATTAGTGAGTAATTATCACTTGTAGATATGGATAAATAATTTAAAATTTATTAGATAACGATAAAAAATATATGACCACAATAGGAAGTTTTAAGAGGTTGTGAAACTAACCTCAAGTCTTTTATTTCTTATAAAACACTACTAACTAAGTAGTTAACTTATGTGGGGAACTTACAAATCAAAGTAACACAAACCTTAAGTACTAAAGTCAAGACATCTAAACCATTTCTCTCTGCAGGCTTCTGCTTCTTCGAGTGAAGGTAGCCACATGGCCATAGCCTCTTTTGCCTTTCGCATTCTTCAACTAACTTTTATTTTTAATTTTTTATTATTTTGCTCTTAACTTTGCATTTTTTTCTTGTTATCCAATCTACCAATTTCATTTATGCAGGAAAAATATATACACAACCTCAGATTTTGCTTCGCTATATATAAAAGTATAGCCTTCAAATACAACATGTAATAGTATTTTATTGTTTAGAACATTAATTTATTATATTGTTGACCAATCCCTCTTCTCTATATATTAAAATTCATAGTGAGAGTGTGGAAACTATTTAATGCAGTGTCACCACTAAACTCTGGCAATAATATTATACAAATAAAATTTCTAAGATCTCACATGAGCTTTTGTTTTTCGGAATTGCATACCCTTTTTGTAAATTTATATATTGTTTTCACTTCCTGCTTCCATCTTCCGAGGCTGAGGTCTTACTTTACGCTTGGCTAAAAGGAATTGAAGAGGTTTATGTTTCATGTGTAAAGTAATCCAAGGGCAATAATAATAATAATAATAATAATAATAATAATAATAATAATAATAATTTGCACCGTCCAACTAGATTTTTTTGGCCATGACACCATCCAACTAGGTTAGTTACCCCAAAGTATATACATACAAAAAATATATATGTATGCAAAAATAATTTTATTATCCATGAGATTTTGGTGTAGTAATAAGGAAAAAGTTCTGAGACTTTAACAAGTAAAAAAATCTCAAGTTTAATTCTCACCGAACATGTGAGTTGTATATTTAGTTATATACTGGTTAAAAATATTGTTTCTGATAAAAAATAATTCTTTTACATGGCTTTCAATTGATGCAATCTTGTTGTTACCAGATGATTCATTTGATTGGTGTCTCTATAAAGATAATGTGGATGGTGGCCATACAAGAAATTCTTGGGTGGTGACAAAGGAAGGAATGAAGAGGAGAAAGAAAATTGAAAAAAAAAAGTTTACATGGGTTTGGAATTTTGGTGTGATTGCAGAAGAAGGGCAGTGCAAGTGGGCTCAGCTCTTGGTGAATTTCCCACCAATATTGTTGATTCCAAGATTATGTCATCTAATATGACTCATGCATGGTCTGAAGTGGGAGAGTAGCTTCACTAAGCATAAAGCCAAAGTAGCTAGGGCATCTTGTCTTAACCTGATATATATAAATTTATTTTATAGGGCATGGAAGAAGACAAAGAGTGGCCAATCTTTCCCTGGAAGTTGTCTACTTGTCAATTTGAGCATATCACTTTTGAAAGACCAAGCTATGGCAGGCCAACATTCTTGACTCTCAAGTGAAGTTTCTGCAAGCAGTGGCCACTAGCCATTTAGCTTATGCCAAACATATCTACTCATTTCTGTGATTAATCACATTGAACCTTCTTCTGTATTAGTATATTATTTTTCTTATGCATTTAGTGTGTATCTAAGTAGGCCAGAAATTTGGCTTGAAAAAAAAAAGAAATAAACTCAAATTGAAGAAAACAAAACTTAATTTCATTATTAAATTCAACTGAGGCCTAGTTCATTTATAACTTGAAATCATGGGTTTAAGTGAAAACAACCTATCTGTTAATTATATCTTCTGCTCTTTATCGTACCATTTCTGGCAGACCTGCATTCAATGATTTGGTTACTATAAGAATATATATACTTTCTTATCTAGCAGAGCAGTCTCTCGATTTAAACCAGGCATAACAGTAGCATTTGCATATCTAAAATATAATATATTATATTCTGAAGCAGTTTGTATCGGATAAAAACTCACTGGCCAGCAATGGCATTCATAATGAGCAAGCACATGACGATTATAATACTATATACAGTGCCAAAAGCAAGTAATTGCCCTAACCACTTCGTATTTGACACCTGCTCACCTATAAATAAACAAGAAAGAAGAAGAAGAAGAAGAAACTTCAGACAAGTTACAGCTAAACATTGTACTAAAATGCCGGCAAAGAGAGCACAAAAGAAGGGATTTACGCAAGCAAGATGCGATTATCAGCTGCTAATAAGACGTTCACGTTGCAGTTAGTGCAACGAGAGGCCGGCTTACTCGATCAGATGAGTGAAGGCCGGCTTATCACCCAGCGTTTGGTCTTGCTGGACAATTCCTGAGAATGTGAAAGTGAACATGTGCTAACATCCAAACTCATCCTTAGCATATAACAATGCAAAAGCTCAAGGAGTTTTTTTTTTTTTTTGGGTTTTTACTGTCAGAGAGTTTTTTGATCAATTTACGCGTATCTCGATATTAATTTCTTCCAAAAACAATCTTAAAGATACACTTCCTGTATTAATATAGTGCCTTCAAGGAAATTAATTTTTTTGAATGCTGACCCAAGATTTGAATTTTAGACTTAATTTACAAGACACTTAAAAAGCTCTAAGAAATTGCAGACAGCTTTGTACTAATTAATTTCTGTGTAGGGTACTGCATGTTCCATGGGATAAGCAATCCCAATGCTAGGAAAAACATTAGGTAAACCCCAAGTTGTGCAAATTAATAAGTTGATAATGCTCATTAAATCATATTGTTTTTAGTAATTTATATCAACAAAGTCATCACTTTCCTCAAATATATGGTAGTATTTAGTCAATGGTTCACCTCCATAAGCAATTTATACGTACAAGTGGCTTGTGAAGAAGGCATTCCTTCAGTGACTTGAAGATGTTTTACCAAAGGAACTAAAGTTCTAATGGTGAAAGTTCAGTCAGCACATCCTTTCAAATGCAGATTCTTATTATATAACTGGAAATAAAGTTGGGATTGTTTATATTCGAATTTAAGTCTTCAACATATTATAATTTTTCTTTAATTACTTGATAAAATATCGTTGGCATCAAAGGCAAATTTTGCAATTTGGAATTGAAAAAAGAAAGAGTTCATTTTTTTTTACGGGTAATTAACATTATTTTCTTGTAATATTGTTATTTCCACGATTAATTTTGTTTACTAACCATGCGTTTGTAATACACAAATTCCAAGTAGAATTGTTTTTTTTTTTTGTCCGCTTACATTGCTTTCTTATTCACTAGAGTTTAGCCCATGCTTCATTCCCAAGCATATCAACTTTATATCAACTTTAGCATTATGATAAAAAATAATATAAATAAAAAATTAATATTTTAATACTTCTATTTATAAAATATTTTGTACAAAAAAGGGTGTTACTATTATTCTGATCGTTATGCTATATACCATCTGATTTGATAGTGTTTTTGTAATAATCCACATCTCTTGCATTTCCTGCTTGCATGTTCTAGCAGAGGCTGAAATCACAAAATTTACAATTTCATATACTTTTTGGAAAAAATATCATACATATGTAATTTGGAATAGATATAATAGCATACTTATTTCAGAATATGAATTTATCCAAGATCAAATTTGCATAAAACTCAAATAAGCAGCATGATAGGTATGTATTTCATCTGTCTTTCAATATAGCAATAACACAGATAGCTAAAATTTGTCTCTAAAAGTGATTGATTCATTGTACATAATGTCAAAATCTAAATATTGTAACTAATCATCATCCATTATAGAAGAACAAATTTAAAGAGTATAATTTTCATGAAATTTTCATTAGAAAAAGAAGTTATTATATCAAACTAGGAATGTAATTAAGTTGAGTCGAAAAGATCGGATATTATGTTCGAGATTAGATTAATTTGAGTTGAAATTTAAAGATCAAATCTTGGCTTAAACTTGATTTGACAGAATAAGCAATCTGCTTAATCTTGATTCAAAGAATATTTAAGCTTGACATAATATATCATTTTTTACTACATATTATGAGAATAAAATAATAAAATACTAATCATATACTAAAAATATATATTAAAAGGAAAAGTCGGTTAGACACATGAGTTGCTCAATTAAGACATTAAAAATAAGTTTTGACGAAAAATTTTAAAATTTTGAAGATGCTCTAAATAAATGAATTTCAAAATATTTCAATTCAAATTCTCTCCCTCATTCTTCTTTTCCCTCTCCTTCTTTTACTATTCTACTCACCCTCATCTCTTTTTTACTTTCTCTTTCAAAAAACATTCTAGGTTAAAAAAAAAAAACCTCAAAACTCATAGTTATGACATACTTATCAAATTAACTAAATAAATAACACATATCAACCTCTCTAATTTCAAAATCTATAATAATTTTCTAAAAAATGAATTTTCTTTTAATCTATTGCTATACATTATGCATATATAGCAAGATAAAAAATTCCTTGCAATCTACAATTCTAGGAAGATGTGAACAATTTTTTTTCCATTTTTGTTTATGAAAAGAAGGCAAAAAAAAAAAAATCTCATGCTTGCAAGTTGTAGACTATAGTAAATGGAGTATGTCATATTCAGATATTTCAAGGAAATTACCTACTCAAAGACAAAATAACTTTCTTTCTAAACAAGCTACCATTAGTCTTACAGCAAAAGATCAGTTACATTTTTCCAAATTCAAGTTAAAAAATTATATATGATCCAAACAAGGAAATTTATCTGGACATATTTGGATTTTAGGGGCAAAGATTGCATTAATTCTAAAGGAAAATAGTATAAAATTATTGAAACAAAGAGATAGAGAAAGGCATTGTATTGTGAAACACTAGGATGCTTACAAATATGCCAAAATTATAGCTGCAACTGCAGAAAATATTCACTAAACTGCAGGCTTCCACCAGCTGATGAAGAAAGTACACTCATTTGTAATAGATCTTCTCAAAGTACAGCCTTTTCCCGAGCCCCACCATCCAATTAAGTCACTCTAAAAGACCATATAACCCTTATCACTGATAACCCCAAAGTGACCATACACCAAAGTTTTAATTTTTGCTTTCTCTTTGTAACCA
Source organism: Heritiera littoralis (assembly GCA_031772115.1). Taxonomy (NCBI): domain Eukaryota; kingdom Viridiplantae; phylum Streptophyta; class Magnoliopsida; order Malvales; family Malvaceae; genus Heritiera; species Heritiera littoralis. Next base: position 5,280,035 of record JAPDPK010000010.1, on the reverse strand, counting down.
AAAGAAAACAAAAGGTTTTAATTTCAATATCATTTAGGATATATGTATCACTGTATTATCTCACGTTAAGTTGTCAATATAAAATATCTTTTTTTATTCATTCTTATTCCGAATAATGTATCTTATCAATTTTTATACAATCATATTTTTTCGAATAAATTCATTTCAAATTTTTTTTGTTCTTCTTTTAACCTTGACTCATTTTCATCATTCATAACTTTTGCTTTCCTAATTGAAGCATTCACAAATTTATTTTGTATGTGTCAAATTAATGTAAACTATTTTCACTAAAAATTATTTTAAAAATAAAATTTATAATTTTTTTAATTTTGTTTGTGAAATTAAAAAAATTCAAATATCAGTATATCAAATATCAACTGATAAAAAAAACCAAAGAATTAGTTTATTAGTGTAAACTCTTATTGAGTTAGATCCTGTATTCGAATCTTTATAAAAAAAAAAATTTTTGGACCAATACAAACGAAAATTAATTTTGTAAACAACGTGATATAAAAATACTCCGTTCGATAAAAAATCAAGCGATAAATTACTTTCTACACATTTTTTAGATGGAGTGTGAAAAATGGGAGTCCAAAACCAGAAAGAGTAACGGCCGGAGAGTGGAAGCTTTCACTTGGGGTGTGCGTTGGAGAGAGAGAGAGAGTGGGGCTGGCTATTCCTTAATAGCAAGACAAAGGAAAGAATAGTTCGGGGCAGTTAGTTTTTTAGTAGGTTCCTCAACCATAGGGATGCTCGACTGGACAAAGCAGAGCCATTGGATGTTTAAGCATGGCGTAGGATTCTCAGTTGAGTACACGTGCTGCTACCTTTCCTCTCTCATTTCCTCTTTTTTATCTTTGCTTCCATGCATGGATTTCTCCTCCAACTCTAATCCAACTTTAACAAAGAAAGAGAGAGAAAGAAAGAAACTCTCACTCTTTTAATTTTGTTTTTCTTTCGGTTTTGTTCATCGCCATCATTCGCAACAGAGCTAACAACAACAAAATCCCCCACCTCTTCAAAGTTTTAATCTTTTCTTTGTATTTCAAGTTTTCAACTACCCCAAGAAGCTAGCTAGTATAGTTAATTCAGTTAGGCCTCTTCGGTTCACTTTCTTTTGAGCTACCAGATCTTGTTGTTTCCCCAGAATTCTATGAAATCTGAGATGGCTTCTTGTCTAGACAGCCAAAACCGTCGTTTTGAACAAGTTTGCAACCAAATTTCAGCTACTTCCTTAATTTTCTGATCTGGGGTCTTACTTTTTTTGTCTTAAGAGTGCTCTGTTTCATTGCCATTTGGCTTGTCTTTTTGAAGTGTGATGAATGAGATCAAGAATTGAAGCAGTGTTTCCAATTCTTTGACCTGCAGATTTAGAGTTTCAGAAGCATTTTTATTCTGATCTGTGTTTGCTTTCTCGAATTGTGAATTATATTTGCTTTCAATGGAAGAAGATCAAGAATTCAAGCATGTATGCAAGTTTTGCAGCAAGAGCTTCCCCTGTGGTAGATCCTTGGGTGGTCATATGAGGTCTCACATGAATAACAACAATAATTCAGCTGAACCAGATGATAAGCTCAGCAAGAAGAAGCTTGTTTCTGTCAATAATGGAGGCAACGATGCTAACACTGAAGCTGGCCTGGAAGCTGGGATTAATGGTGGCTATATCCTCAGAGAGAACCCCAAGAAGACATGGAGGTTAGCAGGTTCAGGCGAAGACACTTCAGTTCATGACAAGGTCTGCAGAGAGTGTGGCAAAGGTTTCCAATCTTGGAAAGCATTGTTTGGTCACATGAAATGTCATTCAGAGAAAGAAAGAGCTTCCATTAACAGCTTGGAGGAGCAAGATTCATGGACAAGTGCTAACCAAAAGCTGATCATGGATAGCCAATCTGACAATGAAACTGCCAATCCAAGCAAAGGGAGGAGATCCAAAAGAAGAACAAGGTACATGGGCACTGCAAATTCTTCCACCTTCTCTTTAACTAACCATGCTTCCTCTTCCATGTCTGAGATTGAGCAAGAACAAGAAGAGGTTGCTCTAAGCCTGATGATGCTTTCTAGAGATGTGGGTCATTGGGCTGGCTTGAATTCTGTTGCAGAATCTTCTGACAATAACTCTCTGTTTTTGGAAGCCAAAATCGAGATTAAAGCTAGGAAGTTGAAAAAACAGAAAGAGAAGAAGTTAGAATCTGCTACAATGGATTCTGAGGCTTTCCAGACTGGAGCTGGACAATCACGATTTTGTGCTTCAGGGCTGCCAAAAACTGGGGTTATTAGAGTGAATACAAGCAAAAATGAAGTTTCTGTCGATGAATCTGTTAAGTGTGAAAGAAACAGTTTTGAAGTTGAATTAAGCAAGAATTTAGTAAAACAAACTGGAGTGGATCTAGCTCAACTGGGTTCCAACAAGTTGAATTCAAGCAAGAGAAAGTTACAAGATTCTTATGATCCGGAACTGAAATCAGGTTCTGTGAACAAATTGACAACTGATGTTCTTGATTCTGAATTCTGTAAGGATCCTCACAAGAGAAGCAAGTTTGAATGCACTACTTGCAACAAGATCTTTCACTCTTACCAAGCTCTAGGAGGTCATAGAGCTAGCCATAAGAAAATCAAGGGCTGCTTTGCTTCGAGAATTGACAGCACTGAAAACAGCATTGAAACTGAAAACTCTCCCGACCCAGCCGATAGCAAGCTTGTCAAATCAACTGGCAATGAAAATGAAACTCCCATTGCCAACTTACCTACAGGCAGTGATGATAAGAAGCGCAAAGGACATGAGTGCCCCATTTGTCTCAGGGTTTTCCCATCAGGCCAAGCCTTGGGTGGTCACAAGAGATCTCATTTAGCAGCTGAGGCAAAAGAAAACCAAACAATTGTAATTCGAAACCCAATGCCAGAAATTCGTGACTTCCTTGATCTTAATCTGCCTGCTCCAGTTGAAGAAGAAGCCAGTGTTCATGTGGGGTTCAAGCCATGGTGGGTAGGAAGCAGCCACAAGCATGAAGCATTGGTAGGGTTGATTTCTAACTGAGTTTCCAAATCCTTCCATCGCCGTGGTTTGCCAATAAGAATTCAAGAGTGCACGCTGTACAGTAAAAAAACAAAGTTTTCTGCATATTATTTCATTCATTCTTTGCAGGTTCAAGAATTCACCAAAGGTACTGCTGCTTACAAGTTTTCCGTGAACTTCTTTGGTTCTTACATTTCTCTCTATTCATTCTCAGTTTGCTTCCTTGGCCTTTTGGTCATAGAACAAGTCTTTTCTTGCTCATTGGTCTGTTATGACTACAAACTTGGATACTGTAATTGAATATTTCAAGCTTCTTCTTTGTCACATTTGGAATGTACTTTTCAACGAAAAGCAACTGTTTTTGCGGGCAATTATTTTTTCTTGCCACCAAAGGAGAAATGAGTGAGGAGTTGAAAATTGAATGGTGTGTGAAGTCATGAGGGAAGATAAAAGCATTTTTATAGTGTACACAAGCATGGCATGTGAGCTCAAAGGTGGTTGTTTAGTCACCTACCATAAAGCATGACAACCCATCTCACTCTCCTTCTCTTTCTCATACTTAGTAGTCACTACACTCCTATTGCTCTTAATTTACATATGTCCTTAGTCCAAAGACTAAGCTCAGTTGAAAACTTCATAACTCTACCCCGTGAAAGATTAGATTGGACCACATCTCGAGTTTAGGTCATCAGTTAGCTCAGCAAGATAAAACCAGTACAAGCACAATATCGGTTGAATATGTACCGTGTTGAATATTAATTAGAATCCTTATCCAACCAAATGACAAATGGTAACTCAATTCAACAACTTAGTTCAATTTAAGTATGCACAAATTAAGGTCTAATCATTTGTCCCTAACTTCCATAATCCTAATTTGACTCAAACTCTGCGTTGAATACGGGCCTAATCTGAGACATACTTGGCTGCAAGGCTGCATTGGTCATGTATTACTGCTGAGATTATAGAACAAGATTGAATTCAATGTTATTTGGCCACCAAGCCAGCAGCCTCAGCCAATACCAGGCGATGATGCAGGCCAATGATACTGCTAATGCACCAAATTTCACAGATTGGAAATTAACAAAGTGAAGTATTTTGCTAGTTTAGTGTGGCATGGACCTGGCAACAACATGGGGTTGGCTGGGTGTTTGTTTAATTGTTGCCTTTGCTTTTTAGTAGCTGGCATGGCAGTTGGTGCTAGCTCCATTGTCAACTAGTAGAAAGAACTAGCCAGCAACTGCTACCAAGGAAGTAGCCAATAGTCTGTCTTGGTTTTCAGGTTTACTTTCCAAGAGCAAGTGCTTCCATCAAGGCAATTGGATTGGACAGGCCTAGCAAGCTGAAACAAAAATTAAAAAGTGTGAGTGAAGATTGAAAAGAAAAAGCAGAAGGAAACCTGATGCCATCCGTGACTGTGATTAAGTTATTCTTTCACTTTTCCTTTGCTCTTCTTTGGGTCTTTTTTCATTGGATGTGTGACTCACGGTACGAGATTTGGGCTTTTGCAGATCTCAGTAATATGGAAGTTTTAAGCAGTTGCTGCTTTGGTTATATGTTGATTTAAATCAACTTTTAATAAGAGTGTCAAATTAGGTCTTGATAATGGGTCTTTTAGAGGCCCAATGGAGTTTATCACAATATTTTTTTCTAATTGTATATGAAAATAGATTACCATCTTGTTTAAATTTAAGAGTTCGTTTTTTTATATATTAACGATGAAATTTTCAACTTCATAAATAGAATAAACATATTGTTACATGTCCCGCTTCTTCTTTAATCATTTATACTATATTTTAAAACGTGTATATATATAATTTTATTAACTTCTTCAATAAAATATAAAAATTTTACGTATAATAATAACGTATGAAATAATTTTTTTAAATTCAAATCAAAAAAATAATTTCTTTTAAATTAATTCCTTATCCACGCTTTTTCGACGAGAATAAAAATAAAATAATAATCTTAAAGAGTATTATCATTAAGATTTTTTTATGAAAATAAAAAAAATATTAAGCGTATAATAAAAATAAGGGTTTTTATATGATGCACTGACAGTGTATAATTTTTATATACAGTCAATGCATCAGAAAGTTGACACCTCATCAATTAGCAAATTAAAAAATATGCCAAACCCTTAAAAGTAAATATAAATAAATTTTTTTAATTTGTTCGTAAGGGCTTATTGATGAAGTATCAACATCTGATGCATTAACAGTGTATAAAAACTATATACTGTCATCATATATATATATATAAATCTTAAAAATAAATAAATAAAATTAAGGAACAAAATTTCATATAGCCCAATGGGAGGAAATGAAGACAATGAGACCAATTTGGTTGAAGTTCAAAAGGCCCATTTCCCAGCTCTTCCTCTTCTTCTTCTTCCTCCTCTTTCCAAATGGTCAAATCCATGGGAGGCAACTGGGAATAAATCCCCCCAGAAGCCCTAACCGGAAAACTTCTTCAAATTCACGAAAATGTTCCAATCACAGCAACAACTGCAACAACCTTCATTCACGTACTTGCCTTACTCCTCAAATTCTATCCCCAATTCTTTAGTATCATTTCCTCAACCAACAAGCCTTCCCTCAGAGCCACTCTTGCTCCCTCCAGGAACCGACCCGTATGCCCATCAGGGTCAACACACCTTAACCCAAATCGAATTTGAAAGGCAGGCTCAATTTTATGAGGACCCAAATGGGGGTTCTTGGAGTTGGATCGCTAGACAGGCTGATCCCATTAGATATGATGCTTCTGTAAGTTTCTTTTGTCCCTTTTTAGGTGCATTTTTGTTTCTTTTTCCTGAATTAATTAATCTGAATTTTTTATTTTCTTATTAGGAAGTGTCTTTTTTTTGTTGTCTAATTGTTGGTTTTAATTTTTGGGTTTTGTTCTAAATTGCTTTTATCAGTACTGGTACTCGTTTTTGAGGATCTAAATTGGACTTTTTTAGTTCAAATTCAACCTCGAAAATTTTACTAGTTGAGCTCGGCATTGAGGCTTTCTTTTTCTAACTGAACACCATTCATAGACTGTAGAATTGGTGCATTCTGGAATTTATCTACAGTTGATTAAATGTGAAAGATCTTTTCGCTTGTCATGGAACGATTATGTTGTTTCTGGATTGACTACGATTCTTATAATAGTCAGTGAGAGGGGAATGTTTTTAATGAATGAAGCTTGTGTTTTATGTTTGTAAATATCCTGAAAATGCTACCACAATATGGTTGATGCTTACCGTGTGTCTGCATTTGCAAATATTTGTGTTTACTCAATGATGCCGCTATCATTGTTTATTTATTCATGTTAGTAGAAGAGATGAATGGCTTTTAGTCATTCGGATTGTTTTGAATTTATATATTTTGGGGTTTGCAGTTGCCAGTAGCGGCTTTGAATACCCCTAGTAACAATGATTGGATGAATCAATCTTTGGCGAATAATGTAATAGGAAGCACACCAAATCAAAGCAAGCCAAATCAACCCGTGCGGTGTGAGGTTTGCAACATTGATTGCAATACAAAAGATGTTTATGAGAAACATGTTATCGGAAAGAAGCATCAAAAGAACTTGCAAGCAAGAATTAAACCCAGTACTGCAATAGTTCCAGAAACTTCCAGTACTATCAATAACACAAGCATTGTGGGTCAAATGGGCAATGTAGGTGGAAAGATGATATTCGGGTCTTCCGGTATAGCAAATACACCTGAGTTGGAAAGAAAGAAGCAAAAGCTTTTGAATGGTGGGGCAGCTGTTGGTTCTGTTCAGATGTGCACCATATGCAATGTTGCTTGTAATAGCCAAGAAACGTTCACTAAACATCTTTCTGGGAGAAGGCATGCTGCTCAGGTACATTAATTAGTAAACTAGGAAATAATTGTAGCCTTTTTCTTAATAGAATTCCAACTCTTTTCTATTTATTTCATATTAGCTTAAACTCACATGTAAAGATAATTTGCCACTAGTCCTCTACTGCCTGCTAGTACTGATTCTTAATGAGTTTACTTTTTGTTGACCAGAAAATGCAAGAGGTTTCTGCTTGGTTTACTTTCGCCATATTAGGACAATTATTTTTTTTTTCTAGTAAAATTTCCCAATCTGGATAATATTTTATTAATTCATTTGTTTTCTTCATAAGTTTGGTTTTCGCTTTCTATTTTCACAAGTTTCCAAGTAGTGTGATTTGTCTACATGTATGCAGGCTGGATTAGCAGCTGTTAATGGGATTGGACCTTATCTTGCTGCCATCCGAGCTAATGATCACTTTTGGAATAAAGGCAAGAAGACAACTAAGATCAATCAATCTACATGGTGTGAAGTCTGCAAAATCAATTGTACCAGCAATGATGTCTATGCAAAACACTTGTCAGGGAAAAAACACCTGAAGAACCTGGAGATGTTGGAAAAATCTAAGAATGGCACTTGTGGTCCTTCTTCGATTTATACCCCAGCTGCAACAAATCCAATAATTGAACCGGTGGAGGACCCAGAAGTAAATGGTAGCAGTTTTACTGTACAAAAATCAGAGAAGACAGTAGCACAGCCTGCATCGAAAGAGGAATTGGAGACAAAGAGAAGGAAAGTTATGGAGGGTGGAGCAGCTGCTGCTGCCGTTAGAGTATGCACTATCTGTAATGTGGTATGCAATAGTCAGAAGGTCTTCAACAATCATCTTGCTGGACAGAAGCATGCTGCGATGGCAAAGAAGCATGCTGAAGCCAGAATACCAACTGCCGGTCATCAATCGAGTACTGCCGCATAAAGACATTGACGGAGAATGCTTGGAGAATGCTTGGAAAACTTTTCCTACTTATTGATCGTTGTGATGGCCACCCTGTCGATCCTTGGTCCATGTCTAAATTCACTCCTTTGTCTGCTTAACATCAGTAACATCATTAACTGTTTGTAAATGAAAAGGTTTTTGGTGCAAAGAAACGCACCTTTTAGCTGTTTGTAGATGACAGAACTTTCATTTGAGGTTAAGGTGGTTAGCAATTTATTACTGATACGAATGGAGAAAACAGCCATCTTCCTGCTTAATTCAAAGGAGCAAACTTAATTATATTTTTTTGGCTTAATAGCCAAATATATCCCCAACGTTTATGAAAATATGCAATTAAGCCCTCAACGTATAATTGCATTGAAATAAGGATATTGCGTTTTATTTTTAGCATTTTAAACCCAAACGTTATAAAATTGACAGAATTAAGGATATAGCCGTTAAAAACCAACAGTGTCCGTTAACCTTGCTTAGGTGGCATGCCACGTGGACACTGACGTGGCATTACGTTGCCACGTGGACCAATGACGTGGAAAAAAGTTATTTTTTTTTAAATTTCGTTTTTTTTAAATAAATATTTTTTGAGTTCATTTTTTTTTTGCTTAATAACCAAATATATCCCTAACGTTTATGAAAATATTCAATTAAGCCCTCAACGTATAATTTCATGGAAATAAGGATATTACGTTTTATTTTCAGCATTTTTTTAAGTTCATTTTTTTTTCAAATTTACATTTTTCATAATTTTATTTTTTTAATTACATATTTTTTTTAAAATTACATTTTTTTCATAACTTCATTTTTTTAAAATTCTATTTTTTTCATAATTTTATTTTTTAAAAAATTACATTTTTTTCGTAATTTCATTTTTTAAAAAATTACATTTTTTTTATCATTTCATTTTTTCTTCTTCTATCTCCCTTATAGGAAGTTCATTGTCATTGCCTGTAAGGGAGATAGAAGAAGAAAAGGAAGAAAAAATGAAATGATGAAAAAAATGTAATTTTTTTAAAAAATAAAATTATGAAAAAAATGTAATTTTAAAAAAATGAAGTTATGAAAAAGATGTAATTAAAAAAATGAAATTATGAAAAATGTAAATTTGAAAAAAAAATGAACTTAAAAAAAATGTTTATTAAAAAAATGAGATTAAAAAAAAAAAGAAAATTTAATAAACAAATGAAAAAAAAAACGCCACGATGACGTGGAAAAAGTTAAATTTTTTTTTAATTTCGTTTTTTTAATAAACATTTTTTTAAGTTTTTTTTTTTTCAGATTTACATTTTCCATAATTTCATTTTTTTTAATTACATATTTTTTAAAAATTACATCTTTTTCATAACTTCTTTTTTTTTTAATTACCTTTTTTTCATAATTTTATTTTTAAAAAAATTACATTTTTTTCATCATTTCATTTTTTTTCCTTTTCTTCTTCTATCTCCCTTACAGGCAATGACATCTTCAATGAACTTCATGTAAGGGAGACAGAAGAAGAAAAAGAAGAAAAAAATGAAATAATGAAAAAAATGTAATTTTTTTAAAAATGAAATTATGAAAAAAAATGTAATTTTAAAAAAAAGAAGTTATGAAAAAGATGTAATTTTTAAAAAAATATGTAATTAAAAAAAATGAAATTATGGAAAATGTAAATCTGAAAAAAAAAAACTTAAAAAAATGTTTATTAAAAAAACGAAATTAAAAAAAATTTTTTAACTTTTTCCACGTCATCATGACGTTTTTTTTTTCATTTGTTTATTAAATTTTCTTTTTTTTTAATTTCATTTTTTTAATAAACATTTTTTTAAGTTCATTTTTTTTCAAATTTACATTTTTCATAATTTCATTTTTTTAATTACATCTTTTTCATAACTTCATTTTTTTTAAATTACATTTTTTCATAATTTTATTTTTAAAAAAAATTATATTTTTTTCATCATTTCATTTTTTCTTCCTTTTCTTCTTCTATCTCCCTTACAGGCAATGACAATGAACTTCTTGTAAGGGAGATAGAAGAAGAAAAAATGAAATAATGAAAAAAAATGTAATTTTTAAAAAAATGAAATTACGAAAAAAAATGTAATTTTTTAAAAAATAAAATTATGAAAAAAAATGTAATTTTAAAAAAATGAAGTTATGAAAAAAAATGTAATTTTAAAAAAAATATGTAATCAAAAAAATGAAATTATGAAAAATGTAAATTTGAAAAAAAAAATGAACTTAAAAAAATGCTGAAAATAAAACATAATATCCTTATTTCCATGAAATTATACGTTGAGGGTTTAATTGCATATTTTCATAAACGTTAGGGATATATTTGGCTATTAAGCAAAAAAAAAAAATGAACTCAAAAAATGTTTATTTAAAAAAAATGAAATTTAAAAAAAATTTTAACTTTTTTCCACGTCATTGGTCCACGTGGCAACGTAATGCCACGTCAGTGTCCACGTGGCATGCCACCTAAGCAAGGTTAACGGACACTGTTGGTTTTTAACGGCTATATCCTTAATTCTGTCAATTTTATAACGTTTAGGTTTAAAATGCTGAAAATCAAACGTAATATCCTTATTTCCATGCAATTATACGTTGAGGGCTTAATTGCATATTTTCATAAACGTTGGGGATATATTTGGCTATTAAACCTATTTTTTTCATAATGATTGCAATATCAAAAGTTTTATATTTCGTTATGGATGTTATACTTCAAAGTTTTTTGTGAACAATGAAGGATTCATTGTATAAATTAAATTTTCTTTAAAACTTGGTGTTTGTATTAACTTTTGATGCTAGAAAATCCTAATTTTCATCTGAATTCTTTCCTAATTTATTTCTCTTTATTTTCTTTTCTTTTTATTTATCTCTTTTTCTAGTTATTAAACCAACTACTAGATAAATTACAAAAAAAAAATCGAAAAAATAAATTTGATAATAATTTTTTTATAAAAGGGAACATCATATGTATATTTTTAAGTTTGTTACATCTTTATTATATTTTTTAGCTTATTCAAAATTAATATTAAACATATTAACGAAAATACGAAAAATTTCATTTTCATCTAGTGTGGTTGAAGAATCATCAAACATAAAAGTTACAATGATAAAATTCAATTATAACAAAATATGATGATAAATTTTAATATTGATCAAACTACAGGGACAAATTTACCCCTTAATTTAAAAAAAAAATCCAAGAATTTGCATAGTAATTTCTTCTGGGCCTTTGAAAATTGGATTTAATTTAGGGGAAGTCAAGAAACTACCCACCCCATATATATTCCAATGCGACCCGACCCGAACCGCAATTTACATCTCAATTTGAATTCTTTATTCCTCAAAGGGTGAGCTGGCCCGGGCATCAACGCTGTCATTCAAGTTGATGTTTTGGTACTGTGTCATTTGATGGTACGTTATCTAAAACATTCAAATTGTTTTGGGTTAAATCCAACACCTTTTAAACCTTGCGAAAATAAGAACTATTGACTGCCATCGCTCTTTCCACAAGGTGAAAACTTCCCCATTTCATTTTCCTTTCCCTATATGCAGTTGCATTGTTTAATATGTCTCCTTTTTTAGATTTTTTTTTAGGCCTTTTTTAGTTGATTTATGATACCAAATTCATGAAATCAAGGTGGGTTCTTCTGTTTCTAGTCCTATAATCAGATAAATTTATTCCCTTTTTTGGGTGTTTATAGTTTGCTTTTAATTGATAAATTTCATTTTTTTTTTTAGTTTCTCACATGTCTGTTGTAAAATTATCCTATTTTATGATGGTTTACTATTCTATTTCTTTTTTGTATTTTCAGATCAATTTTATTCTTGGGTTATAAGAAGATTTGATTGATATTATTGCAAATGTCAAGTAGCTCAAGGAGTGATGGAGACAACTCTATTGATGTTGAGGAACTGTTGGAGATTGAAACAAGATGCAGAGAGGTAGATTCTTTGCCTTGTTGTAATAACTAAGAAACATTGTCTTTAAGTCTCTGGAGTTTCCGATAGCACTTTTTCTTGTCTTAACACTTATGTTAATTGTTTAAGTTCTTATGAATTTCCTATTGTTTCTGCAATAGTCAACTTCTAGTTGAACAGCTTAGGATAGTGGCTTCCTCAGCTTGAGCTGTCCTCTTTTTCTTTTCTTTCAGTTTGTTGGATAATGAAGCTTCATTTTAGTTACTCTGTTTTCTGATGGAAAAAATGGTTTTAACCTTTTAATTATTTGAGCTTTTGAAGGTGTTCGGTGTTATATTTATTCAGCCATTCACTGTATTTTTGTTTATGATGATGTTGTTAGTTTGTTCTCAGTCATTAATTTTAAACCGTTTGTGCTGAAATTATATATTTATCTACTTATCTTTCTATATGCAGTTGCGGAAAGAAAAAGAGATGTTGAAGGAATCAAAATCTGAGGGATTTGAACTAATCAGGGTAACTTCTGCATGCCTTGGTAATCCTATCATCTCGAACTTGCTACATGAAAAGTTCATTATCTTTATATTCTGTTTTGAAGGAATTCAATCCTTTTCCTGTATTGGCATTTCAATTTGCCATGCCAATTGTGTTCTGCCTGGCACTTCATAGTCCATCATTCCATTCTCTCTGGAAAAAGTTTTCTTTATCATCTAATTGGGTTTCTAGAACTAATTTTTTACTTACTGTGAACTAAACAGCGGATTGTGAAGTAAGGTAATACTAAGCATTGGGGTATGCTGAAGTTGATGTTGCTTTCTATACAGAACTTTTACTAATAACTTCTTGATTCTTAATTTTCATTATTCTATCTAGATTTTCCTGCTTGATTAGTATTGTGATCGAATTTTGACCTGCCTTGATAGCCTGCCGCTAAAGTAACTCCCAGGGCCAGTTAATTTTTCCTTCTTTTTAGTCCTGGACTATTTCCCAAGATTTATAAACAAACACCCTGAAGACAATACCTTGGCATTTAGAAGGGTCATCATTCGTTTACTTGGTGATTGAATTGCAGTAGTTGAGAAAAGTAAAAGGAAAACATGTGCCACATCTTTGAATATTTCAACCTTGAAACCCAAACAAAAAGGGTAGCAATTGAGGTTTAAATATTTCGATCTTCATTTCTGTCTAATTGTAACTTGGATCACTGCAGAAACTAGAACTACATGTGAAGTCATTATCCGAAGCTCGTGTCCAAGACAAAAAACATATTCAAAAATTGGAAAGAGAACTAAAAAACTGCTCTCAGGAAATAGGTAACAAATTTTTTCTGTTGCTTTTACTTATTTTACCTACTGGCCTTTCCTATTACATGGAAGTAGTTCACTGGCATCTGTAAATAACTCCCTTGCTTCATATAGTTCTGCTGCTTGTAAAGCATGCATTTCTCTTCGTGTTTTGAATATGCAATGATTTCTACTCATCTTAATTTTCCAGCTTAGCTTACTTGAATCGGATTTATATTTAAAAAATATTAACTCAAATTGTCACCAATCTTTTTTTTTTTATCAGTTCAATTTTTTTCTCTAAAATTTAAGTGAGATAATCATTTTCATTCCTTCTTTTTTTTTTTTTTTCAAAATTGTTATTGAATACTGCATTGGTGTGTGTTGTATGGGTTTCATTAGCCTTTTAGTCTAGGCCGGCTAAGTTAAAAAAATTGTTGTGGATCTTGTGGTAATTTGGATATTTTGTCTATGCAACTAATTCACTTGTGGCAGAATATCATATAATTTCTCCGAATGCAAATTTGCACATATTGTTCTTTCTTTATCTTCCCATGAATGTGATCACCTTTTTTCCTCAATAGTTTCATCCTTATGATACTTATGGCATCATTTTGTATATGGTATTAAAACTAGTTCCCCTCTAATCATTGGACCTTGTATTGAATACTAAGTCTTTATCCTTTGTGGCACTGGTTGGATGATTGTCTGTATGCTGCCTTGCATACCTGACTTGAGTATAAGTGACCGTTGCTTTGGTCTTCATCTTATGATGGCATTCTTCAGATTACTTGCAGGATCAACTAAGTGCAAGGAATGGAGAGGTCAACTGTCTAAATGACCATGTGCACAACCTTGAGATCAAATTAGCAGGCATGGAACATTTACAGGAGAAAATTGACCGGTTGATAGGAGAGTTGAACAGATCCAACTCTGAACGCTTGTTACTGATGCGGGAAATAGAGAACAAAGAAGAAGAGCTGAAACAGTCAGCTTTGTGCATAGAGAAATTGGAGGAGTCAATTTCATCTATGGCACTGGAGTCCCAGTGTGAAATAGAGAGCATGAAGCTTGATATAACGGCCTTGGAGCAGAAGTGCCTTGAAGCTAGGAAAACTGAGGAAGAAAATGTTCAAGAAAAGTCCAAGATGAATATTCTAATTGAAGAGCTTGAGGTTCAGCTTCAGAATGCACAGGAAATTATTGAAGCACTAGATAACGAAAATAAAGAGCTAAGAGGAAAGCTTATTACATCGGAAAAGAATGTTAAGATATTCTGTCAAAAACTCAAGGAATGGCTGAAAAGGAAGGATAGATCACAACTCAATATGCATTCTGTCTTGAGTGAACCTGAAAGCATGATTGTGATATCAAAAGATACAAGGTTAGTTGCAACCTAAAGTTTGTTATATTTTATAATTTACGCGGTTATCCTGTCTCTAATCAAATACATCGTTTGACTGTTTGATAATATGGGAAGCAAAAGAAGCTTTTATTCAGCGCTTGAACATGTTATGCATGCCTTTTTCTTTAGCCTATTCAGCATATTCCTGCTAAAAGATATGCGTTCTAAACTGTCTGGTTCAGTTATTCTAAATCGTTTAGCAATATATAATTGGTAGACTAATAAATATAATCTTGTTAAGGTTGGTTCAGATTTTTTTGAAGCAGTTTTTTGTATGAAATGCTTTATTTAGTTTTCTCTCTTAAAATTGATAGGTAATAACTTACAAATATTGGTCTGTCTTTCCCTCTTTGGTACATATCAAAGATCTGAAAATTTTTTATGAATTCCCTTATTAATTCTTTGTAACATTTTTAATACTATTGAAGTGGCTGCAAAGAACTCTTCAGTGCACTCCTTTTGGAAGTGGCTTTGTTGCTGGAATCCAATTCCAACTCGAATGAGCAGACTGAATTCATGTCACATCAGATAAATGAATATGAACTCCTGGTGAAGCAACTTAAGGTAGAAATTATGTCATTAAGAGAAATTATATTTTCCTTTTATACTGTTATGGAGGGCCAACAAGGTGAAATATGAATTTAGTCTGCTCCATTCCTGTCCTCTAGCTTTTGAGATTTCACTGCTAGATTAAGAACAGTTGATATTGAAAATGGTTATCAGGAAGAACTGAGAGAGCAAAAGTTAAAAGCAAAGGAAGAAGCAGAGGATCTAGCACAAGAAATGGCTGAGCTGAGGTACGAGATGATGGGCTTGCTTGAAGAAGAGTGCAAGCGCCGTGCTTGCATTGAACAAGCATCTTTACAGAGAATAGCTGAGTTGGAGGCTCAGGTAATACTGTTATGGTAGGTGATCCTTTTTTCACCGAGTAATGAGTTTTACTTGGATTCTGATGTTAAGTATTGTTTACCTTCATTTTTGGTTAAGATTCAAAAAAAGCCCCAAAATTCAGTTGCTGTTGTTAGACATCTCTACGAATCATAGGGATTGGCTGTGGTAAGGACTATTGATTTCCGTTAATTGGAAGCTGAGTGAGAGGTTGGTACTTTCCTGAATCTTTTTCTTTTGGCTACCATTGGGCAGTTTTTATGTTTTATTTTTCTATGTCCTAGATGAATGTAAATGCAACTAATGCTAATATTCTTGCAATCACTTAATTTTTTTTTCATCACTTGCTGTTTATATATTTTCCATGTTGATACACTATTCCCCTTGCGTGCTTCTGTATGGTTACTTCTCCTTGATGCTTTCCTTAAGGTTACTTTCAATAGAATTATAGTATTATATATTTAATATCTGGACACTATCTGTGGCTTTGTTTTCTTTAGGGCAAATCCTGATACAATTGATTACGGTTCATCATTCTAAGACAGTTTTGCAAAAGTCTAATCTTTCTGAACAAATTTGCATCATACATTTACTCTCTTTGGTGTTTTTTGCCACCAAATTTTCATCCTATCTTCATGGTAATTAGCACAATGTTCAGACAATATACTAGCCATGGACTTAGAATGAAAGTCGCAAGTATTGTCATACTCCATCATGCTCTCTTTGTTGCCATGTCAATTTTATCCTTGTTGCTATTAAAGCATAAGAATTTAGTTCTCGTCTAAATTTGTACCAGTATACTTTTCCCTCTGTTTAGTCATAGCTAATTGTTTAATGCCGTATTCCTACAGAAATGCCTTCCAACGGCTAGGTACAAAGTTTCCCTTGACCGAGGGTCTGGGAAAGACGGCAGTATGAGGCAGTCAAATATACCAAGGTAGAAATACTGTTGTAATAGTTTCTGTGTGGGTGTTTTTCAAGCGATGTGAGTGTGGATATATGTAGTAGTTTGTTTTTCGTTGCAGCTGGTTATGCTGTGAGGTTCTGAAGCTTCCAATTCGCATAGTTGTTCAAAATTTTTTCTTGTACAAAAGTTGTCAGTTTTGCAATTACATTCAAAGAGAACGCACTACATCCAGATCTGGCTAAAAGAGTGCTGGATATGGTACAGTTTCTCCCCCCATTTACATCTTCTAAGCTCAAGCATTGAATCTAGTCCAGGTTCTTACCGATATACTGCAGCCAGTGGCCCAGTTATTTGTATTGAACAGTTTACAAAGTTACCTAAAACTATTTTAAATGCATATGTACACAAGCAAAGCCACCATTTACTAAAATACAGGGTAATTGCTTCGAAGTGAAGGAGTGCCAATATAGTTTGAGGAAACTTTTCACTTAGTCGTCCTTCCTTGAAGTTTCGCCATTTTTGTTTGGTTATAAGGTGGCATGGCATGTCTTTCGATTGCACACCGATATCTATATCCTCATGAAGTTTTGTTTATGAAAAGGGTATATTATATATTTTCAGTTTTGGATTTTACCCAAATCTGCCATCATGTGACTCAAGATTGTGATGCGTAAATAATCTCTCAACTGCCTTAATTGTTTTTTGTTTAAGATGTTCACTGCTTTCAAGGATGGTAAATGGTAATGGTAACCCTATAAACGGCTACTTTGTATTATTCAATCTAAATAAGTAAGATTAAAGTATATTATAATCAGATTCTGATAATAAAATTATTATTTTGTCACAGATTTAGATAGGATTCAAGTAATAATTTTAAGATATTTATTACAGGAATCTAAGCATAAATGATATGCATTAAAACCAATTTTAAATACAAGTATGAAAGTTAAACTTTTATTTAACCCATGGATATTTAATGAGTTTGAGTAGTTAATGAATAATTTTTAGGGTTTATATTTGATGTATTGATTATTGATAGTGTACACTATTAAAGTGTTATTTCTTTACTGAACAAATTTTAAAAATATATGAATTTTTAAAAATAAACTTACAAAGTTATCAATATTTATTTTTAAGATTATATTTTTAAATTTTGTTCATAAATGGAAGAGGCATTTGTGATTAACTGATAGTATATGATTATTGTGTGTGCATATATATATATATATTGGTTACAACTGTTGTATATTATTTGTACAGCATATATAATGGTGAAATTGTCTTCTTTTCTAGAATCATGCAATACGAAAATCCCACTTGTCAACTTCATACCTCATTAACAAAGAACACGTCAAGTTTGACATCTCAATCTTAACATAGAAGTTATTAATTTCTCAACAATACGATGACGTCACACTTTTTTTAATTAAAAATATTTTTATTTATTTTATAATCTAAAATTAATTTTATATTATAATTTTAAATTTGAGTCATATTTAAATGTTTTAAGAAAAAAATTATTTTCATTTTTTTCCCACAACTTATTAATACATCACACACTTTTTAAATTTAAAAAATTGTTCTTTTATTAATTACCATTTTTCTAACAGATCGTTTGTTTTAATGCCATTTGGATTAAACTTACGTAGTTTGATGAAAATTGGGGTAAAAAGAGAAAGATTATTATTTATCTTTTGTTCATATATTGTTAGTATAAAAGAAGAGAGCAACTGAATTTTATTATTTAATTGTTATTAATATTAAGCCAAGATCTGCAAATTAGATTCCATCAAATTCCTCCTTTGTCTTCATCTATCTTTGCATTTATTTTTAATTATAATAACTTGGTACGCCGGCATTCTTAATCTAAAAATTTATTTTAAACTATTTCTTTATTTTTTCAAAAAAAAACATTTAAATAATCCTTTAAATTTTACCCTCATCCTTTGTTGCATGAAATGAAGATTGTGAATTTTTATTTTACTATAATTAGAACATTGATTAAATAAAATATTTAAATTCTTGTTAAATTAATTTAGTTGAATTATTTAATTTGTAAAGAGTGCTTACATAGATTTTTTTTGGATGAATTGAATAACAAATATTAAAAGATACAATTTTAAAAATATTATCAATTGGAAGTCATTTACATATATTTTTTTAAAGTTTAACGGTGGCTTCCTAATATCAGAATTTTTTGCGCGTAATCTAATCCGGAGATTTATTGATCATAAAAAAATAAAAACAAATATAAATACAATGTAATAAAAGTTTATAACATTAATTTTATGTAATAAAAGATCAAAAATTTATCAGCATTTTTTAGTAAAGTTTAAAAATTTATTTAAGTATTAAGCTTTTTCTTTAATTGAGGTTGAGATTTAATTAGATTTTTAATTTTGAAAATGGTTCGAATATCATAAATTATATATATATACACACGCGTGTATGTGTATGTGTGCATATACATTGAAGGGAGTTTTGGACATGTTAATTTCTAAATTTTTTGCTCGTAAACTGGTCCAAAAACTCATTGCCTGAAAAAAAAAGAGTAAAAATACAATGCAATAAAAGTTTATAACATTAATTTTATGTAATAAAAGATCAAAAATTTATCTGCATTTTTTAGTAAAGTTCAAAATTTTATTTAAGTATTAAGCTTGTTTAATTAAGATTGACATTTAATTAGATTTTTACTTTTGAAAATGATTCAAATATGATAAATTATATATATATATATATATGTATGGTTTGAATACGATAAATTATATATATGTATGTATCTATGTATGTATACGTAAGGGAGTCTTTGATGTGATGCTATCAGGCCATAGTTGAGAAAAGGATGTTCCCATTTTTTTTTTCGCTTGTGTAGAATTATGCGTGTTTTCTGGGATTGCTTTTCATTTCTAACCATTTGTGATTTGACACATGCAGTTTCCACGAAGTTTAACATTTATAAAAAGATTATTATCTATTGAAAACACTGAAGTTTTTTTATTTTCATAAATTATATTAAAAAATTATTACATATTTTTTAATATTTTATGGTTTAATATTTACTAAAATATATGTGTCACTCTTTATTAAATTTATAAAAAAATCTGATTTATTAAAGTTTTAATAGATTTAAAATCTTAATTCAAATTGTTTAAAAAAAACTCATATTTGAAACAACAAAAATACAAAAAAAAATTAAAATTTTAAATCTAAATCGATCTAAGTGTGAGATTATAAATAACCTTAACTTTTTCATAAAATAAAAAATTAATATCAACTTTAGTAAAATTGATATTTATTGATTTTTAATGTAAAAAAATAATTTTAGAATGTAGATAAAAATAAAAATTCTAAGTGTTCAAAAAGTACATATACATTTATTCAAAAAAAAAATGTATATACATATATATGATATTGATACATTTATTAAAAAAAAAGACTAATGGAATTTAATTTGTAAATGATTTTGAAAATTTAATTTCGTGCAATCAAAAAAATAAAATTAATTTCGCAACTTTAAAAATACAAATAATCATGTAATTAAAAGGATTTATAAATCTGATCGAGCAGGATCAAGTTCATCCCAATTCATACGTTTATGTTCATAATTATTCAAGATATTAAAATTTATTAATATTTTAAAACTTTATTTAATAATTTTAATGAACATAATAAATTCCATTCCAAAATACCTCCCTACACTTAATTTATGTCATTTTATTTAAGAAATTACCATCATTAAATTGCTAGGAATAATTTTGGTCAAAATGGGATGCCTATTGTGAAGTCCATGTTTGATTTGTTCAACCAAAGGAAAAGTAAAACCTTTATTTTATTTTTTCCAATAGATTTATGGAAGTCCTTTTCAAAAATATATTTTTATGAGAGGGAAAGTTTTTTCTTTTCTTTTTTTTGAATTTAAATGGTAAGTAAGAGCCTAAGTGGCAAAATCTCTTTAATTGAATAATTCTAAGAATTACAGTTTGGCCACTTTTCTCACCAGTTTCCATTTTCAAATCTTTCTCATTTGAGTCTCAGACGCGTTCCACGCTCTCTCTCTTTAAAACTCCTGATTTTTGACAAACCATGCACAGACTTTTCTTTTCTTTGGATATTGTACGTTGTACTTCTTTCTCTGTTAAAATTTGCAATATTTTCTCTGTATTTCCATTTCTCCAGGTACTCCCCAAGGTTCTATCTTTTTGTTTTCTTTCATTCATTTCTGCCTTAATTTCTGTACATGGGTTGTTTTAGTTTCTTCCTTGTTCTTATTGAACCAAATCGAATTTTCAGGTTAACCAAACAAAACCCAGTTTTTGTTTTCTCTTTTTCTTGTATTATATGAATGATTATGGTCCTTTTCCTTTTCTTTTGAATTTTTGAGTTGATACCTTAATTCTTGATGGGGTTCCTTTTGGGGTTTTACTTTGATGTTTGCTTCATGGGTTTCTTTGTTGTTTCTATGGTTGCTTGCTTGCCATGAAAACTGAGGGGAATCTTTTAAAAAGTGACGAAAAATCCTAGTCAACTAAGTCTAATTAGTTTTTGATGATAAACTTAAGATTTTAATTTTTCTTTATCTAATTATGGGGTATTTTTGTTTCTGATTGTGGTACTTTGCATTTTATTGGTGATCTAGTTCTTGTTCCTTTTTGTTGCCTTTGGCCTTTTGAATCCCTTTGAAGTCCCTTTGTCAAGTATTGCATTGTAACTTTTTCCCTCATCCATAATATTTTCAAAAGGAAGAGTATGAAGGGCATAGATTTTCTACTTCCCGAATTCGGTGGATTTCTGCTTATTTCTGTATATTTCTTTGCTGCCATCATCTAATATGTGAATGTTGATTGCTTTGCAGATTAAATAATATTTGATCTCTTTCTGTCAACTGCCTGATCAAGTAGCATATTTTTACTCATTAAAAGAATGTTAGGCTTAAAGAAATCTCCTTTGAAGACTGCTAAGCACAATTCAGCTGATCCTGGGTTTGTTGCTCCTCGCTCCAACCCTTTTGATTCTGATGACGAGTTGGACAATAAGCAAACCCTTAAACCTTCCAGAAGGACTTCTTCTGAACCTACGCTGAATACTCCTAATTTCAGAACCAATCCTTTTGATGATGATGAAGAGAAAGTGAACTCTTCTTCGTCTTCTTCGTATTGGCAAACTTCTGCATCGCGGAACAAGTATAAGAATGATTTCCGTGACTCCGGAGGACTAGAGAACCAATCAGTGCAAGAATTGGAGAACTATGCTGTGTACAAGGCTGAGGAGACTACAAAGACCGTGAATAACTGTGTGAAGATTGCAGAAGAAATGAGAGAGGGTGCCACCAAGACTTTGATTACCTTACATCAGCAGGGTGAGCAAATTACCAGGACCCACAATGTGGCTGCTGGCATCGATCATGACCTTAGTCGGGTATGTCTTTTGTTTTGAAAAGCAAAGCTTTATGCTAGATGATCGAAGAATATCCATAGGATACAAAAACATGAAAAAAATTTATAATCATTTCTTTCTTACTGTTTATATTTTCATAAATGTGATGATATTTGGGGTTTTTCGTATTGCTAGCATGATGATCAAAGAGTCATCTGAAATTAAATTTGCAATGAGGTCTGAGTTTACAAATTTATAGGATTGAACCCAGACATCACATTCATGCAATGAAATGTTCACGCCATCATGTTCTGAAACTTCATAGCCAGGAAATCCTTCTTTCTTCATCCAGTAGACTACTTTGTAAGAAACCGGGTCGAGACATATAATATCACTCACCTGACCTACTCACTGGTTTGTAAAATCTGCTGTCTTTCTTGCTTTGCCACTTCCGATGTCTCTGATTTAACATTACACAATCTGCTTTGACACTGCATGGATTATCTCGACCACATGCTTGTGCTATGTAACTCGTGATTTTGTGCCTCTTCAGATAGTTTATAAAGGGAAATCTTTGATCAAATGCAGAAAGGAAACTAGTCTTTAAAATATCTTTGTGGAATTGTGACCTTTTAGAAGAAAGATGAAGTGGTTGAATTTCAGAATTTATAAGTTTGGAAATCCATGAAAATTTGCTTCTTAATGCATGTTCATCTTTCTTTATCTCTTATCTCTCATCTTTTATTTCTTCCTTTGTGTGAAATATTGTTTTTGTCTAAATTCACAAAATATTTTCACTTGATTGTTAAATGGTCTCTCTTATTAGATGCTCCTGCAATTTTCTTGACAGCATAAATATAGAGCTTAAGTTCTGGAAGTAAATATTGTTGTTAATTGAAAGTTATACACTTGACTTGATTGTCATCGATTGATTGTTTAATTATCAATCTGTTCTGTTCTTTACCTTCAAAATATTAATAAATCTTATAGTTTTTGTCTTCTGGATTGGTCTTGTGAAACTAAAGGGACATTCTGGATGATAGTTTCTTTCTGATTTCAGGGTGAGAAGCTCTTGGGAAGTCTTGGAGGCATTTTCTCTAAAACTTGGAAGCCAAAGAAGACTCGTCCAATAGTTGGCCCTGTTATAACAAGAGGTCATTTTTCTCTCCACACCCTCCATGAATTATCTGTTCTTTTTCTCCCCCTATTTGAAAAATTCTGAACGTATGATTTCCTGTAATTAATGGTTGGTGGTGGCTTTGAAATTCTTTCTGCATCTATGTCTATTTTGTTGCATTTTTTTTTCTAAAGTGTATGTGTAATTCACTTGGTCTACAGATGATCCACCAAAGAGCAAGGGTGGCCACTTGGAACAGAGGGAGAAACTGGGACTGAATCCTGTTCCTAGGGGACAGTCGAAATCTCGAACACCACCCCCTGAACCCACAAATGCATTTCAAAAAGTTGAGGTATGTTGTGCCCATTTTTTAAATATAAACTTTTCTTTCTTAAAAATAAAGATTTAATCGACTAATGTAAGAGATGAAGGCATGAAAGAACCCATTAATCTAAGCTTCTTGTAGAATATGCTATTTATTTCTGTTTTTGGGATTGTCAAAATAGGTTGAAAAGGCAAAGCAGGATGATGGCCTCTCTGATTTAAGTGATCTATTGGGAGAGCTTAAGGATATGGCCGTTGATATGGGATCTGAAATTGAAAGGTCAGTTTTTTGTTAATTTTCTTAAATGGCGGCCTGAATTGTTTTTTTTTTGTTCAATTTAATTAGATTTATAAGTTTATTTAGTCTTTCAATCTTCTAATCTACATTGCTAAAGGGGGAAGCTAGTTGATTGATTTGTTGATTTTTTATTTTGGTCATGAACTCTGGTGTATTTTGCCTGCAGTTTTGGTTATACAAGTACATTTGACATGAACTCCTTAATTCTTATTGCAGGCAAAATAAAGGTCTGAGTGGCCTTGAAGATGATGTCGATGTACTAGATATCCGTGTGAGAGGTGCAAATCAACGTGCTCGACGATTGCTGGGAAAGTAGATATTCAGTCTCAAGATTTTGCTTTGGAGACTTGCTTGTCGTTCTGTGCAACCCTTCTGTTTCATTATTCTGTCGTATTGATTCAATGCACATACAAATTGGATTTATAGTATACTGTCTCGTTTTCTTTCTCATTTATCAATATACAGTTAAACTCCTTACAACTTATTTTTGTCGCTTTATTAATTCCTCCTACCATGCTTTCCACTTTTCAATCAAATGGCTATGCCAATGTCTGCTCCATGACATGGCCAGAATGCATGAGATTCAAAAATCTTCATTCTCATCTATCAACTAATTTAACCCTTTCCATTCTTTCTATTCCATTGGATTTTAATGGATTATGTTTGCCTTTTTATGTTTGCTCATTTTTTCTTGGTTTTTAAGGACAGATAATTTACTTTATACCATGCTTTGGCTTGGCACTAGCTGTTGCCATTTCCATTACTCAGACGATTCTTTGCACCCAAAAACAAAGTGGCAAAGCCGTAGTAATGGCTGATGTCACTTGGTATAGTCCATTGAAACACACGATGAATTTGTAATACACGGTATATGCATAAGTAACAATCCAAGATTCATACATTCTACATCGAGTGAGAGCAAAACCCTTTAAGATCACGTATGTGAGTACCATCGCTTATATATCCAACAACTTTTCCTTTCATATTTGTGAGATAAAAGCATCTTATATTTTTTTGTCAAGCGTGTGACATAACGTATGCTCTTCCAAAGATCTTCCTGTAAGCGGCAAAATTGAATCGTACTGTAGCTATGCCTCGACTATGCGAAGTGCAATTTAACCAAAAATGTCCCTTCTATATTTGCTTCTTGTTGTTGGAAGAGGTGGGAGGGTTTAAGGAAATTAACATCGGCAATGAAAAACATGAGACAGATGAAAGGCAAGATCCTAGTTTAGCAACAACTAACCCCTAAAATTCATAGGATAAGATCAATGATACAGAAAATTTCACTCACAGCAACCAGGACAAATTTAGTAGTGAAAGCAAATCTCTTAAGTGACTAATTCGGAGTGTCATTTTCTGGCAATACAACAAAATGTTATGGTGTTAATATGTCTCTCAAAGGCAAAACAAATTGCACAACCTGAAAGAGAGGATCAATGGCACAAAGCAAACTGTCTGAAAGAGGGGTATAATTATTATCAATGCAACAATGGTAGTATTTACTTCAATGAATATATACGAATCAGAAGTAAGAGTTAAACACAAGAAACATAATGATTACTAAGACAAAGAGTTAAACACAAGAAACATAATGATTATTAAGACAAAGACAGCCACTTGCAGATATAAGACTTTGCTTGGTATGAAGAAAATGAGTGAAAATGAAAAATTTGTAAGCCGGTTAAGCTGCAAAGTTGGAAAGTGGCTATAAAACATAACCATGGGACTAACAAATTTTCCATACTCGCATTTTTCCATCCTTCCTGCTAAATAATGCCTAAATGTTTCCATGGGATGCTAATCTTCTGAAAAGAATACAGAGGGGTGAGCATATTTGCATTAAAAGTTGAAAAACTCTAGAGAGTTCAGGGATCTAAGAACCTAGCATTGTCTATGGGGTGCCTAACTCTGCTCACTTTCATATTCATCACCCATTGCTAATGGAACTTGACAAAGATTGTGGAAGATGGATCATATCAATAAAATATAAATGACTTCAAACTCATCCTATTCTCTTTTCCGACCATAAAACTTCATTAGTACCGAAACAAATTCCACTACAGCAAATCTTCCCAAAATTATGTGGCTTCAATTCTAACTCCAAAAGTAACCACAACCTTGGTCAAAAGCATGATGAAATGCCATAAGTTGAGCTAGGAAATGCCACTAGACATGCTTCTCAAACCCTTCAACTTCTACTCACTTCTTTAACCAACGTGCCCTAAATCTTAGTGGGTATTAAAAGATTCCATCACTTCGAATACTCGACAATCAGAATCCATATCCCACATATCCTAAGAACTACTTCAGCTACCTAAAGGAAGAGAAACGAGGCAAAGAATGAAGAGTATCATGAAAGGCATTTCCTTGTAACAATACAATTGCCAGTCACTCAATGCCTGCAAAAGCAATCAAATTCGACTTTTAACTCAACAGGTCATGATTGAAATCTCTAATATCAGTCCTAAATTTTCCAAAAGGCCAGAACTTGAATGTGTGATTAACATGTTAAAACATGTATTTGACATATTCGGGATAGAAATATGAGTGCAAGTGAAGACATAAATAATCCAACCAAACTGCCAGTTTCCACCTAAAATTCCATCTCAAACTAACAGTCTAGCTATGAAGACGCTTTAAAATCTGCATATCTATTCAAGTTTCCACCTCCACCACTAAAAACCCAGATTATCTTTCACCTAAATTGAGCCAAAAAGTACTTACTAGCTAAAAAATTCATAAAAATTAATTTAAAAAAAAAAAGAGAAATCGAAAGTCACATCAAACAAAAAAGCCCCAAATGCCATTAACCCAAACTGTGTATTGCATAACAAAAATTAAACATCATACATTAGAAAAACTTAATCTTTTCCTCAATGAATCAAAGTTTATTTGTTTTTTAAAAGACAGGAAACAAGAATCAATGTTTTTAAGAGGGCTTCATATCCATGATGCTTTTGACCTTTGGAGCATAGAGTGAATAAACCAAGGCTTGTCTTTTAGCGACTTCCAGCTGAGCTTTACCGTCGGAGAAAGCGGCGGACAGCTTAGAAGGGTCGGTTAAGTTCTTATTGTCTCGAAACGCGTCGATGGCTCGTCGTTTTGTGTACTCCCTTATATTGTAGTCGCAGAACTGGCGCGCCACTCGCAGCAGTGAACGGTAAAGCTGTAGAACCTCGTTTCTCGTCGGCGCTGCTACCCCTGATGCCGCCATTGTTTTATCTTTTCTAGATTTCTTCTCTTTAGAGAGAGAGTTTGATCTTCTAGAGTTGTCTTGTTTGTGGGACTGGGAAAGAGAGAATCTTTGTGTTTGCGTGCTAGCTATGCTTTGTTGACTATTTATTGGTTACACGGTGATGCTGAGCACAACGCATCGTTTTAGCTTGGTAATTAAAAGAGAGAATTTAATATTTAATCCAGCTTATATTTAATATATTGATAGCGTAAATGATTAAAAAGTTTAAAAAATCTAAATTAAAGTAAATCACAAAAAAAATTATTAATCAAATAGCTGAAAGGCTTTTTTTTTTTTTCATAAAACAGCTGAAAAGTTAGAATTTTAGTTGAGTGGTCTAACAATATTAAAATTTTTCAAATTTAATCCTAAATTAAGAATAAAAGAGAAGTGCAAATATCGTTTAATTTAAATTTTAAATTTAATAAAAATTATATTTTAGATGGATAATTTTTATCTTTAAATTTAAAATTCTATGGTTACATTTTTATTTGAAGTTTAAATTACTAAAAAAGGCCACCTCAAATTTAAAGAATTTTATAAAAACAAAAATGTAAAGATAGGAAAATTCACATTTAAAATTCTCATTTATCCCTTTCTTATAAAAAAAAGATTTTCGCTGATCATTTCTTTTTGAGAATTTCTATTCACGTCCTGTTGATTGCTTGGCATACCCTAAATGCTTAAAAACCATATTATCAAAACTTCTCTCTTTATTTTTACTACCCACATCCTAAAATACCTAAATTTATTCCTAAAATATCCTTAACCCCTCTTCACTTCTTATCTCTCATTCATTCTCTTAAAAAAAAAAAACTTAAACAATTTTCTTCAAAATCTTTTAAGTTTGGCAACAATCTAAATTAAATCTATCATTAATTTTTAGTTAAATTTATTTTTTTTCATTTAATTATATTAAAAATGATTGCATTTAATATTTTTTGTGAAAATTTTAAAATAAAAATCATGAATTTATAAAAAAAAATTATTAAAAATTATGTTTTACAACATTTAATTACTATAAGAGCCATATTAGCCTCACAGCATCTTCTTGCCGTGGGACGAAAATTTATGCCCCATATATATGGGGCTCAAAATTTTTTTACCCATATATATGAGGCCTCCTAAGCCTCACGGTATTTTTTTTACCGTGGGCTTAATATTTTCCTCAACAATATGCTGCTGAAGAGTAAATTAACACCTCGGTAGAATGTTATTAAGGAGTTAGTTAAACACTTTAGCAGCATGTTACCCAGGTGCATGCTTTCATTCTGAAATTCATTTTCGAGAGCATTAAAATTTTTTTATGTATAAAGATAAAATTGTATTTTTAATTAAGAATATTTTTGTAATAAAAAATATAATTAATTTATGATGTGTCTAGCCACTTATAAGGTGTGACTAGAACCTTCTTCCTTTTTTGGTTTTTCCCTCCTGTTTATCTTTGTCCGGTCGGCAAAGGTCAACGACAAACTCAGTAAAACTTACTGTGCAAATATTAGAAAAATATTTTAATTTTAATAGAAAAGAAAAAAATGGTGAATTCACGCGGATCTCCAATTCAACACATAAAGGTGTTCTTGTGCTCAGATCTCTCCCTACCCAAAAGAATGGCTTCCATTTGGCACCTAACTTTGATTTGCATTTTAGCTTTCTCATTCTCTATTGCTCACTCCAAAACTCTCAAGAGAGATGGTAAGTTTTCCTTTTGCTCTTTCCTCTAGATCTTCCTTTCTTTTGTTTTGCTTTGTTTGGTTACTGAGAAAATGTTGCAAGAAACGAGTAAGAAAAAGGAAAGTTTTTTAACATACCCAGAATGTCATTCTTGCTCGTTTCATTGTAAAAAAAAAAAAAAAAACCCATTTTTTTGGTACCAGTAAGTTGGTTCTTTTAGTAATTGTGTTCATTTTTATGAATTAAAGTTATGATCTTTTTGCTTTAGTTATTTTTGGATCTTTGTAGAGATGGTTTTAGCTTAGCTATTTATCAATCTGATATTAACTAACTTAAACTTTCTATCCATTTAGCTTGAATTTTATAGAGCAACTTAGTTGATAAATTTACTTAAATTGATCCTGGTTTAAAACGATTTGAACTTCTAGTATGGCTTTTGGGGATGTCTCTGATGTTTATTGTTACTGTTGATGTGATGATAATTTGGAGTCATCATCATCAAGAAGATTAAAATAGAAATTAATGTGCCAATGCAATAGGTTAATTGTTGCTATTTTTCTTGCAGTAAAAGCCTTAAATGAGATAAAAGCTTCACTTGGATGGAGAGTGGTATATGCCTGGATTGGGGATGATCCCTGCGGTGATGGTGATTTACCACCTTGGTCTGGTGTAACATGTTCAACTCAAGGAGACTATAGAGTTGTTACCGAATTGTGAGTATCATAGCTGTTATGCATTTTGTTTTAAAATTCTTAATTTGTGCCTCAATAAAATGCTTAATTTGCTTATTAGTGAAGAGCATTTCTTTGCTTCATTAATGCAACCCAATAAACAAGTAAAATGCCTTTTGCTTTTTCATTCTATGTTTTATATCAACTTGTATCTATATCTTATGTTAGGGTTAGGGGAAACATACTTAAGTGAATGCTTTTGTGCCTTGATTCACTATTGTTTGTTATTCTGTTGGTTTGTATTGACTCTGACCTTGGCTTGTTATTATGACCATTTTGTTTTACAGGGAAGTATATGCTGTATCAATTGTTGGTCCTTTTCCTATCGCTGTAACTAATTTGTTGGATTTAAGAAGGCTGTAAGTTCACTCTTTCTTGCCTATTTAGCTAAAATAATTTATTTCAAGGGTCAACAGAACATGCTCCTTGTCATTTGTTTCCTGACTGTGCTTCAAAATAGCAGTCAAATCCCCTGTAAACCACAGCTTCAAATTACAAGATCAAGTTTTGACGCTCATAGTCCTTTAGGAATTAGATTATTTCATGTATTAAGTGTCATTTCCTGCTCTTGATTCGTAGACCATGCAAATGAAATTGGCATTTTAAAGCAGTAAGCATATATAAATGAATAAGCGACCTGTGCACTTCTCTTCTTCCTTCTACTAAGGAGTGGAGAAAATGGAGAAAACTTATTGTGCCGTAACTCAAAAGCTTGATGCAAGCATGGATTCTTCTCTTCACTTTTTTGATAATATCCCAGTATCTTTTCAGCTGTGTTAATTGCCTTACTGCACCTAATATGGTTTTGCATGTCTGTATAAGTTCATGCGCATAATTTATACTTCACTCATTTGCATGCAATGCTTTTAGTTGTTTACATAATTTACAATCCTCTGAGACAGTGATGAAATAATGAATCATGTAGTGTCTAGTATGTGGTTAGGCATGGTTCTAACTGACATAAAAGTAGTTATATTTACAAAATAATGATAAGCACTGGGCTACAATTTAGATGTTTTATCCTCTAAATTAATTTGAGAGTTCTAACTGGAACTTTTTTCCTTGTTGATTTTGCTAATGTGGCAGGGATCTCCATAACAACAAGCTGACTGGCCCAATTCCTCCCCAAATTGGACGACTGAGACGACTTAGAATGTTGTATGTTTCTTCTACTGTAAACTGCTATTCACTTCATAATAACTCTCTCTTTCTCTAGATATTAGTATGAATTTACTCATTTCTCATACACTCGTTTGAGTCTCACTTAGAGTTTCTGTGCTCTTGCTTTTATTCAGAATGATTTTATACTGCATTTTGCTGTAAAAGAAGCAATTATGATTTCAAGGTCTTTGTTACACTGAACTAATTGCTTTGAAGTATACCGTACACACCGGCTAGGCTGCAGCATGCTATATAAAATATTTGAACCGTGTCACCATTACTTGCTACGTTACACTCATCGGTAGATCCAAGCTTCATCATTGGATATGAAGCATGTTCCAAAATCCAGACAAATATTTTAGAAGTGCCATTCTTTTTTAATGAAAGAATGGCAGATAAAATTGTAGGCAAAAACATTTTAGTTTCTTATAAGTTTTATATCTTTCATCTAAGAATATGTTTCTTTCAAAGTTAAATGACTAACTTCGCCAAATTGCTCAGAAATTTGAGGTGGAATAAACTCCAAGATGTCCTTCCTCCTGAGATTGGTGAGCTGAAAAGACTAACCCATCTGTGAGTATCTTTTTTATAGCTGTAGAAATATTCTTACTCTGTCTCTCTTAGTGCTGAATGTGTTTGTATGTTTATGCATACTGGAACGAGTCTGGAAGTATCTAATTGAATTTTTGCCAGGTCTTTGAGCTTTAATAATTTTAAGGGTGAGATTCCAAAGGAGCTTGCAAATCTACAAGAGCTTCGCTATCTCTACCTTCAAGAAAACCGTTTCACTGGGCGAATTCCACCGGAATTGGGCACTTTACAAAACCTTCGACACTTGTAATATTCTGCCTACTATTTGCCGTACATTTCTATAACGTTTTGCAGTTACCATTATCGGCAGAAGTTTTTCCTTATTATTCTAAATGATCCTGTTTGTTTCTCCAGGGATGTTGGTAATAATCATTTGGTGGGTACCATTAGGGAGCTTATTCGTGTCGAAGGATGCTTTCCACTTCTACGTAATTTGTATGTTACATTTTAATTGTTAATGTGTTATGAAACTCTTGCTGTCAGTTTAATTACTATATGATCCAGTACGGAATTTTCTTAAGGTTTGCATATGATGCAGGTATTTAAATAACAATTATTTGACTGGAGGAATTCCTGCTCAGCTGGCAAATTTGACAAACTTGGAGATATTGTAAGTGCCAGTAATCTATTGATTTAATTAAATCTAAGCAATTAGTATTATGCTTTTCTTCTTTTAGGTTTATTGAATCCCTTTAAACCTTTTTTTTTTATTGGTTACAGATACCTTTCATACAACAAGATGTCTGGAGTTATACCATTAGCACTTGCCCATATTCCCAAATTGACATCTTTGTAAGATTTTCTAGAACACTTGAATCTAGTTTGATTTGGAAATCTGGACTGATTTTTTGCTGAGTCTCTCTCACTTCTTTTCAGAAATGCCTTTTTTCTCGTGATCATTGCATTTCTTGATGAAATTTTAAGGAAAATATGGGGAGAGGGACGGTGTTAATCGCATGAATAACAGATTGCATGAGTGCATACTTTAGTGTGATGTTTAACTTCTGCTCTCAAACTTCAACAATAACAGGTTCTTGGATCATAACCAATTCTCGGGCAGGATTCCTGACGAATTCTACAAGCATCCTTTCTTGAAAGAATTGTGTGTTGCCTTCATCGCTTAATTTGCAAGGAAAATAGCCTCTTTAGAAACAGCTAATGTGAAAAAGAAATATAACATCTAACTTCTTTTCTATGCCAATTGCAGGTATATTGAAGGGAACAGATTTCGGCCAGGTGTGAACCCCATTGGTGAACACAAGGTCCTTGAACTTTCTGACACAGATTTCTTGGTTTAGTCAGACTGTCAAGAACACCAACCTGATTACTAGAAATCTTATGGCCATGAGTTCCATTAAAGCATGGGACTCATATTTAGTACTGTATTCTTTTACCGTGCTAGAGAAAAGATTCTGCTAGCTAGTCAAAGACAACTGTGTTTGCACCGTAGATAACATAAACTCATTCTTTAGCATTATCTGCAGCTTTATTGTATTCATATGTAGTTTCTTATGTAAACAGCTGAAAGCTGAATTGAAGATGTAGAATGATCAAATATCACATTTGTACTAATGAATTCTGAAATCATCAAATTTTTTATGAAATGCATACTTGTATTAAATAATAAACTTCATTGCATAACTAATAATTATGATTTATACAACTGTGCTTATTTTCCACATAGAATTTGCTGCAGAAGCCGCTTATAATTACAATTGCTTGAAACTATATTACCAAAAAATTAACAGTTCTGATATTATACAATTATCATATTAAACAGAAATCAACACCTTATTATTGCATTACTGGCTGTATGAAACTGGAAAATCATCCACAAGCCGGAGCATCAAAGTTGGGGAATACTATGAATGCAATTGACAGAGGAGAGATTGACATCGGAGACTTCATGTTAACACGGACAGGGTCTAGCCTTGGGATGTCTCCAGTACCTGTAAGTTCTAAAGGAATGCCATTAAGAACCATAGTTCGGCTTTGAAGGTATTCGCCTTTCGGAGTTAAATGATACTCCTCTCTGAACATAGCTTCATCTGAAGCTTTAACTCCAACCCAGGAAAATGTTTTCTTAAGGCTGTGTGTGAAGCTGTCCCTGCTAATGCTTTGTTCTTGCACAGCCAACTTGAGGTTGAGGCTACTTTGAACATTCATTATGAAGTTTGTCTGATTGCTCAAGTTGATCACAAGTAAAGTTACACCAGCCTGCAACACATTAGACAAACTGTGTTTTAGTATTAAAAAAATAAAATCTAGTTGGTTGTATAATTTCAGGCGTTGCCATAATTCCTCAGGCAAGAGCAACAGTCACAGTTTTCATCATCAGAAAACAATTTCATACAAAAAATGAAAAGAATTATCCAAGAAAGTCGACAAATAGCAGACTATTCCAATTATGCATGCATCTGAAACAAGGACATGCTGCATAATGATTCAATTGTTATGTTCACATGCATGTCAGAAACTTCATGGTACTACTGGAAATCCCCTATTAGTGGACATCATTCTTTTTTTCTTTTTTTTTTTTGAAGATAAAAGTAGACATAATTAGGCAAGGTGGTATGCTTGTTATTAGCTTGGTCCATAACTATAGGTGGGATCTTTCTTAGAGTAGATCTGCCTATGACTAATGCCAAGACTGGACCAGCAGCAAGAAAAGTATCTTCGCAATGGTTATGAATCAGCTAAAAATAGTGATGGATTCAATGCTCCTCCACCATATTAAATACAGCTAGAAATCTAAAAATCAGAGGCTTTTGGTATCACTGTCAACCTCAGAGTTAGGATTCCTGCATTCCCCTAATAGTCCTTCTTTAAGAAAAAATGGAATAAAAGCAAAATAAGAATCGACTTACTCTTCCTTTTGAACAATGGGCGTACAATCGCAGAAAGGGTGAAACATCACTATCAACAGCTAGAACCACTTTTCCCATTAGCCGATGCCATAGAAGTGCACTGGTAAGGTCAACAAAACAAAAAGTTAAAAGGACTCTGCATACAAATCCATTGCAGTCATACATGAAAAACTTTTCAAATCTTCTACTTCGTTACCCCCTCCTCCTTCAATTTGATCAAAAATTTAAATAACACACAAGAAAAAAAGCTAGAATGTATAACCGTCAATAAAGAACTTCAACTCTCTTGCTCTTGCCTGTAATAATCAGGGTTGGGAACATATGTTGACGCGTTGAGAAGACCATAGTTCCCACCGATTAGTGTTTGCCTACAATATACTTTAGTATGGTACTCGGACGCCATCCCAAGCTGATCTAAATACCTAAAATCATGTACAATGGAAAGAAAACTTGAGCATTCATACATGACAATGATATATTAGTGGTAAACTTAATCTTTTATCATCATCATCATCATCATCAGCGCCTTTATCCCAAGAGATTGGGGTAGGCTATATGAAAAACATAATCAAGGAAAATATGATTAAAGCAGTTGGGAAAGTGTGATTACCAGAAGCTGTTGACAAATGTATCAGACACATGACGACCACCACTGTTATAGGCCCCACCAGATTCTCCAACCCATGCAGAAGCCCAAGGACCATGCCTCCGGATGATGTGTGTAAGATTGCTGAATGTATCTGCCGCCTTGCTTAAGTGTTTGGGATCCAATATCTTACTCACAAGTTTGGGATCAACACCTAAAACAAAACAGGCTTAAAAAACACTACATGGAGGCAGGATCAAACAGTAATGTATCCATGCATTGCAACCAGCAAACACAACAGTTGATGGTTTGTTTAAATCTTGGGTGAATATTGATTTCAGATGAAGTAGCATTTGCGATTATTTCAAATTATTTCTTGAGCGTTAATCTTGTGACTATTAATTCTAAAGCAATAGTTCATTTTGTAGGGTAGTGGGCTGTATAAGTACATTCTGCAAAATAATATGGTATTACCCCAACTCACCTGCACCCAAATTGTACATGTGATGGCTCATGGCATCAAGTGTGCTCGAGCCTGAGATCTGAAGAAGCTTAGCAAACCACACTTGGTCGAAGAATCCTCCAGGTGCTACAAGTGATGGTTTATATTGGGAGCCTTTGTATAACTCATTTATAATTTTCTTTAGGTTGATCAAGTCTTTCCCATACTGGTCAGCAAGAACATGTGCACCGACACCATTTCCACTCAACTCGTTACCTGAAACAACACAGGCAACATTATAGGTAAGAAGAAAAAGATAGAACAGATATGTAAAGCGCTTGGTCTAAAATTCCGTACCAAATTCCCATGAATCTATCTGGTATCCCTTTGAAATGGTGTACTTCATAAAATCTTGTGCATTGCTGGAGTCCCAATCCCCTCCCCACAGGCTCCTCTTTATTTTATATCTCCCATGGAGTGCATTCAAGCCAAATGTCAACCTTACACTGCAAATGTAGGGTTCAAGTGATAACTGTATCAGCAGAATAAGCATAATGTACTCCATTCATAAAATATAAAAACCTTGTGAGCTTTAGAATAAACTCAGGGAAAAACTTACTATACATACACGTTGCTATGACAATCACTTAGGATAGAAGAAATTTTATAGCCATCATATGGTAGTCCATAAATCCATTTTTGCCTCACCTGATTAAGATCTCATCCAACTTTCTTAGTGGATTGAATTTGTAACAATCTTATCTCTTGCATTAACTACATGTTATATTCAATACAAACATATTCAGTCCAACTTTTTGATTAAATCTGTAATACCTTGCCCAGATGACATTTGCACCGGTGTATTATATTATAAATAATAGGGCTTATACTAGCATATCTTCACATCTTAAGAGCTTATAGCAAAAGAACTGGTGCTGATATAAGTAACCCATTTTGCATTTAGCAAAATACTTTGTTCTGTCTAGAAAACATGCAAAAAAGGGAGAACTCAATAGCAACTTCTGTGTTGTGTGTGACTATAATTGTTGGGTTGAGGTCCCTCATTCCTTCCTTCCCACTTTACAGATAAATAGAGGAAAGCTCTAGAAATTCAGAAGTTAGGAGATAACCTTGAAAGTATTTTTAGTATTGAGATATTACTAGTCATTTCGAATTATGTCTAATTGATACTTAAGTTTCTACTTTATCTGGTTCATTATTACAGTGACTTTAGATTGGTTGTATTAGTTTTTGAATGCGAATATGATTAAGAGAACTAGTTTTCAAATGCGAATATGATTTAAAAGAGTTTTCTATAAGACCATATTTGAGTACCTTCTTATATATGATGGAAAGAAAGGCTTCATGTTATTTTGAAGCATTAGTTACGGTAACATAACTGGTTACATCCTAGTTTTGGGGCATGGACCTTAGGCAATGCTCCAAAGTAATAGAAAGCATATTTTTTAAACTAAATATAGGGTTTCTACGTAGCTTGAAAGAGTTGAACCAGCTGTAGCTTTTAATTTCTACTCCTCAAGTCTGATCTTCCAAGTTTTCAAGCCCTACACAAGAAGTTGCTTGTGATCAGCTCTTCTTGTTTTTGCATGTTTTCTCCGTAGAACAAAGTGTTCAACTAAATGCAAAACAGGCTACTTATACCAGCCCCAATTCTTTTGCTAATAAACCCTTAACAAGTAGAGACATTCTAACATAAGCCTAACTACTTATAAAAATTTAAATAAGGAAACTCTTGTTATGGATGAGCATTTTCGGTTAAAACCGAATTAACCAAATTAATCAAATTCCATAATATTGGCATACAGCCCAAATTAATCAGTTAAAAGGGTTCAGATAGTTCATTTAAGTTCAAAAGTCAGCTCAGTTAAGTCGACCAATTCTGTCGATTTCAATTTTGCAAATTTTTAATCAATTAACCATATTAATTGATCTAGTGATAAGAATTAATATTGGCATATAATCCATACTCCTTAAGGTTGAACCCAATATGTATATACAATACAAGTTCCCACCCTGTAAGCCACAAATAAATCTTCTCTTATAAAAGGAAAATAGGATGATTACAGTGTATGTTTGTTTACTGTAAAATTTAATGTTTTTAAGTATGTTTGTTAGAACATTTTAATGATTCAAACTTATTTTGTTGTCGAGATTCCATAATTTTATTTTATTTACTTTGTACAGGCATATAAAAAAAATGAAACTAAAAAAAATGGCCTCAAGGGTGTTATGGTCTATAAGCCCTAAAATTTCGATTAGTTAGGTTACTAACCGAAATAGCTGATCTAATTCAGCTAAATGTTCAATGTTTGAATTTCGAATACGAAAATAGTGAAGCCAATGAAGGGGCATTACGCACACCTGCAAGCCGAAAACAATTTTCCTTCTGATGAAGAGGGAGAAAGGTATTTGAAATGTTATGGTCTTACCCTGTTGCTTTGAAGAAATGGTTTAGCTCATCCCACCTTTCCATGCGTAAGCATCCCTTTGAAAATCCGAACAATCCATCTTTCATCTGTCTAAACGGATGGCATGGAGATTTCAAATTCCCAACATTATACAACACTTGATCTTGCAAAGAGCCTCCAACTCTTATCCTCAAACGGTTGAAAGCTAAGAGTGTCAAGAACATAGAGTAGCATCATGCATCAGGACAAAAAAATTGAACAACATACTCATTACGTCTACATTACAAAGCAAGCACATCATTACTAACGTAGAAATACAAACCTTGGACAGCTTTGGTAAGCAGAGGGTGAGACAAGTCCTGTCAAAAACAAATGCAATTGGGATGTTACTAAATTGCTTCAATTTTTCAAGAAGCTTAACAGAATGAGTGACGAAATTCTAAGAAAACCATTTAATCTTATAAAGAGGATAGTTCTTCTTAAGCCTCACCAGATTGATTGCGGAAGTATAGTGCCATGGACACTGCTTGTAATCACACTTATCATGAGGCCACCAATCAATTGTGGCACAGATAAAGTCATCATCAGTTTGAGCAACAGTAGTAGTCCCATCGACTACGATTGTCTCATGACTAACATCTCCGGCCAAAATTGCAGGGATGGAAACCGCAAATAAGAACAAAATGAGGTGAACTTCCATTTCATAAATCAAGTATAACAGCCTCACTGGCTTCCACCTCAGTGTATGAAGTTCACTGTGACCCAAGGGTATAAAAATTCTATCAGAAACAGAAACTCTATGGTGGCATTTGGTATGAAATGAGTGAACTCAGAAGTATACTTCAACTGAAAAAAGAATTTAGAAAGTACCAAGTTTCAGACAGTAAGTTGTCTCGAACTAAGTTTATCGCCTGTCTTTCCAGATTAGTACAAACCTGAAAGAAATCAACTTTAAAACCTTGCTCAGCTGTTTACAGCATCCCAAATTATATAGCTTCAGTGAGACTACCATAACCAATTACAATAAAAAATACACCATCAACATCAATATGAACAATGTTTGAAGAGATTCTGAGCTGAATAAGAACATATCAGATCTCAAAATATCAAAAACATGCTCCAGACATCAATAGACATAGGCCTGGAACTAGAAGTGTCTTTTTTGTTTTTCTCACGGCGTTTACTGTTTAAAAGAATGAGCAGATCCAAAAGCAACCAAAGTTCCAAAATTTAAGAAAACCAAAAGCAACCCATTGAAAAATCTAACCCAAAATTGCCAAAAACAAAGAAATGAAGCATACATTCAATTGGCATGGACAAGACAAAGCTCCACTCTAACAGGTACAACAAAAGGAAAACTGGAAAGTACCCAGATGCAATTCAAGGAAAACAGGGACAACCCAGATAAGAAACTAACCTCCAAAAAAGGCTAGAAAACAGCCATTGGAAAAGCAAACAGAGAAATGCAGGGAAGTTTCCTTGGAAACAAGTACACCGCCAATAATGTTCAAAAGCTGTAATTTTTCCTTAGCCAAAATAGAAGCCTAATCTGTCTGTCTTGACTCCTTATCCTTAGGCTCCTGTAACTTTTCCATGACAAGATAAAATATGTTTGTTGAGATGGGTGGGACTCAGATTTGTCGGTGTGGCTAAAAAATCTAGTTAAGATTCTTGTCCCAAAACTTACATTCATAACTACATAGGCATAGCCGCGGTAGTTTCTAGTTTGGCTTTAAGTGACATGGCTGCTTTTGAAACGGAGTAGGTGTGGGGGCAACAGTCAAGTGCCGGCAAGAAAAAATGCAAATTAGAAGAGTAAATCTTGTTTGTTTTTAAGATTCCAGGCTTTCTAGAAGAGGTTGGAAGAGTAGGCTTTTAGTAGAAGCAAATAATGACTTTACCAAATCTTGACTTGAAAACAATGGTTCAGTTGATGGTTTTCATGTTACTAATTGTTTATATTTTGACTGAAGACATTGTTTGATTTTGATTAAATATAACCCAGATTCATTGCTTATTAATTGTATAAAGTTTAACTGAACCTTGAAATTTTTCATAACTTAGGTCAAAAGAAATACAAAGCATTAATAATAAATAAAACCGATGGTTGGCATAAATGATTAGAGTTTGAATTTTGAGTATTTTGCATTCATGTTTAAATTATCATCGTCTTTTGTTAGTAGACCATCTGTATATTTCAAAATTTTCACAAATGTAAATTCAATTGATATGTAAATTTTAATAATTGATTCACAGTATGTCCTGATTTTAGAAACAAGATAATTTTTCTACCTCTAAACTTTTTGCAACAAAAAATAATATTGAAGTAGAATATGAATTGTGATATTAAATTAAATATTTAATTTAAATTATTTACTTATAACTGAAAATTTTTTAATTTGAATATAAAATTGTAAAATTTTAAATTAATAAATGAAAAATAACACTATTTAATAAAAACTATATATAAATAATGCACTGACAGTATATAATCTCTATATACTGTCAGTGCTCGAGAGGTTGACATCTCATCAATAAACCCTTATAAGCAAATTAAAAAAATTATTTGTATTTATTTTTAAGAGTTTGACATTTTTTTTAATTTGCTTATTGCTAAGCTATCGAGCTCTAGTACATTGATAATATATAAAGATTATATACTGTCAGTGCTTCATATATAAACTCTTAATAAAAAACATATTTTAAATCGAAGTTTAGGATAAAAAAATTAAATGTTAAGATATTAATTTCAAATTTGAATGTGACCTCTTAAAAATAATTATATGAAACAACTAAATTAAACTTTAAATTCGAAAAAAAAATTATTTTTATGTGACAAGAAATTTCTTTTCATCAATTACTGTATTTAGGTTTTTTTTTTCTCTTTTTGCCGTGGAGAGAGGCAAGCTCGAGTTAAATTAATATCAATTTAATCAATCAAAATTAAAATCAGACTTAATTAAATTTATATTCTTATATTTTTCTTCCTCTAATAAAATATATTCGTAAAAATATAGGTTTTAAATAATTTTTATTTTATTTTGTATGATTTATTCCAAGTTTATAGGAAACTTTAAAAACAAAACAAGAGCTTCTAGCTGAATCTATCAAAACAAGCCTCAAAAACATTTCATTTACTCATTTTATTTATTAAGCTTTCTACCAAACAAATAAAATAAAATAAACAAGAAAAGTGAGTCATCATCTATATCACATGATCATCTTCAATCACTGTTACCAAACATTCTCTCAGACCACCTGGACATGTAAGATATAATAATTTTTACCAAAAAATATTCATGAAATACAATGAAATGTTTCTTTCGGTGGAGGAAAGCATCATTACTTTTGCTGGAAACATGCATCTTCCTTTCTTTAATGAATAATAATAATAATAATAATAAAAAGACAAGCTTAGGAAAGTTGAAATAATTTGTGATTAATTAACCAAAAAAATAATAACTTGTGATTAGTTTCACTTATGGGAAATATTGAATTAATATTACGAATTTAAATTTAAATTAATTAGTTAATATAATTTTTTAAAAATAAATTTGAAATTCAAAATTTATATAATATTTTTTATAAAAAATTACTTAAATCAATTTTTTTTAAAAGTCTTAATTTTATGATAAAGGAAGGTGGTTGAGAAGCATGTGATAGTGGATCCTACTATCATTTTCGCCATCTAGCCTGTTTGAAAACAAATTTTGATAATGTGAAGTCATTTAAATAACTTTAATTCATTTTTATTTATATTTAACCCAAAAAAAATCATGATATTTGTAGAATTAGTTAGAAAAATTTTTATGATAAAATTATGAGATTAAAGTGTTGTCGTAACGGCTTCGCGCTCGACTATTTTAAAAAAAGCGTTTAAAAACAAAAATGGGAGTCGCCACCAATCTTTTTTATTAAGTGTGATTGGCCACCTGAAAATATTTATCTTTTTAACAAAATCTCAAAATTAATTAAGTTTTATTAAAAAGACAATTTGGGTCTGCGAAAACAAAATTTGGGTTCGGGGGTACGGTTACGCGTGGGGAAGGATTAGCACCCCCACGACGCCCATTAAAAAACGGTACCATAATAATCATGTGTTATCCTTTAATTTTAATAAAATGGTCTTGAATTAATATTTAAAAATAATTCTTATTTCATTGCAATCAATTTTATTCTTTTCATTTTTTATTTGTAAATTTATTTTGTTTTATTTTAAAAAGTTAAATTTTATTCTTCAAAAGTGAATGTGAACCTTTTTGTATTGAAAAATTAAATCAAATATCCCAATACTCTGGTAATATTTGAAATAATTTTTCTCACCTAGAGATTTCTTAAGAATCACTACTTGTGAGTTCTATAGAATCTCATCATCGGAAGATTCACACTCGTTTCAAAAATTATTATAAGTGCATATGATGCAAACAGATAGTACATGATGCACATTGAACTTAAAAGAAATTTATTTATTTTGATTTCATTAATAAAACTCTTGATATTGAGAAATTTGGCTAAATATCCCAATACTCTGGTAACATTTAGCTAACTCCTTTCACCTAGGGATCAGTCAAGAAATCACTACTTGTGAGTCTCATGACATCCCATCATAGGAAATTAATTAAATTTGAAATTTTCTATTAATCTTTTTATTTTCTTTTAAAAACTTATTTATTTTTATTTTTAATAAAAATTTAAATTATTGAAAAAAATCATACTAAATATCCCAATACTCTGGTAACATTTAGCTAATTCCTCTCACCTAGGGATCAATCAAGAAATCACTACTTGTGAGTTTCATGACATCCCATCATCGGAATTTTATTATTAAATTTAATTTTTATTATTTTTAAATACATTTCCTAATCAGTAATACTAATTAATGAAAATACAAATAAAAGAAAATTTTTCAAAAAGAACTTTTATTTTACAACATGCAAAAATAATAACAATAGTAATAATAATAGTAACAATAAAAACAATAAGCACAATAATAACAATAATAACATAATAATAAAAATAATAACAATAACAATAATAATAAAACATAATAATAATAATAAGATTTTTTCAACTTAATTTTTTTATTCTTAATTCTTAATTTTTAATTTTTTTAATTTTTAATTTTTAAATTTTTATAAAACAAATAAATACTAAATAAATAAATAAACAAATAAAAAAATATACCTAAATGGATTTGGGCTAGGAGCCCAAAAAAACCTTCAAAAGAGCCCAAAGACAGGCCCAAATGGCCAGGCCCAAGCTGCTGGGCCGAACATGGGTCAGATCGGGTCAGGCTGGCGGGTCGGATCGCGGATCTCCTCCTCGGATGCGGGTCGGGCGCGCGGTCGTGGAACCGGGTCGGGTCGAGAACGCGGGTCCTCTTTCAGCGGGTCAAGCGCGCGGATCCCGGGTCGCGCGCGGATCTTCTCCCTTTTTTTTTTTGCTATAAAAGCCTTCATTTTTTTTTATTCTTTCATTTTCTTCTCCTTTTTCAACAAAAAACTCAGAGCCTTTGAGGCTCTCCGCTGGGGTGATTCCCGGCCACCGCTGGGGTCGCTTCCGGCCGCCGCCGACCACCGTCGCCGGTGGCCAAACCCCAAAAAGGTTGCCCTTTTCCGATTCCTCTCCCCCTCCTCTTTCCGATTCCGACCTCCGATTCACCAAAAAAATAGCCTAGCCCCCAGATCTGAGCTTCACCGAAAAGATTTCTTCCTTTTTTATTTTTTTTGCTTTTGTTTTTTTTTTTGTTGTTCGATGGTTGATGATGTTTGGATGTTCTGGGTTTGTGTTTTGTGTTTGTTTTGCAGGTTTGGGGCTTCGGTTTTGGGACGGTGGTGGCTTAGGGTTTTGGTGAAGCCGAGGGTTGTGTTTCGGTTGTGGTGTTGGGGGTTGAACGGGAGGGATGGTGATGGTCGAACGGATCTGGGGTCTCGGTTATGGTGGGTTTTTGGTCAGTGGGGGGATGGGATTTTTTAGGGCTCTGTTTTTTGAGTGACCGAGGATGATGAAGCTTCGGGGGAAAGGGGGTCCTCTTTCTTGGAGAGGGTCGAGGTGGTGAGGGTAAGGGGGTTTTTTTGGTTGAGGCCTCTGTCCGGATTGGTTGAAATGGTGAGGCCTTTTAGAGGGATGGAGTAGGCAGACCTGCCGGTGGTGATTGATGGCTGATGGACAGTTGATGGGTGACAGGAGACTGGAAAAAAAAACAAAACAAAAAATAAAATAAAATAAAATAAAAATAATAATAATAATAATAAAAATAATAATAATAATAGGTAATAATAATAACAAAATTAATCATAATAATAATAATAATAATAATAATGAAAACCAAATAATAAAAATAAATATAAACAAATAATAATAATAATAATAATAATATAACAAAAAGGGACAAAATTAGGTGTCAACAAGTGTACATTGAACTTAAAGTGTAAGAAGAAGGAAAATTATCTTGCATACAATCAGTGAAATTTTTTAAATATTAAAAAATATATATAATTTTTTTTTTAACTTTGTTTATCAAGTTAAAAAATTTTAATAACTATCCCTTCTATTCTTAAGTTTGGAATTGAGTTTAAAAATGCAAAATGTCTATTTTCTTTTGAATTAGTTTTTTATTTTTTAATATTCATAAAAGAATATTTGTCACTTTGCTAATCTCC
The DNA here is from genome assembly GCA_031772115.1 of Heritiera littoralis. Lineage (NCBI taxonomy): Eukaryota > Viridiplantae > Streptophyta > Magnoliopsida > Malvales > Malvaceae > Heritiera > Heritiera littoralis. The sequence continues at coordinate 5,236,354 of JAPDPK010000010.1, read as the reverse complement.
TTTGTAAAATTTAAATATTTCACTACGTAGGATAATAATCCCTAATTGAAAATTTTTAATTCAACTTTCTCAAAGTCTTATGTTAGTAAGTTAATCCTAAATTAAATTATTTGGTAGAAATTTAATAGGTATTAATCTCTTAGCCCCTTTGGATGGTGAACTTATTAAGATTGTGAACAATCATACTTCAATTTCATTTATAAATGCTCATATATAATTAAGACATAAATCAACATTTATATAATTAAGTGAAATTTATTTTTGGTGATACTTAAATAAACTCAAAATTAAAAAATTTCAGAACGTCTTTTTTTACAATTAAGACATGATATTGACAGAAATAATAAGAGATACATATCTCTTATAACATATTTTAAAAAATAAGAGAAATACGTAAAAGTAGAAATGCTCATATGCCACGTCAATTCATTTCAATTAAGACATGATATTGACAGAATTAAGAAGAGTTACATATCTCTTATAACATATTAGCAATTAAGAGAAATATGTAAAAGTAGAAATGTTCATATGCCAGCCCGCCTTCTAAAAATCATATCCAAACTCAATTTGCGCATAAAAATTGAATTCCTAGACTAATTTCTATTTTCTATTAATAATTTTTATTTGGGTTAATATATCATTTAGTCCTGAGCTATACCATTTTTATCATTTTAGTACTTAATAAACTTTTGTTATCACTTTAATACCTAATTTTTATTTTCTTCAGACATTTCAGTACAAAAAACTAATGTCATTTAAAAAATGTTGAAATGGCTTAGAATGCCCAAAAACATTTTGACACGTGGTATCATGTCAGTTTTATTTTATTTTTTTAAAATTATTTTTAAAAAATTTAAAAAACGCTTAAAATATGTAAAAATATATTAATGAATATATTTTAAAATATGTAAAATAATATTTCAAAAAAATATTTAAAAACATTTAATTATTTATAATGATATTTAGGATAATAAAAAATAAAGGTAATGATAAATACAAAAAAAAAAGTTGAAATTACTTAAAACACTAATTGTAATCTCAATTAAACCAAAGCTAAACTTGCATCAACGGCACCCTCACCCTCATCCTCACTCACCCTCGTACCAAAACATTCAATACCAAGTTCACCGTTAAAAAAAAAAAAAAAACCCAGTTCACCCAAAGCAAAATAAGCTCAGGAATAGCCACACACAGAAACTAGATCAGCAAATTTCACCTTCTCGTTACTCTACTGGACAAGAGAGCTAGTGGACACCGGGAGGGAGTAGGTGAAGCATGTGGTTCGTAATGGAAAGAAAGATACCACTACTTTGCCTCTTTGTTGGACCGTAGGCATGAACACGGTGATCTCTAGCCAAGACCAAGTAGAAATGCTTCTTTTATGCCTCGAGTATTAGCCACAGCTTGTATCCATTAAGTAATTTTACCTCCTCTTTATTCTTGGACAAGAGACCAGATAGAAAAATGCTTCTTTTATGCCTTAGGTATTATTAGTCACAGCTTGTATTCATTAAGTAATTTTACCCCTTCTTTATTCTTGGACAAGAGTGGGTTTTAAATTTCTACTCCTAAAGCTTTCTGGAAGAAACGCTGTTGGTATTGAATTCTTTTCATTTAAGGAAGATAGATTTGAGGTCTAGATATAGGAGATGGGGTTGATAAATTGGAGGTTTTAGTAGCAAATTAGGGTATAGGAAGAGCAGTACAAAGTTTTCTAAATATTTTCGGTGGCTTATGACTACCATAGTGTGGTGGCTGGGATGATGGATGGCACTATTTGGGTCATCGAAATCTAGGTTTTGAGGGAGGTCATGGTTGATTTGAAGAATTTAGAGAGAGAAGAAACTAAGTTGGGTTTTTAAAATATTTATTAAAATTTTGTAAATATTTTTAAATGTTTTTTAATTTTTTAAAAAATAATTTTTAAAGAAAAATAAAATAAGATTGACATGGTATCATGTGTCAAAATATTATTGGGCATTTAAATCACGTCAGCATTTTTCAAATGGAATTAGTCTTAAGTACTAAAATGTCAAATGAAAAAAAAATTTAGATACCAAAGTGATAAAAAAAATTTATTAAGTACCAAAACGATAAAAATAATATAATTTAAGAACTAAATAATATAGTAACCCTTTTCATTTTAAGAAGTCACGAAGTTTATACATAATTCAACAAATCATGAAGGTAATAAATAAATAAAAAACACAAATCTTACCATCTTTCAATCAACCCTTCATAATGTCAACAAACACCACCTATCAAACAACATGATATTTTATTTGCAAAATAATTCTTATAATAAAAAAAAGAAAAAAAAAAGCTTCTAGTAATAATTTTATTGACTTTTATTATGCAATACAGCCTTTCCCAATGCCTTTTTGCCATTATTGGGCAATCGGTCCAATAAAGTCAAGAGTCAAGATCACCGATTTTCATTGGTTTTTTTTTTCTAGGCTTAAAATCAAATAATCAGTAAATACATAGTGTTATTTTTTAAATAAATAAAAATTAGATTTTGGACCAAATGAGAAAATATTTTTTCAAGTTTGTAATTTTTTTAATTTAAAAAACTGAATTTACTGAATAAATTAATTTTTCAAAACTTGTAAGAATAAAACTAATAGGAAAATTTTTTTTAATAGAGTTTCTCAACCAATACTACATTTCTTTAACTTCTTTTAAATATTTTTTATTTGATGACTTCTTTTTTTTGGTTAACTTCTATTTTAAAGTACAATATACTTTTACTCTGACTACACCAAATAAATTTCTATTTTTGTTTGTATTCCAAATCGGATTTCATGATTTTTTTTAATAATTCGGTCAAATTGTTTTCAAATTTGTATTTGGATCAATCTTCTGATAAACTTAAAGATACTTTTTTTTACATTAATTTAATACATTTAAAAATTTACTTTCAAAATATTTATTTTTTTTATAAAAAAATGAAACTAATTGAACTAAGTAAATGTTTGGTTCTAACTTATGAAAGAGTTCAATTATTGTAAAAAGAAAAACCAAGTGCTTAGCTCTTAATATTTTAAAATTCTTATCTTATGTAGAAAATAAATTTAAGTTTTTTAATAAAGTCATAAATCAAACATTTTCAAAAATTACTAATTTTAATATGTACTTTTTTTTTTTTACATTTCCATTCTACTTTTCAATAATTCACAAAATTATAAAGAGGATCATAGTATTTCACACTATTTTATTTAAATTTCATTTTTGTAATTAGCAAAAAAAATTTTCTTCTATTTATTTGTTTAACTTAAAAACTTGTGATTTAATTTTATAGGTTATTATTTTATTTTTCATCTATTAAAAATATATAAAAAAATTCTATTAAATAGTTTTCAACATTCTTCAACATTTTTATATTAAATTTACTAAATGTTAATTTAATTTCTTTTAACAACACTTTAAAATAATATACCAAAGCATATTTTTCATTTTTATTATTTTAACAACACCACTTTTAACATACTATTTTCACGTAAAACTAAAAATTAATATGATCCAATAAAAATAAAAACGTTACAAAAAACTCTCAAAAGTGATCATCCATAACATTTTTTTTATAAAAGCTCCACTCACACAGTCACACCACCTTTAATATGAGTGATGATTCTTATTTTTTAACTCATCTGCAAATTATCATTTGACATGTTGTTTTTCCATTTACCTTTTTTAATATTGTTTTAAGCTTTCTTTTAGGGGAATTTGGTCCATGCCAATTTGTCAACAACTAAAGCTACTGGTTACTACCATTAAATCAATAGAATTGCCTCGTTAGGTGGCATATTTTGTTGCTCTTTGTCACGTGGATTATAATGTTAGTTGTTTTCTTTTCTTCAACTTTGCTTTTACTTCTATCATACTTTTCCTTTCTATTCCCATCTCATGACTTGTTTTGTCCATTCTCACTTTAAAATGATGCAAACCACATTTTTAGTAATAGCTCAAATCAACACCACTTTCAATGTTCTTGTTTATAGAAAATAACATCAACATGTTTACCTAGTTCAAGATTAATTTGGAAGTATTTTCAAATATTTAGCATCTACCAATACTTATTTGCCTAATTTATATTTTGTAAAATTTGTGCCATAACTATTTAGAATATTGTTTGTCCAAAAGGGTAGAAGAGTTCTTATTTTGTTGAGGTGGATAACTCTAAATTTGTTACTATTTAGTATTTACTCTTTCTTTCTTTCTTTTTTGTAGTACATTTTTATTAGAAGTTACAATCACAATCAGTGTATTACATTTCATGAACCAGTAACTATGAAAATCACATTACTCAAATTAGGTAAATTAGTAAATAACTATAACAAACTAGTAAATAACTAAACCAACTCAAGCTCACACTTGGTGAGATTCGAACCTGATACCTCAAAGTCTTAGGGCCTCCTCATTACCACTAAGACAGGGCCTCATTGGCTAGTATTTTTTTTGTGTGAAAACCACATGGTATTCCCACACTATTTTAGTATATGACTAATTCGGATTCGAGCCGGGTAGGACCCAAAGGGCAGCAAAGCTCTTCCTCAAGAGTTTTAACATAGCTGCATACCCAAAGCTCGAACTCAAGACCTCTAGTTAAATTTGAACAGCCCCTGTCAACTGATCTACGTGCTCTTGGGTCTCATTGGCTAGTATTTACTCTTTCTAAATCTGACAAAAAAAGTTAGATTTGATAGCCTAAAGTGCAAAAAAAGATTTTTTACTTGTAATGAAATTGATATGATAATTTAGAGCAATTTTAAATAAGATAGATATGTTAGTTATCATTGATTTTGTAATGGAATTTGGTTAATTGTTATGTTTATATGTCCATATTATTTATACTGAAAAAATGTGCGCGCACACACACACATATATATATATTGTGTTTGATTTGTGTCAAATTGTGAAAAATATAAAAATGATTGTATTATAATTTTTGTTGACATATCAAATACTAAATTAATTTTAATTTATTTCAAATTTTTTACTTGTACCATTTTTATGTATTTTTCATATGGTTATTGTGCCATCTAAATTTATTGGATTTAATTATTTTTTAATTGAAATTTCATTTTTTTAATTGTTGGTATTTTTTTTTTTAAAGAAAGTAGACAAAAGTAAAATGGTTTAATAAAAATTGCATGCGGGATATATCTGTCATTAGAAAAGAAAATGTAAGGGCAGATCGGTGATAATGGACCTTCTCAACCCCACTTTCTTCTTTGCTATAAACCACTCTCTGCCATTTTCTCCTCCTCTATTTTTCCCCCCCAAATCAAAGAAAAAAAAAAACCCTCGAAAATTTCCATTTCCTAAAAAGTCCGAAACTTTCCTTCAAGAATTCAAACCTTTTTCGCAATTACCATACTTTCTTTCAATTTCCTTCAAAATTCGTTTCCCAGAAATTCAATTTCGAATTCGGAGCTCTCATTTCCCCCTAAATACTGGAACCATTTTTTTTCTTTGTTTTTCTTGGAATAACAGTTCCTCACATTTTGGTTATTTTTAGCTGAATGCTTCAATGAACCATTTTTTGTAAAATTATTAATTACCCAATTTGATCTTGATCATGTTGATCGTGTATGATTAACAAAGTTTACATTTTGCTGTACAAATCAAAAGAATTTTTTACTTTTTTTTCCTGTTATAAAACTAGGGGTTTTGATGATAATTTTTAGTCCTTTTTATGTTGTAAAGTACTTATTTTCAGAGGGTATTTTAGGGTTTTTATTGCTTGGAGATGATGGAGAACAGTGAAGAAGCGGTAGATGATCAAGGCTCAGGATGGTTTGAAGTGAAAAAGGTGTTCTGTCTTGATCAATATAATTAATACCCATTCACATTTTCATAATCTGTGTTTTTTTTTTTCCCACTTTGAGTTTATTATCTGTATTTGGTTGCTTGGAAGTTGAAAAAGGAAAACTAGGGAAAAGGAAGTACTGTTTCTTCAGAGTATTAACTTAGTTAAGTTTGATTGCTGCTTTGAGCTTTTCTGGATGATTATCGTTTTAGTATGAAAAGAATATTAGTTTTAAATTGCTTGACTTTTCTCACAGCTAAACTGTATGTACGGCAATCTATTTATGTCACTTTATACTGATAGCTGAGTTTAAATTGGACATAAGATTAGATTATGAGTGAAATGCAGCTTGTATTGTTACTGACTCTTAAGTAAATTGGTCATGAAATAGCTGGAGAAATCAAATTGTTTAGTCACAAATTATTTGGGTCTACTAGATTGCGGATAATATGTTTCATAAGACTTCATTTGATTTTAAGAAGAATGATTCCAACAACAAGATTGACTGGGAATTTTTTGTGAAAAAATAGTGGAAATCTCTGACTTAAAAATTCTGTTATTCACTCAAAATGTTTGGAAGCATTACTTTGTTGAAGGTGTTCATCTTGACCATGTAATGCCTTTTGATGCGACCCAAGGCTTCATTTTGCTTAACTTCGTGCTTGATGTGAGATTGTTAGTGTTATGTTGTTATTTATGGCATGAAGAGATGATGGATCTTCCTTCTCTGATATCATCGTCTAGTTCTTCTAGATGGCACCACTTGCTTGTTGGTTTCTTGAGTTAACTAAAATATTGCTTAGAAAACTACCTTAATTTTCTGAACGTGCCTTCTAAGACTACCACATGATCATTTTATTTTCCATTGTTAGTGTTTCTCTCATGTTTTGTATTGGTAATCTGCTGCATTATTCTATTATAAAAGTGCCATAATGATATTTATATATTAAAATGTTAAATGTTCTTTTGGTTATTTGTCATATGGTGCTGTCATTATTAGTTTTTTTATTTTTGTTTTCTTAGAAGCATAGAAGTAGCTCGAAGTTTTCTGTACAAAGCTGGGTTGGGGGATTTTCAGCCAAAAATGCTAATAATTCAATGAGAGGTCAGCCCTTGTTGAACGAGAAGGGTGCAACCGTGCAAGGAAAATGTAGATCTCAGCTTCAAACATCTCGAGGGAATTTGGATGTACATAGCCGGGGTGGTATTGCAAATTCTACTGCTGAGTCAAATGAAAATAAGAAGAACGTGTTTTATCTCGATAAATGCGTTCTTAAGCAAGACCATGAAGACCACACATCCCCTTCTTTTGTTAAAAATTCTAATAGTAGCTGTGAAGATAACCCAAAAATTCTATCAAAGGATAAATCCCATATAGTTCACAAAATCAAGTGGGGTGATTTAGAAGACGATGTTCTGGTAGCACATCATGAAAAAAATGTTGGAGCTGAAATCAAGTTTGGTGATATTGGAGATGATAATGTTCTAGGCTGTTGGAAGCACAAAAATACTGGTAATTCAATTTCATGTAGTTCTTGTACTAACCTCCAAGAAAACACAGTGGAAGCTTCGATGGATGTAGATGGTCATTCGTTTCAGGTATCTCCAGTGACTGCTAAGGATGAATTAATGGGAGAAACCTGTAAAGAGGTAAATGAAATATCTTCCGAAGTTGTGGAAGCACAGACTGACAATGACAAAATAATTTCTGAGGATGATGGTTACAAGGAAATACATACTGAAGACATCAAACCCATAAAGGAAAATCAAGTAGATTCTAGCATTCTATCTTGTCAAGCCCCTGGAACAGCAGTGAGACCTGAGGTGCCTGATGTCATGTCGGAGGTTGGCTTGCCAAAAACATCTGAAGTACCTGTTATAGATGGTGGTTCAAGCATAGAGATGGAATCACAGAAAGTGTCACTTCAATCCGAGAACAGTGAGCCTGAAACTTTGGGAGAATCAATTATAACAGGTTGTATACAGGATGGCAGAAAACCTGATCTGTCAAAGGCTCAAATTATAACTGCTCTTGGAGAAGGTGATGCAGGAGAAAGCAAAGAAAGGTTTAGGGAACGGCTTTGGTGTTTTCTATTTGAGAATCTTAATAGGGCAGTGGATGAACTTTATCTTCTTTGTGAACTAGAATGCGATCTGGAGCAGATGAAAGAGGCCATTCTTGTTCTTGAAGAGGCTGCTTCTGACTTTAAAGAATTAACTACAAGAGTGGAAGAGTTTGAGAATGTGAAAAAGTCATCTTCTCAATTGGTTGATGGTGTGCCAGTTACTTTAAAGAGCGACCATAGAAGGCCACATGCTCTCTCATGGGAGGTAAGGCTGCATAGTTCGTGTTGGTTTTTCCATACAATTGTTTGGCTTATAATCATCAGATTAATGTCAATTCATATCATATTGTTAGAAGAATCCTCACCTGCAATCTACAATTGTGAGAACTTAAAATTTTTGTTGTGCTCACCCTTTCTGCATGATATGTACTTATTGAAGTTCTTTTTACTTCTTGTTACATTTCTATTTGACAAAGTCTGTATCAAATTGAAAAAAATGCTTTTGGAGTTGTGTGGCCAGGAATGGTGTTTGTGTGTGTTGGGGTGGGGGGTGGGGGATGGGTGGAAGGTAGGGTTAAATCTGAGCCATGGTTTTGGAAGATGGCATGCAGTGGATTAAGGATGCTGCCAGAGCCAAACATGTATAAGTGTGTGTCTAGCTTGATTGTTTTATTTCCTTTTAAGGTACTTTAATATCATTTTCTGGCCATCTAACCATCTAATATGGAACAGTATAGATGCTTCCTCTTGAATGCAGGTTCGTAGAATGACAACTTCACCTCACAGAGCAGAGATACTGTCTTCATCTCTAGAGGCTTTTAAGAAAATTCAACAGGAAAGAGCTAGCCGATGTCCTGGTAACAGCAAGAAATCGCTGAGGCAGGACAATTCCAATCATGCTTCTACATCTGGTGATAATTTGAAGAAGTCAGTTATGCTGTCTGATGTAACACCCAGTGATAAAGAGTTGGGGATAAAGCCAAGAAAACTCAGTGGAGGTTCAGATCTTACTCAAGGGAACCTAAATGGAGAGAAACGAAGCATTGAATCAAGCAAGTCCAGCAAATTATACTTTGGTCAAAATGGTCGTGACCCACCAAAGAACTATATCTCTTCTGATGTTGCTTCCTCTAGGCCTCTTCTGAAGGACAATTCTGCCGCATCTGGTTCTGGAAAGAGCAGGAGAGAATATCTGGGGTCTGAAACTGAGAAGCTGCTTTCTAGGAAAGATAAAACATTAACGGAAAATATAGTTGAAAAAAACTCCAAAAGTCTGGATCAAATTAAGAGGCAAAATCCTCCTGAAAAAGACAAGGATAAGAGAAATGCTACTTCATGGAAATCCATGGATGCATGGAAGGAGAAGAGGAACTGGGAAGATATACTTTCATCTCCTTTCCGTATTTCTTCCCGTGTATCATACTCGCCCGGAATTGGCAAGAAAAGTGCTGAACGTGTACGTATTTTGCATGACAAACTAATGTCCCCTGAGAAGAAGAAGAAGAAAACTGCTGTTGATTTGAAGAAGGAAGCAGAAGAAAAGCATGCACGGGCCTTGAGGATCCGAAGTGAATTGGAGAATGAAAGAGTTCTAAAACTTCAGCGCACCTCAGAGAAACTCATTCGTGTCAATGAATGGCAGGCTGTTCGGACTATGAAGTTACGAGAGGGGATGTATGCACGTCAGCAACGTAGTGAATCGCGACATGAAGCTTTTCTGGCAGAAGTTGTGAGGAGAGCTGGTGATGAAAGCAGTAAAGTTAATGAGGTTCGTTTCATTACTTCATTAAATGAAGAAAATAAAAAGCTTATATTGCGCCAGAAACTGCAAGATTCAGAGTTGAGGAGAGCTGAAAAACTTCAAGTGATGAAAAGTAAGCAGAAAGAAGATATGGCTAGAGAGGAAGCCGTTTTAGAACGCAGAAAGCTTATTGAAGCGGAAAAGTTACAACGTCTTGCTGAGACGCAGAGAAAAAAGGAGGAGGCACAACTTAGAAGGGAAGAAGAACGGAAGGCATCAAGTGCAGCTAGGGAGGCAAGGGCCATAGAGCAGCTTCGGAGGAGGGAGGAAAGAGCTAAAGCTCAGCAAGAGGAAGCTGAACTTCTAGCGCAGAAATTAGCTGAAAAACTTAGTGAAAGTGAGCAACGTCGTAAATTTTACCTTGAGCAAATACGAGAGAGGGCCTCTATGGATTTTAGGGATCAGTCTTCACCTTTGCTACGTCGAACCGTTAATAAGGAAAGTCAGGGCAGATCTACACCAACCAACAGTGGTGATGATTGTCAAACAAATGGCAGTGCTATTGTAGGAAACTCTACACTTGCAACAGGTAATGGTGCTTTGCAACACTCACTAAAGAGAAGGATTAAAAGAATTCGGCAAAGACTTATGGTTCTGAAATTTGAATTTTCTGAGCCTCCTCCTGCTCCTGAAAATGCTGGTATTGGATATAGAACAGCAGTGGGAACTGCAAGAGCAAAAATTGGGAGGTGGCTTCAGGAACTTCAGAAACTTCGTCAAGCAAGAAAAGAAGGAGCCTCAAGTATAGGGTTAATTATTGCTGAAATGATCAAGGTATGCCATTTGTACCGCCATTCAGGGGTAATTATGATCTTAATATTTATTCTGGTTATGATTTTTCAACATGGGATGTTTGCTTTAAGGATTTTCTGAACGTTCATAGAATTTCTAGGAACCCTTTAGTGGTAAGATTTAGAAAATATTTACTTTCAATCATTCTGACAAATACTTTGATTGATACACTCTTTTGATTGTTGAGAGGACTTTGGCCAGCTAACAATTGTCACCCATATCCTTAGATGTAGACAACCTCTTGAATCTGCTTTCAGCTTATTTATGTCTTTTCCTCTATATGCTATTATCTTTCTTAAAATATAATAGCTATACATAAGTTCTCTTTTTATTCATGCTGCAACTCCCATTGAAATGGGGGGAGGATAAATGGTTCTAGCCAGTTCTTTCTGTATGTGTGTGTGTGGAGGTTGGGAGGGAATGATGCTCTTTAATTTATTGCTTACAAGAATTTCCTTGTCTATTAGTTTTTGGAGGGAAAGGAACCTGAGCTGCAGGCTTCTCGCCAAGCTGGTCTGCTTGATTTTATTGCTTCTGCCTTGCCTGCTTCGCATACATCAAAACCTGAAGCTTGTCAGGTGACAATACATCTTTTAAAACTTATGAGGGTGGTGTTATCTACTCCAGTGAACAGGAGTTATTTTCTTGCTCAGAATCTTTTACCTCCCATGATCCCCATGCTTTCAGCAGCACTTGAGAACTATATAAAGATTGCTGCATCTTTAAATCTCCCTGGAAGCAGCAACTCACTTTCATGCAAAACATCTCTTGAAAATTTTGAATCAGTCTCTGAGGTATTGGATGGTTTTTTATGGACTGTCTCCTCAATTATTGGTCATATAAGCTCTGATGAACGGCAATGCCAAATGCGGGATGGCTTGCTGGAGTTATTAATTGCCTACCAAGTTATTCACCGGCTCCGTGATCTTTTTGCACTGTATGATAGGCCCCAGGTTGAAGGGTCCCCATTCCCTTCATCTATTCTCTTGAGTATCCATCTACTGGTGGTTTTGACATCCAGTCCCGGAAATAGTTCCATCAATTGGGAATCTTTACCTATTGAAGTGGAACTGGGTAATGAAAGTCAAGAAACTAAGATTGCAGCCTCTGCTGATTCTGGATGTTCTTTTGTAAATAATAACATCAGAGACATTATACCTCCATTATCTGTTCTAAATGGTAGCACAGTTGGCCCGCTATCTGATGTACCAGAGGATAGACCATTAGATGAAGTGTGTAGAATGAATAAGAATGATAATCTAATATTCATCTGCAAAGATGGTGAAAAGAAGACAACTGATAGCTCAGTTGAGTTGAACAATCTTAGCACTTGCAACATAGATGTTACAGATGTATCACAGAAAACTCTTGTTGAACAGAAGGAAGAGAAACTTGTCATTGCCAGAGAGGAGAAACTGAATGAAAACATATCAAGCACGAAAGAACCATTGGCATTCCTTCTTTCCGCTATATCTGAAACTGGATTAGTCAGTCTTCCTTCACTGCTGACTAGTGTGCTACTTCAAGCAAACAATAGATCATCTTCTGAGCAGGTAACTTTACTGCCTCTTGAAAAGGTCTTTTTCCTTGTTTTCATCTTTTATTTTATGTCATGGAATTGAGCAAGGTGGTTTTCTGGAATCTTTTAGCCTTTCACCACTTGGCTCTTTTGTTTTGGTCCTGTCATCTTTTATTCTGATTCTGGGATCATTTGTTGTGCCTTAATATGAGTTGTCCTCACCACTAGCGTTTTGTGGAAGCTGTTTACATTTTTGCATCCACTCATGTTATATTGAATATATTGTCTTTTGCTCTATAGTTTTTGAGCAGTAAAAATGAGATTCATGTAAGGACATGGCCAATACTAAACTTAGCTGCTTTTTCTGAAAATTAATTTTGGTTTAAGCAGTTTTTATCACTACCTGTCTGTTCATGGTTAGATGAGACTTCATATTATTAATTCTAATTTGTTATATTATGAATTGTCTATATTTGGAGTCGGGACTATTTCTAAGGGTCTTGTTTTGAATAGATAAAGTGGTCAATATCCATAGAACCGAGTCACTTGTTGGGAAAGTGCTTACTTTGTGGATGTTTAAGAAAAGAACAATTCTAGTAGTATACGGAAGAAATCATTTTGGTAATTAAGCATTGATTCTTTTTTCAGGCTTCAAGTGCCCTTCCATCGAATTTTGAAGAGGTGGCAACTGGAGTACTGAAGGTTATGAATAATTTGGCTCTATTGGATATCACATTTATGCAGAGAATGCTGGTGAGTAAATTTCATGCATTATGTTGGATGTTGGTTGCATGATACTGATGATAGTGGCTTCTCAGGCTTAACTCCATGATTCTTCTTATGTTTATGTTGATTTTGATATATGTCAAAAAAATTTTTTTTTGAACTAATTTGGTTCCTTTTGTTATACCCTGAATACCTCCAGGCTAGGCCAGACCTAAAAATGGAGTTCTTCCACTTGATGAGTTTCCTTCTTTCTTATTGCACGAGCAAATGGAAAGCAGCTAATGATCAGGTGATTTTGTGCACGTCACTGTTTTCTAATGCATGCAAAACTGTCAGGAATCATATACGTATGACCCGCATCAAATCAGAAATTATAGATGAATTATCAACATGGTTAAAAAAGTTACTATCTATATATTGAGCATCTTTCTGTAAATGCATGCATGAATTCAAACCTATACATAAGGAATCATGCTATACCAAAGAAATCAACTGTGAGAGTCTGAGTCCCAAAGATCATATCATTGATATATGCTGTCAATTTTGTCTCAGATTGGTTTGCTTCTCCTTGAATCTCTGCTGCTTCTCGGTTACTTTGCCTTGTTCCACCCTGAGAATCAAGCTGTTCTTCGATGGGGTAAAAGTCCCACAATCCTTCACAAGGTCAGTGAACTCTTCATAAATTTCCCCCTCTCATCTTTAGATGTAATTTGTGAAGCTAACTGTTGAGCTGGAAGGGTACAGGTGTGTGATCTGCCTTTCGTGTTCTTCAGTGATCCGGAATTGATGCCAGTCTTGGCGGGGACCCTTCTTGCGGCCTGTTATGGCTGTGAACAGAATACGGGTGTAGTTCAGCAGGAACTAAGTATGGATATGCTACTGTCCTTGCTAAAATCTTGCAGAAATATCTTACCAACTGTCAGATCCAATTCAAACCCAGAAATTCTCTTTGGGGAGGATTTGAGTGAGTGTAACCAGCAGGGTTCTGATTTTAAAAGATCTAGCCGGTACAACACCAGAAGCACAAGGATCTCTGGTGGAAAGGGCAGTGCTTTAGGAAACAGCCTCAGAGTTGGCAAGATGAGAAACCAAAGAGACTGCAAATCAACAAAAACTTGTGAAGAAACAGTTATTAGACAAAACCTTCCAGTTTTGGGGACTTCGATAATGTTATACTGTAGATTTCCTAGCAGCTTCATTGACAGAGCAGAGCTGTTCTTTTCAGCTGGGATCTCCAATGAGTGAGGGGTAACCAACATGAAACCCTTCTCATCATATTTGGCATTTATAGGCTTTGCAGCTGAATTTACCCGAGGTCGGTCATATATCTAAATACTGCACTAGACTCTTTCTATGCTGCAGCAGATGCTTTGCAGAAATCTGCTACTGTTGATAAGATTTTGATCATGATCACTGATCACTCGGCTCTTCCAAGCTATTTGTTGCGAAATGATTTCTTTTTGTGACATTTTAGTTTGGAAAAAGGAAAAAAAAAAAAACAAACAGAACCGAGACAAAACATTGACACATTTCTTAATTACGTGTACCGGCTTCCTATGTCTGTCATGTTTTAGATCTGAGTTATAAATTAAGAATCTAGCAAACGTTGGTTCAGGAAGCTAGCATATGTTACAATGGTCAGGTTTTCCTGTCTCCATTGTTGACACTAATTGGCTGATCTTAAACTGAAATTGTTCAAGTTTCCCTTTTTCCAGTATCATGCATTCCATGGGGGCTGAGTTGTAAAGCAGTGAGGGGCAAATGCTTTTAGCTCCAATACTATGAGATTATGAAATTCACTTTTGATGTTCTACACTGTGATGCTCTCATCTATTCCTTTCTCTTCTGTACTGATTACTGTGAAAAGAGGCATAGATATTGCTTTCTGGATGGTAAGTGTTACACAAGTTAAAATGGGTTACTGTCTGCTCTTTATTTATTTATTTTATACTAAAAAAAACGAAAAGCATATTTGACTACAAAGTCAAGAGTAAGCAATTTTTTAAATAATTAAAAAAAATTCATGATTTTATTCTATTTATGAAACTGATATGTTCGCTTCACTTAACTAGGGAAATAAAAAAACTTTTAATCTGATGAATTATAATTGAAGAAAAGATAATTATAAAACTTTAACTTTTAAATTGAATATTTCTCCATTTTTTTAATTGTCTACTTGAGCTATTTTTGGCAACTTAAAAAATTAAAATAATAAAAAGGCATTAAACAACTTATTAGCTCAAATGATTATATATAATGGTTTCTCAATTATAACCATTTTTTAAAATATACAAAATAACATGTGACCAAAAACTAGTCCTTGAAGCGAAGTACAAAGTGCAACTTTCTGCAGCAGAAAGTCCAGCTTCTTGGCTTCCATGCTAAGAACTATAAAATCCGAGGGAGAAAACTCCAAAAGACAATTGTAGGGCGCTCCAACATGGGTTATATATTTGAATCTGAATGGTGTTTCTACAAAACTTTAGGATTTGCTTGCAGACCATACGTAAATGCCCTTAAATAAGTTAACTCCGAAATTTCTGCACTTCATCCCTGCTGCTCCAGGAGGTAGCACCATTTCCAAAATGGACTGCAGTCATCCAAACATGAAGGCGTTGTACAGAGTATATGTATCTCCCAAGAGAATATGAAATCTGTCTGGTATTTCAAGAATATCTGATAGATAGCCACTGAGAATTTACAGATTTTCATCAATAACCAGCAAGCATATACCTGTGATGGAACATTGTGTTGATGTTGTTGCAATATTGCACAACAGATAAGTGGGATGAGTTAAAGCCAAGATCCTATACTTTGAGAGGATAACATGCAGATGCTTCTCCACTATAAATCTGATCGTTAATGCTTCGGGGAATTCTTCAATTTCTCAGTTTGATGGCTGCTGCTTTGTCCTACAGAATAGGCACTTCCAGGGACATCAACTAGAAGTTCATCCACAGTTATATCCTCTATTATCTCTGAGGGTCCTTGATCCTGACACACATCAAGTTGCTATCACTTTCCAAACCAGAAGCAAATTGTAAATGCATAACACCTAAAGGTTTGGAATTTCTAGCCATAATCCAAACCATCTAACAAACTTTTTTTTTTCCTGGTGGGACAATCTTATGATATAGAAATGAACAGCTACAAAAAACAGTGCACTCGTCACCCTTGCTGTATACCTTTCCACAAGAGGCATTCTTTTCTATATTCTCAGCATTTCTGAGGTCACTCATGATGGCTTTAAGCTTTTTCTTTGCATTGATTCTCATTGATCTTCGTTCAGCACATTGTGCTGCAGTAACATCAGCATGACAGGCCACGCAAAGAGTCCTCATATTCTCTAGCCTGCATTCACCTGCAGAAAGTTTTGGTCCGGTATGAAAACCAAAATCCAGCTCAATTTAACAGCATAGTAGTAGAAAGTCCTAGGAAAAAAGGATGTTCTTGAACAACAACATACCTCCCCCTCTGTAAACAGGGACAATGTGATCTGCATGCCATGCATTGCCCTTGGAAGGATCACTAACAAGCTTGTCAACCCTGCATAAGGCAAACCAGGAAATTGGTTCCTAGAAAATACAGTAATCTGGAAAGTACCAAGACTTATGTGGTCATGTGCCCACAAATTTGTTCAATGCTTGATGTGTCTAGTAGACTTCTTTGAATAAAGAACTCATAAACCTTAATTGCATAGTTTTCTTGAAGAAAGAGTACTCTGCAAGTAATTAGGAAATTAGCATCAGCAACTTATCCTGATTGACATACAAGGTTTTTTGACTTGCAATCTTCGGTGCTACTTTTGCAATAAACTCCCGCCGCCTCTCTGATGATAACGGTTTTAAGTGCTTCACAAGTTGATGGCAGTCTAATTGGCAATTTGTGCAGACACCATGCTCAATTTGAAAAAGTTCCTGGAAATCTTGAGTTGTCAGATAAAGTATTCACCCAAAAAAAAAAAAAAAACCTGAAAGATGGATATAAAGGTCGAGGTAAAGAAACATTATGCCTAAACCTCACGGAGGGATCTGTTGCTAGTCCTTAGGCGGTATTCTTCATAGCAGCCAAGATTACAGAAAAGATCCTCAAAGTATTCAGGCATCTTGGCATTTCTCCCCCTGAATACAAAGAAAGTCCGTGACATATCTGGCAAATGGTAAATGAACGAAGACTAACTGGTTCTTACTTGCATGGCTTTTGGCAGAGTTTACAGAGTGGTTCATCAGTCAGCGTCCAACCCTGAGTATACTCTTTCTCCTTTTTACCGTAACTACGCCGTAGATGGACCTTTTTCCACACAGCAT
Organism: Heritiera littoralis; assembly: GCA_031772115.1. NCBI lineage: Eukaryota > Viridiplantae > Streptophyta > Magnoliopsida > Malvales > Malvaceae > Heritiera > Heritiera littoralis. Next base: position 5,219,331 of record JAPDPK010000010.1, on the reverse strand, counting down.
TTGGAGGTAAAGAAACACTTACCTCAGACAAAGGTGTGGTGCGCCGCTTGCTCCCACCTTTCAGCAGTCCCTGCAATAGAAACAAAGCAACACCTTGAATCATTCATGATGCATTATCCAAGACATCCCAGGACAGAATACAAAGTCATTCAGACATACCCCACTATTATGATTAATGCTTTCCTTCAAGTAGCATAACTCAACAGATAAAGGGAGCTGCAAAGGCTTTCCACATAATTTTCTTTGTTCAATGGGTCTTAGATTATTCCATTCTGTCATGAAGGCCCAAAGAGCATGCCTACAGGCTGGGTTGTCCTTAAAATATTTGGAAACTGTTCCTTTATTATCACTAGTAAGTGTATCTTCTGACTCGATTTCCTCTGGGCGGACATTCTCAAAAAGTGGCCTTGGTCTCAAATCTGTACCTGGGATGCAGGAATACAGATGGATTCTTCCAGTATATTGGCTTACCTACAAAATACAAGTAGAATATCAATGTTAGAAAATGAAACCTGCTAGATTGCTTTTCACAGCTCTTGCATGCTAACTTGAACTGCTGATCACTTGCAACTTCATCATTAAACCCTTTATTTAAGAGAAGGGGGAAATTTTCAACTGATGTTTTTGATCACTAGAAAAAGATGAGTTTTCCTAGAGAACTAGGGATGTCTGCGAGTGCAGGATTAATGGGAAGGGTGCAGAAAAGTTACTGTAGAGTTTAATGACCAAAAAAGTAATCTGTAAATTATTTATTTGAATGGATGTGTCTGTGTGTCTACATGTTGTGTTTGTGTGAACTAGCAAACTTTTCTCCTTGATAACTATACCATTTTCACCCATCAACGCGAGCACGACATACAAGATTTGGAATGAATTTTGTGGTCATGATGAATCAAATATCAAATACACTGCAAAATACATAAATCTAGGGAAAATTTTTCTATTAAAAATGCATAATCCCAGATGGATTTGACAGTCCTTTCAAATACCTTATGGCATGTAAATGTCAGTGACCTTTCATAAACTAGAGGAAGGAGATTCAGCTTACCAAAAGAAGGAAGTTAGATTTAAGGGCACAAGAAAGTGAGTGTAAGTTCTGTTGCAGGGAGGAATTGATCCGTAAAGTCAAAAGTCATGGATCTTGGTATTTAAACAAGTAATAGAAACCACAGATGAATTGTTCATTGACCATTGATCAAATCCGAACCTGGCCTGAAATTTTACTAAACAGAAAACCCAACTACTCTGAATGTCTAATTAAAGATTTACAAAAGCTGAAGATGAAAATAAAGGGTTTAATATACAGTTGTCAGAAAACTAGGTTTTACTAATTCTTTATCTCTGGCAGAGATAAGGAGAATATATGCAGAAAGCTTTCGGCTGATATAATGGCAGCCAAGTTCTTGCTACCATTATTATTGTTTTTAGGGTGTATTGGCAACTAATTTGTAAGTCCAGATTGGCTTGCTTCCTTTATTGACATCTTTAATAGGATCTAACCACTTGAAGCCCATGTCTACATCTTGTATTGTCATAAGTTATATGGTTTAGCATTTGAAATCTAGGATAAATTTTGTAATCCCGTAAAATCTGAAATTAACGGGAAACAAGTCACCATGTTAATGTAAACGATTGTAGTCGATTTGTCAGTTTACAGGTCTACAACAAAGACCACTCAAATGCAGCAGTTTGAAATAAATAAAATCGCCAAGCTTTACTTAATGCAAATAAACCAGAATCTGCAACTATGTACAATTTGTTTACCTCAAACCGCAGAGAACCCACTTGATTCGAGCAACATTCAGCATCCAATGGTTGAATTGGTGCACCACCATCTGCCTTGACTATTTCTCCCTGCAGTTATACACTTGACGATTTTATTATTTTTAAGCCAAAATCTCAAAGGAAAGTGGATTTTCCTGCAGAATTGAGAGCAAATTTTCCAATTAGTACCTTTGGTAGTTGATCATGATCTTCACAACTCTTATCCATTTTCAAAGAAGGGGTTACACCACAAATTCCATTATCAGCTGCAGAAGGATAAAATTCTGTTTTGTCTCCCATGGAAACAATATCTTCGTTTGTTTGTAGATCAAGAACCATACCACCCTATTATAACAATAGAATCAGTATTAGTTAGTAATTATAACGAGGCAAATATCTAACTAATTCTCTCGATCAGGGTAATAGCAGAAGAACGAGGAAATAAGAAAAGAGGACAAAAATTTGTCCCTCACGGTTAGGTGAGTTGGCAAGTGGTTAATTTTTCGTGTGCTCGGCTTAGGGAAGCTCAATTATGCAGGGTTAACCATTCCAGTGGAGCTCCTTCCATTAAATACAAAAGAAAAAATGGAACTTTATTCTAGTAAGGTCAAAATTTTACGTCGTTATGAGGGCAGCTGCCACCAGTTTGATTCATTCTGTCAGATACATCATTCATTTCAACAGCTACATCAGCAAATGCTTCTGAAGGCTGCATGTCCTGGAAACATTCAGGGTCTTGCAACTTCTCTAAATCCAGTGAAAGTTTTCCAAATGCTTCTTTCCTCAAAATTTTACGTTTACAGCTTCCATCAGGTGTTACTAGATAAGAAATGCCTTCAACCTACCAAACCAGAAGAATAAAGTTAAATCTTTTAGAAAAAAAATTCTGAAAACATAAGCTGCCCTGCTAAACAAAACAAAAAGAAGTTATGTACTTGAACAATCATTTACATGCATATGTATATCATGTTTAGCATGAAAAAAGGAAGATTTCCATGCAAAGTCTTTGGAAGGTAAAACAACATGCCAGTCAGGTGAAGTTTTGAAACAACTTTAGCTCTGGAGAGAGTGAAAGCAACACTGATGAATAACCACCAACACCATAATCTTAACAGAGAGCTTTTTGCTGTTTAAGGCTAAAGTGCTCTAGAATGCAATCTGTGATATACAACAATTCTCAGCAGCCACCAACTTACATGACGATGTGCATAACAGGCAAGAGCAGTCAAACAGAAAAAGCCTTCAATAAAATCATATGATCCTGATATCTCATCACAATATTCTGAAATGTGATGGCTATCTCTGAATCAATAGAGAGACTATCAAAATGGCGCAACAAAACAATGTTACATGGACGCCATGTTTTTCGTACTTCTCATTTCAAGAAACAACCTAAAGTATGAGCCATATACAACACCAAGAGTTTAATTCAAAAATAATCTCTTTTTAACAGTCCATAAATAAGAAGTTGACAATTAAAGGGTAGTTGAGAGAGAGAGAGAGTAGATACTTCTATCTCTTGCATTGCATCGTATTTTCCATTCGTTGTAGATGAAACACGGTGTAGACTCTTGTTTAGATTTTGCCAATGTGACTCATCCATAGTATCCTGTAGTATAAGAAAACAATAAATCACATAAAAAGCATTAATTGTCAACAAATTTGAAGAAATTTGTGCCATAAAATATTGGCTTAATAGCCAAATAAGCCCTCAACCTTTAGCCCAAAAAGGAATTCAGCCCTCAACGTTTTATCGCATGAAATTCAGTCCATAAACTTTTATTTCAGTGGAAATAAACCCTCAACCTTTTACAATTATGCAATTAAGTCAAAATCTGTTATATGATACTAACTGCCGTTAGTTTTGCATATGTGGCAGCTGACGTGGATAGCTTAGTTAGCTACCACGTGGCATGCCACGTATGCAAAACTAACGGCAGTTAGTTCATTTAACAGATTTAGTCTATTTCCACCGAAATAAAAGTTTATGGACTGAATTTCATGCAATAAAACGTTGAGGGCTGAATTCTATTTTGGGCTAAAGGTTGAGGACTTATTTGGCTATTAAGCCTAAAATATTCACACCTTTGCACAGAAGATGTAAATGTTGACAGCACTTGTCTGCCCTCGTCTGTGAACTCTATCCTCAGCCTTTAAAAGACGGGTTGAAGGGGTAAGACAACTAATCAAAGTTGAACATGCAACATACATACATATAATTAATATATATATCTGACTGGGGAAGGTAGGTATTTTATAAAAATAGGGATTCATACAAAATAAACCAATAAAAAAGATTGTAAGAGCTCTCTCTATCCCCCTTACAGGAAATAAAGTTATAGAAATCTAATCCACAACCCTAATTTTAAAGCTTTCTTTTTCACCATCCAGCATCATTATTGTGGTTTCAGCAATGGAGACCTTAATCAAAGCATTAAAGAAGATGATCTGTTCTAGAATTTGGTTCTGTTTGCCTGTCTCTCTTTCTCTCCAAGAAATCACATAGGACATAACGATACAGAAAAATGCAGAAATAATCAACTACTTCTGCTTCAACTGACACTTTAATCTAGCATATATTTTGATGCATATCTTCACTTTTTCTGTTCCTCTCGCTGTGTCCATTATCCTTCCTATATACTAGCAAGCCATGCCAACTAGATAACTGACCTACAGATATTTACTCCAATTTTATCTGTATGCATATATACTTTATGACCTGTAATCTTTCTTCATCAATTAGAAAAAAAAAATTAGACATTTCTTTTTACAGTATTTAAAAAATAAAAAAACTGGAAAAGCAAAAACCCTGATCCAAATGGAAAAAGCATAGAGAATAACAAGCTAGTTGGTAATCTCAAACAGGACCAGAGAAATTTGAAGCTCCTAAAGGCACTAATCAAGAAAAGGTCAACAAAATAATCTTGTGAATATAGATCGTTGGCTTAGAAATTTGAAACTCAAACTCTAAATATTTAAACATTTAACCCGATTCTACGCTTAAAATCCAGTGCATCCAATATATTTCAATGGGACTAGAATAAAATATTCTAAGTAGTAGCTATAATTCAACAAAATTAAGCAAATTTGATATGTATAAACCTGAAGCATCAATGATGGTGACTGAGGCAACTCCAAGAACACAACATTTTTTGCTGATGAAAAATCAAGTCCAACGCCCCCAGCAGTTATACCAATTATTGCGATTTTGACCTAATGAATGAGGCTTGTTATGGTCAGTATAATCCATGTAAAAGTCGATTGGCTGCAAGTCGAGACAATGGACTCTATAGTAATCTCTGCAACACCAAAAAAAGATATAGGACACACTTACATCTGACAAATTCATATCTGTTCATGTTTTTGCCAGTATTTATAAGAATACAAGGAAACCGACAATTAGAGTAAACATCTCACATTAGAAAATTGTAGAAACTGATATTGTAGAGAATGTAGAAATTGATAGGAACATGTTTTTCTGATTTTCTACATAAAAAACTACAGCTTACAGAGAATATAAATAGTTGTAGGCTCAACTAGGAAATCTACGGAAATCCCTGTATATCCTAGATACCATTTTCAGAAAAGGAAAAGGAATCCTAAATAAAGGAAAGTTTTAAATGAAACCAATCAGGAAAATATTTGGTCAAGATACCAAATCCCTTTATCTTAGGAAATAAATAAAAAATCAATCATATCCAATCCCATAGAATCTGGACTGGATTTCCACACTCCCCCTCAAGTTGGGTAGTAGATGTCAATCATACCCAACTTGGACTTCAATCTTTCAAAATTGTTTCTAGGAAGGGCCTTGGTGAGAATATCTGCGGTTTGAAGACTAGTTGGCGTGTAGACAAGTCTGACTTGGTCTTCTTCGATTTTCTCTTTGATAAAATGGCGATCAATCTCGATATGCTTGGTCCGATCATGGTGAACTGGGTTCTTGGCAATACTTATGGTTGCTTGGTTGTCACAAAACACCTTCATAGAACTTCCTTTTGAAATCCTCAATTCCTTCAACACCCTTTCAAGCCAAATTCCTTCACAAATCCCATGAGACATAGCTCTGAATTCTGCTTCAGCACTACTTCGAGCTACTACTGTCTGCTTCTTGCTTCGCCACGTTACCAAATTACCCCATACGAATGTGCAATATCCGGTGGTTGACCTCCGATCCGTTATAGATCCTGCCCAATCTGCATCTGAGAAAACTTCAACATCTCTATTTGAGGTTTTCTTGAAATGTAGTCCTCTGCCTGGGCTTTTCTTTAAGTATCGAAGAATCCGGTAAACTGCTTCCATGTGTCCTTCGGTAGGGTTATTCATAAATCTGCTTACTAGGCTAACAGCAAAACAAATGTCTGGTCTAGTATGTGTCAAATAAATTAGTTTCCCCACAAGCCTTTGGTATCTACCTTTGTCAACTAGAGGACTTTCTTCTTCAACTCCTAACTTGCCATTTGAATTCATAGGAGTATCTGCAGGTTTGCATCCAAGCATCCCTGTTTCCTTAAGAAGATCTAGAACATATTTTCGTTGTGAAATAGAAATCTCATTTCTTGATCGAGCTACTTCCATGCCAAGGAAATACTTGAGCTTTCCTAAGTCTTTTATCTCAAATTCTCTTGCCAAATGGGTCTTTACCCCAACAATCTCCTCCCTGTAGTCCCCTGTAAGAATGATGTCATCCACATAAACGATAAGGATAGCAATATTGTGATCAGATGAGTGCTTAACAAACATAGTGTGATCGGTTTGGCACTGTGAAAACCCATACTTCTTAACAACCTTTGTTAAGCGATCAAACCAAGCCTGTGGTGATTGTTTGAGGCCATATAGCGACTTACGAAGCTTGCACACTTTACCATTGTTCTCCTGAGAATAAAATCCTGGTGGAATCTTCATGAAGACTTCTTCCTCTAAGTCACCGTTCAAAAATGCATTTTTAACATCTAGTTGATGAAGAGGCCAATCTAGGTTAGCTGCCAAAGATAGCAGCACACGGACTGAGTTTAGCTTGGCCACAGGAGCAAATGTCTCCTCATAGTCAACACCATAAGATTGAGTGAAGCCCTTGGCAACAAGACGAGCTTTGAATCGATTCACGCTTCCGTCCGCATTGTGTTTAACTGAAAATATCCACTTGCAACCAACCGGACTCTTTCCTTCGGGAAGTTCTGTAATCACCCACGTGCCATTCTTTTCTAGTGCTTTCATTTCTTCCAAAACAGCAGCCTTCCATTTTGGTTGTTGGAGAGCTTCTTGAATATTGCTTGGAACTTGAACATCTGTTAAAGTGGACACAAACACACGAAAAGCTGGAGATAGGCTCTCATAGGATACAAGGTTGCTGATAGGATGTTGAGCGCATGTCCTTACTCCTTTTCTTATTGCAATAGGTTGGTCAAGATCACTAGGAAAATCACTAGAGATAGGTTCAGTAATTATGTTACCTGTATGCATCTCAGAAACTTCTGGATTTGGTTCTGAATCTTGGTTTTGCTTTGGAGATGTGCGACTCTCTACCTCCTTTTGAGATTTCGGTCTCCTTGAGTAAACAATCATGTCTTTTGTTGCTGTTTCTTTCACAGACTCAGGGTTTTGAGGGCTAAGTTGAGTGTTAGTTATCTCAGGATCAAGAGGTTGGTGGTGGATTTCTGTGAGGATTATAGGTGGACTAGATATTTGGGCTGGTGGACAAGAGATTTGGGCTGGTGGTAAAGGTACTGGTTTAGCAGCAGGTATGGTTTCCCAAAGTTGATATTCTCTCGCACTCTCCCCCTGAATGTCAGCTTTGGTGTAATAATATGGCTGATTCTCAAAAAAGGTTACATCCATAGAATTATAAAATCTTTTGGTTACCGGTGAATAACATTTGTACCCCTTTTGGTTTGGAGAGTAGCCAAGAAATATGCACTTGACTGATTTGGGATCCAATTTACATCGATGTTGCTGATGTATACGGACAAATGCGGTGCACCCGAACACTTTAGTAGGGATGAATGAGATAATTCGAAGATGAGGGTAGGTTGTAAGGAGCTTTTGGCACGGTGTTTGGAATTGAAGGACACGAGAAGGCATTCTATTTATGAGATAAGTAGCTGTTAAAACTGCTTCTCCCCAAAAATGTTTTGGAACATGAGTGGCAAGCATGAGTGATCGGGCAACCTCCATTAGGTGTCGGTTTTTCCTCTCTGCTATTCCGTTTTGTTGGGGAGTATCCACACATGAGCTTTGATGGACAATTCCCTGATCAAGTAGATAAGCTCCGAGGATAGAGTGGTAATATTCCCTTCCATTGTCGGTTCTAAGCACCTGAATTTTGGTTTGGAATTGAGTCTGGACCATTTTGTTGAAATTCTGAAATATTTGCCCAACCTCAGATTTGTCTTTCATAAGGAACAACCAAGTCACTCGAGTGTGGTCATCTATGAAGCTAACGAACCATCTAGAACCAGTAATATTTGCTATCCTAGATGGTCCCCAAACATCACTGTGAATTATGGAGAATGGATGGGATGGTTTATATGAATGATGTGGGTAAGTATTACGAGGATGCTTGGACAATTGACAAATTTCACATTGGTAATATGAGGGATTTTTTTTGGAATAATGTGGGAAATAGTTTTTTGAGGTACAAGAAGTTGGGATGACCTAATCGGTAGTGCCACAACATGACTGCACTATCTTTATGACTGCTAGAGGTTGAGACTGTGCAAGCATTATTCTGAATTTTCCTCTCAGATTCTTCATCTCTAAGAAGATAGAGTCCCGCACATATCCTAGCGTTGCCAATCTTCTTCCCCGAATCCAAGTCCTGAAATTCACACATATGTGGGAGAAATTTAGTAACACAATTAAGATCTCTTGTAATCTTACTAATAGATAAGAGATTACAATCCAAATTAGGAACATGGAGAACAGAATTAAGCATTATGTCCTTGGAGATAGCAATTGAACCGATACCAACCACTTTAGATAATGAGCCATCTGCAATACGAACTGTAAAATTTCCAGAACATGGGCTGTATTCATGAAATAACGATGCATCACCAGTCATATGGTCTGATGCGCCTGAGTCAACGATCCATGCCTTTGAGCTATGACGTTTGACACTTAAAGCGCTTAGAAAATTACCTTTTTGTGCCAAAGTGGCAGTCCTCACAATTTCAGGTCTGTTTTGCTGAAGGGACTGATGTGGCATCTCATCAGTAGGTGTCTTCCCATAACTCTCCCTAGCGTGTACGGCCTTCCAAGCGATGTTGCTGATCATGCTCCCTGAGTTTGAAGTCACCTCTGATGTTGTGCTACCGCTCAGCATGGAGGGAGAAGAATCAAACTAAGAATTTTAATGGGTCGTATGCTCTTGATACCATGTAGAAACTGATATTGTAGAGAATGTAGAAATTGATAGGAACATGTTTTTCTGATTTTCTACATGAAAAACTACAGCTTACAGAGAATATAAATAGTTGTAGGCTCAACTAGGAAATCTACGGAAATCCCTATATATCCTAGATACCATTTTCAGAAAAGGAAAAGGAATCCTAAATAAAGGAAAGTTTTAAATGAAACCAATCAGGGTAATATTTGGTCAAGATACCAAATCCCTTTATCTTAGGAAATAAATAAAAAATCAATCATATCCAATCCCATAGAATCTGGACTGGATTTCCACAAAAATAAAATACTAAATGAAAGAAGTTTTACTAATATCGAAATGCTGACATATAAACTTTAATTAACAAAGTGACTATCGATAACAAGGAAGAGATACATCAGAGACACAGTAAATTTTGTAGCAAAATAACCACTTAGGGAGAAATCAGATTTCAAGCTTCATGAGCTATGCAATTGAATCCTTTCAAAGTGTTTAAACTCGATAATCATTGACAATTATGCCAAATGACCAAAGGGTCATTAAACACAATCCAAATATATTTCTCAAACAAAGAAAAGGAATATAGATGCAAAGAAAAATGGAATACAAACCCCATTTGATGATTTAAAAGACAGTACAGCTGACTGTCGATCTTTGGGAAGTGTGGTTCCATCAATACGAACAAAAGCAATTCCTTTCTCACATATGAACTCCTGGATAATTTGAAACAACAAATTTTGCATGGATAGTGAGAACAATGAATTGGTAGGCTTACTAGCCATTTATCTAAACTTGACAAGGTGCCACCAAGATAAACAAAAATTTTAACTGTTACGCATCACAAGATTTGAGATACATGCCCTCAAAGCTAGTGGAATTAAATCTTGACAAAAGAATGTAATTCTATTTTTATTTTCTAAACTAGAAAGTGATGAAGTACTAAATTTCATGTTAACAACCTAATTTAACTTGGTTTTGTACATTGATGTGGTAGCATTATCATCGATGACACAGAAGAAATCAACCACAAGTTCAGAGCTGAGCATTAAAGGATCTAATCAGAATCTTCTTTATCTTTTTGTCTTGATAGTAATTCTTCCACAATCAAGGATGATCTCCAATATTCCCATAGATGTTGTAACTGTAGTGAATGAAGGGCTTCTACACACCCGAAAAGACTACTTAATATGAAAACATTTACTTAATCTGACCTGTACACCATCAAGAACTTTATGGTGGTGGGCAAAAATTATCATTTTATTACAACTGGAGTTTGGATCAAATTCTTCCACGGCATCTGATTCGGAAGTTAGTGAGTGAATGGAAAACCATTCACGAAATCCACGAAGCTTTGCAACACCAAGTTCTTGATAGGAGAGTTCCATGGAATTGCAATGGCGCTCACCATCTGGAACCAATGAGCAATATCCAACCAAAAAAACTATACTCAGTATTGCTAACATTCTGTGAAATACTTATGACAAAAATTACACATCTAGCACAAGCAAGCAAAATTTGTGATACCAGCATTCAGCAACAGCAAGAAATTAATTAAATTTACCTCCTAATCATGAAAGTTTCTTTGTATTGATTCATGAATCAGAAAGAGTACAAAGTATGCATTCTACAAAAACATATATCAACTACGATATTTGTTTCTTCATAAACCTAATGATGTAGGAAAGCAAGAGAGAAAATCACTAGAAAATTGAAGACTTTGAAGAAACTCTCAAAACTGAGCAAAATTTTGGAACTCTTTTTTAAATATATGAATAACCAACCTTCTTAATCAAAAGCTAACTAAAATTGATTTAACATAGGTATTTATAGGCTGCTTCCTAACTCCTATACATGGCAAGACTAATTAATAAACAACCTAACATTCTAAATAGAAACAGAATTTACAATTGAGCACATGAAATATAAGATTAATAAAATCGATCCTACACATACACATTTTTGGTCTTAAGGCATGAAATCAGTTAAGAGTTCACACAGCTCTTAAGTCAGATTAACAAGAATATCTTACAACCTCAGTGAGAAAAACAGGAATATAAGATTCCATCCAAAGTGTAAAAGGACTAGAAAAGCATCTGTACTGGAAATAAAGCTCCAGAGTTTAAAAAGGACCAGAACAGTAACATCACTCAAATCTCTCTCTCTCTCCATAGATACCAACACTGAGAAGAAACAAGAAAGAAGAAAACAACTCTGCATGTATCAACAAGATTCTACAGAAAAAAAAGGAAAGAAAACCAAGTTATGAGTTAGATGATGATGCTCTATCTGAAACCAAATCTAATTTCTATTTCTTAGGTCTGCTGAGATAGATATGCTTCAATTCTATTAAACATACTAGTTGTAATGCACCTTCAAGGCAACAGGGAATAGAAAAAAGGACTATAATAATTAGATGTATGCCATCAATATGATACATTCCACATACTCCAAAGGCCCAATACAATATGTACAAGGATCATCTAGAAAGAATTTCTTCATCATTTATCCAAGCCATATAGTGCAATATACTGCCTAATCTTCTTCTTGAATTAAATAACTCTTTTTTGGTCTATCCAGAAAATAATAAAAGCAACAACAACTCAGAAACTGTCACTATCAGAAGTAGGCATAGAGAGAGAGAAAATTAACAACAACAACAACATTGAATATTCACACATGCAATAGATGCAAAACTTCATAAGTTACCATGATTTTTTTCCAGTTTTTCTGTAGCAATATCTTTCGAAGCGTTCTTTTCAAAAGCATCAGCATTGGCAAAAGTGATAGCTGCCTTGGCTGAAGCTATATCTGATCTCTTCAAATGCAACCTTATAAGCTGCCGGCGTTTTGGAGGTAACTGGACCAGCACATGCTCCTTCAAACGTCTTATCTGCAGTTGGCCAGCATCCAGATAAGGATGAATACTTTTAAAGATAAAGAGCCCATAAAAATTACAAAATATCACAAACATTTATACTATGATTTGGTTTTCCATTTAAAGCAGCAGTTAACATAACTACAGCATAATAATTGTGAATTACGTAATTATTCATATATAATGAACAAACTGAACAAGTAATAGCCTAAATAAAGCACAATAGTAAAATTTTATCCATGATGCCAACCCCATATGGTGGGAAAAGGCTTTTCTGTTGAGTGATTAAATTGAAAGATTTTGCATTATTCTGTATCTGAACTATTGCTTACTCTAATTACCACTCAAAATGGTAAACACTCAAAAAAGGTACACTGATGTTGCTTTTCGCCTCAATAATATCTGACAGTAATCAAATAGAATGTTAAATGTGTGAGAACCAAGGACACACCATGACTGTTTGGCTAAGTAACACATTCAACTCCTCCAAGCGAACACCCTTTGAGAAATCCTGCAGCAGCTCCTCAAATGTGTTAGACTTTCATGCTAACATTAAACCACTGGGAAAAAAAAAGATGTTGATGAATAAATAGAACTTAACTCCGTAATCTTTGTTTTATAGCTAACAGATCAGTCAAACAAATACAAACAATCATATAACAAACTGACAAACCCTACTAGGACTGCATGTAAAAACTCTTTTGAGGAAAAGAACAGAAGAACTAGCTTATGATACAAACAAAAAGGCAAAAATGAAGCGACCAGTTTCACTCAAATCCAATTGAGCTTTTTTAGGAAATTGATCAAGCAACATTAACTTAAGCCCAAGAATAGAAAAAATTTCCATGAAAATATATCATTCTTATTAAAATACTACTCTAAATGTTACCTTAAAACGTTGAGTAGCCTGGGAAAAGTTGACAGCACAGTAAGTTTCTGCAAACTTATACTTGGTCTCTCCCAACAAACCAGGCCTATACAACAGAAGCACATTAAACCAATTTCTAGCAAACCTAGAGAAATGGCATGGCACTGAAGTGTAAAGAAAGCTTACCACAAAATATTTATCTGATGAAAAATGTCATAGGGCCTATTAATCCCTAGGAAAGTATAGGAAGTAGGATATTAGAATGTGCTATAAACTAATTAGAAATGAAAACAACAAAATGATAAGAAAGCAATCAAAGATAGAAGCCCAGCTCAAAATGATCAGATATATATTATGTTCATGCTAAATTTAATATGAAATGGATGATGACAGTGCTCTTTTGCTTCATATTCCATGCTTCAACCTTGACAAAGAAGGTGTTCCTGATAAGAGCACTATGCGCCTGACATTCTCTGCCAAATCAAGAACTGTTTGTATCTGTTAATACAGGACACATGCCAATATTCAGTAAAGGATTTTGGCAATGAAACTCAATAAACTAACAAGTGTACTCATAATATTACAAGTTGCATGGATCCTTCATGCACTAGTGGAATTATTATCTGATATAGTCATATAGAATTATCAGCTCTTTGTCTGAACAATGGCATAAAAAATTCTAGACATATAAATGATGATTAAACAAAAGCGAGATATTTTATACCTCTCCCGGTTCAGACACTTTTTTTGAACATCGTAGATGGTGAGATTCATCTACTATTAAGAGAGCCCATTCTTGCTCAAGCATGCTCTTCCGCAAGTGTGCAAGCATTGTATAAGAAATAACCACAACTCTAGGGCACTTCTTTAAGTAGGCAGGATTATCCCGATGACCAAAAACTGAAGTAAAAAGAATGTAGTGATAAAAATAACAGATTAGTCTTACGACCACAGATGATTCAAAATTTCTAGATGTTAATACAATGAAAAGCGGGGATGAAAAAACAGAGAAAATATGCTGCAATGATTTTTCAACATGAATATCGGTAACACAAATATTTTGCAACTCTAAGTAAAATTCTCATCAGTTCATAAAAAATTCATAACTGACATATTACCAAAAACTAAGGCAAAACAATGGCATATGCTGCCTGAGATTATTAATTTAAACAGATTATATTACATTGATCCTTTTTCACTATCAAAACAAACATTTTCCATTGTCTGAGGTCAGCTACATGGATCATATTGCAACGCCATTTTTTGCTCAGTGCCATATCCTCAATAAGCTTAGTAATAGTGAGATCCCTTTTCATGGTTACCAAGTACCAACCATATTATTTTGGTCTTTCTCTTCCTCTCTCCACATGGTTATCCTTCGTTAACTCACACTCTGTTACACAAGATTTATAGGTCTTCCAACATGTGCCAACCACCTTGACATGTTTCTCTTTTATGGAATTGAAAAGGAAAAATAAAAAACTGATTACAGAATTTTCTTCATTCTCATATTTTTCCTTAACTGACAATGTCAGACAACAGTTTATAGCAATCTAGCAATTGGTTATAGAAGAAAATGGGGAACAAGCATTGATTTGGTGGGATAATTTTGATAAGGCCTTGATCTGGGAGTTGTGTCAATTCTTTGACAAGGTTACCAAGGTGGTACTGTTCATACTTCACAACGTTACACCAAAGTATAACTGACAGCAACTACTGTTTTTGGGTCCAAAAATGGGCTTAGTTTGAGTCTTGGTATGGTTTTCATCCTTCAGAAATAATATTGTGCTGTCCAAATAACCTACTTCCAATGCTATAGATTTAGCCTTGTTGTTAGGGTTGAGTCTTGGGGAACCTACATAAGCTCAAGGGCATGCAACATATAGCTTGTTGAGATCAAATTATAATGAAATTTCCTTTTCTTTTTCAAAATTGGCCACACCTAAGTTATATAACTTAAGAAAAGGGCCAATAAGTAATTCCACATCCTTTTTTTATGGAAGTTGACCAAGCATGTGAAATCCAACCCCAATACTTATTGAATTATTAAAGTTTCCTAAATTTCTCCTTTTAAGGCTATTAACTATTTTAACTTATGAACATCAATAATTAACAACAAAACAGAGACTCTCAGAACAACTGTTAGACTGGAATAAAAATTGATCAAAGCTTCCTTCAGTAAATAGTAATTTTCTATCATTTGCCTTCCTCACTCCCACCCAACCCCCCACCCCTACTCCAAAAAAAAAAAAAAAAGAGATGGAATGAAAGTCAAAATTTACCAAGATGTATATCAGAGGGTAAACAAAAGGGCAGCCATCGCTCCAACTCCTCTGCCCATGAATATCGTAATACAGCAGGGCAAACAACAAGAATAGAACCTTCATTCATGAAACAACCAGCAATAGCAATAGCCTGAACACAAATCAAGTACGTAAACAAATTTCATTTTCATGCCATCTTGAACAAAATGTCCAAAAACTGAAAGGTGAAACAATCTTCCAAACTTAACAGTAAAGGAATAATATGTTCTCAAATCTACAAATATTGCTGTCGCACTTAACAAGATTATATTGGATGTTATTTACAGAATGTATTTGTAGTGTATACTGCAGAAAATAAGTACATTGATGGGTGGGAGGGGGGGTTTGGGGGAGACAACATTTTCATCCATGCAGTTAGATCTACTCCACCCATTTCTAACTTTTCTAGATTTCACTAAATAATACAACAAAATAGCAGCATAGATTGTTTTAGAATAAAGAAGCTGGAAACATGTTCAGGCATAGAGGAAGCCATGATTAAATCATATCAAGCAATTTCAAGAACATAGAACATCGTATTTATAAAATTACCTGGAGTGTTTTCCCAAGCCCCATTTCATCTGCAATAAGACACCGACCACCCCTTCGCAACCCGAATTTGATACCATCCAGTTGAAATGGCAGAAGCGCATCCAATAGTGTTCCTGGTAGCTTTCTAATCAATTCATCAACCTCATCCTCAGACAAATGTTCTGGTCTACATGGTATCCATTGTCCAGTAATAAAGCAGCGTGAAAACGTTTCAACAACTCTGAGCGTTAGATGAGGTATCTCCTTGATTTCAATATCCTTTGATTTCCGTAAACATCCCAAAACAGAATCGTAATCCCTGAGCTTATAAACGCATGCTTTTCCACCTCCACTGTTTTGGGTGTAATGTGATGGCATAACCTAAGCAAAAACGAAAAAATTATCCATAGAACGTCAAATGCACAATACAATCAACAATAAAAAAAAACCCTTAAGAATCTAGAGCTTGATTGATTCTTTAAGAATTATAAAATTTCAAGAAAATGAGAAAAAAAAACACTTTAATTGATATCAATAATCAAAGCCATAAATTCAAATCTTGACTCATGAATGTAGACGGAAGCAATAAGCAAAGTTCAAAGAACCCAAAACCCAACTCACGTCAGATAAAATATCCCCCAATCTTCGCAGGCACTCTTCGTCTCCTTGGTAGGGACACTCCTTCAGCCTCTCAGGGGTGACCGAAAAGAATTCAGGAGAGCAAATTTCGAGCCTGGCCTGGAACTTTTTAGAAAATTGGATATTCGAAACTGGGTCCAAATTCGAACCTTGAGGTCGTTTTGGGAAATGGGCATTGTCATTGGCGAGTTTAGGGCACTTGGTAAGCCTCCAATGATGAGCTTGGTTTTGTTGATAGTGAACGTTTATAGTGGCCGTGGAGGATTCAATTAGGGCTTTTCGCTTTGCAATTGCCGCTAATCGGTTCGCTTCTGCTTGCTTTTTTTGTTCTTCTGTGAGCTCCATCAATGGAGTTGTTGAGGTTAGGGTTTTGATTTCTGAAGGGGAAGGGGTACGATTTCGAAGTTGTGTTGGAAGAGCGGGAAAAGTCGTTCGTCGTTTGGGTTCTAACAGTCGGACAGTGGACTTTGGGGTTCAACCCATTTTGTCGAATCAAAGGTTTAACCAAAACCCAAACTCACATCAATTAGAACTTGGGCTTGTCTATATTTGTTGGATATGAAGTTTTTAGATTCATCGAGCCCATATTCACTCGTATTCAAAGATTTGATTTTTTTTATTTGGATTTTCAATTTTTTTTTGAACCTAACAATTTTAAATATAATAACATAGTACGAAAATAATATGAATAAAATATACGAATGTGACACGAATTAAAAAAATTTTTGCATTTGACTTGATGACACAAATTTTGAATTAAAATTTTCATGTTTTACATTATACGAGTACAAATTATATTATATATACAAAAAAATTGACAATTTTTTTTTACATACTAATATTTTTTTATTTTCACCCAAAAAAATAAAAAAAAATCACATATACCCTTCCATTCATGGAGAATAAGGCATCTGTAGCAGCATGAGGATGGGATTGCTTTGGTTGTGGGAATCCTTTTTCGTTGATTCTAGACTTCCATTCAATTCCTTTCTATTTTCAACATAGAAGTAAGGTTTAAGCTTTATTATAGACCAATTGGTGATCAAAGATTCAACCCTGACAGCCTCATCTCTGTATAAAAATGGGTTAGAGATGTCTTTACCAGAGAGAAAAGTAGTTGAAAATGGAAACAACTCACAGGCACGTCTGCCCGAGAGATTCTTTGCTTTCATCTAAAGCTGCATGGAACTCAGGAATCATGGTTAAAGGCATTAGAAAACTTTCTTACAAGCGTTTCATTCAATCATCAGCCAATGGATCTTGTCTTGTTTGAAATCAAACAGTTTCCATACGAAAAATGCAGGAGAATCAGACAAGAATTGGCTGCGGAGATTTTGCGTAATTGAACATCTTAAGCAAAGAAGGGAGGTAAGGAACTAAGTATCTTCAATTCCAATACAAAAGTTTCCAGCAATTAGTAATATTGTTGTCAAATTTTGTTTCAGAATTCTTTTTATTTTTGGCTTTAAATTGCTTTGAATAGATATTAGCTAAAACTTGATTAATTTCCTGAACTTTACCTAGTAAGTATTGAACATTAAAAGATCATTACAGAACACAAACAATATTAATGTCTAACCTGAAAGTATAGTCTGGTGTAATGATAATCATGGAGCAAAGGTGTTTCAATTGCTAGCTTTTGAAGGCTAGCAGGTTCAGAACTGGTTCCAGTGAAGTCTTCCTGGCAGATGAACAAGGAGTCTGAGTATGACACTGAGTTAGCCATTGCAGTGGCGGCTGCTGCATATGCTATCAACTCACTTCAAGAAGACGAATCACAACATAGGATCAAGACGCAGAGATCAACACAAGATACCGGCACAACCAGGGTGCCAAGTTCTGATAGAGCAACTAGGCAATACTTGAGCAAGGAAATCGAAACCACGGGTAATAATCAATAGTACTAGACACTATGCAACATTTATGCCATGGAATTCTTAAGTTGAACAAGACTTTTGTCTGAGAATAACAATGGATAACTTGTTTGTTTTTCTTTCCTCAGGAGAAACTTCCAGCAGAAAGTCAACGGAACCGGCTTATAAGAGACAGGAGAGCACTTTGCCAACTAGCAAACCTGGTCGTTCATCTTCTGCTAGGCCTATAAACATGGAAGTTGGAAACCAAAGGTGGAAGGGAAATAATTCCTCCCACCTCAATGTTGTGGAAACCAAAGCAGGTGCTTGGGAGAAAGCAGAGATGGAGAAAGTTAACAAAAGGTAAACATTAACTTACAAAGGCTTGAGAATCAAAGAGAACACCCTGAATAATCACAACTTATTTAAAGCATGAATGTTCTACAATGTACTAAACCTTTCAGGTATGAGAAAAAGAAAGCATCAATTCTTGCCTGGGAGAATGAAAAAAAGCTGCGAGCCAAAGTTAAGATGGAGAGGAGAAAGGTTAGATTCAACTTTCAGCTACTACTGTTTGTTGACTGAGTAATATATGCCATAAACTAAATGCCACTTTCCTGAGTCATGATTTCCTGAATTGCAGAAAGAATTGGAGCAGAGAATGCAAAGGACCCAATACCTTTACCAGGGGAAGATAGCAAGAATTGATCAATATGTTGGAAGAGCAAGAGCACAGGCAGATGAGAAAAGAAGAAATAAGGAATTGAAGATCAAAGAAAAAGCAAGGAAAATAAGTGCATCAGGAAAGGTTCCTGTTAGATGTTTCTGCTTCTGAATGACATGAAAAGCTAAAGACATTTCAATCAGGAACAAGATCAACTCTTTTAACTCACATAAAATGCATTTAGCAACGCAGAATGTCAATCATGGTGAAACCATGAAAAGTCTACAATATTTCCGTGTATTAGGCAGCAATCCTAAGATGTGTACATTCTTCTCTGTGCTGTGTAGAAAATTGTATATAGTTAAAATGCTGAACATAGTAAAAAATAAATTTGATTGGCATGTTTATACCTCTTGCACTTTTCTGCAGAAGTTTTTGACAGATTTGTGGTGAATAAGCTTTGTTTGTTTGTGTGTTTTTTTTTTCAAGGCAAAGAGTCTCATATTAATAAGAAGAGTACAATGTTTGGAGGACCCAAAAGTAAGAAGATAAATCAAGATGTCGACTAACTCCTGATTTAGCTAATCCATCCGCAATGAAATTTTGTTCTCTCAGGACATGAGAGATGAAAAAAAATTTGATTTTTGAAATGAGTTGCTGGATATGATTTGAGAAATTCTTCATGCGCCGAAGGACTTTGGATGGTTCCTTAGTCCATAGAACTGCATTAGCTGAGTCACTCTCACTAACAAGTTGGTGAGTGGTGTTGAAGTCAGAAGCTGCAAAGAAAATAAAAGCTTCTCTAACGGCCATGAATTTGGCACAATTGGAGTCAAAGTTGCCAACTGACTTGGAGAAGATTCCACGAATAGAACCTGTCTCATCTCTGAGAACCCCAGCAATACCAGCTGGTCCTGGTTTTCCTAAAGCTGAGCCATCAACGTTCATTTTCATGAACCCGACTGGAAGGCTTGTCCAGGTGGAAAATTTGCACTTTGGACTTTTAGGAGACACCAGTTCAATCTTTGACAAGTTTTGAGGAAGTTGTCTGTTGAGTAAGAAGAAGATGGCCATTTTGCCATAACCCACCATGCCAATCTAGTTCGAATGATATCAAAGACTTGAGAGATATCTAATTGCTTTTGGTTCAAGACAATGTCATTCCCGCATAACCAAATAGCCCAGACAACAACAAAAAATAGCAATTTCCAGACCTTGCCACAATTTGCAAAAGGATTAACGTTCTGCCAAAGGAGGAAATTCTTTGCATTGCTTGGACTAACTCATTTAATATTCCACTGAATGAAACAAAGAGACCATATCTTCCAAGATTCAAAGCAGGTAAAAAAGAGGTGGTTGACTGTTTCTAGTTCCAACTTGCATAAATGGCACAAGGCTTGGTTCAAGTCTAGCAAATTTCTTTTTGCTAGTTCAACTTTTACTGCTTTGTTTATATATTGGGATATCAGTGTCACATCCTAAACCCGAAAGATTTAGGACATAGCAACGTTGCATAGTTATAAGAAGAATCCCACAAGCATGCAGGGCAACAAATATCGAACAAAACCAAAATCAAAACTCCAAAAGCCTCCAAAACATTTCTTGTAAAATTAAAAGTCTCAAAAAATAAAAGGTTACAAATATTCTTAATGACAGAAAACAATTATTAACTAATACATCTTTTAAAAATTAATATCCAAAATACTCATGTTAGGCTTTGCTTTTCTACAAAATCTATAGTATAGATAGACCAGTTATAAAATGGTAAACTAAATTAAAATATCTAAGTTACAAACTTTTCAAGGTTAAAATAAGTTGAGACAAAACCATACTAGTTTTATCAACTAAAGCATGCAGTCGAATTTAAGGTGTAATTAGCTGCCTCTCGTTCTTGGTTAAGGGAACAAATGTTTTGGTTCTGAGTTCTCAGCATCTCTCCTTTCTCGGATCATACCATCCATTCACTGATTTCCACGTATGTTGAATGTGATTAGCGGTAAGGGATTTCATTGGTTTCAACACACCAGGGCGGCAGATTCCATTCGTTCACCAACCTGCTTATGGTGTTTACATCCTTTATTGAACGGTAATGGAGAATAGCTGTAAAAGAAGGGGAATAAGAATTTGTTCCCTTCTTGGGTTCCATCAGCCTTTTTACCTGTTTTTTCTTTCCTTTCTTTTTTCTTTTCTCTTTGTTCCGTCCTTTTTAATATCTTTACGCCTGAAGTTGCTGTAAATCATGTTAAAAAGGAAGACTTCATGGAAAAGATATGCATGCATACATGGTAGAGCTAGCAAGAAAGTCAACTTAGTTTTCATCAAATTTGCACGTGACTTTGACTTAATGCACTTCCCTTTCCTCTTGAGAAGCTATAAATACGTGTCTTAGCAAGCATTCTTAGCAAACCACACACTTCTGCTGGGAAAGATTGGATTACAGAACAAGGGAGATTCAGTACATATAGAGTTGTCTGACAATGGAAAACCAAGTTAAGCAAAGCAGGTATGTGTCTTTGACTCATTGTTTTCGTTCTATAATCAGTAAATTTGTTGAAGCAAAGAACCTTTCATGTGGCACTGTTGTATGCTAGCAGTTTGCAATAAATTACATGGATTTATCTGGTAGAAACGCTTAGATATTTCCGTTCTTCCTTATTCTTCAAGAAGAAACTAGTTAAAATCCCATATTATCAGTGGAACTTTAGATTCTTTTACCTTTTTGTGTTTGGACAACTAGATTCTTGGTAGATTAAAATTTAAGCAAATAGCAAAACCAGGAAGATGACATTGAAACATCATAAAAAGTGAAGCCATGTTTTAAATTCTTATGCATTACCATTCTTCTGCATGTTCTCTGGTGCTTCTGGACAGCATTTTTCTGTGCTTTAGGATGGGCAGATAGCATGTTTCATGGTCAATATATGCAACAATAACAATGGAAATATTTCTGATTGCTCTATGTTTTTTCTTCTAGAAAACAAAACTGGTTCCAGAAGCAGTTTTCTAGTCGAAACAGTCAAGATAATCATCCCAAAGAAGGTGCATATGAAGCTGCAGTTGCCGCAGCTGCATTTGCCATTCAGTCAGTTGAAGAGGCCAAAACCTCCAAGCTCAAGAGTAAGAGCAGGAAAGAGAATGGTAGAAATGGTAGGCTTCATTCTAATGGAATAACCAGGCGATTCTCATACAAGAAAACAAAATATGCAGGTAACTTTCTACAATTCAGATGTTTTTTAAGGATTTTTCTTCTCAAGAAACTAATGAAGGCTACATACAAATATGTAACAGTTGAAAATTCCAAAGAAAAGCCAGTGAAACAAAAAACTAAGGGACCAGAGAGAACTTACTCAGCTGCCAAGCCAAACTCTAAATCTGCTGCAATACCAATAGCACCAGGAGACAATGCTGAATGGTAAGTATTTATTTTTCAAGCATAGCTTTCTTCTTCAACATGCATAAAATCCTTTTCCTAACCTTCATGATCTCAGGTATGAGAAGCTGAAGTCGGTTGTTGCTTGTGGAAGTGACAAGATGCTGAAAACCAACAACTGAAAATAAAGAACAAAGGTTTTGTTTCAAGTTTTGTTGTTAATTATGATATATATATTTCGTGAATGCCTATGGTTTAACGCTGATATCACTTTTGATTGTTGACATTGCAGAACACACTGGAGCCGAGAAGCGCAATGAATGCACAACATGGCAGAAAGATTTATCAGATTGCTAGGAAGGCTCGAAAATCTGAAGTGACATAGAGAAGATCAACAGATCAGATATATATATATATATATATATAATATATATATGTATGTATGTATGTATGATCAACATCTTTATAACTAGAAACACGCGAAAATGAAGTGATATTATGTTTATTTCCCATCTACATTGATGCGATTCTCCATCTGATAGAATACCATTGCCATTCTGCAATAGAAGCTGACATACATGATGGAAACCTTTGTTTTTGATCATTTTCATATGGCTTTAGCAGCCTAAGAAAGGCAACCTCTGAAGTGAGATCATTAATCTGTTATGGTTTCAGCAAAGTTGGACCTTTGGGAAAGAAATGATGTTATCCCTTTTTTTTTGTATTTTTATATTAATCTACTATATGATAGAATATTTATTCATCATTTAAAATTTTTATATTGATGAAATAATTTGATTTAAGGTTAATTTATAATTTATATTTATTTTAAATATAAATTAAGAATAAAAAATATCAAAATGGAATGGATCAATTTAGTTTTTTGGCAATTAAACAAAACCTCAACGGGTTACTTTGACCATAGACTTTTAGAAGGAACACTTTCAATGTCATGAGATTTCCATGATGCAAGAATCCACCTTAATTGCTTTAGTGATATTGTATTTATAAAAAGATGTGAGTCAAATATTTATATTTATAAAATTATCATTTATTCTTTAAATTTTATTTTGTTATCTTAATTAATTAATGATATAACGATAAATTAATATTTTTTTATTTTCTTTCTTTCAATTTTCAACTCTACCAAATAATAGAAGGAAGTAACCTATTTTTGTTTTCACATTTTCCATCTCCTACCAAACACATCAATGAAAAGAAAAAAAATATGTTTTCCATCTTTTATTTTTCTCTCCTTTCAATTTTCTACCTTTCCATTTTTCTCTTTCAATTCTTTATCTTTCATTTTTCTTTCCACTCTATCAAGCAAAGCCTTAAATGTGGGAATTTTTATCCATTGCTCAAAGATTCCTCTTCATGGAAGATTGCAGCCATTTCTCCTGAAGTGTTAATGCTTTTCTCTCAAGTGAGAATAGAGCAAGGGGAATAGGATACCTCAATAAGCTGCCTTCTCAGAGCTTTGTTGAATTCTTTCCTAGCTTTCTTTGATTCCCAGCTCATTACTCATGGTTGTAAATTCAATTGGAATGTATAAAAACTTGTTTAAGTATCACAATACAACTCTTTCAAGCAGGCTAAAGCTAAACCAATTATCATTCACACTTTACTTCCCATAAAAGCCATCAAAGTGGTGAATAATAGTAGAATTGGACAACGCTAAGACTATACACACCTTTGTTTTCCTATAATGGACTAACGCTGAAGAAGCTGGACATACCGACTCGAAGCTCATTGACTCCCTGTGGATACCAACCGGTATTAGGCCCCGGAATCGATTGTTGGGGAAGGGAAAGCAGTTTAAGGAAACTATCATATAGATCAATAGTTCATCTCCCCCTCTAAACTCAATGTTCCAATTGAGTCTTTTCCTTTCTATGTCTTCCTAAAACAGAGTGCCGCGAAAAGCCAATAAACAACATTACTGCAACAAGGGATCAGCATTCCAGAACTTTTTCGTAAGAGGGTTTTCCGCAGCAGCATGTTAAGGGAAATTGGAATTGCAAGCCTTGATGACATTATATCTTGTACTTGAACAAATCAACCATCCTAACTCCAAGATAATATGATGCTGTGCTTATATGCTGAACTAAAAACGCTGAATTTAACCTATAAGATACAAAAGCAAAACAAAAGTGGTCTAATTAGACCATTAAATTTCCATAGGCAGGGAGCTAACGTTCTATGTATATATACGATAGATTTTTAACAAATTTAGCAGAAAGAGCAGATCTTATTGATTCTATTGGAGGATCTCTATTGTTGCTGCACTTCAGGGTTCATGCTGGCAGTTACTTGACCATCCAAAACATCCATTGCATTAAAAGATGCTAAAAAGAACTCAACTGATCTGAAAGACAGATAAATTTTCATATCAGAGCTTGCATACATGGAGAAGTTGTGGAATTGCTGGGTGGATTCACATGGAGCAATTCCACGCTAAAATTTTATGGCATAAGAAGGGAATATTATGGGCAGTTTAACTGATGATTTCCCTAATTAGCCAATCCAAACTGGGAATGGCAAAGAACATAACTATGAAAGAAGGGACAGCAAAAACAGCCATTATAAGAATGTAAAGGGCCAAAATGGCTGCACTGGCAGGTATGGCATATAAGACCATCAACAGAAATATGACAATCAAAGTGAACTTAGCTATTAAGTGCAAAAGGAAAACCAAGAACTTACGGACTGATGACTGGAATCTTTCAACACTGAAATAGCTATTGATCTGGTGGCTTTCATTATGGCTGGACTCTGATTGTTCTGAATGTTGAGTATCACATGAAGCTCGCCTGTTGTTAACACGTCTAAGCTGATTTTGCCCATCTATTCTTGCATTTGTAGAACAGGCAGGTCGATGAGTCCCCTGAAAGGAAGAATGAGACTTCATCCTATCACCATTCATGCTCTCAATAATCCAGAGGAGAAAGTAGTTCTTGCTGGGAAACTTGACATTCCCCTTGTAGACCAACCTTAAAGAGAAAAGATTACACCATGGGCAAGAGACGAAGAATGGAAGATGGATTGGTAACATAGGAAATTTTAGAACAGCCCTTTGCAGCCCTAAGACGCAATTTTTACATAAAGTATGGCCGCACCATAAAACATAGGGCACATTCTCTATAATATTGAAGGATTCCCAGCATATCGGGCATTCCAATCTTTCATCTCCACAGTTGTTCAAAGAAGTATCATCATCATCTGAGAATTCAGAAGAAACCTTACATGGTTTCAACAGATCAGTCTTCAACTCCCTGGCTTCAGTATAGGACTTTGAAGCAAAGTTCCACATAGTGATTGTTGGATTGCTGGGCTTTATAGAATGGTACTTGTTCAAGTGGACTTGGCCATGGATTTTAAACCTGAAATATTGATCATACAAACGGCAAAGCAGTAATTACCTGTCACTGCTAACTCTAAGGTTCAAATTCCACAAAATCAGATAATTAATCAATATTGTTATCACAAGGAATTCGGTGCAAATTGAACTTTTATGTGCTCAAAATGAAGCACATATTACAGAATCAAACAACCAGTCCATCAAACATGTTAAAAAGAAGCTTTTTTCTTTATTTATTTTTCCCATTTCTTGATTTCTCTTTTTAATCAAGTATAAGCAAGTACTAGGATGTTAGAAGACAATATTACTGCATTGAGAATTTGAGATTGAATTTAAACTTTTAAAAAGAAACCAACGCTATACTGTAAAGACTAACTAGAACTCTAGCAAGAGTGAAAAGCAATGGCAATGGTTTCCTGTTACTGCTGACTCTGAGGTTCAAATTCCAGAAAACAAGATAATTAATCATGTTGTTATCACAGAGGATTATGACTTTCTGAGTATATTGGAACTTTATATGCTCAAAATGAACAAAGTAATGCAAAATCTGACAACCAACAAACTTGTTCAAAAGAAGCTCTTTTATTTATTTATATATTTCTTTTACCACTCCTTGATTTCTTTTCTATCAAGTTTAAGCAAGTAATTGGAAGAGAATAATACTACATTGATTAAATTTTTAAAAAGAAACCAACCCTGTACTATAAATATTAGCTAGAGCTCTAGCAAGGGTGAAAAGCAATGGCATTTTAAATTTCTTTAAATGGGACTTTTCTCCAATTGCTCCCTAAAACAATTGCATAAACAGTAAAACCCACCCAGATAACTGGATTTATTCATTATCATGCAAAATTGAAGTCATTATTCCATCGTTTCAGTTTCCAAGTTTTAAATTAAAACTACAAGAATCCATTTCACTCCAATTATCTGATCAAAACCCACCAAGGTTCTTCCTTTCCTCACTCTTTTTTAACCCTCATTATGATTAACTCTTTATAGAAACAGACCATTACCCATGAAAAAGAACAAAAAAGAATTTTCTAAAAGAAACAAAAAGAAAAAGAGAGAAGAAGTAAACTTACCAGAAAAGAAGAAGAAGACGAATTTGTTTTCTTCTGAAGTTATTTCATTTTCCTGAAAGATGGGTGATGCCTTTGAAAAGAAGCAAGCAAAGGAAGAGATGGTTGATAACAATTGACATGCACTGGCTGTATTTGTGAACTCTGTCAAGTCTAGTGTCTATATCAGTCCTTTCAGTGGCTGATGATGCAATCAAACATGATACTGCTTCGGTGTTTCTTACTTTGCAAGGCAAACGTACCTGAATTTTGAAAAAAATTTATAATAAGATTTACTTATTTTAAGCTTATTTTGAATTTATTTTTATTTATTTTATGTGTTTATATTTATTTATAATAATGTTAACTCATTATATTTACTGACATTAAGTTTACTTTTATTTTTACATATTTACATTTATTTTCATATATTTATTCTTATTATCATATGTTTATGTATTTTTATACTAATTTTTATATATTTATGCTTAGGATTAATATCCAACTGTGAATTTTTTTTATTTTAATTTCTCTTATAAAGTCAAAAAAATCAACTAACGATTTGTTAAATAATTATTCATATTCTTATTATCATATAATTATGTTTATTGATATTAATTTTTTATTTATTCTCATACATTAATAATATTTTTTACATAAAAATAAACTTAAAATAGACATAAAATAAGTCGATCCTACGGAAAAATTTCTCTTGAATTTTGCTGGTTTATAACTTTCTATAAATAAATAAAAAATTAGCAGTAAAAGGGTTGGCATTTGGAACTTAAGCAACCACAGACCCCCATCATCTTCAATCTTCTGCCAAATCCAAATGGGCCATATGCCCATACCATTATTTTTTTAATTAAAATAAAAGAAATTATTTGATATAAATTTTTTAGATTTCCCGTATAAACTTAATAAAATGATACAATGTTAATAATGAACCTGACAAATTAACAAAAAAGAAACCACAATCGCAACAAATTTTTCTTATTAATTTTTAAGAACTAATTTATAAGAAAATAAATTACATATTTATTGCATAGTAGAATTAAATCAACTTAAAGTAACGAAATTTCGCTATGCTTATATATTGAACTTTTGCATCATAAACTTTTTGAGGCCCTCACTTCCATTCCCTCTACCTCTTGATCCCAACTCACTAATTGGTCATTGAGATCATCGTACTAGCTATAAGTAAGTCTGATATGGGCCGAATCTTATCAGATTTTATAAACTCACACGTAAATATCTTTTATATATTCAAAATAAAAAATAATTAAAAAAATAAGACATTTAATAAATTTCTAATCCTATTTGTAAGTTAAAAGTTTTTATGATCAATGTATCAAATACAAAATTTTAAAATTATACCAACCGCATTATAAAAGCATAAATAATATATTCATTTTTCTTCTTAAATTATATATAAAATAAAAATGCATTGATTTCAGCTGAGAGGAAGAAACCTTTGGCCTTGACAGCTCAGAGCGATAGCCAGCGAAAGAAAATAATCAACCATGCATGCATGTCTATTGGCCCCTTTAACACGTCTAAAATTTGGCTTCTTTGTTACGTTTCTTTGTATTGTATGTATATAATTTATTAGAGCTATTAAATCATCTCTACGGCCTTTAGTTTTGATAAAGAATCATTAAAGAAGATAATACAGTGGACTTTGACTCACGATTTTAGATTAAAGAAAATTCTGATGATGTGAATAAAAAAGATATTTATTATCGAATTAGGTATTTAGTTTAATAATACTTTCTTTTATTTATTGTTAAATTTATTGCCAAATTCAGGTAATTTCTTAATCATTTTCTCCTCTACGTTGTTAAATGAACGGACAGTTCGTTTAAATAAGAACTTCGAAGATTAAGCTTTTTTTTTGTTTAAAAATATTTAAGATCAGAAGAGATTAACCCATCTTCATGATTAAAATATATTATTAATTTATTATTGAAATTTATAAATTCATTGAAGTTTCATTTAAATATTTTTTGAAATTTATAAATCATTTATAAACGAGGTAACCGTTTATGTCAATCCCGTTGAAAGGATTAAGCTATTCTTAACCATTTAACAAGAATCTTGAGAAAAGAATGATTATACCTCTTCTTTATCACTACCAAAGTTTTACTGTGCTAATATCATTTAAATGCTTAATTTTAAATAGGAATGTAAACCAACAAACGTTCGACAAACAGTTCATGAACTCGTTCGGTTTTTATTCGTTTATGTTTGTTTATTAAGCTTAACAAACGAACACGAATAACATTTTAGTATTCGTTTGTTAAACGAACCGAACATGAACAGAGGTATGGTTCGTTCGTTTTTGTTCGCGAACAAGCTCGTTTATATTCGTTTATTGTTCGTTCGTTTAAAGTATCATTTTTTGTTTGTTTATTTAAAGTATCATTTATTATTTGTTTGTTATTCGTTCGTTTATTGTTTGTTTGTTATTTATTAAAAAACTAAAATTACTTATATTATATAAATTATATAATATAAATTTATTGTTTGTTTGTTGTTCGTTCGTTTAAAGTGTCATTTGTTGTTCGTTCGTTTATATTCGTTTATTGCTCCTTTGTTATTTATTAAAATACTAAAATTACTTATATTATATAAATTATATAATATATATCGTATTTTTAAGACATTAACCTAAAAAATTAGTGCCTAATTTTTAAACATATTTATACAATATAACTTTGTTGGTTTAAAAAATTAATAAAATATAATTATAAAATTAAATTAGTTAATTATACTTAAAATAGTTTTTTAAAAAAATTTTAAACATAATGTTTTGAAATAAAATTAGTAAAAGTCTCATAATAAGTTAAGATTTCATTCATATGATCTTATCTATTGACCATTTACATATATATATATGTTACACATATGTGTGTATACACACACATATGTATACACACATATATATGATACTTTAATGTATGTATATGTGTATAATATAAATTGTACTTAAAATAGTAATTATCAATTTTAATAAAACATTGTTGACTTAAGTTCTGTTGTATTTAAAATTTTGTATTAGATGATTTCAAATTGCACGTGAAATTTAATCTTTATGTAAGATTTTTAATATTTAATATTTAGTTTTTTTTATGAATATTTGTTCATGAACATATGTTCGCGAGCGCGTTCGTTTACATGTTCGCTAATGCGTTCGTCTACATGTTTGCGAACTGTTCGCGAACATTAACAAACAATCCCTACCAAACAAACGAACGAACACGAACGCACTCCTTAACGAACATGAATGACACTAAAAAACAAACAATAGAATAGAAATATCAATTCGTTTATTCGTATTCAGTTCGTTTACGGCCTTAATTTTAAATATTTAATGCGTTAATCCAGTTTCATATTAAAAAAAAAAAAAAGCTAAACGTTGCACAGTTTGATAAAAAGATTCGAAGAAATTGCAGAGGCCTATATATTTTAATAATTAGCGTCTTCATATAATTTTTTTAGTTCTTAATGTATTATGTGAAGTACGTTTCATTTTATTAATTTCGTGTATATTTCTTCAAATAATTTCTAAAAATTTCACTGATGGAACATCTAATAATTTCTCTAAATATTTATAATTTAACATGATATTTTAGCTAATTTTGTTATTTAATAAAAAAGAATGAATTAGATTATTTGAATTAAGCTTAAAGTTTCAACCTAAAATCCGTGTACCAAATATCACAAGAAAGCATGGATATTAATGAAATCATCAATGGCTTGATACTACAATGGATCATCGTGATAACCAAAAACTAACATGATGGATGCAAAATACCTCATTTGGAAGATTGACATTGATCATATAATAGACAAACTCCTTACTTAGGTTAAGTAATTAATACTTGGTCCAATTTTTTTTTAAAGAAATTATATTTAAGGGTCAAATTTCCTTTCCTCTTTGTATCTCGTTATAAACCAAAACAAAATTCATAGTTAGGTTAAGTGTGCCTAACACAGGCAGGATTTTTAATTTTGGTGGTTGCTTCTTGCCTATTCTTCAATTCTAAGTAAGAAGCCGTTTTTTTTGGTATATGAAAAAAAAGAGTAAGATATTATATTTAAATCGATTATTAAATTATTTTGAAATTAACGGAGTATAAAATTAGATATGCATTAATTGCTCAAATATTCAATGATATTATTAAATTAATTTTTTTGGTATAAAGTACAAGTATCTTCATCCGTTTTAACGGTCTGAGACTAATCTTGCTCGGGGCTTAGTCACAGTTAAAGCTCCTCACCCATTTCCAAAGATGTGTTTAGTGGAGATCGAACCCAAGAGCTCTTCGCACAAATTCAGCCTGCGTTGCCAACCAAGCCACAACCCATGAGTGATATTATTAAATTAATTGATATGAATTAATAAAATACTAATAACCCTAAACTCATCAATTAAGTGATGCTATTTTTTGGCTTAATAGCCAAATATACTCTCAATTTTTTGTACAAAATGAACATAAGCCCACAACGTTTTAACTTATGCAAATAAGTCCATAAAATTTTATTTTACTGTAAATAAACCCCTCCAATTTTTCAAAATCATGCAATTAAATTTAAATCTGTTAAATGACATAAACTACCATTTAGACATCATATGTGGCATTGACGTGGATAGCTCTGTGGGTTGTCACATGCATGCCACATGTGCAATAAAAATGGAAGTTGGTAAAATTTAATAGATTTGGATTTAATTGCATAATTTTTAAATGTTGTATGGACTAATTTGTATGCAATAAAACGTTGAAAGCTTATATTAATTTTATGTAAAAAGTTGATGATATATTTAGCTATTAAGCCTATTTTTTTAAATAGATTAGAACCTAAAAAATTTTATGTTTTAAGGGATCCCTTTTAAAAAGACCTATACTTTTTTTAAACAGATTATTATCATAGTTTATATATGATGCATTGATAATGTATGGTCTCTATACACTGTCAATGCATAAAAGGTTGACACCTCATCAATATGCAAATTAAAAAGATGCTAAATCCTTAAAAATAAATACAAATAATTTTTTTTCAATTTACTTATAAGGGCTTATCGATAAGGTAGCAATCTCTTATGCATTGACAGTGTATAAAGACTATACACTATCAATGCATCATATATAAATCCTTCTTGTTAGAGATCTTTTATAATACATCGATCGATCCACTTTAAAAACCAATTGGACAGATCCCTTATAGAAACAGATCTTGTTTCAACTTTCAACCATGGCATCCTTCAATGTTAGAAAGACAAACTAAGAACACTTGATTGGAGTTTTGCATTTCATTCTTAATTTTTGTGAATAAAAAAGATGCCTCTTTTGCGGAGTATAAGGGAATCATCGGTGCATTGCGAGTATAAGTCTTAACAATTCTAATGTAAGTTACACAGAAAGAGATGCATAGAGAATAAACTTGAATGTAGAACTAGAAGATCTAACTAATCCAATAAAGAAAGTCAAATCAGTAGGCAAGATAGCTAGTAACCTTATGAACATCCAGCCCAGGGTTCTAAAGTAATGACATTCAGAGCTTCACAACATTAAATGGCACAAAAAAAAGAAGCGAAGATTGCATTTGAATATAATCTCATTTTAATTTTGAGCATTAGTTCAAATAATCACATCTCCACTATTAAAATATGAAAATTCTGCAAGTATAAAATTTGAAGCTCAATATCTGTGTTTTTCACTTCATTCAAAAGGAAATGTAACCATTTCTCCACTTCCCTTATACTTCTCAATCCATTCAAAATTATAAACCAACTAAAAATCAAATAGTATGTCTCCACTTCTTTCGATATTTACTAAAACTTTAAGAAATGTATTTTCTGATAATGCTCAAGAACAACAATTAGTGCATTGATTAATTGTCCCGTACATTATGCAAAATGGTTATATCACATTGATATACTTTTTTTTAAAAGCAATGTTTTATTGAATGGAGTGGATGCAAAGTCCAGCCAAGGTGGAAACTAGCAGGCATGGCAGCCTATTACAACAAACCCAACAAAACAATAGAGAACAAAAACGTGACTCTAAGGGGCTTTACAAGAAACACCTAAGAGGCACTAACACAACTAACTGAATGTTCTTAGCATTGAGACCAAACAACCCCAGAAAAAAAAATGAAGGAAGCAATACCAATCAGCTAATCATCCATAAAAGACGTAAAAGCAAACTGAAAAAGGAAATCATGCTAAATCACTAGAACCAAACCCCTCCAACAGAATCACCCAACTAGAGAAGAGCAACCACAAAATCTTTAAGGGCAAAAAGACAACAGAGCAAACCATCTTGACATTAGTATCTTTGGACCCAGCATGCCATCGACACATCGTTCCACAAGAGTAAACCTGAGATCGTTGGAACTTGGTCTGTTGTTTGGGAAGGATTGTTAGATCATATAAATGTTTGTTGTTTGTGGTAGCTTTGGTTCTGCTAAATGAAATGCTCAAGCATCTCTTGTGGAATCATTCAGCATTGAAGTTGCTCGATGAAAGTCTTGTATGAAAGGTTGGTTCGGTTTTTTCTCTTGGTCTCAATGGATCAAAAGTGCTTTTATCCACATTGATATACTTTATTTGACTTAGAGAAGAAGTCGAGGGACAAGCACAGAAGTAAGCATCACAAAGGTGACTACCACTAGGTGAATCCTCTTATTCTGCTTAACTTGATATTTATCATATTTTAGTCTTAAGTCATAGTTTTCATATTGTTTTACCCAATAATTAAATCACTTCTTAAGGCACATGATATCAAATTAGAAGTGTGTTAGTGGACTACAATCTATACAATTTGGTCATATTGCTAGTGTAATAGTTCATACAATTCATACTTTTTTTTTTTTTTGTGTGTGGGGGGGTTTAGGTTTTTCAAAACAAGGAGCATAGTTCACTGTTAATACATCGGGGACTCTGATTATTTGTCCATTATGATTCTTAAGGAATATGAAAAATATAGTTACTATGAATTCTCATAACGTTAAATTCTAATCGTTTAAGTGAAAAGGAGGATCAAGAGCAAGCTGAGTGGGAAAGGCTACAAAAACTATAGACTTGTGAACAAGAGCAAATTATGATTACTTTTTATTTTGACATTTTCCTTTTATATACGAGTTCAAGTTTAGGCATATTTTATATGTTTATCTTCTTTCTTATCCTTTTATGGACCATAATGCCATATTCCTTTTTTTTTTGGGGTGAATAAGGGAGACATTAGATAAAAAACTAATTAACATCTTGTTCATACATAACACTTCTTAGGAAGGTGTTTCCCAAATTATTCGCTAAAAGTTGAGCCCAAAGCAAATTAGGAGGGGAATCAAAAACAATAAAATCAGGATCCAATTCGATTCCCACATTTGCCAACTTATCCGTATAGGAATTAGCCTTTCTAAAGATGTGGTGGATCTTGGCGTCCCTCATTTGTTGCAGCAAAGCCCTGCAATCAGAAATGATAGCACTATGAGAGTGAGAATTTGAGACACCTTCCGTAACATACTTGACAATAATTTGGGAATCTGTTTCAACAATGACGTTACACAATCCTTAGTTAATAGCAAGCCAGAGGCCATTTCTAAGAGCCCAAAGCTTGGCCCCAACACTAGAGGTAATTCCATGTTTACAAGCAAATCCACAAATCTAATGCCCGAGGAAATCTCTAAGGACGCCTCCAGCCCCTGCCAAACCTGGATAACCTTTGGAAGCCCCATTCATGTTAAACTTGAGGAAACCTCTTGGTGGAGGTAGCCAGCCAATATTGATAACATTTGGTGACTTCTGTGTTGTCTTTTTGATCATAACAGCCCTAAATTCATTTGCCTTTTTTTATGGTCTTTTCAAGCCAAGTTTCTTTGACTTTAGAGATAGCTTGAAAGATGAGATTATTTTGATCCAGCCAAATTTTCCAAATAACGAAGGAAAAGACCAAATTCCAAGGGAGACTCAACCCTTAGTGGAGAACTTTAGACTTACAGTTAGATAATATCCAATTACTAACTTCCCAATTAAAGGTAACCAAAGACTCTTGAGAGTTCCCAATAGCATCCCATAACATTTTAACAACATCAAAATCTCTAATACAGTGCAATGCGGTTTCTTCCACATTACCACATCTCAGACGAAGAGGTGTAATTTGGATACCTCTAGAAAATTGAACCTATCTAGTAGATATGCTTTGGTGATTGCATTGTCAAATGACGTATTGGATTTTGGGAAGGGTGGAAACTTTCCAAATAGATTTCCAATCATTCTTACCAAAATCCAGTTGTCTTTTAGATAAATCATAAGCAGAGCTAATAGAGAAATCTCTCGAAGAAGATGCTTTCTAGCTAACAGAATCTTGTGCCTCTCTTTCGAGTTGGATAGGAATCGCAATTATTTTTTGTTTAAACTCCAAAGGGAAAGGGTAGCTAAGATTCTCAAAATCCCAATTACTTTGTTCAGTTAGTGTATCTTTAACAACCAAATTGTTGTTCGAAGGAAGCCATAGGCCAACTAAGATAGTGTTTAAAGGACCAATCCCTGTCCAATCATCAGACCAAAACAGAATGTGGGACCTCGACTTGAGAATCCATTGTAACCTTTTTTCCATGATCCAAGCTCCTCTACGCATACCAGACCATAAGGCAAAACAGCTTTTAGTTTTGAATTCTCCATTGCGAAAGTATTTCTCTTTGATAATTTTTACCCACATACACTTAGGTTCCGTGAGGAACCTCCACCCCAGTTTAGCCATATTGGCCTCATTAAGATTCTTCATATCCCTTATACCAAGTCATTTTTGCTCTTTGGATCTAGTAACTGTATCTCAACGAATAAGATGCATTTTTCTATGATTTTCAGTTGATCCCAAAGAAACTTTTTTGTAATGCGATTGATTTCATTACAGATTTTAACAGGCAAGCACATGCCTTGCATATAATACATGGGGATAGCATTGAGAACAGACTTCAAAAGCATAGTTCTCTTAGCAAAAGAAAGAAGTTTCAATTTACACCCTGCATGCTTTTGCTAAACCTTGTCCACAATGAAAGTAAACTTATTGCTTCTTCTATTCTTGGAGATAGGGAATCCCAGATACAACCCAAGATCAGTGGAGTGGTTGCTCCCAAACAAGTTACTAAGAAAATCTTTCTTCCCCTCATATGTGTTGCGGGAAAAGAACATGGAAGATTTTGCAAAGTTGATCGTCTGACCAGAGATGGAACAAAAGGGATCTAACACCGATTTCATGGAACTACAGGTTTTTTCCGTAGCTTTACCCAACAAAATAAGATCGTCCACATAGAACAAATGAGAAAGCTTAAGATCTCCTCTAAACAGTTAGATCGATTCCCATTGCTTATTCTCATTCATTTCAAGGATGCGAAGAGAAAGATATTCCATACGCAAAATAAATATATACAGAGAAAGAGGGTCCCCTTGCCTAATAACCACTACTCATCATCATTTTTTACAATATGAGCATAAAAATATTTTGGAGTTTGTGAATAAGAGCAAATTAAGAGTAAGTTTTATTTAGACATTTTTCTTTTACATACAAGTTCATGTTCAAGCATATTTTATATGTTTATCTTCTTTCTTTTTTCTTTTATGGAGCAAAATGTCATTTTTTTCCCCTTCATAATTAAAATAAAAGAATGTTTGTGCAAGTTCTTAAATTGTTATTTATAGACATCTCATTTTGTCTGAGAACTTAGTAAGTTGAATCATAGATAGGGTTTATTATAAATTTCATTTAGCGTCATTTTCGAGTAGTTAGTGTAATTGGGTTAGTTTTCTGAGTTGATTAACTAAATTACTTTGACAAATTAGGATAGCTTAATTAATTAAGTCATATTTGATTGATTAGGTTATTAGGATAGGATATATTATTTAGGATGAGTAGTTTAAATGTAATTGATATGATATAATTTGGATTAAGATAATAGTAAGTTAATTGGGATTAATTAAAGATGGTTAAGCAGCCTTGGTTTTTCATGTGTTTTCCTCGCTCTCCATTTATAATTCTTTGCTAGTGGGCATTGATTGTTAATTGAGAAACCCTAAACCATCCGATATAATATATATATATCTACATATATATATTTATAGATATATATATATATATATATATATATTATATGAATTTTGGTCTCATTAGACATGATTATATTATGTATAACAATTTTTTTTTTAAAAAATACTCATTATTGTGTTTAACAGAAGTATTAAATAAATCATGTTGGACTGATACAATCTATTTAAAAATCAACTCACATGTCAATAAATTTGATTGGTTCCACTTTTTTTTTTAATAAATCGTGTTCACACAACTCATAAAAATTAAAACCATGATCCAATATTACTCATGGCCCAACAACACACATGACCTCATAGATTATATTGGGCTAGGCACAACTCTATTTTTACATGTCCAATAACTCAATTCATCTTCTTCTCTCTAGTTGACATAGACCAAGTCATGCATTGCCATCAAGCATCAAGAAAGAAAAATCCAATAATGGAGAAAGAAGCTGTAATTCCCTGCTTGAATGGCATACACTAGCGTGAAGTAACGTACATGCTAGCACAAAATTAGTAAATAACTCCTGTTTATGCCTGTAAGTATACTCAAAAGATTTTTTAATTAATTTTTTTTATAATATCATCAGTAATTTCTGTACATATTCCCCATTGAAGGTGTTCTCTACGTTAAGTTTTCAATTTTTTAGGCCTACTTGTTTTTGAGCTAGTTGATATGTTACATACAGAGCTTTTCGTGCTCCTTTTATTTATTTCTAAATTTGTGGTGGAAAAAATATATTGCAAGGCTCCAATAAGCATTCCCTCATAGAACGTGTGAAGCATGATATAGAATCGCCTAGAGTTGACTTTCTTGTTGTCATCCTTGCAAAGAGGTTATTGAAATGGAAGAAGTCTTCGCTATTTTTCATGGTAGCAAGTTAAGCGAGAATGAGAAGTAAATTTAGATTATATATTTGGTACAAAACCAACTAATGACTAAAGAAATTTCGTTGACTAATAGGAGCACCAACTAAGGCAGATTGCAAGAGAGATTTTTTTTTTTAATCACAAGTATCCTTATTCGTTTTATGGTTTGAGACTAATCTTGTTCGAGTCGAGAGTGGTAAATAGTAAAGCTCTTTCAACAAGGGCGACTCTAGTATTTGAACCATGTCCAAATATCTAAAAAACATCTATTTTCACTTCTTCCAACTATTTGTTGGTACATGGGATTAGAGCAGATACTCTATTACTTTGCATTTTTCTCTTCAATCGAATAGTATATTCTATGTATTAAATATAGAATAGATAAAAATTATGTGCAAATTCTAATTTTTTTTACATGATCTAATCTAGGAGAGAGAATACAAGTATTCAAACTCGAAACTTAAATTTGAAGAACCCTTACACTTTTAAAATGGGACATGATCATTTCAACCAATGTTTAAAATTGTAAATCTAATGTTTTTATTAGTAGACGTGGAAGTTTATCTTGTTTAAATTACACAATAAAGATAAATTCTCTCATCATATAATTTTACTCTTACATTTTCGACATTTGAATCCTTAATATAAAAAAAAAATCAAATTCCAGCTATTGGGACTTCTAAATATTCTAATTAATTCCTTAGAATAAGTCTTTGTAAGAAATGAACCTCTAAATTTGTTTCTCGAGGCTATTAAAACATTACATAGGTATTAGGGTTTAATTGTTAAACATTGTTTAAACTACCTTTAACATAATGTAAAATCTCATTGTTGTATACAACAACAATATATATTAGCACATTTTAAAAATCTAAAATGTAAATGAATCAAGTTAATTGTGAATTACTTGAATTCAACTTAATGATTACTCAAACTTAACTCATTTTATTTTCAAATTGAACTCGAATTTAAGTTACTTACGTAACAAGACGAGTTAAGTTCGAGTATTTTAATACCCAACTCAAATGGCTTATGAATCTAATCGAATTTTTTAATATATATTTTTAATATTTCATTATTAATTTATCATTATTTTACCCTTATAATGTTTAATTGAAAAATGGTAATCTAACCTATTGACTCGAACTCAAAGTCTTGTTTGTTAAGTTGAATTCAAATGATTTAAGTATTCTACTAAATTAAATTTGAGTTTCAAAAATTAAATTCAATGAAATTGAAATTAAATTTTCAATTTCAAATTTTTAAGCTGAATTGAACTTAAACTTAGCATTGAATCTCATCGATTCGATATCATCCATGATCATCAACAGGAAAATAAATATATACACCTTTTTTTTTTTGCATAAGCTTATATCTTTTTTAAGCATCTCATAACAAATAAACAGAAATTACAAATTAAATAACCTAAGTAAGAAGAGTAGGTACGTCACCATTGCTTTGGTATTAATTGATGCCGCATTCGAGTTTAAAAGTTGCCGGCAATCTTCCCAAAATCCAACCAAAAGAAAATCAATAATCTTTAAAATAAACATTTAAACCAAATTTAAAATTAAAAAATAAAAACTCCGACAAAGCATTAGAATGTTGCCCTACTTCTTCTTTGTTGTTAGTAAAATAGGAAAAAAAAACAATCTTTAATTTGATACTATTGATAACCTAAAAAAGGAAAGGAGGGTTTCAGATTTTTTTCCATTTTTGATATTATCGATAATCTTACAATTTCGATGATAAAGATTGTTGTATAATTAATAATTACACTATCGTAACGGCTTCGCGCTCGACGATTTTGAAAACATTTAAAAACAATGAGAGTCGCCACCAATCTTTTTTGACTAGGTGTGATTGGCTACCTAAAAATGTTTATCATTTTAACAAAATCTCAAAATTAATTAAGTTTTATTAAAAAGACAATGTTAAGGTCTGCGAAAACAAAACTTGGATTCGGGGGTACGATTACGCGTGGGGAAAGATTAGCACCCTCACGACGCCCGTTAAAAAATGGTACCATCCTAACCACGTGGTATCCTTTAATTTTAATAAAATAGTTTTGACTTAGGTTTAATTTACTTATTAAGAAAATTTGTGCATCGGCTTAAAAATTACTATTATATATGTTTTAAAAACTTCTTTTTGAAAAACAACATGAACCCCATTTATTGAGAAATTAAATCAAATATTCCAATAC
The DNA here is from genome assembly GCA_031772115.1 of Heritiera littoralis. NCBI lineage: Eukaryota > Viridiplantae > Streptophyta > Magnoliopsida > Malvales > Malvaceae > Heritiera > Heritiera littoralis. The sequence continues at coordinate 5,179,492 of JAPDPK010000010.1, read as the reverse complement.
TTTTGGCAACATTTGAAATAATTCCCCTCACCTAGAGATTTCTTAAGAATCACTACTTGTGACTTCTATAGAATCTCATCATCGGTGGGACTCACGTTACTTGCATAATTGATCGAAGATTATCTTATATATTAAAATAAGTTTTATTTTGAAAATAACATGAACCCCTTTTATTGAGGAATTAAATCAAATATTCCAATACTTTTGGCAACATTTGAAATAATTCCCCTCACCTAGAGATTTCTAAAGAATCACTACTTGTGACTTCTATAGAATCTCCTCATCGGTGGGATCCACATTATTAAGTTCGCGTGAATGCATGTGATGCAAAAAGGTAATGAATGATGCGCATATATGTGTATTTAATGTATTTGTTATTTCTTTATTTTTTATGTTATTTGTTATTTTTATTTTTTTTAAGAAAATGAAAGTTCGCGTATTGAAAAAATCACACTAAATATTCCAATACTTTTGGCAACATTAAGTGAAACTTCTCTTACCTAGGGATCAGTTAGGAATCACTACTTGTGACTTCCGTAACATCCCATCATCGGACGAACTCCATTTGTTTTAATATTAACCTTTATGCATATGATGCGCATAGATTTTTACTTTCTTACTTAACACGTTCATTGTTTATCATCGTTTTGTTATTTTATATTATTTGTTTTGTTATTTTTGTTGATTTTATTTTTTATTTTTATTATCATATATTTTTAAGATAAAAGCTCATATATTGAAAAATCACACTAAATATTTTAATACTTTTGACAACATTTAGTGAAATTTCCCTCACTTAGGGATCAGTTAGGAATCACTACTTGTGACTTCCGTAACATCCCATCATTGGACTTTAGCTTTTACCTCTTATGAATTATTTTATCTCCATTAATTCTTGTCTTTATTTATTTAGATTTATTAACTTAATCCCTTTTGTTATCATATTTTATTAAAATCTTATTACCATTTATTTGGTTAATTTAATCACTTTTGAAACTTTATTATTATTAGTTTTTATTGGTTTAATTATTTTGTATTCATATATCTCTAAAATCCCCCTTTTTTATTAATTTCTCCCACCTATCTCCATTACCTCTTTTGTGTTTATTAATTTTCATTTAATTAGTATTTTTCTCAATATTCCTTATTACAAAATATATTATTATATATTTTTAAAATAAACATGAATTTGAATATTGAGAAATTAAATCGAATATCCCAATACTTTTGGCGACGTTCAATAAATTCCTCTCACCTAAAGACTACTTGTGACTTTTACAATATCTCATCATCGCAATAATTCCATGCTTACTTTATTTTATTTTATTCTTTATTTATTTATTTATTTTTATTTATTAACTTCCTAAAATATTCCTTTATAGTAAATTGTTTAATAAAATATTTATTATATAAAAATTATGTGTTTATGTGTATTTTATATACCTATTTTGTATTCTTTATTTACATATGTAATATTTATTTTATATTTATTTTATGTACTTTACATATATATATTTTTATATATACGTTTTAAACTATATATACTTTTCTATAGTTATTTACATATTTTATTTACTTATTTATATCTCAAAACTATGTATTTATTAATAACTCTATAATTAAACTTAAATTTATTAGCTCCTAAAGAATTTTATATACAACAAATATTTATTTTTGTGTTATGCAAACATATTAAAAATACACAAAATAACATATTTAACAGAATAAATAATTAAATAATCACAAAATAAATAAATAGATAAACAGAAAAAATGTATACCAAACGAATGGGGCTAGAAAACCCAAAGAAAGCCTTCCAAACCGGCCCAAAAATCAGGCCTAATGATCGGATCCAAGCCTGCCAAGGGGGACGGGCTGAAGCGGGTTGGCTCGCAGCATGCGGGTCGCCGGAGGCCGAAGTGGAACCGGGTGCGCGGATCTCGGATTTGGGTCAGGTCAGCGCGCGTCAGGTCAGCGCGCGGGTCGTCTGGGTTCACCAAAACGCACCGTTTGGTGATTTATATAAGGTCCTCTTTTTTTTATTCCTTCATTTCCTCCGGCTTCTCCAAAAAAAATCCCAAAATTCTCTCAAAATCCTCTCAGCCTCTCAACCCTACCGAATGAATTCCGCACCGTCAGCCGCTGTGCGTCGCCGTACGGCGGTAGCCGGTGGTCTCCCCAAAGGCCAAAAATCACTCCACTCCTCCCCCTCTACTTCGATCCGAGCTCTGTTTAGCCTAAAAACCCTCCAACCTCCTAGATCTAGCTTTCCCGAAAGCCATTTCCCCCTCTTTGTTTGTGTTTTTTTTTTGTTTTTTTTTGTATATTTCTGGTTGGTGGTTTCGGATATGCTTTTTGGCTATTGTGTTGTGATTTCTTTTTTCGTTTTTGTCTTGTTTTTGCAGGTTTTAGATCTAGGGTTTCCAGATCTGAGATCCTAAGGGTCTCGGTTCTAGGGTTCCGGATTTGGGTTTCTGTTGTGTAGGTTTGTGGTGGTGATGACAGTGATGTACGGTGATGGTGAGGGTGTTTGAGAGGTTCGGTGGTGAGTGGGGAAGGGGATCTGGGATAGCTTTTGGGTAGTGGTGAGTGGCTTGGTGACTGTCTGGTTGCCATCGGTGGTGGAGGCGTCTCGGTTGGGGTAGGGTTTCTGTAACTATTTTAGGGTTTCAGAGTCTCCTAGAAAGATAAAAAAAACCTCCACAAATCCTTCTGTCTGGTTCCCTTTAACAGATTTAGGAAACCCCTCTTTTGTCTAAGGTCTCACAGTTGATCCTTAGGTTTTTGTTATTCTCTTCTAGTTATCAAAGCATGGTCAGAGATGGGATTGATAGCCTGGGGAAGATAAATATTGGGTGATGCTCGAGACCTGGGGTGAAGGACTGGAGAACAGGCAATTGTGGCAAAAAAACAAAATATAATAATAATAATAATAATAATAATAATAATAATAGAAAATAATAATAATAATAATAATAATAATAATAATAATAATAATAATAATAATAAAAAACACAGGTGATAATAATAATAATAATAATAATAATAATAAAAACAATAACAATAATAATATACATAATAACAAAACAAATAATAAAAATAAAAACAAATATATATAATAATAATAATAATAATGAAAACAAAAAATAACAATAAAAATAATTATAAAAATAAAAACAAATGAATAAAAATAAAAAAAAATTTACTCATTTTAATGGGCTTTGAAGCCCAATGTTTTAATTTGGACTTTGAGAGTCCAATTGAGTTTAAAACTATCAATTTGGACAAAATTTGGTTTCTACAGCTGCCCCTCTTTGCTCATTGTTGAGTATCAGGAATGGAGCAAAAACGATAGACAACAATTTTGTCCAACCCAAGACCTAATCTTTCTTCTTCTTCTTCTTCTTCTTCTTTTCTCGTTTTTTCTCTCTTCTTCTTCTTCCCCCTTTTTTTTTCTCTTTTTTTCTTCTTTTTCTTTTCTTTTTTCTTTTTTCTCTTTTTTTTTTGAAATGTGCTCCTCTTACAGTAGAGGCAATCAGATTTTAAAATTCTTCCTGAAATGTGCTCCTCTTGCAGCAGAGGCAATCAAACTTTAAAATTCTTTTTGAGAAAGCTCCTCTTGCAGCAGAGGCAATCAGAATCAGACTTTAAAATTCTTTTTGAGAAAGCTCCTTTTGCAACAAAGGCGATGAAACTTTAAATTCTTCCTTAAATGTGCTCCTCTTGCAGCAGAGGCGATGAAACTTTAAAAATTCTTCTTGAAAAGCTCATCTTGCAGCAGAGGCGATAAAACTTTAAAAATTCTTCCTGAAAAGCTCCTCTTGCAGCAGAGGCGATGAAACTTTAAAAATCTTCATGAAAAGCTCTTCTTACAGCAGAGGCGATGAAACTTTAAAAATTCTTCCTGAAAAGCTCCTCTTGCAGCAGAGGCGATGAAACTTTAAAAATCTTCATGAAAAGCTCCTCTTGCAACAGAGGCAATGAAACTTTAAATTTTTCTAAGAATGTGCTCCTCTTGCAGCAGAGGCGATGAAACTTTAAATTTTTCTAAGAATGTGCTCATCTTGCAGCAGAGGCTATGAATCTTTAAAAATTCTTCATGAAAAGCTCCTCTTGCAACAGAGGAGATGAAACTTTAAAAATTCTTCCTGAAAAGCTCCTATTGCAGCAAAGACAATGAAACTTTAAAAATCTTCATGAAAAGCTCCTCTTGCAGCAGAGGCGATGAAACTTTACATTTTTTTGAGAATGTGCTCCTCTTGCAGCAGAGGCTATGAAACTTTAAAAATTCTTCATGAAAAGCTCCTCTTGCAGCAGAGGCGATCAAACTTTAAAAATTCTTCCTGAAAAGCTCCTCTTGCAGCAGAGGCGATGAAACTTTAAAAATTCTTCATGAAAAGCTCCTGTTGCAGCAGAGGCGATGAAACTTTAAATTTTTATGAGAATGTGCTCCTCTTGCAGCAGAGGCTATGAAACTTTAAAAATTCTTCATGAAAAGCTCCTCTTGCAGCAGAGGCGATGAACTTTAAATTTTTTTGAGCATGTGCTCCTCTTGCAGCAGAGGCGATGAAACTTTAAAAATCTCTTTTGCTTTTTTTTCTTTTCTATTTTTCTTTCTCTTCTTTCTTTTCTTTCTTTCTTTTCCTTCTTTTTTTTTTGAACAAATTTTCCTCTCTTTTTTAATCAATTTTTTTTCAATTCAAAATCTCCTATATTCACATTTTTCAATGCTTGGCAGATGCAATGATCACTTATGCAAATACAAATGCAATAACAATGCCAATGCAAATTTCCTTATCAATGATGTTAATAATCTTTTTTTTTTTACTTTCTTAGCCTTGTGTTGAACTCTTCTAATATGAATAAAATGCGAATGCATGTTAAAATCATGCAATTCCTATTGTGGTAATCAAATTCTCAGAACTGTCCCTTTTGTGTCCTTTGATCTTTCCACTCGTGTTTCACAAAATAGTTGTCACTAATTTCGAATCGGAGCTGGTTCCCAACTTGTCACAATTTTCAATTTCTTTTGTTTCATTCCCTTATTTCTCTCTTTTCCTCCTTTCCCTCCCCCCTTTTTTCTTCTTTCTTCCTTTTTTGTTTTTCTTTAGTAATGTTAGCAGGTAGATTATCATTTTAATCATCATCTTCCTTGCAATTTAGTTAACAAACGTCATGTATTCTTGCACTTTATCGGTCAGTTGTAGAATGACTGAAAGAACAACCAATTTTAGAAGAAAAGCATTTGTTGTTGGGCTGACAAGAGATAATGACAACAAAAGTACAGTTGGGTAGCGAATGCCACAAGGGTCAAGTGGTGAATTTCAAGGAATGGTGACCAGAACAAATAATGAATGTCCAGATAACCCTTCACGAACCAAACCGGAGCTTTCTTTGAAAAAGAACTAATCCGTTGATGCCCCCAGTCACACTGAGTTCATCCGACTGATGCCATGCTCCGTATGATTTCGATCCCCAGGTGTTGATGTTTTTCGCATCTAAGTCTCCTTTTCAGGTTTTCAACTTAGATATTCCCCTTTAATCCAACTGCCTTTTTTGGGTTTTCAGTTTGAATTCTCCTTTCATTTTCATTTTCCTTTTCTTTTCTTCTTTTCTTCTTCTTTTTTGTTGTTTTTTTGTCTCTTTTTTCTTTTTCTCTTTTTTTTAAGCATAGTATTTCTTCACAGCATCGGAATTTATCGGATTAGGCAGATCATTCCCATCCATCTCTGTCAAGATCAACGCTCCACCCGAGAACACTCTTTTTTTCACATATGGTCCTTCCCAATTTGGTGTCCATTTGCCCCGATTATCATGGTGATTAGGGAGAATCTTTTTCAACACCAATTCCCCTTCACGAAAATGTATGGGTCGAACCTTTTTATCATGGGCTCGCATCATTCTCTTATGGTACATCTGACCATGACATAGTGCTGTGAGCCTTTTCTCTTCTATAAGGTTCAATTGTTCAAAGCGACTTCGAACCCATTCAGCCTCATCCAAGTCTAATTCCATTAAGACTCTTAGGGAGGGGATTTCTACCTCGACAGGCAGCACTGCTTCCATGCCGTAAACTAAAGAAAAATGAGTTGCCCCAGTAGAAGTACGCACTGACGTTCTATAAGCATGCAAAGCGAAAGGTAGCTTCTCGTGCCAGTCTTTGTATGTGCTAGTCATCTTCCCCACAATCCTCTTAATATTCTTGTTGGCAGCCTCAACGGCTCCATTCATCTTCGAGCGATATAGGGCTGAGTTGTGATGCTTGATCTTGAACTGTGCACATACTTCTTTCATCATGTCATTGTTCAAGTTAAGGGCGTCGTTTGATATGATCCTTTCTGGGAGCTCGTACCGACATATTATCTCATTCTTTATGAACTTACAAACAATAGACTTAGTCACATTGGCATAAGAGGCGGCTTTAACCCATTTTGTAAAGTAATCTATCATCACAAAAATGAATCTGTGCCCACTTGATGCTTTGGGAGAGATAGGTCCAATCACATCCATTCCCCACATAGAAAAAGGCCACGGTGGTGCCATGACGTTCATTGATGTTGGGGGAACTTGAATCCTATCAGCATAGATTTGACACTTGTGGCATTTTCTAGCCTAATCTATGCAATCTTTTTCTAGTGTAGTCCAATAATATCCTGCCCTCATAATCTGTCTAGCAATGAAATGACCATTTACATGTGCCCCACAAGTTCCATCGTGTACCTCTTCCAGAATCCTTTTAGCTTCAGATGCTTTTACACATCTTAACAACATCCGATCTCGACCCCTTTTATACAAAACATCTCCATCAACAAGGAATCCCATTGCCAGTCTTCTGAGGATCTTTTTATCATTCTCCGATGCATGCTCTGGGTATTGTTGATTCTTAAGGTACTGCATAATATCATAGTACCAAGGTTGCCCATCTGCTTCCTCTTCAATGCTAGAACAGTGGACCGGAGAGTCTCTCATACGCAGTTTGATAGGCGAGACTTCTGCTTCTACCTTCATTTTAAACATTGCAGCTAGTGTTGCCAAGGCATCGGCGACCTGGTTTTCTTCTCGAGATAAATGTTGGAAGATAATGTTATCGAATCGTTGTACAAGGTCAGCTATGTACTTCTGATACAGAACTAACTTCTGATCCCTCGTTTCCCATTCACCCTGTAATTGATAAATGACTAGCGCTGAATCGCCATAGACTTCTAGGTTTCTAATTCCCCTCTCAATTGCAGCTTCTAAGCCCATTACACAAGCTTCATATTCAGCCATGTTGTTGGTGCAATTGAAATTTAACCTGACTATGGACGGGTAATATTTTCCATTTGGAGATATTAACACTGCCCCTATCCCATGTCCCAAGGCATTGGACGCGCCATCAAAGAACATTCTCCACGATCGGTTGTTGGGCTTTTCTTTCTTCACTTGAAAGATAGACATTATATCTTCGTTCAGGAAATCTAGCTTGATAGGCTCATATTCATCAGTAGCACGGTCTGCAAGGAAGTCGGCTATTGCCCCACCTTTAACTAGTTTTTGGGATACATACACAATGTCGTATTCTGAAAGCATAACTTGCCACCTAGCTAATCTTCCTGATAATGACGGCTTCTCAAAGATGTATTTAAGGGGGTCCAATCTGGCTATCAACCAAGTCGAGTGGTACAGCATATATTGCCTCAATCTTCGAGCAACCCAAGTCAATGCACAACACATCTTTTCTATCGTAGTGTACTTGGCCTCATAATCAGTGAACTTCTTGCTCAAGTAGTAGATAGCCCGTTCTTTCTTGCCCGTATCATCATGCTGGCCCAGCACGCATCCCATAGAATGTTCGTTGACAGTCATGTACAACAATAGAGGCCTTCCAGCCACCGGCGATACTAGAACAGGTGGATTTGACAAGTACCTTTTCACCTTTTCAAAAGCCTCTTGGCATGCCTCGTTCCATTCACCCGGATCTCGTTTCCGAAGCAACTTAAAATGGGATCACATTTAAGCGTAAGTTGCGAGATGAAACAGGAAATATAGTTCAATCTTCCCAAAAAGCCTCTTACTTCCTTTTGTGTGCGTGGAGGTGACAGATTTTGTATCGCGCTGATTTTATCTGGGTCCACTTCGATTCCCTTTTCACTGACTACAAACCCTAACAACTTTCCCGATTTAACACTAAAAGTGCATTTGGCAAGGTTCAACCTGAGCTGAAACTTCCGTAGCCTTTCGAACAGCTTTCGAAGGTTGGCTATATGATCCTCTTCTCGTCGGGACTTGGCAATTATGTCATCCACATACACCTCTATCTCTTTATGCATCATGTCTTGAAAGAGGGTTACCATTGCCCTTTGGTAGGTGGCCCTGACATTCTTTAAACCGAAAGGCATAACTTTATAGCAAAATGTCCCCCAAACTGTCACAAAGGTGGTTTTCTCCATGTCATCTTCAGCCATTTTAATCTGATTGTAGCCTGAAAAACCATCCATGAACGAAAACATGTAGTGTTGGGTTGTATTATCCACCAGGGTATCGATATGAGGCAATGGGAAATTATCCTTAGGGCTAGCTTTGTTTAGATCTCGATAATCCACACACATCCTTACTTTCTCATCTTTTTTCGGTACCGGAACTATGTTAGCCACCCATTCCAGATCCTTGGCTACCTTTAAGAACCCTGCGTCGAATTGCTTTTTTACTTCTTCCTTCACCTTCAACAACATCTCGGGCTTCATGCGCCTAAGCTTCTGTTGTACTAGCCTACCTTCTGTTTTCAAAGGCAGACGGTGCTCCACAATGTCAGTGTTTAATCTGGGCATGTCTTGATAAGACCAAGCAAAAACATCTACATATTCACGAAGCAATTCCTCTAGTCTTTGCCTCTTAACCAAGGGAAGTGCTGTGCCCACTTTGACTTCTTTGACGTTCTCATCATCCCCTAGGTTGACCATATCAATAGCTTCTTCGTTGGGTTCAATAGGTCTTTTCTCTTGCTCAATCATTTTCAATAGATCTGGAGACAAAGCATCATCGTCTGAATCTACATTGCTATCGAGTTCATCAACGTACATAGGATTTTCAAAATCAAACCCCAAATAGCTGTTAAGGTTATCTTCACATTCATTATTCATTTTCCTGAAAAAGTAAAAATTTGACAGATATGGTTGGTTGTTCATACCAGTGGTAGTGAATGAAAAGAAAGAACAGTCATAGAAATGATGATGGGTGAAAAGAAAGTACTTGAAATGCATTAAACTTGTTAATTTATTGAAATGATGATGAAGATCAAGTTTACAAAACAATCTTCTAAAGCTCTCTAGACCGAGATGTTGATAATCTACCTTACTACATTACAAAAGGAAAAACAAAAAGATAGAAGGTATCCTTTCAACAATTCAGTCTTTCAGCTTTGTGCCCAACAACACAATCATTTTTATAACAAAACTGTCATTCCTCTATGCACCCCTTTAGACTAGGAACTCGCGAGAGGATCCTTTCATCAATAACATAAGTCACCCTTCCACTGCCTCTAATGAATCAGGGTGATAGCATCCGCCAAAACGAAATGTATCATAGAGGTATCGAATCACCATCTTCTACGATTCTTCTTCGTATCTTCAGAGGTGGGCTATTCTTTTCTTCCTTCTCTCTTCTAGAATCTTCTTTCTCTCTGAACCAGTGGCTTTCTATCCGAGGTCGAACCTGTCTTTATTCTCCTCAATCCTCACAGGCTGCCTTTGTCCTTGGAGATTTTTCCCTAAGCCTCTTCCGACACGCCAACCCTTTTGTAGTGTCTGTTTAACAATCATCTTAGTGGTGGTTGACAACCGAGGGTTAGGTATTCTTTATCCTTCTCCCCCGTATTTGCATTCACTATCTCAAAGTTCCTGAAAGAACACTCTAATGCTTCTTCGGCTGCCTCATTGTAGGGGACAGATAAAGGCTTGGTGATCAAGAGGTCTTCTTCTCTGGAGACAGAAATTTGTTTATCACCGACAACAAACTTCACTTTCTGGTGCAACGATGAGGGAACAGCTCCCGCCGTATGGATCCATGGTCTCCCTAGTACGAAACTGTATGACGGGTAAATATCCATTACTTGAAACTGGATATTGAAAGTAACCAGCCCAATCTCAATTGGAATTTCGATATCACCTACTACATCCCTTCTAGAACTATCAAAGGCCCTCATAACCATGTTACTCGGTTGTATGTAAGATAGGTCGACAGGCATCTTTTTTAGCGTGACCATAGGCATAACATTGATCGATGAGCCATTGTCAATCAAAACCTTTGCAATTGTATGACCCTTGCAGCTTGTAGTGATGTTCAAGGCCTTAATACTCACTCGTCCTTCCGACGAAACTTCATCATCAGTGAAAGATATGAAATTTGTCGCCGTGATATTTCCCGCTAACTGGTCCATACTGTCAACCGGAATGTCATGAGGCACATAGGCTTGATTCAACACCTTTATTAAGGCGTTCTGATGAGATTCTGAATTCAACAGTAAGGATAATAGTGAAATCCGAGCAGGCATCTTATTCAATTGCTCGACTACACTATATTCACTGTGCTTAATCAGCTTAAAAAACTCTCTTGCATCTTCATCTGACATCGATTTTTGCAGTTTTTCCTCTTGGTTCTTGGAAAACAATGCCTGTTCCTCTTCTTTTTTCGTCCGACAATCCTCTTCTCTTTCTTTTGCTTTTCCTTTGCGAGCTCTCTCTAACGTCTTCGGTGTTTAGCACCTTCCACTTCGTGTAATTCCACTTACTCCACTTATGTTTGCATTACCCGGTATGGCCGACCTATCTGAGCTCATGTCGTGAGACCCTTCAATTACTGTTTTGAACTCGTATTTCCAAAGGACAGCCTTATTGCTCTTGTAAGGGAAAGAGCTCAGAACTTTGATTGTCATGGTTTGGGGAGTGACAAAGCTAGGTTCTTCCTTCTTGGGACCGAGCTTTTCCTTGTAAAATACTATCATTGGTTTTCCCCATGGGTAATCACATCCCGAAGGCTCATTTGAGGTGGTGCTCACTGCAACTCCCTCTTCCTCCGTATAAAACTCTATTAAAAATGAATCCATCATAGATTGGACCATCTGTCGAAATTGATGACAATTTTGGATAGAATGGCCAACATGTCCCATGTGATATTCACAAATTTGATCTGGGCCGAATTCATCTCGATGGACTTTCGACTTCAATGGTGCATCCTGAATCATCTTGGCCTTGGTTAGAACATCGAAGACTAGGCTCATTGGAGTCTTAACCTCCTCTACGTGTTTCTTTATGCAACACTTCCCTCGAGCTTCAACTGCACTAACTGATCCTCCATTGTGGCTGGGCAGTGGGTTAGCATTGATACTGGACTCCACCTCTTTGGAAAAAGTCAACCTCCCTGACTTGACCAAATCTTGCACCTTATACTTTAGAGCTATGCAGTTCTCCGTTGAATGACCCGGATTTCCACCATGATAGTCACATCGAGCACTGGGGTCATACCATCTTGGAAAGGGTGGTCTCATTGGCTCCATGTAAAGAGGTGCGATCATATGGCCTTTTACCAGTTGTGGGAATAAGTCTGTGTATGACATGGGAATAGGATCAATAGGAGGCCTTTCAAGATTTCTTCGAGGAGGCCTTTGGTTAGCAGTTGGGTTACTGTTTGGTTGGTAAGGTTGGGCCGTAGGCGTTGGTGTATAGTGCGGTGCTGGAGGACGAAAATTTGGCCGAAAAGTTGGTGGTTGTAATGGGCTTTGGTAGGGAGCGGGAGAGACATTGTTTGAAGCCGGGAAATAGGGTTGGTAATATGGGTAAGGTTGAGGCTGTGGTCGAAATCGAGGTGGGCAAGGTGCATATCCCCTATACCAAGGTATTGTATGGGTGACTACTTGGGTTTCAACCTCTTTCTTCTTGGACACTCCACCCTTCTTCGAATCACTGCCTTCCAACTTCCCGCTCTTAATTGCATTTTCAATTATTTCACCGGTGATGACCATGTTTGCAAAATTTTTCGTTGCGTTCCCTATCATACGTTCATAATAGGGGGCCTTCAGAGTGTTGACAAATAGCACTGTAATTTCCTTCTCAGTCAAAGGTGGCTGGACTTGTGCTGCCGAGTCTCTCCAACACTGAGCATACTCCTTGAAGCTTTCATTGGCCTTCTTTTCTATGTTTTGCAGAGACAACCTGTTTGGGGCCATATCCGTGACATGTTTGTACTAAGCAATAAATGCTCTAGCTAGGTCACTCCAATTGTGGATGCGTGTACGATCTAGCTGCACGTACCACCTAGCAGCGAACCCCGTGAGGCTGTCTTGGAACACATGTATCAACAGCTTGTCATCGTGATTACAAGCGGCCATTTTACGACAGTACATTGTCACATGAGTAATGGGGCACTTAGTCCCATCGTACTTCTCGAACTCAGGAGTTTTAAATTTAGGAGGGATTACCACATCTGGAACTAGGCACAATCCCATTGCATCCACTGACCCGTAGAAATCACTGCCCTCGATGGCCCGTAGCCTTTCCTCTATAATGCTGAACTTTTTAGAGTCAGAATCACCTTTTACCTCCGACACACTACCCCTTAATTTCTCTTGCTCTCATGGATCATCTAAGTCAAGGACTTGAATTGGATCCGCAGGTTTTGTCCCTTAAGCGGAAGGTATCGGCACTGTGATATGAGGTTGTGCTGAGGCTCTCGGTGCTCCCGAATACATGTAGGCGTAGCTGCCCATAGGCTGTGGAGGAGGTGGAGGTGGAGGTATGCCTTGTGAGGGTTGGGCATAAAGTGGAGGTGGAGGTATGCCTTATGAGGATTGGGCATAAAGTGCAGGTTGAGGTATGCCTTGTGAGGATTAGGCATAAAATGGAGTAAATCCTGGAGGGTATTGAGGATTGTCATCTTCCCGGGGCTGATCAGTCCCTGGGTTAGGTGTTTCTCTAGCCACTTCTTTTTCACGGTTCGTCCTTGTCATCATTTCCATTAAAGCGGCCAACTGCCCTCGGATTTCTTCTTGTGCTTTCTCCATTCTATCCATCCTATTATCATGTTCTTCCTCCATCGCTCTTGAATATGATCGGGTATTGTATGAGTGTCTGGGAATTTGGGCTGAAATCTTGAATGTTGGAGCAATCCTTGAATCTTGATTACCACAATAAGAAACTAATTACTACATGATGCAATCTTTGAAATGTTACGTTTTATTTAAACCACATGAATAAATGAACGAATGTGATGAATGAATGTAATGCAAAATGAATGATATTTTGAGGGATATTTAAGCCATAACAATTTCAACAAAAGGGAGCTTTCATTCATTCAAAAAGTCGCTTGTTACATTTTGATCATATTCTGATTATATCCATAAAAACGACTAACTTGCTGATATTGATCCTTAGCCTCATCTAAAAAGTTCAGCAGCCTTTGCTCGTATTTTTCTGTTGGGAGGATTTCTTGTCTCAAAGCTTCAGCTTTATCAACCATCTCCCTCGCCTTTGTCACGGCTTTGCAAACTTGAGTGGCCAAGTGCTCAATATATTGCTGTCTCCCCAGACTTTCCACTCTACACGTCATGCTCGCATCCTGTGCCATGTCATATCCATAACTCCAGTTGTTTTCACTTCGTTCCCAATCTTCTATTATCACTTTAATGTGGTTCTTGTGTTCCTATAGTTGTTCCTCTAACACCTGAACCTTTCGTTGCAACGTAGCTTTTTCGTTATCCACCTCGACTTGCTTTCCTTTTTTCAACTTCTCCTTTAGTTCCTCATTCTCTTTCTGACATTGGGCTAACTTCTTTGCACTTGCTAAGTGCATGCCTTTCCAATTTTGTCGTTCTTGGGACAGATAGACAACTTCCTCTTCACTTTTCTTTGCTTTGTGTGCCCATTGTTCTGCCCTTTTGTGCAAGTCTTCTAATTCCCTTTTCCTTTCACTTGAAGTTTGCATAATTCCTCCAACCCTCATTTCAGATCTCAAGTTCTTGTTCTCTAGGTGCAGACTTCTGAGATCCTTGCTGGTGACGTTGTGTTCTTGTTGGACCTTTTTGAGCTTGGCTTCTAGCATTTTTGCCTCATACCTGAGCTATTCCATCTCTTTCCGAAGCCTCAAATTCTCTTGTTTCCACCTTTCCTCTTCTATTTTGAATTGCTGCCTAGCGATCTCGGCCTCGGATACTTCTACTTCTGGTTCTAAAGGCATGCTGCATTCTCTTTGGAGAAAAGCTACCTCCCTCACTTGCTTTGTCCTCCATATCAAGTATTCCAGGGTAGCCTTATCAGAGAGGGGTCCAAGATTGACTCTTCGAGTTTGTTTCCACGATCGAACAGCTTGCTCGACTTTCTTCATTGCCTTCGATTCACCATAAGAAAATTCCATGTCATTAAGTCCATGTGTTGGAGGAATGAATTGTTTTGCTCCAAATTGTCGTAGTACCATGAGTGATGCATAGCTCACTATTCCCCACGGTCCCAAAAGTTGTACCCACGACTCTTCTCCACATCGATATAAGACGGGTACATGAGGCATCCATGGTGCCATCTACACTACTTGATTTTCCCCGAGTCTTTGCAGAAAATCGGCCCATTCTTCCTTGTTCTTCAGTTTCGGCCACTTACTGTTGCAGAACTCTTTGACCGGGGCACGGTGATGGATTAATGTTCTCTTGAATGCTTTTTCCTCGCACTTGAAATGGCTCTTCACCCAAACATGAAGTAATTGTATACATCCTACAAATCGGCCTTCTTCATTTCGCCTACAATGATTCAAAGATCTAAAAGTTTCAGCTAGAATAGTGGGCGATGTATTTCCATTGTTCTCGATTTGCTCAAAAAGATCTATTACAGCTATTTCGATGTGTCTTAATACCTTCGGGAAGATAACCAAACCATAGACTGCTAAAGCAAAAACTGTCAACCCTTGCTCGTCATTAATGTGCCCCTTGATGAATTCATGAAGAAAATCCCATGGCACACAAATATTGGACCCTTTATGCTTCACATGGAGATCTACGTCCTCCGGTCTGACTCCCAAACGCTTAGCTAGCTTCTTGCGAAATCCAGACTTTAGCTTTCGAACATATATTTTGTCTGGACTTTTCAAGTCTATTCCCAACAAAACGGAGTATTCCTCGACCGTAGGTGTTAAGTCCAACCCATTGAAAGAAAAGCACCTGTGAGAAGGATCCTAAAACTAAATAGCTGCTCTAATCATAGGTTCTTCAACTTTCACAGTAATCAAGGATTCTATTTGGCCATATTTCTCCCGGAAATCCTTATTCCCCTCCTCGTTGATTTGATTCCATAAATTGGCTAAGTCTATTAGGTTGTTTTGTTTCAAATTCAAATTCACCTCTTGCGGTAGTGGGGACACAAAATCTCCAGTCAAACAATCTCCTTTCACTTGTTGAACCCTTTCGGACCAAATTTGTACCTCCCGATATGAATCACATGGAACGTTCACAGAGGATGAACAAGCTAGCCTTTCTATGGATTCAGTGAAAAATTCCTCGTTGAAGAAAGCCATGGCTAAAAACACCCCTTATGTGACTCTGTGATGCAAGGCGATTTATGCAAAAGAAAACAAAAAAACAAATACGAATCAGTATGTGTATAAAAGATATAAACAAAGAAATCAAAGTAGATAAAGAATGAAATGCTTATTTATGTCTTATCAAAGGTCACTCTCAAAAGGTGGGAATGGCTCTATCCTAGGTTGGTCTCCTCACAACACACTATATGCTTGTTTGGGGTCTCACACAACTAACAGGTTCCCAAACCATTCTCTACTGTCGTCCACACTAGACTAGTAAGGAACAGATTTGAGTGGGAGTATTTCGATTGCTATTGCAGAGGTGATTACTTCAAGAGAGCAAAGGTACTCTACTCCCTCCTAAAGAGGACGGAACCCGAGTGTAGGGCTCATGCATGTGAATGCATTGATGTACATGAAATGAATGGACATATATTCTACTTTATTTACAATATTTTTATACACAAAGGATGTAATCAAATGATCAAAAATGAATGAAAGGATTATTATTTTTTGTTGCTTTTTTTATTATTATCATTATTTTTTTTTAAAAAAAATGTTTTAAGAGAAAAATTAGACTTAAATGTCAACCAAGACTATCAAATTAAAATTTAAGATACCACATGGTTAATTAATGGTTTGACCCTCTTAGCGTCCCCAGTTGAGTCGCCAAGCTGTCGTAACCGCTTCGCGCTCGACGATTTTGAAAACATTTAAAAACAATGGGAGTCGCCACCAATCTTTTTTGACTAGGTGTGATTGGCCACCTAAAAATGTTTATCATTTTAACAAAATCTCAAAATTAATTAAGTTTTATTAAAAAGACAATGTTAAGGTTTGCGAAAACAAAACTTAGGTTCGGGGGTACGGTTACGCGTGGGGAAGGATTAGTACCTCCACACGCCCATTAAAAAACGGTACCATCCTAACCACGTGGTATCCTTTAATTTTAATAAAATAGTCTTGACTTAGGTTTAATTCACTTATTAAGAAAATTCGTGCATCGGCTTAAAAATTACTATTATATATGTTTTAAAAACTTCTTTTTGAAAAACAAAATGAACCCCATTTATTGAGAAATTAAATCAAATATTCCAATACTTTTGGCAACATTTGAAATAATTCCCCTCACCTAGAGATTTCTTAAGAATCACTACTTGTGACTTCTATAGAATCTCATCATCGGTGGGACTCACGTTACTTGCATAATTGATCGAAGATTATCTTATATATTAAAATAAGTTTTATTTTGAAAATTACATGAACCCCTTTTATTGAGGAATTAAATCAAATATTCCAATACTTTTGGCAACATTTGAAATAATTCCCCTCACCTAGAGATTTCTAAAGAATCACTACTCGTGACTTTTATAGAATCTCATCATCGGTGGGATCCACATTATTAAGTTCGCGTGAATGCATGTGATGCAAAAAGGTAATGAATGATGCGCATATATGTGTATTTAATGTATTTGTTATTTCTTTATTTTTTATGTTATTTGTTATTTGTTATTTTTATTTTTTTTTAAGAAAATGAAAGTTCGCGTATTGAAAAAATCGCACTAAATATTCCAATACTTTTGGCAACATTTAGTGAAACTTCTCTTACCTAGGGATCAGTTAGGAATCACTACTTGTGACTTCCGTAACATCCCATCATTGGATGAATTCCATTTGTTTTAATATTAACCTTTATGCATATGATGCGCATAGATTTTTACTTTCTTACTTAACACGTTCATTGTTTATCATCATTTTGTTATTTTATATTATTTGTTTTGTTATTTTTGTTGATTTTATTTTTTATTTTTATTATCATATATTTTTAAGATAAAAGCTCATATATTGAAAAATCACACTAAATATTCTAATACTTTTGACAACATTTAGTGAAATTTCCCTCACTTAGGGATCAGTTAGGAATCACTACTTGTGACTTCCGTAACATCCCATCATTGGACTTTAGCTTTTACCTCTTATGAATTATTTTATCTCCATTAATTCTTGTCTTTATTTATTTAGATTTATTAACTTAATCCCTTTTGTTATCATATTTTATTAAAATCTTATTACCATTTATTTGGTTAATTTAATCACTTTTGAAACTTTATTATTATTAGTTTTTATTGGTTTAATTATTTTGTATTCATATATCTCTAAAATCCCCCTTTTTTATTAATTTCTCCCACCTATCTCCATTACCTCTTTTGTGTTTATTAATTTTCATTTAATTAGTATTTTTCTCAATATTCCTTATTACAAAATATATTATTATATATTTTTAAAATAAACATGAATTTGAATATTGAGAAATTAAATCGAATATCTCAATACTTTTGGCGATGTTCGATAAATTCCTCTCACCTAGAGATATTCGAAGAATCACTACTTGTGACTTCTACGATATCTCATCATCGGAATAATTCCATGCTTACTTTATTTTATTTTATTCTTTATTTATTTATTTTTATTTATTAGCTTCCTAAAATATTCCTTTATAGTAAATTGTTTAATAAAATATTTATTATATAAAAATTATGTGTTTATGTGTATTTTATATACCTATTTTGTATTCTTTATTTACATATGTAATATATATTTTATATATATTTTATGTACTTTACATATATATATATTTTTATATATACGTTTTAAACTATATATACTTTTCTATAGTTATTTACATATTTTATTTACTTATTTGTATCTTAAAACTATGTATTTATTAATAACTCTATAATTAAACTTAAATTTATTAGCTCTTAAAGAATTTTATATACAACAAATATTTATTTTTGTGTTATGCAAACATATTAAAAATACACAAAATAACATATTTAACAGAATAAATAATTAAATAATCACAAAATAAATAAATAGATAAATAGAAAAAATGTATACCAAACGGATTGGGCTAGAAAACCCAAAGAAAGCCTTCCAAACGGGCCGAAAAATCAGGCCCAATGACCAGATCCAAGCCTGCCAAGGGGGACGGGCTGAAGCGGGTCGGCGTGCGGGTCAGGCGCGGCACGCGGATCGCGGGAGGTCGAAGTGGAACCGGGTGCGCGGATCTCGGATCCGGGTCGGGTCAGCGCGCGGGTCGTCTGGGTTCACCAAAACGCACCGTTTGGTGCTTTATATAAGGTCCTCTTTTTTTTATTCCTTCATTTCCTCTGGCTTCTCCAAAAAAAATCCCAAAATTCTCTCAAAATCCTCTCAGCCTCTCATCCCTACCGAATGAATTCCGCCGCGTCAGCCGCCGTGCATCGCCGTATGCCGGTCGCCGGTGGTCTCCCCGAAGGCCAAAAATCACTCCACTCCTCCCCCTCTACTCCGATTCGAGCTCCGTTTAGCCTAAAAACCCTCCAACCTCCCAGATCTAGCTTTCCCGAAAGCCATTTTCCCCTCTTTGTTTGTGTTTGTTTTTTTTTGTTTTTTTTTTGTATATTTCTAGTTGGTGGTTTCGGATCTGCTTTTTGGCTGTTGTGTTCTGATTTCTTTTTTGGTTTTTGTCTTGTTTTTGCAGGTTTTAGATCTAGGGTTTCCAAATCTGAGATCCTAAGGGTCTCGGTTCTAGGGTTTCGAATTTGGGTTTTTGTTGTGTAGGTTTGTGGTGGTGATGATGGTGGTGTACGGTGATGGTGAGGGTGTTTGAGAGGTTCGATGGTGAGTGGGGAAGGGGATCTGGGATAGCTTTTGGGTAGTGGTGAGTGGCTTGGTAACTGTCTGGTTGCCACCGGTGGTGGAGGCGTCTCGGTTGGGGTAGGGTTTCTGTAACTATTTTAGGGTTTCAGAGTCTCCTAGAAAGATAAAAAAAAACCTCCACAAATCCTTCCGTCTGGTTCCCTTTAACAGATTTAGGAAACCCCTCTTTTGTCTAAGGTCTCATAGTTGATCCTTAGGTTTTTGTTATTGTCTTCCAGATATCAAAGCATGGTCAGAGATGGGATTGATAGCCTGGGGAAGATAAATATTGGGTGATGCCCGAGACCTAGGGTGAAGGACTGGAGAACCGACGGTTGTGGCAGACCTAGGGTGAAGGACTGGAGAACCGGCGATTGTGGTAAAAAAACAAAATAATAATAATAATAATAATAATAATAATAATAATAATAATAATAATAATAATAATAATAATAATAATAATAATAGAAAAGATAATAATAATAATAAAATAATAATAATAAAAAAACAATAACCATAACAATAATAATAGAAAAATAATAATAATAATAAAAATAAAAATAAAACACAGGTGATAATAATAATAATAATAATAATAATAATAATAATAATAATAATAATAATAAAAACAATAACAATAATAATATACATAATAACAAAACAAATAATAAAAATAAAAACAAATATATATAAAAATAATAATAATAATAAAAATAAAAACAAAAAATAACAATAAAAATAATTATAAAAATAAAAACAAATAGATAAAAATAAAAAAAATTACTCATTGTAATGGGCTTTGAAGCCCAATGTTTTAATTTGGACTTTGAAAGTCCAATTGAGTTTAAAACTATCAATTTGGACAAAATTTGGTGTCTATACACACTTTAACCTTACAACTATTGTCTTTTATTAAAAAAAAAAGATTAAATTCAAAATTGAATCTCTTTTCATTTTATAACTCGAACAATAGAATATAATTTTAGGTCTAATAATTTTAGACACGATCATATTATACTAATTTTTTTAAAAAAATTCATTATTGTGTTTCATGAAAATATCAAATGATTTGTGTTGGATTGATACAACTCAATTAAATACTAACTTATATGTCAATGAATTGTCTTAGTTCAGTACTATTTTTTAATGAATTGTACTGGTACGACTTGTGAAGATTAAAGACATGACCCAACATTCCACGAGGGTTTGTGGATTCTATTGGGGCAGGCTGCAGGCACAAGCACAACACTATTTTTGACATATCCAGTAACTGAATTCATCTTCTGCTCTCGAGGTAACATAGACCAACTCATGCATTGCTATCAAGTATGAAGAAAGAAACATCCAATAATGGAGAAAGAAGCTGTAATTCCCTGTTTGAATGGCGTACAGTACACTATACGTGAAGTAACGTACATGCTAGTACAAAATTACTCCTGTTTCTGCCTGTAAGTATACTCAAAAGATGCAGTGCATTTAAAACAATTACAGCTTGTATTTTCCATATCTATTGCATACAAATACAAATACCTAAGATTACTTTTTTTTTCTTAATTTTATTTTTTTTTTAATATCATCAGGAATTTCTATACATATATATACCCCATTAAAGGTGTTGTCTATGTTAAGGTTTCAATTTTATGGGCCCAATTGTTTTTTTGAGTCAGTTGAAATGTTACATACAAAGCTTTCATATTCCTTTTGTTTATTTCTAAACTGTTGGTCGAAAAAATATATTAGAAGGCTCCAATAATATTTCCCTTGTAGAACGTGTGAAACATGATATAGAATTGCCTAGAATTTTTTTTTCTTCTTGTCATATTTGTAAATAAGTTATTGAAACGGAAGAATTCATTATTACTCATGGTAGTATACAGCAAGTTATGGCGAGAATGAATAAATTTAGTTTATATATTTGGTGCAAAATCAAGTAATAACTAAAGAAGATTCGTTAACTAATAGGAGCAGTAACTAAGAAATCTCTGGAGTGAGTGGTTAAAGAAGAGCTCTCGAGTTCGACTCTCATCAAACACAGCTTTAGGGAGGGGTGAAGAATCTTAACTATAATTAAACTTCGAACAAGATTAATCTCAGATCGTTAAAACGAATAAAGATACTTGTGGTTTATACAAAAAAAAATTGTGATATATCGTAGAGCTTGAGTTCAAATCCAAACAACATTACTCTTACTCCAATTACTATGTATTACCTAAAAAAAAAAAAAACCTAAAGCGGATTGCATGAGATTGGAGATGATGCTCTATTTCTTTGCATTATTTTCTTCGATCGAATAGTATATGCTCTTTATTCAATATATAATTGATAAATTATGTGTAAATGTAAATTCTATTTTTTTTTCTTTATATAACGGAAACCTCTAATCTAGGAAGGAAAGTATACAGGTATTCAAACTCTAAACTTAAACCTACAAAATTCTCAATACTCAAAGTTGTAAATCTAATTTTTTTATTGCTATATGTAGAAGTTTATCATATTTAAATTACACAATAAAGATAAACTCTCACCTTATAATCTTACTCTTACGTTTTCGACATTTGAATCCGAAATATATATATAAAAAAAATCAAACTCTAGCTATTGGGATATCTAAATATTGAAATTAATTTGATATTTATTTATTTATTTTGCTTAATACCATTGCATATCACAAATGAAAATCCATTTTCAACGGTGAATAAGTCTTTTGTAAGAAATGAACCTCTAAATTTGATTCTCGAGGCTATTAAAACATTACGTAGGTATTAGGGTTTAATTGTTAAACATAGTTTAAACACCATCCACCTCTAAAATAATGTAAAGGATTTTGTTAGCGATAGTACTTTTCTTTTCATGAAGAAGCCGTTAAGCATGGGAAAAGAAAAGCAATCAATGTTTAACTTTATTTTAAGCTTTCCCAACATGATTTTGGTAGTTGGAAGATTTGGTACCTAATAATTTTCTCTTTTCATGTAATCTTCTACCAAATTTTTGCTGGTCTCTAGGGAAATGCATGTTTGATTACACCACTTTTGACCGGAAAAGCATGCTTTTTGCTCTTTAGGAAATTAAATATCACAAAATTTATTCATTATAATTACTACCTACGTGTGTCTTAATGCACAAAACTCTATGATTTGCACTCTAAGTACTACTTAATTATAAGCTTTAATTAATCCTTCATAATCCTAAGCATATATATTGTCATATTAACTTCTTGTGATTGATGATGAAGCTAAGAATATAATAAATTAGAGTAATACTCGCGCTTTGTCGGGTTCAATTATCACACAACAAAAATTTTATGTTTTCTTAAAAATTAAATAGAAAATTTGTAATATTTCTACACTTGCACGATACATTGAAGTCTAATGTGTTTTTGAGAATAAAGTAAATAAAAAATAATACAAAAGAAATTTCCTCAATTATAAACAATTAAAAGTTACTAACAGACTATAAAATGAATGAAAAAAAGTATATTTTAATAGAGTAGACAATGGAAAGGAAAAATATTATGTTTGAAAAAATGATAAAAAATTTGATTGGCATAAATTAAAAAAAAGAATTTACTGAACAAAAAACAAAAAAAAATGTTGATAATAAAAAATCTTTTAATAATGCCAAGACCAAAGATTTAAGAGAGAAATGAAAAAGAATTATGATAGAGTCAAAAAATTTTAAAGAAATTATAAAAAAACCATATATAAAGATAAAATGTAAAAAATAAATTTTAATAAAAAGAAAAAATAAAAAATTTATCAAAGCTTAATTGAGTGACAAATGTTACTCAATCAGATCACTTAAGATGAAAAAAAAATCATCCAGATCTAATTGAGTGACAAATGACAATTAATTAAACCACCCACTTTGAGAGGTATTTTTAATATTTTGTTTATGAGGTCTAAATTTTGTTGTTAATATTTTAGGATATCTATTGGAGGGAGACAAAAGTTTTTATCCAAGATATTTTGAGAATTTATTCAATTTTATAATATTCTATTTTATTTTTTAAGACCATCAAGAATAATGTGAGTTACCTAGCAAGTTTTCAGTTCCCATCACTTTGGTACAAAATGGTTGTACTCTAGGATAGACTTATAGACCTATCATTTTGTTGGCAAATAAAAAAAAATGAAAAGAATAATAGACAAAATATAAGAGATCCCTTCTTTTGTAAGTAACATATATTTTGATAGAAGACACAAAATCTAATCTGATTTTGTTTTGTTTGTCTTGTTAATTATAGTATGATTTTTTCTATTTTAACTTGCTTTGGTGAACAAGCAACAAAAACCAACAGGAGG
Source organism: Heritiera littoralis (assembly GCA_031772115.1). Classification (NCBI taxonomy): domain Eukaryota; kingdom Viridiplantae; phylum Streptophyta; class Magnoliopsida; order Malvales; family Malvaceae; genus Heritiera; species Heritiera littoralis. The sequence continues at coordinate 5,155,973 of JAPDPK010000010.1, read as the reverse complement.
AAGAACATAGGGAGGAAGCTAGCTTGACTCTACATATTTGAGATTTGAAATGATTCAACTGTTCCATGATTGATCAAAATCTTCATGTTTCCTTGACTTCAAGAAGGGGCATCCAATGGTGGGGACCCTTGACTCACATGGAGCCAATACCCATCATATAATCTCTCTTTATTTTTTTTTATTTTTATAATATTTTCATTTGTTATAAAAAAATGTTCATTGTAATGACAAGAAGTTATCTCATACGTGGTTAATAGTTTTTCTTACAAAGGAAAAATAATTCAACCTTTGAATCTAATTTCTTTATGAGAGGGATAATAATTGTTTAATCAAGTATTAATTGTATGTTAATGGGTTTTTATATTTTATTAACTAGACATGTTTACTAGAGTATATTAAAATTAAAAAATTCATTAATAAAAAATTAAACATGATATATTTTTAACATTGTTTTTAATTTAAAAAATATTTCACAAGTGGGGTTAGAATAATAACATATGTTCTATTTTATTTTTTTTTATTTTCTTAATATTTTTAAAGGACATGTGTTATTATCCTAACTCTGCATGTGGAATATAAAAACTTCATTGACGGTATATTAAATATTAATCCTAAAAAATATACCAATGATAAATAAAATTATACTTACAATGACTAAACCATATATAATTTTGATTTCAAAGAAAATGGATTTGAATTCCACTATTTGAACAACATGTTAATACTACGAAGTAACAATTAATGTATAATTGAACAAAAAAAGTCGATTTTTTATGGAGTTTTCTGTCTCTCTGTTTTCATTTTTTATGTAGAATATTATAATAACTTAACTTGATTTGTTCACCATACACTTGCTAATTTAATTAGGTCTAAAATTATAGCTCACATGGATCATGAATGTCTACAACTACAAGGTACATCACCAATAATTTTCCTTTAGAATTTATATAATGGCAACTATCAATGATACAACAGTTTCATTTACAAGTTATCCTTTTAAATTGAATGTATCTGTAATTATATATCTTTACTTGAGTTGATTTAATTTTCATAAATTAATAAATTTATTTTTAATTTCATAAGCAAGATTAAAGGATTATTGTTTGTTTTATTTTTTAAATTAATTCTTTAAATATATGCCTGTCATAGTCGCATAGTGGCATAAATGTGACAAGTGATAAGTTGGTGAAGGCATTTTTGATATTTGGCAAAGAAGTGATGGCTAATTTGGGCATAAGAAAAATTGAAGGCTAATTCATAGATCCAATGGCCGCCGGTGATCTGGCAGTGTTCTGGTGGGTCCAATTTCATGCACCGAGATCGATGTGCCAGCGTAGGGCATGACATTCATTACGATCTAGATTAAATTTTTTAAATTTTAAAACATATATTACTATGTACATTAATATTAACAGATAATATAAGATGACATGCATGGCACAAGATCATTGGTAAAATTTAGAAATTTTATTAGCATAAAGTATAATAATTCTACAAATATGACATTAGAATTTTAACACTTGTATTCTTTCTTTCTCATATTTAAGATTTTCATTGCACTTTAAAATAAAAAAATTATAAGAAAGACAGCTTTGCTTTTATTTGGCAAACCAGAGGGGATTTCTGCAAGCAAAAATCATAATGTTTTTTGAATCACTTTAGAAAGTAAAAGTTACTATAATCTTAGTTCAAAGCTAGAGAAAGCCAAAAATCATGATTTTTATTTGTCACGTGTGTCTCCCAGCTAGCAAACCATCCCTATTTCAAGATTATTATTTGCTTTGTTTCTTTCTTTCTTTTCTTCCCTTACATATTTTTTGCCTTTTCTAATGTTTAGCTCCCTAAGTTTGCGTGACATAATTCATTATAAAAACCCCACAAACAAGGACATAACTCATAACAAATCCATATCATTCACCTACAAAAAAAAACTTGTGTGAGCCACATATTCTTGTCGTATGCCAATTGCCAACCTCGAGAAAAATCCCATAATTCAGCAGTGTGCAGCCATGGTTTCTGTCCGGGGACAATCGAAGAATGTCTGCGTGATCGGAGCCGGACCGTCAGGGCTGGTGGCAGCGAGGGAGCTAAGGAAGGAGGGCCACCATGTGGTGGTTTTGGAGCAAAACCATGATGTCGGTGGGCAATGGTTGTACCAGCCTAATGTAGACAGTGAGGACCCCTTAGGAAGGAATAAATTTCTGAATGTGCATAGTAGCATTTATGACTCTCTAAGGATTGCATCCCCTAGGGAGATCATGGGGTACACTGATTTCCCATTTCTGGTGAAGACAGCCAGAGACATAAGGAGATTTCCAGGCCATAAGGAACTTTGGTTGTACTTGAAAGATTTCTGTGACTGGTTTGGGTTGAAAGAAATGATCAGGTTTAATACGAGGGTGGAGTATGTGGGAATGTTGGATTACGGTGAGTTTGGGAAAGATCTAAAATGGGTTGTGAAGAGCAAAGAAAAGAGTGCTGAGAAAATGGTGGAAGAGGTCTTTGATGCTGTGGTGGTAGCCACTGGCCATTACTCTCAGCCCCGGTTGCCCTCCATTAAAGGTAATTCTGTTCTTCTCTCTGTTAATCTGCATGATCAAAAGTAATTCATTCATGCATGACTGTTATTTAGTTTAATTTGTTGATCTATGTAGGAATGGATGCATGGAAAAGGAAGCAAATGCATAGTCACATTTACAGAGTTCCAGAGCCATTTCGAAACAAGGTAATACTATAAAACAAGAAATTAAAGTTGTCTCAGATCTCTAATTAAGTATGAGTTTGGTGATTCTTTTATTAGTTTTGCAGGTGGTGGTGATTGTTGGGAGCTCGCTAAGCGGGCAAGATATATCAATGGAGATTGTGGAAGTGGCAAAGGAAGTCTACATCAGTGCCAGAACAATTGATATTACTGAAGGCTTATCCAAAGTCATTTCCAAACATCAGAACTTGCATCTTCATCCACAGGTATATAAGAATACTAAATATTAGTAATTTCCAGCTTGGCAGAAGGCTAAAAACTAATCCTGTTCTGGTTTCAGCTCAACAGAGTGAGTTTAGTTTCAACTTTTGGTATGATTCTGTACAATAATTACTTTGTTTTCTTGTTTGCAGATAGAGTCCCTCCATGAAGATGGAAGGGTTCAATTTCAGGATGGCTCTAGTGTCATAGCTGACACAATCATCTATTGCACAGGGTAATGTAGCAATTAAAGCTAATCAAAGATTATGCAAGCAAAATGATTTTGAAAGATCAAAAGGAACCCAAAATCAATCTCCTTGCAAACTTTCAAAAACAAATTGATTGATATGCTAATAGGTTAGTTTTAAGGTTGATTAGGGTTTGAATACAACAACTTTTTCTTTTTCTTTTTGGTTAAAAGCAACTTTTGTGCACCAACTGACCAATGATGAGGCAGATAAAGTGACCTTAAGCGTCCAAAAGAACACAAAAAGTGGAAGAAAGAGTCAAGCAAGAAAAGAAGAGTTTCCATTCCAATTGACCTTATTTTATTCATCCCCAAGCAACCTTGAGATTTTCTATTTCAAAAGTCTATCTTTCTTTCTGATTGGGTGATTATTATTATGAAATGAAAAAGAATCTTCCATGAGACCCTACTTTCACATCCTATATATACCTTCAAACATTACTCAACCAACTTGTTGATAAACTAAAGTTTTCCATGAATCAGATAACAACAACTACTTTAATGCTTTTTTAATATATAAATATAAAATACATAAAGTGAAAATTTGATAATTTGTGTAAATCTGTAGGTATTCATACACATTCCCATTTCTTGACACCAAAGGAATAGTAGTTGTTGATGATAACAGAGTGGGACCTCTTTTTGAGCACACCTTCCCTCCATCCCTCGCTCCATCCCTCTCCTTTGTAGGCATTCCAAGAAAGGTACACATCTTTCCATTCTCCTATAATTCTACTTATTTATTCCAACATACATACTTTTACTTTTACTTTCATTATTATCATGGATTTTGATAAACATTTAAGCATTCTTTTTCCACCACACTCTACTAACAATATATTGTATTGAACAAAGTACATCAATATATATCACCTTTTCATAATCTATCTTTAATTAGTTTCTTGCAACATAAATAACATCCCTGTAAGTTTTTTTTTTTTTATTTTCTTGGGTTGGAGATGTTTGATAAAATGATTCATTTCATTGATTTGAAGTTGGTTGTTTACTTTATTAATTGGGGGGTGGCGGTGTGGCAGCTGATAGGGTTCCCTTTCTTTGAGTCACAAGCAAAATGGATAGCACAAGTGCTTGCAGGGAAAAGAAGGTTGCCATCATGGGATGACATGATGCAGTCCATTAAGGAGTTTTATCACGCAAGGGAACTTGCTGGTATTCCTAAGTGTAACACCCACGACCTTGCTGATTTCGAGGTAATTAATTTATCAAAACACATATTTAATTCAGACAAACTCCGAAAATGATTTATATTTGATGTACAATCATGCATAATCAATTTATAAATCCGATACACTATCAATGAATCATAACATGATACAATTTGATGCCAGTTTATAAAATTTATAATGACAGTGCATTAAATATAAATCCATCTAAAAATACCTCTAACCATATTATAAATATGTATATATAAAAGAGATGTAAATCTCTGAAACTTAAGGTAATATTATAATTAAGTATTAATGATTGTGAGTTTGTCTGCAGTATTGTGATAGATATGCAAATTATAGTGAATCCCCACATTTGGAAGAATGGAGGAAGCAATTGTGCTTGTCAGCCGTGTTCAATTCATTTGCCAACTTGGAGACTTACAGGGATTCATGGGATGACGATGAGTTGCTTCAAGAAGCCCTCCAAAGCCCTCATTTCACTCAACTTGGGCCTCAACCTTAATTAATTTTCTATGTAATTACAATATACAAACCCTATTTGTATTTTTATTTTGCTTTGGCTACTTTATTATTTGATTATTATTCCAAGCACTTTCTCATTTGGCTAGGGCACTAGTGATGAGGGGGAGAGGTTTTGAGATATTTGTTTGTTTTCCTTTCTTTTTTTTTTCTTCTTGTTTCGATTTATTTCGAACCTAGTTATAAGGTTATGGGGTTTTTTTCTTTGAATACGTAGCTTGTTGTATTTTACGGTGATTGTTGAAGGAATATTGGTTGAATATGCAAATCAATTTTATTTTGTACGCAAAAAAAATATTATTTTTTATTTTCAGAAATGAAAAAATGCGTCACAACATCATCTTATGTGGTTTAATTTCAATTTTTCTCTAAATACTCGCTAGTTTTTAATTTGTTTATTGATTTATTGTACTAAATGTAATATATATACACACACTCATGTCATATTTATTGAATATTTTTTGGATCTCGTAATTGTTCTTTCTTTTTTGTAAAGGTTATAGTGCCATATGCAAATATTGAGAAATTGAGATACATCACTAATTAATGCAAAGAAAAATATGCAGCAAATAAAAGGGAAATTAAATATTAAGAAGAACACTGCTTTCTATAAACTTTCGCATGTTAATGGCAAATGGTCGATTCAATTATTTCGATTCGATTTTGTCTAAAATCGATTTATTTTTCTATTTGAAAATAAAATAGATTTATTAATTGACCGTTTTAATAATTTAACCGAAATGGATCGACAAGTGCAAGGAATGTCAACGTGACAAGCCGAATTTTTTTCGGTCACAATCGAGTATTTATGCACAGCCTTAGTTTATGGTGTTTCGTGTGTGTCGTCAATTTTCTAATTAAATTTTTTTTGTTACAAGAGGAATATTAAATAACTGAAGATAGAGTTTTTTCTTCTATATATTTCTTAACAAATCTATTTTTATATCAGTGAATTCTAAATAATAAATATGTTCAGGTTTTTTAAAATAATATAAATATTAATATTTTATCTTTTAAGATTAACTATTTTAGGTTCTACACAATGAATATTTAAATTAAATATTTTATTTTTTTATAAAATAATTTAATTAAAGAAATAAAAATATGAAAAGTAATCATATAAATTTCAATGTATGTTTCCAAGTATAATTGTTTTCTTAGTTAAATTAATATTAATAAAAAATAGACAATGAAAAGTTATGTAACGTAAAAATTGTGCACAATGAATATTTTAAGAGATTCAAGGAAATGCACTCATTTTCTTAAAGTGGCTCTATCATCATATTAATTAAGTATTTTAGAGATTAACATTTAATTTCTCATAATTGTTATTCATTATCAATTCTTTCTAAAAATGAAAATTCTTGATATTAAAATTATTCCTTACAAATTTTTCAACGCTTTAATGAAATTTAGAGAAAAAAATTTTTCACCAAAAAAATTTGCAAAATTGCATACTCGCAAAATCCAAAAATCCCATCTTTAGTTAAATCTCCAACTATTGCGAATTTTATAAAAATCTATATTTACACTTAGAATAATAGAATCATGTGCGAAAGATTTTTTTCAACAAAGTTTATTTTGAACCTATTATCATTTTTATTTTAAATAAATATAAACTCTAAATAAAAATTTTCCAAATTCTCCAATACTTTAATTGAATTTAGAAAATCTTCTATCACCTAAAATTTTTTGAGATATTTACACCTCGCAATTCTCTTAAAATTTCATCATTGGAAAGAAATTTTATTATTGTTGTTTAATTCGTAAAACAAGTATTAAGGTTTTATGATTTTAATTCATAAGTTTAATAATAAATAAACCCAAAACAAAATGAATGGACTTGATGGTTGATGCATTATACATGCCCTTGCAAACAGTAAGCACATGCTTAAACATTAAAACAAAGCATCAAATGAAAATCAAATGTTAGAAAGGATACCAACCTCTTGTTCTTTTCTTTTCTTTTCCTTTTTCAATATTCCCAGCCCTTCTTTGTCTTTCAATCGGATCACCCTAGAAAGAATGAACCCCAAACCTCTTATTTCGGTTGTGTTGGATTGTTTATGTTGAGGGATGTGTTTTTTGGGTTTGCAGAGTTGCTGATTTCCCGGGTCGGTGGGTTTGAGGGGTAGCTGGTGGTGGTGGTGGTGGTGGTGAGCTTGGTGAAGGGGTGGTTGTTGGGTTGCGTCTTGGCTGAGATAATGGCGGTTACGGTGGTTACTGCTCCAAGCAATGGGCTCATAGTTGGCGGCGATGGCAGGGTGAGAGGCTGCCCGAAGGGGTTTGCAACTTGCGTTGCTGCCTTGCCGGTGCCCAAGTTGCTATTTTTTTATAAGAACAAAAAAAAAAGGCTATTTTTTTATTTCTTTAATAAAATAATAAAGTAAATGCCAAAAAAATCATTGACAATTACATTTTAATACTTTTAATTTTATTGAGTCACGTTTTTTTTAATTTTATATAAAAACCGTAAGAAATTGAAAAATTGAAAAACGTAAATTTTAAAAAATATTTTTCAAGTAACTTATAATAATAAGTAACAAATTTTCATATAAAATTAAAAACTAAAACGATCAAATAAGAAATGTAACTGGCAAAATAATTGCTACTAACATTTCTCAAATAATAAATAAATAATAAAAAAATTAAAACAAAATAGCACCATACATGACCCAATTGAATTTGGATTGATTTCCAGGCCCAACAAGGAAAAAATTAAAAAGAACAGTACCAAGAACTTTACTCTATCAATTAAACATTTAAAAACAAACATTTAGTATTAAGAACAAGACTGGTTGGTCTAGATTTTTAGACAAAGCTACCATTTTTGTTAAAAATTCCAAACTTTTAACATTTTGTGAAACATTACTCATATACTGTCAAAGCCAATGAAATTTTTTAAATTCGACAAATGAAATTATCGTAAATATGCTAAAAGAGAATTTGAAGCAAGGTTAAAAGATCTTACTATTTTGTATGCTTCACAAAATTATGCAGATTCTATTCAAGAAATTAGCAACATGAGAGGATCTACCGAGAAAGCAACCCACAGCTCAAGACAAGAGGAAGCTTCAAATCTAGAGGCCTGAATAGACAAAATACATTTCTATAGGTTGATTTTCAGTTTAGTTTAGAGCAAAACAAACTCTTTAGGTTCAAAAGAGCATATTCACAACACCACATAATTCACCACACCAGTGCAGTACCAAGGACACAAGCCATTGAAAGCTGAAAATGGACTTCTATTCTCCTATTTAATGTAATTGGTATGCCATCTTGTAGTTGACATGTACATGATAATCAGATGACTCACTGTTAGCTAACCACAAAAGTCTTTGAAGTTACCTCTTCTATACTAGGCCTAAAACAAGCCCAGGATTGCTCGACGGACACCTTGGTCCCCGTGGTCTTCTTGTTATCTTCCCCCACTCTATTAGTTTTCTCTGCCGGATACCCACTTCACCATCAAGAGGCTGCTGCTTCAGCAACATGTTCGTCATGCTCTCCATTACATTGGATGCACGGGCATTAGACCGTCGCCTCCCTTTCGTGTATCCATTTCTACCTGCATTTCTTGAAGAACTGCTTTCCCACTGAGCACCCGCCGCTTCCATTAACCCTCCTATCATCTGAAGATCCTCAGTGACCTCATACCTTGAAAGAGAGGCAAGGCTTGGAAGAATTTCACTTTGAAAGTCCTTCCTCTGCTGTCTTCCCCTTCTCGTTCGGCCCCTCTTCGGCTGGTTTGTCAAAAACATTGCACTCGATGCTTCCTCTTTTTGGCCATTGCTTTTACACCAAGACTCTTCTACCTTTATCTCTGTTAGGTTCAATGTCATGGCCTCAAAGTAATCAATTCCATCGGATAGATACCCCTCATGATCACCATAATGCTTAATGCCTACGTTAACTCCAAATTCACTTCCTGGATCATCCACTACAGAAGAAGCAACCCTTGCAAACCAATAGAGAGAATTAGAAGCTTTGAAAGGTTCACAAGTTGTCCTTCCTAAACAGGTCTGGATCTCAGATGATGAAATGGAAACTATAGCCTCCACTGCATTCCTAACTAGCTCCCCTTGCAGATCCCCATCCTCTTGTCCTGAAGATAGCAAAGGTGTCTCAAACTGGTTTTCATTAGATTCCCCTCTAGGTGGCGAACACTCCTTGTTTTCTGGACTTGCTGGTGGCTCCAAATCTATTTCTGTTGAATGTGAAGTCATTAGAAGATACTCATCCATAGAAAAGCAAGAATTCAGGTCAATCACTCCATAACCTCGAAACTTTTCACAAGGTTCACTTTCTGCGACCGACTCAGTTTTGGCTAATTCTTTTTCAATGTCAGGCACATGATCAAATTCCAAGTTTATATCAGGAATCCTATCTTTTTCTTTGTCTTTGTCTTTGTTTTTGATGTCTTCTTTTGCACAAGAATTGGGATGGTTTCTGAAGGAGGCATGAGATGAGCACTGACCATTGGCAATAGGAGGCTTATTAGACATGTGAAATCCAAATATCCTCCTAAAATCCAGGGAATTGCTTGTCTCCACCTTCTCCAACTCAGCATCACGGACACACAGGGAATTAGTTTGTTCAAGGCCAGGTTTCAGTGGCATTAACGGGTCTCTCCTTTCAACACATTTTGTATCATGCGCTGCTGTTTCAGCCATCTGAGAATAATGACCAGTTGAATTTTGAAGTGTATTTTCACCATGAATATGAGAAGCATCGTGTGAACTAGCCACATTGGTGGAGAAACTAGGCAAGACAAAATTGAGATCCAAAGTCTTTACGGACCTCACATACTCATTTCCAGCGAAGCCAGGGCTTACAGTAAGTGACTTAGAACCTTTCCCCTTAAAACATGGAAGTGCTTGAACTGCTATAGGGCTCCTCTTGAAAGCGCTTGTCCAAGATGAAACAGAGGATGACTCAGACTTCATTGAATCAGCCAAAGGAACAATCTGGTGTGAGCTAAACATGACTGAAGTAGCAACTGGTCTAGCAGAGACATCTCTTGCAACATGCTGTAAATTTTCAGTGCATAGCTTTCCATTGGTTTCATTCAAGCCATGACGTATTGCACAATCTTGAGCTTGCTCATTGTTAATGAGCTCAATTGATAATTTTTCAGTATGGAGATCTTGAGGGAAAGAATTCAAATCATTTCTGCCTTGCCCTGAAAACAGAGTTACCAACCACATAAAATCATCACCAGCAGTAATAAATTCCATAATGTGAATGATTTGGGACTGATGATAAGTGGACTTGCTAAAATGCCAAATAAATAAATTTAAAAAATGCAGATTTTTTTCTGGTCAGAAAATTGCAGATAATTTAATAAGATTGTACAGCATCATTACCAGCTTTATCATTGCAAGGTATGCATTCTCTTTGCATTTTGTGCTCATCGAGGTGAAAAATTTCCAAGTGCGCTTCTGGATCCCTCATTATATGGCTTTTTGGAATTACTTCTTCAGGCAAAACTCTAGAGTTTGAATTTGATTTTCCAAAGGGGTCCTGGAATGAAGTTTCCCTCTGGCCAATAACAGGATCCTGAAAGTCACTGAACTCAGGAATTGTATCTTCCTCTAGTTTGACAGGAATGTTTAAATCAGCCATAACTTTAGTCTTTGAAGAAATGGAACTAGGAATAAAACTGCCTTCATGGAAAACAGAGTTGCAACCACTGCCACTAACAGATAGTTCTTTATCACCCCTATCTCTAACCTCGGGAATTTTCTTTAGAGCATTAGCAGGTATAGCACTCACTTCAGAAGCCACTTTCACTTCCAAAATTCCTTCTTCTACACTATCAAAGTACTCATCAGCTGGCAGTTCAAGATCCAAGATCTTTTTGCCGAACTTTTTGCAATTGGACTCCATGAACTCAGTGGCTTTTGAAGAGTCCAAGGTACAAGTAGGATCAAGACCTGCTTGCCCTCTATTTCCACCATAAGAATGCAAAGGCAAAATGCTACCTTTGGCTTGTGAAATAGGGGGCTGACAATGCACAAGGTTAGTAGAGGTAGAGGTGCAGTGCAGTATTTGCACATAATTAGATGACTTCGGAGATAAAACATGATTTGGTTGTAAGGTCTCCAGACTGCGATGATGTTTGTATAAATCACTCTTTTTCATTTCATCCATTAATTCCTTCTGTCTCCTGTAAAGCCGATGGAGTTCATGAATCTAAAATAAAACACATTGCAAATGCATTAATTGCATTATAATAATACATTATCAGTAATATCAAATTTAGTTGAACCAGAAATTCTAGATTTAAGGGACGACAAATGGAGAATAAATCTAGATAACTTAAAAAATGAGGCCAAGAACACAACCAGGTTGTATTTGAATCACTTTATGGATTCAGATTAAGGATCACAAGGATGACTTTTATAGGTATCAATCAAAGACACTCACTTTCATTAAAAAAAAAAGGCACAATGCTAGGACATGAATTTGTGGAAAACACCTAAGAGACACAATTAATATTCTCCAGATTAGAACTAAAACACTACAGTTATGTCTATGCAAAATGCATAGTGGAAACAACCCCGTGTTGAGGGAGGCCTTTCATCCTAAAATTATCTCTGCATGTATTGTATGATAACCCCTGGACGGTGTCTGCTTAAATTCTCCAGTGCATCATAAATCTTCAGATCCCAATACCTACTAATTAGGATTCCCACCAAACATGTCTGTCATCCCGGTCAAAACTCCTATCTTGTTTCCCCCTTTCAAATGACAATTAAATAATCAATCTAAAGATATAGAACTCTCCATAGGTATTAAGAACTCCAGCTAATTACCAACAGTTCACATCGAAATTAAAGTTGTTGCTTAGGAGACAGAACACTGTATTTAAGCACATAGAACATGATTTTACTCATGCTCTACATCCAAATACCAGGCTACGAAACATAAGAAGTTTCTCTTGACAGAAATACCTGACCCCTAAATTCTGCCTCGTGCTTGAGCATTGTCTGTGCTAGTAAATCCTTGTTGTAGAACATATTCAAATCTGAAGATGGTGGCAAAGTACCATTATAGTACTGTCTATTCCTCAAGATTCTATTAACATTATCAGTGGGCCAAACAGTGCCATTAGCATCCAAATTAAGGCCCCATGTAGTATAGCACCCTGGGAAGTGGCTTTTGTGCTGCATGTCTGCTTGCATTCCTAGCATTGCCATAAAAGTCGAAGCACGAATTTCAATCGATAATACAATAAATTTAAACCAAGCGATCTCTGTACCATGACAAAAGCAACCTGCATGAAAGCAAGGAAAAGTTGTTTAAAGTACACATTACAAAAGCCTACTTTATCCTTTTTTTTTTTCTCTGTCTCTCACTTTGACAAGAAATGTATCAAATACTAGACCTTAACAAAAATATTTAAAAAGTTAACTGATATTATTAAGAAAACAATTGTCCAACATTATGTTAACTGATATTGGTACAAAAATCATTGTTCAACGCTCTTCCATGGTGGCTCAAATAATATTTGTGTTCTGTTAAAACGTTCAGAACGGAAGGCCATGAGAAAACCTTATCAGAACCTCCGCATATCCTCCGATTTGGTTGCATTTAAAAAACTCAAATATATTCTGACAATAATTTCCATCAAGATTACTTGAAAAACCAATTGCAATACAATATAATTCAAACAATCAAATGGACATGTACAAAAGCCATGATACTAGTTCTGGAAAAAATTTTGCAAAATTTATCAGTCTAACACCGCATTCCTGAATGCACCATGCCACGACAACATTAGAATACTACCAACAATGACAATGCAAAACACTATCAAATGTCATACTAGAAGTCTCTTACATGAAGAAATGCACCACAGATCAAAGAAAACTCAAATCAAACCAATAGTATTAAAGTAAGTTCCAACTTCCAAACTCACCCTCTCATTAGAACAAGATCGCCTGCACACCAGAACTTACAATTACACGTGAAAGAGGGCATCAACCCCAAGGTGGCATTCATCATGAACCAACAAACACCCTCACCTATTGGTAGACAATGTACCTTCAAACAATGACTGCTTTTGAGGAGTTCTAAGTAGATTTAGAAGTTGAAAAGAAAAAAAATAAAAAAAAGGAAACAAAATTCACAAAAAAAAAAGCTCCCTTAAACTTTGCACAAGATAACATCCAGTTAATTTAGAAAACTGATTTAGAAAACAAAATTTCTCCTCTAAAACAAATTCAATCTGCATTATTTATCAAAACCATTATTCTACTACTCCATAATGTTCTCAAACTATACTTACTGTTGGCTGTTGCTAATAACAGAAAAAATATATAATAAAGCTCCAGGAGGAATAAAACAAATAACAGTATAAATCTTCCTAAAACAGTACAACACAATCTAACACTATAAGAAAATATAAATAGAAATGTATGAGTTAAATAATACTCAGGTTTCATACTAATAATAATGTTAAGCTTTAAATAAGTTGTAAATTAGTCAAAAATATCTATGATCAATAATCAGTAAAATTAGAAAAATGATAAATTGATTTATTTTCATGGTAAATGAAAAAGAAAAAAAAAAAAACCTCTGCCATTTATCACTAAATCCACCAAAATTTCAACTAATGAATTCCATTCCATGGTAAAAGAACAGGAAAGAATCAGATAGCCAGAATTCAGGAGAAAGTAAAAATAATAATTTAAAAGCTGAAAGAAAACAAAAATTAAATCAGAAACCACAGAATATCTTCATTGTCTAAGCATTAAAAATACTATCCATATATAAGCAGCTGAAATTTCATTAAAACTCCAAAATCAAAAAGGAAGAAGAAGAAGAAAACCATCAAAGGCATTAAAAGAGCGATATTTTTAATCTTACCTTAAAATAATGGAAGCAACTTTTTCTGAGTTCATTGACGAAGTTTTCTACAAAGTAGGAGAAAAACTAAGTCGCGGGTGTCCTTTGAAAAAAGCTTTACAAATGAATCAGAAATAGAGAAGATAAGAAAAAGAGTCTCTTAAAGAAGAAGAAAATGAAAGTGGGTATTTCTGAAACTCCATTGAAGAGGAGATAAAATGGGGAATTTTGGATCTGCTGGGTCCATTTTTTCTAGGAGGATTTTGAGAGAGAAAAAAAGGAAAAGAAAAGAAAAGAAAAAATCACACAGAAACAAACGAAAAAAAAACTTAAGAGAAACATGAAAGTTGTCAAAAAAATTAAAAATATTTATTTATTTCCACTTTCTCTCTTTCATATATAATTTTACTACTTTTTGGATTTTCTTTTTTTAAAGTTTGAGAAAAATTCGCATAGTTTTTTTTTTTTGGTTACATGAGAAATTAAAAATTCGCATAGTTTCTAGAATTTAGATTCTCTCCACAATCTTTGTTTTTGTTTTATATAAAGGGTAGTAAAATTTTTAGATTTTACAAATAGGATAAATTTAATAATTTTTTTGATGTAAATCATAAGAATCTTTATCTATTTTAATGATCTGAAACTAATTTTGTTCGAGACTTTGTCACAATTAAAGCTCGTCATCCTTTTCCAAGTGTGTGTTTAGTGGAAATCTAATCTAAGAATTTTTCCTACAAACTCAACTCGCGTTACCAACTGAACCATAACCCATCAGTGATAAATTTAATAATTTTAAACATAGTATAATGATACTATAATATAAAATACAAATATGATATGAGTTAAAATTAAATAAAAATCCTATATAAATATGAACCCAAAGTGTCTATATAAATTTTTTATATTTTACACTATAGGAATGAGAATTTTCATGACACAAACTTGAATTATATAAACGAATTGTCAGGTTTACAAGCAATTTAAGATGTGACATATGCCTTTTAAAAATATTTTAAAAAATAAATAAAAATAAAATGAGATACATGTCATAGTAATAATTTTGTTTGTGAAGTTTATAAATTTCATAGGTAGTGTATTAAATAACTATTCTTTAATAAAAGTAAATTTGTTAATCTTAAGTTGGGTAAAGATAATATCAAATTAACATAAATGATAAATTAAATTATTAAAATTTTGATAAAAATATATTGATTTAAAAAAAATTAAAAATTTCATTTCATATTTAACGTATTAACATAAATTATAATAAAATATTATGTATTTATCATGAAACAAACAAGAAAAAAATTATGAGAATTATCTTATTTATAATTTTTCTGAAAGTGAAAAATAGTTTCATTTATTAGATTTTAAAAAATATATATAAATTGATTGGAGAAAAGACAACAGTACAGTACAGCAGACAGCCAATCTCCTAAACGGCCTTGATTTTTCCAAATATTGAATACTTTAAGCATTTTTTAATATTTTATTAATGAATCTTTTTGTTATTAATATTTTATTTCCTTAAAAATTGTTTTCCAACACTGGTCAGCAGTGGGCCCCCCCTATCATTTTTCAAGTAACAAGCATGCAGATTATGTGAAAAGATTTCAGATTTTTTTTTGATGAAAGATTTCAGATTTTTCTTAAGTCCAAAAATAACCCTATCATTTCCTTTTTATTACACCAAAGACGACGGGCATTGTCCTTTTCGAATTATGCAAGAATAAATTCTAATTATTAGTAAAGTTTTATTTCAACATTAGTTCAATAATAATTGAATGTATTTTTCCGCCGTTCAGATTTTTTTCAAAATAAAAACTTATTAGTATAAAATTTGGAAAAAAAGTTTAAAATAAAAAAATAAAATTAAAAGGTTTGAATCAAAGGTAGCAATTGTACACAATGTATTTATTAGATAATTATTTAATATATTGTAAATGAAAATTTTAGATTTTATAAGTAAAATTAACATCATAATACATACTTTTAAAAAAAATTAAAAAATAAAAAAAAATGAAATATGGTATATGACATTATGCTAAAATCATTTATAAAATCTAAAAATTTTACTGATAGTCTATAGAATAATTATCTTTATTTGTATATGTAATGTTTATTTGATATTAAAACAAAATTGAAATATAATTATTTCAATAAAAAATTTTATTAATTTATAATTAAATTAAATGTTCAATTGATTTTACCTTTTTGGTGCAACAAAAGTAAATTGAGGCGACAAAAGGCATTTTGCCTTGCACCGGAAGGTAAGTCCATTTATATCGCTGTCTTTCTTTTCTTTTCTTTGCTTGACGGAAGTTGAGAAAAAAATTATTGATGAAAGTAATTTGAAAACGAATTTACATCCGAGGCATTAATAATATTTAGTTTTTATATATTGTTAATGAATTAAAAATTAATATTTTATTAATAAATTTTTATAAGTAAATTAAAAAAATTATTTATATTTATTTTTAAGAATTTTACATATTTTTTAATTTATTAATTAATGATGTGTTAATCTCTGATATATTAATAATGTATAAAAATTATATATTATCAGTGCATCGTATGTAAGCCCACGTAAAAATATAGATAGTTGGAGATGCTAATTTGCATAGTTGATAGGTTTGATTTTGATGAAATTAAAAAATTATTAAAAATATATGTTTAAATAAAATAATAAAAAATATATTTAATTGAATAAAATTTCTTGCTGACCAAAGATCGTTTTCTAGCGGATGTCTATAGCCAATACCAGCCGAACTCTTGTCGAAAAAGTGATGGACACATTTAATAGAATAGAGAAAAATTTGTTCATTAGATTGAGTTGAAAAGAGATAATCATGAATTCAACCATTCATAAATATTTAAATTCAATTGTCGATAAATATATTTCGTATTATGAAATCAATTATTTCTAGATAAATATACTTTGTATTTAGTATCATTGAAATTTATATTTAGTATAAATTATAAATTAAATTCAAATTGCATGATATATCTATTCATTAAGGTTGTTTATGCATCTATCCATAAATCAATTACTTGTTGATGAATTTATTTTTTGTGTTTAATGTAATTTAAATTTAATATATTTATTGAATAGTATAAGTACTCATGAATCAATATTGAATAATATAAGTACTTATAAATCAAATCTAGATTGTAATGTTTTAGTTTGATTTTTTTAGTATTTCAATACGATATAAAAGTATAAATTATTGATCTTGAATCATTAGAAATGAAGGTTTTTTAAGTTTATGCATGAATTTCATTAGAATAAATTTGTTGGTTTTTTTTTTTACATTGAGTTTTGTTTTTAAATATTTATCATTAGTTCATAGCAATCAAATGTGATACAATTGAAGGTGTGTAACTTTTTTTTATACTTAATTTAATCAATGAAAGGAGTGTCATGCAATTAGGAGCGTAAATAAATCAAATTATTTGAATCAATTAGGTGATTATTCGAGTTTATCTCCTTTATTTATTAATCAAATTAAAGTTTGAATTACTTGAATAACGACTCAATTTTGTCATGAAATTAATCAAACTTTTTAATATATATTTTAATATTTGATTATTAGTTTAGTATTTTATCCATAGAATATAATATATGGTTGACAAATAATAAATCGAACCTATTGAATCAAGTTCAAGCTTAAAAAAATGAAAATTGATCAAACTCAAATTAAATTTAAAATTTTAAAATTTTGAATCGAACAAAACTCAAACTTATTTTTTTTGGTTAACCATGATATTGGTACGAAGTATCTACCGTCGACAACAGTGACTAATCTCCGTCGGGGATCCTGAGCGCACACAAAGTGAGTAGTCCCTCCCAGCATAGTTTGCTCCATACCGAAGGCCAGGAATCGAACCCTAAACACTTGGTTAAGGGACGAGAGCCTTTACCACTCACGCCAACTAATGTTGGTACAAAACTTGAACTTATTACTAGATCATCTCGACTTAATTAAGCGTCATGCATCTGGGAATTTGCTAATTAATTACAAACTACATCCAAAATTTCTCCACTAGGAAATACTATGCATATAGGACTAGGTAAAGAAGTTGTATTATTATATGCCAACAGGAGGAGATTGTATAGATTTACTAATGTGATAAAAGTGATTTTACAAGGCTGCAAAAGAATAAAGATAAAGGAAAGAAAACATCTTATTTACAAAAAGAATAGCAGCCCTTCTGAAGTAACTTAAGGTTCGAGTAATAATGCATAGAGAGATGTAAACAAGACAAATTCAAACAATATTCAATTTTAATTTGTTTATTTTGAACTCAAGATTAATTTGTTTATTTTTTTAATCAAACTCAAATCTTTCGAATGGTATTGAACCCAGTCGATCAAACTGAATCCGAATAATCCTTGACAATTTTTTACTCAATTACATCCGATGCAAGCCATGTTAATTTTGTTTTCACTTAAAAGCAATTGCAGCAATATTGAAGCCCCCAATCCTCATCTCTCAATTCGATGAGTATTTAAATTTGATTTGTTTATTTTTTTATCGAATTCTAATTACTTAACTAATGGATCTACAAATTTGAGTTTTTTATTATTCAAGTAAAATGGCTTATAAATTTTATCGAACTTTTTTTACTATATATTTTTAATATTTTATTATTATTTATTATTTTATTTTTATAATATATAATTAAAAATTAATAAATCAAACTATCAACTCAAATTTGAATCTATCAAATGAAACTCAAGTGAGTCAAAAAGTGTCAAATTAAATTTGAATTTCAAAAATCAAATTCAATTGAATTCGAATCAGACTTCAAACTTCTAATTTTCAGATTAAGTTAAACTCAAATTTAATACTAGTAAAGTTTTATAGATAGTTTTGAATTACAGCTTTCCAATGCTGTAAACCTCGGAGCTTGGAAAAGTAGAACAGCATTACTTGTCAAGTCTAATGGATAGTTTTGAATTACAGCATTCCAATGCTGTAAACCTTGGAGCTTGGAAAAGTAGAACAGCATTAGCTTGGAGCTTGGAAAAGTAGAACAGCCCCTTCCTTTTCTAGATAAATAAAATTAAAAAGTTGGGAGGGCAATTATTAACACGAAAATTTCATGATAACTCATTAAACATAAAACACTTCTTTTAAACTTTTATCAAAACTCATATACAAATTTTATTAAATTTTAAGCTATGTTACATTCCCATCTTTTTTTTTTTTTATTCATATTATATTGTAATCATGTTGGATTTTCAGGTCTACCATCCAGCAAGCAGCAAGCTAGCATTTAATGCATTAATTCACAAGCAGCGAATAAGTGAAAAGACTTGAAAACTCAAATGTAAACCACAATCTTATAGAGAATTCAGATAAAACAAAACTGAAGTGGCTCAACAATTACTGAAAATCTCATGACAAAACCAAGCAAGCAAAAATGTGAAGATAGCATCCTCTTGACAACATAAAAGGAACAACTTCATATTACACTACCTAGGCATTGAAGCCAATAAGCCATATCTTACCGAAGACTTGTAAATCTCTATCATACATCCACCCTTTCCGCATCTTCAATTAGAAGGGACTTCACTGGCTTTCCCAACAGATCAGTGTACTCCTGGAAAGGAGACTTGGTGAAGCGAGTCTCTTTCCAGAAATCAGGAGTCAAGAAACCATAAGTTTTCAGAAGACAATCAAAGGTGGCCTGCAATTGCATTTAAAAGAGAAAGAGTTAATCGGATATCACCAATAGCTGAACAACTATCTCTAAATAATCATGCAGAAAACAAACAGTTAGCAAGCATGAAAGCACAGCAATTTTCCAGGCATAAATAATATACCGCATCAGTAGGCAGCGATATTCAATAATTTCAAGAAATTAGATAGTTGGTCTGTCACCAAATAAGTAGAAAATTACAAGTCCATGTCTATGGTAGTTTGTCAAACGATATAACACAGTTTTGTTTGCCCAATCCAATAAAATAAAAGAAAATAAGAGAAGCATAAATCACCAAACTGTCAAACATCCCAAGTTTACAAGCTTGTTTAGAAACATTTGGCTGTCATAGTTGTCCAGGATGCAAATCGAAAAACCAAAATCCATCGCAGAAACATTAGCTCTGTCCACACAGACAAATAGCAATCCTATCTGGCTATAAACCATAACTTTATTACTTGCACAACTAAGAGGCAAGCATTACCTAGAATTGTATACCAATTAAAAGAATTAAAATCATGCTAATAACATTTGACATAATAAATCAATTTACTACCCTAAAAAATTCCTCTGACAAAACCCAAGCAGAAAACAGAATCATATGTTCAAAGACACCATTGAATCAATGCGAGGAAAACTGAAGCCAGTAGCACCACAGTTATACAATATTCTCCATAATTTCCAAATAGATCTAAATCAATATAACAACAAAACCGAAATAAAATTCTATATAGAAAAACTCAATACCTTGACAAAGTTACCAAGAGTCTTGGTAGAACCCCTGGAAGAAGTAAAAACATCTTCAATGCCAGCAAACTGAAGCACCTTCTTGGGGACCCTAGCAGCCACAATCCCCGCACCTCTCGGAGCAGGCACCATCCTAACAGTAACAGACCCACATTTCCCAGTAACCTTGCACGGCACTGTATGAGGTTTCCCGATCTTATTTCCCCAGTATCCTCTCCTCACCGGTATCACTGACAACTTCGCCAATATTATCGCCCCTCTTATAGCCGTGGCAACTTCCTTGCTACACTTTACCCCCAACCCAACGTGTCCATTTCCATCGCCAACAACGACGAAGGCCTTGAAACGCGTGCGCTGACCGGCACGTGTTTGTTTCTGGACTGGAGTGATCTTCATGACTTCATCTTTCAGGGAAGGGCCAACGAGTTGGTCGATGATTTGGTACTCTTTGATGGGGAGAGAGTGGAGGTAGATTTGTTCGAGGGATGTGATTTTGCCGGATTTGACTAAACGGCCGAGCTTTGTCACGGGCACCCATTTCTCCTCTTCCTCCTTACGGCCACGGCGCCTGCCTCTTGGACCACGGTCGGATCGGCCACCGCCAAAGCCCCGCCTGAAAGCGCCACGTTCTCCCCCGCCTCTTTCTGCCATTTTTGTATCTCTTTAGGCTTTGAGGAATGCAGAGATTGAGATGAACGACGAGAGAAAAATATAGCGGCTGAAGCTAGGGTTTTATATGGGAGTAAGCGTAGAGAGTGAAAATTAGGGCTTAGGTATACGGTATAAGAGTATATGGGCTTTGGTATATGGTATGGTGAAGGGTTGTTTTGGGCCTAATGATGCATCGAAGTTGGATTTGGTTTATGAATCAATATCCTTTTTCAGTCTTTGTATTTTGCCCTTTTCTTTTAACACAACGGATAAATAATACAAAAATAAATAAATACAAATAAAAAATTATTATCTAATACATTTGAGATGGAATAGAGTTTTTAAACTCTACTAGTAGAGTTAAGATGTATATTAAAAGATAAAAATAAATAAAGTGGAATATGTGTCACAATTTGTTCATGAAGTTTAAAAACTCAATTGATAATGTATTGGATAATAATTTTAAATTTAAATGATTAATTTTATTTATTTATGTTTTAGTTCATAATTTAATTTTATGCGTTGCCATTTAAAAAGATTAAAATTGTATTATTATTTATATATTTATTATATCCACTAATCACTATTTACAAATTTTTAAAATAAAAAATTGTTACAATATTTAAATCATAATTCGATAATTATTCCGAATATCGTCGGTAGAATTTTTTTACTCCACAAGTAATGTTAAGATCATAACACATATCATATAAAAATATTTAAAAAATAGAAATAAATAAAATAATATGTCATGATCCAAACTTTACTTGTGGAGTTAAAAAAATCTACCGGCTATGTATAAAATAACTATCTATCATAATGAATTATTATCCTATCCACCATTAGTGGAGTTTTTTAACTCTACAAGTGGAGTTAAAATGATGATATATGTCCAATTTCATTTATTTATTATTTTTTAATATTTTTAAAAAACACGTGTCATCATTCTAACCTTACATATGGAGTTAAAAAACTTCACTGACAGTGGATAAGATAATAATCCTATCATAATTCTATGGAAAATAACTTTTTATTTATTGAAAGACTATAAAAAGTTCTAATCGGGTAGGCAAGTGTCAAATGTGTTTTTTTTTTTTTATAAAAGGGAGCCCAAATCTTATGGAGATCTAGAGGCTTTTTTTTATAACTTACTAATTTTTTTTTCTTTCCATATAATTTTTCATTTTACTCAATCCTTATTTCATGTTATCCTACAATTTTTTTCAACCAAAAATTAGATTGAACTATTTTATAAAAAGTTTAAAAAAATTCACAACTTTCAATTTTAAAATTTCAACTTGATTTTATAAAAGTATATTTATTTTTCTTATTTATATAAAAATAATGTTTATTTATACTATTTTATTTAACTTTTAAATTGCCCAACAAGTTTCCATAATTCATTAGAAGATTTTGCTATTACATGTGAAACAAAATAAGTTCTAAGAAAAAAATAAAATATAATGTTAGTTGGCCGCTCAAATCAATTGTAAAATCCGCTGCTTGTAATAATTACATATATTGTCTAATGTCTAATAAAGTGGTTTTCTTTTTTGATGAGAAACTGAAACTTCATTTATTTAAGAAGTATCTTTGTACACTACATTCCGGGTATATAAGGTTCCCATAAAGTCATAAACAAAAGTGCTTCTAACAGCATCAGGCATTTCCTCAAACACAGTAAGACTAGATGAAGCTTCCACGCCCATTCCAGCAAGAGTATCTGCACATGAGTTTGCTTCACGATATATGTGCTGAACTTTGTCTACTCTCAGTTGTTGCATCAACTTCCTACATTCAAAAACAATGGTTGAGTGAGTATGAGTAGAAGGAACTCCCTTATTAACATACCAGGTGGCTACTTTCGAGTCCATATCAACGATTAAGTTTGGTATCCTTCTCCTGACTGCAAGTCTAAGCCCATCTCTTAATCCCCAGAGTTCAACTCCCACACTGGTTGTGATGCCGATCCTTCTAGAGTAGCCACAAATCCAATTACCCATCGAGTCTCTAATGATTCCTCCTGCCCCTGCCTTTCCTGGACTGCCTTTTGCTGCTCCATCAGTGTTCAGTTTGTTGAAATTTGGTGGGGGTGGTTTCCATCCCACGTTGATCTGTACAGTCCTTCTAGCATTCTTGTTTGGGTTCATAATTGCCCAAAATTCTAGTACATTTCTTTTAAATTTACCCACCCAACTATTAGGGTCTTCCACAACACCCTCAAAAGTTCTTTTGTTCCTTTCAATCCAGATGTGCCACAGACCAAAGGAGAAAATAATTTCCAAGGTATCTCACCTATCCCCACAATTGTGTCTTTGGTTCCACTATTGATCCGTATCCATTGTTCCACTTCAAGGTGAAAAGATGTTTGTGTTTCCTCTGGGATACCAATACATTTCCATAATTCTTTCACCTCTCTACAGTCTCTTAAACAGTGAGTTATTGATTCTTCCTCTTCATTGCATCTTGGGCACTTGGGATCTATGTGCACTCCTCTTTCTAATAGATTGAGTCTTGTGGCAATTTTTTTGTGTGTACAAAGCCATAAGAAGTTTTTATTTTTGGCAAGGAGTTTAACTTCCAAATTACTTCCCACTTACCTTCCTTTCTTTCAGTTTCTATGTTCTTGACCATGTTATAAGCTAATCCCATAGAAAATTCACCATCAGTGGCTAGGTTCCAGCCTATAGTGTCTTGCTTCTCTTGACCTAAATGGATAGGTATAGCTGATATTTTTTGCTTTATGTCTTCCGGGAGGTTGTAGTTTAGTTTATCCCAGTTCCAGGTCCCATCCTGAGAAACAATATCTTTAACAAGCAGTGTATTGTCCAGTGGTTGCCAAGGTCCACAGATGATTTCATTTAAAGGCCCTAAGCCAGTCCAGTTATCTGTCCAAAACAGAATTCTTGAGCCATTTCCCAAAATCCATCTAATTCCTTTTCGTAACAAGATGTTTCCTTTCCTCATACCAGCCCAAATTGATGAACATGCTTTTGTTTTAAACTCTCCATTTCTTAGATATTTTGCTTTTAAAATTTTTACCCACATGCTGTCCTTTTCTCTTATTAATCTCCATCCTAACTTTGCCATATTAACTTCATTGAGAGCTTTCATATCTTTGATTCCTAAGCCCCCTTCATTTTTTGGTTTTGTAACAATATCCCAATTTACCAAATGTAGCTTCCTCTTTTCCAAACTTGATCCCCACAGAAAATTTCTAGAGATTCTATTTAATTCCTCATAAGTACTAGCCGGTAGATGAGTCCCTTGCATATAATACATGGGAATAGGTCCCAATAAAGTGGTTTTGATTTTAATAATATTCTTTTCTCTTTTCAATTCTTAATATTAAAAAAAAAAAGAGCTAGCTTTGAAATAATATTTGTATTGTTAATGTTATCTTGTTACATCAAAGTCACCTCCAAAATCAATTGTTGGTGTATGCTTTATTCAAAAAATTAGATTCGAATTTTTAATTCTTAATATATATAACTACAAGAAGAATTTAATAACATTCCTAATTAATTGGTATTGTTAACTTAATTTTATTCACTACAAATACAATTGTAGGACTATGCCAATAATAATTACCTAAATTTTATTTGGGAACAAGTCTATTTCTAGTTTTTGGTCTTAGGAAAAAAATGTAAATTAAGATTTAAATTCATTCTTTCTCCCTAAATTTTCCTCACACGTAATTTAAAAAAAAAAATTTCTTCCGTCTTCCTTAAAAGGTAGATTTCTGCAAGGTTAGGTTCTATTTATGACATTTGCGAATCTTCTTTTCAAATTTCTCTTAAGCTTCATAATCACATGAAATTTACCTCAAGTTGAAAAAAAATTAAAATTTCTTAAACCTTTCGAAGGAATGATAAATCTTAGTAATATTTTGAACATCTGGTGTTATTAATTGATTTACGTTCAATTGATGGTGTTTAAGAAGTTATCTCAATGTTCTAATCTACCTCTCATACTCTTTTTTTTAGTCCCTTTTTTTTTTAGATGTGAAAAAATTATCTCTTTTTTTTTTCTTTTTTCTAATACAAAAATCTTATTTTTTATGTTAGAAATTATTTCTCATTGTTTTTTTTTTTAAAATTTGACATTAAAAATCATAAAATGCCAATTCTATAAAATTTTTAATATTAAAAACAGTGGAGTGAACTTTTTCCTTAAATTCCTTAAAAATCAAAGAACAACCAATTTGATATGAAAAGACATAATGAAGGCTCTGTTTGGTACGCGAATTTCATTTTTCAGAAAATATTTTTTACTTTTTTCAGTGTTGTAAAACGTTTTCAGTCAACGAAAAATGAAATTCGGTCAACTGAAAACCTTTACAGTGCGTTTGGATAACAAATTTTGAAATTTTAAGGCATTTTAAAATAAAAATATTTTAAAATTCATCATTTTAAAATACTATCATTTATAATTGACTTGTTTGGATAAAAAAATTTTAGAAAGAATTTTTGAATATGAGAACTTGATTAAATAAAAAATAATTATAAAAGAAAAATAATAATATTATATATTAGAAAAAGAAAAATATCAAATAAAATATGTAATATGGGTATCATTAAATTTGTAAAAATATATAAATATTATTAATAATATAAAAAATAAAGATATATATTAAATTTAAATAAAATAATATGTTTTTTTTGTTTTTAACTTTATATTTAATAGTGGCTTATGTCTAACAAAATAAGAAAAAGAGGAAGGAATTTTGAAAAACCACCTCTTTAGGTGGATTTTCAAAAGGGAATTTAAGAATTTTAAATTCCTTTTTGAAATCCCTCCTAAATTTTCAAATTCTTCAAAATTGCCAAACAAGAAATTATATTTTAGACTTTTAAATATCTTGATTGAAATGAATTCTCTCCTTGAAATTCCACATCCAAACACAACTTTAAGGATTTTGGGAAATTGTCTTACCATTTTCAAAAGGGGAAGACAATTTCTAAACCTATGTCACTGTTAAAAAAAAAGTTTCACTGAAACTCAATCTAATCTATATTGAGTTAAAACAACAAGTAATAGAAAATATTTTTTAGAATATCAACCAAACAACAGAAAATATTAGTATTTTCAGAAAATCAAATTTTCAGAAATCATTTTACAGAAATTATTTTTTGAAAGTCATTTTACGCAAATCAAACAGAGGCAAAGTATACAATCCCAATCCCATTGACTCAGCGATCGCTTACAGCCTAGAATGATTATTACCTCTTTGTCTTCGTGTCAAGAATGATTATTACTAGGGTTTTTTTTTTTGTTTTAATAATCAAAGCTTTACGACTCAAAGTTGTGTTATTCATCAATTAATCATGATTATTAATGCCATGGTTCCAACCAACCAACCAACTAATTATTATTGCTTTGAGAATTTCTGCAGTAAGATCAATTTTTTTTATTTTATTATATGATTAATATAAACACACATAATTAAACATAGATTTATTATCATTAGATATAAAATATGTTAGAAGTATTATAAACACATGAAATTAAACATAAAATTAGAATTAATAAATGTAAACACATGATAATTTTACTATAAGATGTATTTATATTTATTCACATATTTTTTCGATATTTTTAACATATTTCATGTTAATGACACTAAATTTACATTTAATTATGTGTGTTTACGTTAATTTTATAATAAGATAAAAAATTTAGAACTTATTACCATTTTTTTTCTAGTCTAACTAAAGCTTCATTTACTATTCTTTTTTTTGTGTAAACTAGTCATCTTTATCCATTTTAACTGTTCTAATCTTGCTCGGAGATTCGTCACAGTTAAGACTCCTCATCTCTCTCAAAAAGTGTGTTTAATGGGGGTCAAACTCATCTAAGAACTTTTTTCACAAACTCAATCTATATTGTCAACTGAAACTACAACTCATAGGTCATTTACGATCTTCCTGATTGTACTTCCGAAGGAATTGCAAATACATATGATTAAAGTGGGGGAGTGATTCTGGCCTCTGAGTCAACTTTCCATGAATAAAATTTTTGTCTTTGAGGACACCTGCTGTCTGGTGGCGGTAAAAATGAAACTTACAGCTTTAGCAAAGAGAAAAGAAAGTCATCTCATGATTATCATTGTCACTAAAATCAACACAAGAAAGATTATGATATTGTTAGCTAATCAAACAACACATCTGAGTTTCACTATTTTGGTGCAAAAATCATCTTCAAACGTTTCCCTCCTTGGAGCAAGGCTGCTGCCAATAAGCCACTCACTCAAAGCCCAAATGCAATTGATTGGCTCTCCCCGATAGCAGCTCCCTCCAAATAGATATGATAATTTTAAATATAATAAAGTGATATAATACAAATAAAAGATATAAAAATGATACGATTAAGATTTGAAAAGAATTACAATGAAATCACAAAAAACTAAAAAGAAGAGTTTTATATTATTGTGTTCACATAAATTTTAACATTAAATTTTCGTATTCATAAAATATAAATATGATTTTATATAATACGAACACGAATCGTAAAAATTACTCTAGAAAAAACCATGAAGCAAAACAATTCCCGGTAAGAAAGGACATATGGAAGTGGAGTATATCCATGAGATCATATCCATTTACAACCAATGTCCCCAACCCACATCTTAATAATTACAACCATGAATCTTTCAATTCCAAGGTGCTAGTTTAGAGTTTTGTAAAGCCAGTTGGTATGAGGAGTGGAGTGGAGTATATCAAAGATCATTATATCCATGTAACCAAAATCTATGGGCTTCTGGCACGTAAAAGAAAATACCCAACTTACAGCAGTCAAAGCTAGGCAGGGCCGCCAAGTATCTAGTTCAATCATAGATTAGATGTGGCAATCATATGCTTCTTAGTGCTCATAAAGGATAGGATAGATTATGAAGTTGGAGGGTATTGATTACAATTATTTACAAGTTAATCCTATATGTATGGTTTTTAATAAACCAAATGACAAACAATGATGAAGTTGAACTTCATCCACCTAAACAGGCTCGAAACCTTATGATCAAGCATGGATGGCTAGTATTAGTTGCCTGCCAGGCCTGTTTTGGTCATCATGGATCATTTGAATCTGGCCTGGCCAATCCTAAAAGGTTCTAACAAAATTTTCAAATTCAGTCCACAACGTTCTTACATTGTAGGAAAAAATTAAATATACGCGAATCAACGAAAAGATTGTTTCCCTTACTTAAATTCATGACTTACAAGGAACAGGATAACAGAAAAAGAAGAAGAAAAGAAACAAATTTATTTCCATTAGACTCTTCTGCAAGCTATGTTGCTCCAGTTTTTTCATAAAGTACTCGTGTCCATGAAAAGTATGGACTGAAGTCACTGAACTACAGGCATGCATTAGCTCACTGCACAGAAAGGAGAAGGGAAAAACTGAAAAAAGAACTACAAGGCAGTAGCAGAAGTTGGTGATCCTTAATTAGTTGTTGGTAGATTTTGTTTTCTGATTCACAACTGGGTATTTGCGAGCGTTCTTGATTATCTTAGCTAGTGCAGCTTGGCCAAGATCAAGCCCACAAACATCAGCAAGCCGGACAAGATAAAGCAAAACATCCGAGAGCTCCTCTTCTAAATGTTCCTTGTCATCAGCAGTCCAGTTGGGTAGTCCTTTTGCAACTTCTCCTTTCCATTGGAATATCTCGGAAAGCTCCCCAACTTCTCCCACCTGCATTGTTAACAAATACAGAAGTTTCCTTAAACATGCCAACAACTATTCTAATGGCATTGCTATAATGCTAAGTTAGTGGCTTACTAGTGCTAGTAGGAGATTCCTTGGACTATGATACTTATCCCATCCTCTCACTTCAGCAAACTCTGCAAGCCTGTCTCTGAGCTCTTTAAGAGAAATATCCTTGGATTTATTAGGAATCTCATAAGAATTCTCCATATACTCTCTTTTCTCTTGGTTTGTGGCATAAGTTGAGGCATGCATGCCCAAATTTATAGACAAAGTCAGAGGAGAGAGATGCCAATGGCCACATACAATTTCATTGTTTTTCCTCCTTTGAGCACTGTGCAGTTAGTGGAGAAGCACTTTGGACTGTATCTCTAACAATAGTAATCATGGAAGGTGTGGCAAAATGTCTCCATCTTTCCTTCCTTGACTTGATATCACTTGCTTCCACCTGTAAACCCTTTATAGGAGTCTTTTAGAGAAGAAACCAAAGCAAAAAACCTCACATTGGTTAATAAATATAGGAGGAGATCTCAATATTTTCATTCTTCACAGAATCTAGGCAAATTGGATTAATCCTTCGGAGTGCTGTATTGGAAGAACCAAGGAAATTAATTCTGCTTCTTTCCACAAATGGAGGGATATGGACAAACAAGCATCATTATTTACAGCTTGCTTTGATGGAACATTGGAATTGCAATTCCAATCTGGACTATCTATAAGATCTTATACTATCTGATCCATGATTAAATGTTCATACAAGGCATTCTCTACAGTTCTTCATTTCTGATCAAAGGATGGTAATATATACTAGAACTTGTGCAATAAGCTTCAATCTCCTTAAAAACTTGTTAGTTAAACATTCTGACAGCAGTAGCGGACTAACACTGTATATCTGCAACTTTATCAACAGGCCATGTTGTCTGGTTTTTCTGACATTCTAGGAATGGTTTGTTTGAAGATGAACACAACTTTTCAGGCTGAGGTTACCCGGCCCCCACAACTAATTTTCTTTCTCACATGCTAATGAAAGTTCGTAATGTTCTTTCAGTTATGATTATCAAGATGCAAATTGTGCTTTCAAACTAAGCCATTACTTAGGAAACACAGAGAATCACAGACAAACTATTCGACGGTTGGACCCCTTTAGGCCCCATGCGTCCTTAGCATTTAATATTCACCAACTAGTTGCACTATGGATCTTGGATACACAGTCAGCAATAATTGAAGGCTACCAAAATCCTTAGCTTGCTGGCTATGAAACATTGAAACCCTTCCTCTTGCTTTCCTCAAGCCTCCCAAATCCTTGATTTTGAATGCTTGATCCAAAAATGCTTTTAAGTCAGAAATGGAATTGGAATCATTTGTAGCAATGATCATGTCATCAACATATATTAACAAAGCAGTAAAGGATGAACCAGTGGATTTTGTAAATAGGGAAGGATCTGAGGGAGCTTGATGAAATCCTTGCTGAAGTAAAGCATCAGAAAGCTTAGCATACCACTGTCTGCTAGCCTGTTTAAGGCCATATAAGGACTTTTTGAGTCTACAAACTTGATGAGGTGTTGAGGCAGAGAAACCTGGGGGAAGATCCATGTATACTTCCTCAATTAAGTCCCCGTGAAGAAAAGCATTATTAATATCCAATTGATGAAGGTACCAGCCTTTAGCAGCTGCAATGGCTAGAAGAGTACGAACAGTTGTCATTTTAGCAACTGGAGAGAAGGTATCAAGATAATCCACTCCATGTTGCTGAGTGTATCCCTTGGCAACCAACCGGGCTTTGAATCTCTCAATGGAACCATCTGCTTTGTGTTTTATTTTGTACACCCATTTGCAGCCAATGGATTGTTTGGTAGGTGGTAAGGTCACTAAATCCCAGGTGTCATTCAACTGCAATGCTTCAATCTCAACCTGCATTGCTGCTCTCCAATGATCATACTTGATAGCTTCATTGTATGTTTTTGGCTCAGTGATGGAAGAAATGGAGATGGAAAAAGCTTTGTGAGTGGTAGATAATTTGTTATAAGATAGTACTTGAGTAATGGAATGAGGAGTACCTTGATTCTGATGTAGAGAACCCGATGCTGAATGTAGATTGGTTTGAGCAAGATTTGTAGCAAGGTGACAATGATAGTCCTGAAGATATTTTGGTTTTGACCGTGGTCTTGTGGAATGTCTGGTGAGTGGTGACTGTGATGATGGTTCTAAGGAGGCAGGTATGAGGGAATCATTAGGTGATATATCAGAATTAGCTGTTGGAGATGTAGTGAAATTCTCTGGTGAGGAATTTTGGTTATTCAGGAAAGAAGGGTGAGAAGCAGTTATATTTGAATCAGTGATAGGGAGGGGTAAAACAAAACTGTTTGGAGTAGGAAAAGCTGAAGCATGATTGATGTCGTGAAAAGGAAATGTGCTTTCATAAAAAATGACATCCCTTGAAACAAATACTTCTTTGGATTTGAGATCATAAAGTTTGTATCCTTTTTGCTTAGTAGGAAAACCTAGAAAAATACATTTTCTAGCTCTTTGGTCAAATTTTGTTCTAGGATGTGAAAGAGTAGATGCAAAGCATAAACAACCAAAAACCTTTAAGTGAGAAAAATCTGGTTTTCTGTTGTAGAGTAGTTCATAAGAAGTTTTATTGTTGATGACAATGGATGGTATTCTGTTAATGATATATGTAGCATGAAGAATGCAATCTGACCAAAAAAATTTTGGTAATGAAGCTTGAATCTTTAATGCACGAGCCACATTTAAAATGGTTTGATGCTTTCTTTCAACGGTACCATTCTGTTGTGGAGTTTGTGTGCATGATGTTTGATGTAGAATTCCTTTTGATGCATAAAAGGAGTCCATCTGAAATTCTAGTCCATTATCTGATCTTATTTGTTTAATTTTGGTTGAGAATTGAGTTTCCACTAATGTGTAAAATTGCATGATTAAAGGTCTGACTTCAGATTTTGTTTTCAAAAGGAAGGTCCAAGTAGCTCTACTAAAGTCATCTACAATGGTAAGAAAATAAGAATATCCATATATGCAAGTAACATGATAAGGTCCCCATATATCTACATGAATGAGATCAAAACATCTACTACTAACAGAAGTACTAACAGGGAATGAATTTCTTTTCTGCTTTGCATAGTGACAAACATCACATATTAAGTGTTCATTGGTTTGAATGGATGAATCCAGATTTTGAAGTAATTTGATTCTAGGAGGAGAGACATGTCCTAAACGACAATGCCATAGGTCTATTGATTGTGAGACATTATTACATTGAACAAAATGAGAAGGAAGTACTGGTGTAACAGATTGTGAGGCATGAGGTATATGGAATTGGTTGTGGACTAACTTGTAGAGACCTTGCACTTCTTTACCCAAACCAATCGTCTTCCAGCATTGTTGGTTCTGTACAATACAAGAATCAGGTTGAAAGAGTATAATACAGTTAAGAGTTTTCACAAGTTTGCTGACAGAAATGAGATTAAAACTAAAAGCTGGAACAAACAAAGCTTGTACTAGTAATAAAGAAGAAGAAAGCTTTACTGTGCCAACATGTGTTACTGAAGCAAAATTACCATTTGGAAGCTTAACCAGGGCATTGTCAACAGGTCTATAGGTTTCAAAAAATGTGAGGGAACAAACGATGTGGTCTGTAGCACCACTATCAAATATCCAAGAAGAATTATGAAATGAAGTACTTATTGCATTAATAGAACAAGTGGCTAGGTGCATACCCTGATTATCTGTTGTTGGAGCAAAAACAGCATTAACTGTCTTAGTATGATCCATCAGAGAGGAACATTGCTCACTTGATTTCAGCATTGCAATTAATTGATTGTACTGGTCCTTAGTGAAGGTCATTGGTGGATTAGCCTCTTCAACATTCCCAGGCTTGTATTGAACATCCATACTGTTCTGTAGTTGCAAACAGCTTTCTGTTTGGTTCACATTACCAGTAATCCTTGGTTTTGGTCTATATCCAGGAGGATATCCGTGCTTTTTATAGCATTTATCTATAGTATGGCCTTGATATCCACAGTAGGTGCAAACTGGTCTTCTCGTGTGATATTGTGATTGTTTCTTGAAGGAAGAAATCTGAGAATTGCCTGTAGCAATGGCTTTGGTGTGAAAGGCACTCGAATCAATTGCCTTTGATGCAGAAAGCAATGAATTATTTTGTCTCTCTTGTTGAGATACCAAAGCAAACACCTTATTGATCGGAGGAAGTGGATCCATTAACATAATCTGAGATCTCACTGTAGCAAAGGAGTCATTCAATCCTTTCAAGAACCTGATTACTTGATCATTCTGTTGAAATTTTCTTGCAATGGTCAATGCTTCACAAGAACACTGGGGTTGACAAGTGCAAGAAGGTATGGTTCTGAGATTAAAGAACTCATCCCACAAAATCTTTAATTGGGTAAAGTATTCTGAAACAGTCATGGAACCTTGACGAAAAGAATAAATCTCTTCTTGGAGATCTGAAATTCTAAAAGCATCTCCTTGAGCAAACCTGTCCCTGAGATCATCCCACACTTCTTTGGCAGTATCTAACCATATTACACTTTGAGCAATCGATGATGAGACAGAGTGGAGAATCCAAGATAAGACCATTGTTGTTGCACCTTTCCCAGGCAGGAATTTTCTATCTGTTTTGACCGGAGTTGGAATGCTACCATCAACGAACTTGAGTTTATTTTTGGAGAGTAGTGCCATCTTCATGGATCGACACCAGGAGTAGTAATTTGAGCCATCCAATACATGGCTAACAAGAACAAGGCTTGGATTTTCATTCATGTGCAGAAAAAAAGGGTTGGAAGCATCATCTGTTGATGATTCTGTGCTGTTTGCCATCACAGATACACAGAACGGAAGGAACGAATGGACAAAAAAAAATGAAGAAAAATAAGAATTTTCAATCGAAAATTGCAGGCTCGGATACCATGTTAAAGTTCTTGAAGAGAAAGAACTTCTTGATTTTTATTCAATGATCAAGAAGAAGAAGTTGGAGTTTAAAGTTACAATCTCGGGATGTTTACTTTGTCTTTTATACAAGAATTACATCAGTAACTAACAGTAACTAACTTGTTAACTAAAACAAAACTAACTCAACTATATTAACTACACTCTGTAGTTATCTGGTGAGGTGAGGCAGAGAGCTGGATGCTTGAGTTGTAGTTGAGCTATACTGTGTCGTATCATCTGTTATCATCAGCCACCCTTGTCAGGCTCACTGGAGGGTAGTCCATTTACCAAGTTGGGGCAATAAGTGTAGTCTGCTTTGAACTGTATCTTATGCGAGAAATTGACTCAAATTTTATTGGGAATTAATTTAGATTCTGATAAAATTCTATTAGTTAGAGAATTATTTGATAATTAAGTAATTTAAGGATAAATATACGTGATGAGTAAGAATTCATAGTAAATATACTTAAATGAGTTTTTAGACTCTACAAACACAGTTAAACAGGAAAAAGATATTGTAAACATCGAATTTTGTCCAAATCGATAAGACTACATTCAATTGAGCTTTCAAAGTCCAAATTGAAACATTGGACTTCCAGACTCATTAAAATGAGCTGAATTTGATTTTTTTTGTTATTATTACTATTTTTATTATTATTATTTGTATTATTTGTTTTTATTGTTATCATTATGTTTATTATTTGTTGTTGTTTTTATTATTATTATTTTATATCTATTTTGTTTATTTTTATTTCTATTTCTTTTTATTATTATTATTGTTACTATTATTATTATTATTATCTTTGTACTATTATATTATTATTATTATATATATTATTTGTTTTTATTTTATTATTATTATTATTATTATTATTATTATTTGTTTGTTATTATTATTAATTAATTTATTTCAGTCACATTTAATGGCCATTTTGCCAGTTACACTAAGGCCAAATCTTGCCTAGCCGCCGGCACCTCCACTCCTTCCCCCTATGTCTCGGCTGCAACCCAAAATTCAACTTCTCATGTATCAATCCCATCCCTGACACTGCCCTGGATGACTGGGAAACAATAGGAAGAACCTAGATTGGTTCTAACCCTCCGGATCAAAAGATGATCTTGAATTTGTTTAAAAAGGCTAGATTTCTTCAGACATTTTTTTTAGACCTCCGAACACCAAAAACTGACAAAACCGAAACTTCACCACCCTCCCTGAGCCAGCCCTACCACCTAGAAGCCACCACCATCTCTGAACCATCACCCTCACCGAGCCATCACCAACAAAACCACTCACCATCACCACCATCAGCCACCTATCATTATCCTAACCACCACCGAAACACCATCACCCTCACCGAGCCATCACCAACAAAACCACTCATCACCACCACCATCAGCCACCTATCATTATCCTAACCACCACCATCACTGAGCCTACACCACCGAAACCACGACCCCCAAAACTCTAGACCTAAGATCTAAATCCTTAACACCTGCAAAAAGAAACAAAACACAATAGATCCGCAAGCCCAAGAACAGCCGAATCATCAACCAAAAAGAAAACAAAAAAAAGGCGAAATGTTTTCGGAGAGGGTCAGATCTATGGGGTTGGAAGTGTTTTTGGAAGAAACGGTCACCAGTTTCGATTAGAGGGAGACGACGGGAGCGTTTTAGGGGCTTCGGAGAGACCTCCGGAGACCCACGTACGGCGGCACACGGCGACCGATGCGTCGGAAGTCACCTGGCAAGACTGAGGGGCTGAGAGGATTTTTTGGGGTTTTGGAATTTTTTTTGGGGAAACCGGTGGATATGAGGAATTAAAAAAAAGGGGGCCTTTTATAAGATAGCTAAACGGTGTGTTATGACCCAGTGGATCCACGTGCCACGTCCGACCCGACCCGGGATCCGCAACTCGACCGCTGCCCGACTCCACCTTCATCTCGCGACCCGCGTGTCGACCCGACTCGCTCTCGACCCGCTTCCTTGGCAGAACTGGGCCCTATCGACTGGGCTTGTTTTTGGGCTGTTTGAAAGGTTTATTTGGGTATATTTTTTCCCCCCTTATTTAATTATTTAGTATTTATTTATTTATTTTGTAAATAATCTGTTTTATATGTTTTTTATATAAACTTTCATAATGAAAAATAATAATAAACATTTATTTATATGTGAAATCCTCTAAGATATATATATATATATATATATATTAATATGGAATTAATTTTAACAATAAATATACATGGTTTAAAATGTATATAAATATATATAAAGTACATAAAATAAGTATATAAAATACATATAACCAGATAGTTTTTTTTATATTAAATATTTTCTTAAACAATTTACTATAAAAATCTTTTGAGAAAGCTAGGAAATATATATAGTTTTTGAAATGTATATAGATATATATAAAATATGTAAATAAATATGTAAAATACACATATAACCATATAGTTTTTGAAATGAAATAAAATTCTTATTAGACAATAAAAAAAGGGTATATTTTAGGAAGTTTAAAAATATATATAATAATAAAAAAATATAAAATAATAAATCAATAAAAATAAAATAAAATAAGTATGAAATTCCAATAATAAGTCTTCGTAGAACTCGCAAGTAGTGATTCTTCGAAAAACTTTAGGTGAGAGGAATTATACCGAATGTTACCAGAGTATTGGGATATTCAATATTATTTCTCAATATTCAATTTCATGCTTATTTTTAAAAATATATATAATAAAAAAATATAAAAATAATAAATCAATAAAAATAAAATAAAATAAGTATGAAATCCCAATGATAAGTTTTCGTAGAACCCACAAGTAGCGATTTTTCGAAAAACTTTAGGTGAGAGGAATTATACCGATGTTATCAGAGTATTGGGATATTCGATATTATTTCTCAATATTCAATTTCATGCTTATTTTTTAAAAATATATATAATAAAAAATATATAAAATAATAAATCAATAAAAATAAAATAAAATAAGTATGAAATCCCAATGATAAGTCTTCGTAGAACTCGCAAGTAGCGATTCTTCGAAAAACTTTAAGTGAGAGGAATTATACCGAATGTTACTAAAGTATTGGGATATTCGATATTATTTCTCAATATTCAATTTCATGCTTATGTTAATACACACACACACACACACATACATACAATGATGAGTTTTGTAATGACAAATAAAGAGTATTTAGAAAAATATTAATTAAATGAAGACTAATAAAAACAAAAGAGGTAATGGAAACAATTGAGAAAAATTAACAAAAAAGGGATTTTAGAAATACATAAATACAAAATAATTAAACCAATAAAAATTAATAATAGTAAAGTTTCCAAAGGTAAGGAATGGTAATTAAATTAATTAAATAAGTAATAACAGAATTTTAATAAAAGGGAATAATTGAAGGAATAAAGATAATAAATCTAAAAAATTAAATTTTAAAATAAATGAAATTCTTCCGATGATGGGATGTCATGAAACTCACAAGTAGTGATTTCTTGACTGATCCCTAGGTGAGAGGAATTAGCTAAATTTTATCAGAGTATTGGGATATTTAGCTAAATTTTTCAATATTGAGAGTTTCATTAATAAAAATCAAAATATAAAGTTCTTTTTATAATTCCATGTGCATCATGTACTATATCCTTGCATCATGTGCATAAATATTAATTTTAAAATAAATGAAATTCTTCTGATGATGGGATGTCACGAAACTCACAAGTAGTGATTTCTTGACTGATCCCTAGGTGAGAGGAATTAACTAAATGTTACAAAAGTATTGGGATATTTAGCTAAATTTTTCAATATCAAGAGTTTCTTTAATAAAATCAAAATAAATAAAATTTCTTTTAAGTTTCATATGCATCATACGATTAATTATAAAATAGCGTGAGCCCCACCGAAGATGAGATTCTGTAGAACTCACAAGTAGTGATTCTTAAGAAATCTCTAGGTGAGGAAAATTATTTCAAATGTTACCAGAGTATTAAGATATTTGATTTAATTTTTCAATAAATGGTGTTCATGTTGATTTTCATAATGAAATTTTTTAAAAAAAACATATATAATTGTAATTTTTTTTAGCAAATGCACGAATTTTTTTATATATAATAAATGAATTAAACTTAAGCAAAGACTATTTTATTAAAATTAAAGGATACCAAGTGGTTAGGATGGTACCGTTTTCTAACGGGCGTTGTGAGGGTGCTAATCCTTCTTCACACGTAACCGTACCTCCGAACCCAAATTTTGTTTTTGCAAACCAAAAATTGTTTTTTTAATAAAACTTAATTAATTTTGAGATTTTGTAAAAAAGATAAATATTTTATGTGACCAATCACACCTAGACAAAAAAGATTGGTGGCGACTCCCTTTGTTTTTAAATGTTTTCAAAATCGTCGAGCGCGAAACCGTTACGACAAATATGAGAAACCAATCATTTCTAGCATAGTCATTATTCATATCTCATGTCATATTCTAGAATTCAGGACTGTTACTGCATTCTTATCCTAAACAAAGATATGACCTTCTGAATATCACCTACTATTGGATATACAAGAAAGATTTCTATTTCAAGCACGGCGGTGAACATATCATTGTCGAAAAGATATACATTGGTGCATAGCCGACCCTTAGCATGGATGGCTTGCAAAGTGACTGTGATGCTCTCAAATATGAATTGTTTCCCTCGTATAATGTTATCTTCAAATCTTAATCAAATCGTCATCCCAACCCAGATTGACATTCTTCTCTGCAATCATTTCATGAATTGGTTCACTTCCCTGGGAACTTAAAACAATGCACTTTCTTATCCTAAACTCCATCAATATCTAAAATTCTATCCCCAGTGGAATTTCACAATATCTAACTGTTGAAGATACAAAACTTAGCAATCTCTAGATTATTTCACGGCCACCACACTAACATATGTACAGAAGTCATGTAAAAAGGTAGACAGATAGATTGAAATTCCAGTTAACCAGTTAATGATATCATAATAAAATAGAAATAAAATAGAAAGGTTGAAATTTCACATTAACCAAGTTATCCCTTTTTGCAATATTACTTTTCCTTCTATACCAATTAATGATATCGTAGTTAAAACTCAGAATTAGTCTAATTATCAAACTAGCAAATCTCATACTGGAACTAAATTTTAAGAAACCCATCTTAAAATTAACATTCATACACTACTGTTTAAAATAAAAGAGAGAAATGTTAGGAAAATTGTTTTCTGACACTTGTTCATAATTCTGCCATTCACATTGTAGAACATCAAATTTTCTTCTGCAAGAAAAAGCATGATACAGTAAGGATGGTTCCTGCTTCTCAAGCTGCCATGTATTTTCCAGTCATGCCTCATTTTATAGTTTGTCCTAACTATTTCCTTCATCTCTGATTAAGTCTTGCCATTGTTTCTTTCTCAGTTCTACTTCATACAAGAAATGTTTTTTCTCCATCTGAGGATCTCTTGTCTGTGCACCAAGTATCACACAATTTGCATTTTTTTTGCTGATTTTCAGCTTCTTCACCGCCTTTTCGGGCACATTCTAGCTTTCTTAATTCAGCCTGGTGCTTCT
This sequence comes from Heritiera littoralis, assembly GCA_031772115.1. Classification (NCBI taxonomy): domain Eukaryota; kingdom Viridiplantae; phylum Streptophyta; class Magnoliopsida; order Malvales; family Malvaceae; genus Heritiera; species Heritiera littoralis. The sequence continues at coordinate 5,116,842 of JAPDPK010000010.1, read as the reverse complement.
TACCATTAAAATGCAACTGGAGTAACTCTTTACTTGAGCATCCAATGCCACACAATTCACACCAGTTCCGCTCCTCTACCAAAGCACCTTCTAGCTTTTCGTGCATCTTCTTGTGCTTTTGTCCTGCTAAGTGCTGCTTCAGCATATTATCATCGGTGCACCAAATTTTACACAATTTGCAGCATGATTTCTGGTTTACCATTGCACAACTATCACCACCATATTTCCTACCAAATTTTAGTTCTTGAAACTTAACTTTGTGCTTTTTACCACTTATGTGTTGCTTATAGTTAAGGGAACCCGAGCAGGGCACTTGGCAGACCTCACAGAAAAAATTTACAGCCTGATGATTGAGAATGCAACCCTTAGATGGTTGCAGCTGTTGAGATGGGTCCTTGCTTGATGAGGCTAGTTGATTTCTCTCAGAAATCCCAGGATCAGAACAGATATTTGGCCTTGAAGAAGGATTTTGACTTGGTCTTGGACTTGGTAGGCATTCAGGGTTGCCCAGTGATGCAAGGTGCTCTCTTTCAGATGACCTTGGACTGGAATTTAGTTCAGGTCTTGAAGGGTTTCGACTTAGAAATTGCACCTGCCATGAGAAAACATTCTATTTTGTAAGATAAGGCAGAAACCAAACGGTGCAACGATAAAGAATACTCATTTGTGATCTGGAGTCACGAGTTTAAGCCGAAATAACCTCTCTGCAGAAAGGTATAAAACCCTTCTAGTTGAGACTTGACTATGGAGACATAAAATATCTTAATAGAAATGATCTAAGCTCACCTGCATTGGCACTGGCATGACTTCATCTCCAGAGTCATGCTGTTGCAATTGCAACCCTGCAGTCTTCCTTCTAAATGCCAGCTCTCTTTGGATTGCAAGCTCCACGCTCATGGAGCTTGTCCTCTTCTCAGCCATTTCTTTTCCCATTGTACTCTCTGCAACATCTTCACTAAGTTCTTTGGTGACTGTGATAAGAACCCAGAGGAACATGAAGCTTTGAGAACTTTAAATTAATGGCAAATATCATAAACAAAAAATTAGATTATACGAATGGAATGGGAGATGAACAACAGATACCCATTTGACAATAACAGAGAAACTAGAAAGAAAAATTAGAGTTAGGCCATTGGTTAAAGCTGTAATACTAGAAAAGCAACAGAAAACAAGGCAAAAGGATATGAAACTGACATAGCAAGAACCCACATTACTACCTCTTTGAGAATGAGAAAGGCACTGGAGGGAGAAATCAGAGTCTGTGTTCATTGTTGATCAAATTTCTATCTTTGCACTGTTTTGTGTCTGTCTGAGAGTGACAAAGAGAAACAAAATTGTGTACTGGGTAGAAGTAGAACACTGTTGGGCATAATGAGCAGAAGAAACAGATGGGAATCTGATTCTGTACTTGACAAACAAGTCCAGGCAGCCATGAACCTTTAGGACAGTAATAGTTTTGATGACTTTATAGCATTTTCTTTCGGGTTCAAGAGACAAGGCTTATACAAACTTATGGGTTACGACAGCCAATCCCCTCGGGACAAGTTTCTGTTTTTGTAACCTGGCACATGGGCTGCCCTTCTCACTTGGCCGTGAACAATCCAGTTTAAACCATCACACCACTAAGATTAGTTAGGTAGCATTTGGTTACAGTTTTACAAATGGTCATTGGAGGGTTCATATTCATAATTTTTTGACTTTGTGAAAGCAAAAGATGTGACGTTTATTCTAAAAAAAAATACTAATTCAAACCAGATGGAGCAGCTGAAGCTGAAAAGTAATTAAGCAACTCATTAGATATATATGGCGATCATTGTTCTGGACTCAAGTGAAGTTGGTTGAAAAATGAATTCTCATTTCCACTTCAATTAGAAGATTTTGCGCTGTAATGATTACTCTAGAAATTCATTCATCCAAGAAACAGGCAAATAAAAGAAGCTAATTGCTAAAGTTTTCCAGGGAATTGCTTTGGGGAACAAAACTGGTTAAATTTTTTCAACATAATGAATGGGGAAGTCTCTTTACAAGAGGAATAATGACAAGAAAATTTATGTGTTTTAAACCTGTATACTTGTGAACTATATGACATCCTAGCGGTATTGACACTTGAGTTATTGAGCCGGCTCTCATCAGATGCAATACTTGAAATCTGCTCCACTGCTCGTTATTCTAATGAGCATAGCTAGCACCTCTTTCATGTTTGGTCTAGCTTGTGGAGCTTCTGCTGTGCATCCGAGCCCGATCCGAAGCAGCTCACACATCTCCTCTGCCCCCTCAGCCAGACCTGATCCCAAAAGCACAACTGGTATCACAGCTCGAGCTAATCCATTTTGACCATTTCCCATGATTCGTCTGGCCCATTCCACCAGGCATTCTTCCCCTCCATCCACAGCTCGCCTCCCAGTTGCCAGCTCCATTGCTAACACCCCATAACTGTACACATCGCCTTTTGTAGTAGCTTGCCAGGTCTGCCCATATTCTGGTGCTACATAACCAATAGTTCCTGCCACCATTGTGCTCACATGGCTATCTCCAACATCAACAACTCTAGCAAGACCGAAATCTGTGACTCGGGCCCTCCCATCTTTATCTAGCAGGACATTGCTGGCCTTAACATCCCTGTGCACAATGGCAGGGTAGCATTCATGATGTAGAAACACTAATGCTCTTGCAATATCAACTGCTATGTCAATCCTTCTTCGCCATGTTAATCGAACTCTATCTGATATAAGATCCTCCAAGCTCCCACCTCCCATGTATTCATAAACCAAGATTTTCTCTAAGCCATCAAGGCACCAGCCATAGAGTGTTACAAGGTTAGGGTGAGGCCAACCAAAGCCATTTCCGCTAAGAACCTCCATCTCAGCCCGGAACTCCCTTTCACCCTCATTGCCTTCTCTTTGTAGCTTTTTCACTGCCACTTCTCTCCCATCAGGCAACACACCTCGGTACACTGTTCCAAAGCCTCCCTTTCCAAGAATCCTATCCTCTGAAAAATTGCTTGTAGCCTTCAGAATGTCAGCATGTGTGAAAGCTTTTTTGTCCAAACGGATGACCTTGACAGTATCTGATAACCATGTTGATGATCCCCCAGAGCTTGATGCTAGATCGTGTCGATACTTTGTATCATGCAAGAGATATCCCTGCGGTTCTGCTGGAGTTTTCACCAATATGCAAACCAAAAGCGTCAGAACCCCGAAGACTAAAAAGGCCAGCGTCAAAGCTAATAACACGAAAACCACAGCCAACTTGGCAGATTTTTTCTGCCTCCCTTGGTTTGCCAGAGGCCTTGTTCTATTGTCAATAAAATCTGGAACATCCAGTAGTGGATCTCCCAGGTAGGAGTCTTTCTCGAACGTTGCCAATTGCCCAGTTGTTGGTATCACACCAGAAATGAGGGGATTGTATGAAATGTTGAACTTGCTCAGTTCAGCCAGGTTGTTAAAGCTTGTTGGAAATATGCCAGAAAAACTATTGTATGACAAATCTAGATCCTGTAAGCATTTGACATTCCCAATCTCTGCTGGAATTTCTCCTGAAAATTTGTTTTGGGTGATATTCAGGACTACAAGAGGCAACTCTCCAATCTCTGCAGGCAGTCTACCATTGAAGCCATTGAAACCCAAGTGAATCATACTCAAATTCCGCATCATACCAATATCTGAAGGGATCTCACCGGAAAACTGATTCCCACTAAGCTGAAGATAACCTGAGATCCGAAATATCCTTACCACTGAACCTGCACTGCACACCGGGAAAAGGCCATAGCCTTTAAGCAACATATCCCATATGCTTCTGCAACTCTTCCTTGTGAGAATTGTATACGCAAAACTGAAAGGTGGGTAGTCTGCTGGTATCCATCTCTTCATTGACAAGCACTCGCCAGAACCAGCAATTATCTTGTTACTGCGTAGCCGATTTGACTCGAAAGTTGGAGTAGCATTTCTCCCAATCTTTGCCAACTCAGGAGGGAACTTTCCTGAAAGTTGATTGTTGGCCAAGTTTAGCCATAATAAGCTACTGCAGTTTCCAATCTCAGGTGGAATTTCACCGCTAAGAGAGTTGTTTGCAAGCATCAACCATAAGAGAGAGCTCAGTTTTCCAAGGGCTGGTGGGATTGAGCCAGTTAGCCTGTTGAAGGAGAGATCAAGGGCTTGTAACTGCGGCAAGTTTCCATACTCAGGTGGTATACCACCTGTGAATTGATTGTAAGCCAGCATCAAGAAATTCAAACTTTGCATTTGAGAGATTTCAACAGGCAATGGACCAGAGAAGTAGTTATAACTCAAGTCTAAACGAGAAATGTTTGGTAGCTTGAGAATACCAGAAGAATCAATCCCTCCCGTGTATGAATTTCCATGTAAGACAAGAAACTTCACCTGTGTAAATCTCCCAAAAATTGCTTGTATCTCTCCACCAAAACTGTTCTTGCTCAAGTCCAGAAAGGCTAAATTCTCCAGGTTCAATAATGATTCTGGAATCACACTAGAAAAATTGTTGGTTCCCAAGAACAAGGCTTCAAGAGTGGAAATCATCCCTATCTCTGATGGAATTGGGCCAGTAAAATTGTTTCCCCATACATTCAAGATAGCCAAATTCTTGCAATTTGAAATCTCCCCTGGAAATTCACCTTGGAAATTGTTTCCAGAAAGGTCCAAAACCTGCAAACTACAATTTTTTGTGAACAGTGATCTTGAAAGTGACCCAGAAATACTGTTTTCAGAAATTGAATACTCCACAAGCCTGGCAAATCCACTCCAAATACTGCCAACAAATTTGTTGTAGCTCAAGTCCAGATACTGGAGATTCCAGCATTCATCAAAGCAGCTATCTATCCTACCTGTGAAATTATTGGTTGACAGGTTTGCAACAATCAGGCTTTTGCAGATTGCTGGAAAATTAACATCAATAACCCCTTCAATCCTATTCATAGACAAATCAAGCTTCTCTAAACTATTCAACCCTGTCAACTGCAGCTTTCCTTCCAGGATATTATGTGATAAGTTGAGGTATACAAGGCTGCTGCATCTGTTCAAATCCTCAGGTATAGCACCACCTATGGTGTTCGTTGAGAGATCAAGTTCTCGAAGTTCGTTTAAGGCTGAGAAGTTATTGAACATTTCCCCAGAAATATTATTGTCAGAGAGGTTTATACCAATGACTCTTTGCTCATCAGAGGAACAAGAAATTCCACGCCATTGACATGGTGTCGAGTTGTCAGCATTCCATGTTGCGTATATTCCTCGATTCACGCGATTCTGTTCTTCCAGGAATGATTTCAGATTCAGCAGAACTTCTTTGTCTGTGTCTAAAGAATCTCCGGTGACAACAGTGCCTGCAAATACCAGAAAATTTTGAACAACTCAAACATGTCCGGAAAACAGGATGGCTGAAATAAAATTGCAACAAGTCAACAGAATCATCCTTGAAAACACAAAATCATTTCATTAACAGAATTAAACAAAGAATAAAAGCTGCACCAGGAAAGATTTTCATGCATGAATAAGAAAATTCAATCAATATCTGAATATAAGCAAGAAACGATTCTCCTATAAACAGAGCTACTGTAATTCTATTAGCATGTTGGAACTTGGAACTAGAACTTATAATCTAACTAAACCAAACCAAAACTGAAAAGAATCTTCAATAAAGAATCATAAGCTGATAAGAAGATTATAACACACCTGTAATCAGGATTAAGAATGTAAACAAAGTGAAACGCCATTTAATAGGTTGGTCTCCTGACATGGTCTTCTTCTTCTTCATCTTTGTCAGGCAATTTTAACTTTTGCAGTAATGAGTTACTTAAACACCATCAAATGAAAACATGGGAAGAAGAGAGAAATGAATTTGGAGTTAAGACAAAAAAATATATAGGAAATAGGTGTAAACGTAATCGAAAATGTTAGTTGAAGAACACAGCGCCTGCACTTAAGACCACAGACCAAGCTTGGAAGAAACGTTTGCCAACAGTATCTGGTCCCAAGTAAAAATATATATATATATATATATATATATTATTTTTTAACTTTGTTTAATAATGTTAAATGAGAACAAAACGATAATAAGATTAAAAAAAAAACGAAAATAATACGTGTTAAAGTTGATTTAATAATAATAATGTAATAAAAGCTGAAAAATTGATTTATCGTTTGATGTGTAGACACTAATTAAGACAAAATAATTTTTGTATTTTACATAATTTGACATGAAATAAATACGATACAAACAATCTTAACATTATCAGGTTTTTTTTTTGAGGGTTCTGGTGATTGTTCTTTCAAGAGAAGCATTTGAAGCAAGGATCTGGAGAGCCGCCCATGTTGACTGGTTCGGGAAACATCAGGCCGTGGGGTTTGACCATGGACTCGGACTCAACAAGCCATATGGAAGAAGAAGGAGCCTGAAGCATCATTTTACTTTGATTTCTTTCGTAGAATTGGATATGGATTGTTTGTTCATGCTGTTTGTAATTGACTAAAACCATTGCTTTCACTAAGAAAATTTGGAAAGTCATCACTGTTTTTGTTGGTTGGTAAGTTTCTATGAAAATCCACAGAAACAAATGAACAATGATTACAGTATTTAAAAACAAAATTGTCTGCATGATCACCCACAGGCTACATGGTTTTCATTTTAATCTGAGAGTGGATCTCTCAACAGTGTTAGAAAACTTTAATTGCATTCTCATTATTAATTATAACTATTTTATTAAATTTATTGGTTAATTTTTATTCATAAAAAAATGCATTTATTATGAGAACAAACATTATAATTTTTTTTGAAAGAATTTATTTATTTATTTATTTATTTTGATTTGAAGGTATATGAGGATAAGGGGACTTTTTTAATCATTTCTACATTTTTTATTGTGATTTTTTCATGCTATATTTGGTCAAAAGGAATCCAACAATTGAAAAGGGCTGAATTAATTTAGATTAATAATAATGTTAATTTGATTTTGAAACAATTTGAAAACAAATGCAAAACTTTTGGAATTTGTGGTTGAGAAGTAATTAAGGAATCTCTATTATGTTTAGGTGAGTAGCCTAACAAATAGAAAAAGAATAAAAGAATAACAGTGCTAAGAATAATAATTATAGTTGTACTTGACCTTATCTATGATAACACCGAACTTGGCAGGGTTAGGTTTAGTGAACTGCAAGAATTGAACATTGCAATTACTTCAATTTTAAGGAGAGAAACTATGTGAGTAGAATTTTTTTAATTTCATTTACAGAATTAATAAGATTATACAAATATATTAAATTAAAAAAAATAGGACATATTTATATCTTACACTATATTTAGATAAATATCAGTAAAAGAAAATAAAGAAAAGTGAAGGAAATGAAAGAATACGTACACCTCTTGTTTGGATAATTAAAACATAAAATTAATTCAAATATTCTCATATTCAGTTATTTAATATTTCCTTTGTAACAAAAAAAGCAAATCATAAAAATCATTGGGTGGCTAAAGAATGGAAAGGAAAGTAAAGGATTCATTACAATATTTTTTTTCAATTATAATTTTTATAAAATAACATGTAATAATTTATATTAATTTTTTATTTGATTAATAATAAAACTTTGGTATATGCTAGGATATTCTATTTTTATTTGACGAAAAAGCATTTTATTTTTTATCTTCAACTTGGCCCAAATGATACTATTTTAGAACCACCAAACTTATAGAGCAAAAATCAGATTTGTCTATGAACAAAAAAAAAATCAGATTTGTCAATAATAAAATGATAAAATCATATTTTTATTCAAGCATAAATTAAAAAAAATGATAAGTGAACAATAAGAAACAAATAATTATAATGATATTATTGAAAAATTTCTAAAAAAAATGAAGAGTATAAAAATCATTTTACAACAAAATATTTTTTACTCCTTTTCTTTCCCTTGCATATACCTAGACTGAGATAAATGAAAAAGTGGGACTTTTGAGGAAAAATGAGAAATTCTCTAGCTCAACCTCTCCCTTTTCTTTATTATTTTTTAAATTATATCCAAATAAGAGGGAAAAACAAGGAAAATATTTTCATGTTTTCCTTCCTTTCTTTCATTTTCCTCTTCTCACCTCAATCCAAGTATAGACTTTCCTTTTTCTCCTCTCACCTCGATCCAAACATAGGTTTAATTTCGCTTGTAAAATTAAAAAATTTTATTGTCAAATAAAAAAAGTTAATTTTGAAAGAAGCTACTAGTGTTTTTCTTTTCTATTTTGGTTTCAGAGAAAAAAAAAAGATGAATCCAATAATAGCAGAATACTTATAACAAAATCAAATATTTGGGTTGCAATAGTGTTTATTTCTATATATTCAAGTGATTTGAGATTAGGTATGTTTCAAAGTTCTAAACTTTCATACCGAGATGAAAAATGTGTGATTTATGTGAAGTGAAAGAGTAATTATCTCCCATGATGTAAATTTACTCAAAATCTCAGTTGATTTCCGTGCATATAAAAAACAAGAAAAAATTGAGACAGATTGGAGTATTGATAAGGAAAAAAGAAATTAAAAAAAAAAAAGAGAAAAGAATGTGTCATCTCATTTTCTAATACAGATGATGAGATATACTTGTAAAATCAAAATGTATGATGCACACGGTTGCATAAGAAGAAAGGGACAAGTATTTGTTTTATGTAATTATATGCAATTGACAAGTGGGAAAGAAATGTACCAAAAAAATAAAAAATGCAATTATTAAGATTTTTATTTTGGAAAAAATTGTTTGAAGAGAAAGAATTTCAAATTTGAAAACTCTGCTCAAGGAAAACGAGTGATTTTCAAGTAAACCATATATGTTTTCAACACCAATTCTAAATTATTAGTGCATCTAATTTGTACGCCCAAATCTTGACATATAATTTTGCCGATGAGGCCTTGGTTTGATGACAAAAAAAAAGCCTTGAAATTTTAAAATCTCAAGTTCGAATCTCACTAAATGTGAGATTTGTTTAGTTTGTTATTATTTATTTAGTTTGTTAAATATAGTTATTGTATTTATCAGTTCATCAAATTATCTGTTCTTCGAATGTAATATTTGATATGATTGTAACTTTAAATGAGATGTACCTTTTCAAAAAAAACAAAACCTTGACATATAATTTTGATTAGCCCTTTCGTTGACTGGTTTCCTTGAAAAGTTTTTATTTCTTCGAAAGTTTTTATTTATACTTTTAAAAGACCGTTGAATAAGAAAGGAGAATTTCTAAATGAATTCAATTTTTTTTTTCTCTCCGCATCCTATGTTCTTCATGTTTATATTTTTGTTGTTTAAATATAAAGAAAAAGCGGTGTAAAAAAATATTGGTTTATTTGAAATCCTTCATCTAAAAGTTTGTACAATTTTTAATGAAATGTTGCGAAAAAAGAAAAAGAAAAATAGTAGTGGCAAAACGAAAAGGTTTATTTAATGAAAATTTAGTTTAAATATACCAAATTATAAAAAATAATAACAACAATAATGATAACAGTATTAATAAAAAACTAAGATTTTTTTGTTATAATTGGCAAAACTAAGATTCGTTATCAATGCTTTAAAACACTTTTTTTTTACGTACACATCTAACTCTACATTTCACTATTAATATCTTATTCAATTATGCAAATAAATCTTCAACATATTTATCGTTGAAAATGCATTATCTATCTTGCCAGTGATAACATATAGAATTAATGTTAGTATCAATACCAAATAAACTAAAATACAATATCCAATAAACTAAAATAATAAAACATATTTCATTTTTTTATTTTTTAATATTATATATGTATCATCCTAACTTTTTTTGTAAATTCTAAAAATTAACAGATACACTTCATTTTTTTCCAGTCTAAACTATTTTTATAATAAAATCACCAATGAAAACTCAGCTAAAGCACAAATCTATGATATAATTCTAAAACTGAACTTTGTTTTGTCAAGTATTTAAATGAAAACTTTCGAATAAAATTTAGTAAAATATCAAAACATATTTATATAATATAAATTTAGATTTTTGACCAACGGGGCTGAGCCACTGGGTTCTACGACTACGAGGCTCCACGCCTTACGCAAAGTCTAATTTTATATAATAAATTTGTTAAAAATATAAAATAAAGGAGAAAATTACAATTTCTCTACTGCTATCATAGATAATAGAAAATAATAACCAATTGGAAAAGATTGGCCGCCCACGATGCGCTGAATGCTGACCATTTTCCTTTTGTTAGGATAGGATGCCTTATAAAAGATTTGTTCAACCAAACTTCGGAAATAAATGACAATTTAAGGAAACTTCTTCTTTATGGTAATCTTTTTCTTTTTCTTTTGTTCAACGGGGTAATAAATCATAATTCAGGTTTTGCCAAACGACCCATTTTGGTATCTTTGATTTTTGGATGATTATTTTAACCACAAAAGTTGAAAAAAAAAATACGTAATGCAAAAACTAGAGCTATATATTTTATAGATCTAATAATATTAGACACGATATGATTACACGACACGAAAATAATATGAATACAAGATACGAAGGTGATAGAAGCTAAAAAATGTATATGAATATTGTAAAAAATAAAAATAATATTTTATGTTTCTCATGTCAATAAAAATTTTGATACAAAATTTTCATGTTTTAGACTATATGAACATAATTTTACATAACATGAACACAAATTGTTAAGTCTAATGTGTTATGGGATATTTAAATTTAAAAGGCTCTAGAATTTTTCAATTTCAGTTTTTGTTTGACCAAATTTTCATAGAGATATTATCCAAAAATGTCTCGTGGAGTTGTTAGAAAAATATAAATCCAAGGCTTTTTTTTTAAACAATAAAAGTTTATCATCTGAAAAAAAGAAAAAATTGTGAATGTTGATATTCAAACTTCAACTTGCAAAACTCTTAGATTTTAAAAACAAAAATATAATTATTTAAGTCAATACTTAAAATCAAATACAAATTTAAGTTATTGTTACTTAAAAGAATAAGTTTTATGATTCAAATTATTCTCTTCCTTTAAACTTATTCATTTAGGGATTCGTATGCCAAATTACATTTGGATTTGATTACTTTAAGTTCGAATCCTTCATATTTGACACTTTGATTATTTGGATTCAAATTATTTTAAATTTAAATTATTAATTATTAAAATCAAATTAATTGAAATTCAAATTGTTTCGATTTATTCTTTCATGTTAATTGGGGTTCAAATTATTTTAAATTTAAATTAAAAAATTTTGAATTGTTATTTTTTTATCAAATCGAATTGAATTAAATTCCAATTTGAATGAATTTTTCGAATTTGGATCAATTTTATTAATTTTCACTGTTTGATTTGATTAATATTAAGAAAATGAAAAACTATCTATATCATCAAAACCATCTTTAGTTTAAGAAAAAACAAAATGTGAATTGTTGGCTCTGTTAAATCACGGTGCTATACGCTTACATATAGGAAAGCCAATTTTGGCTGCTTTGGTCAAAACCTATCTCTAATTAACCAATTAATTAAACAAAATAAAATAGACTGGTCATACTCATACTCATCAGAAAGTGACCTTTCAAATTTATAATTTAAATTGTTTTCTTTATCTTTTCTAGACCTTTTAATTCTGATAGAAACATTTTGCATATCTACTAATTCTTAAATATTAGAATAGACTGGCGGCAATATTTGTACTTTTTTTTTTTTGGATGTGCTGACAATAAAACCAAAAAGCACATATCTGTAATGTCAATTATTGGTACATACCAAATTTGTCTTTGTTTTGAACAGTTGACCGTACTGTATAATAATTGAAGTTCACATCATATGAAATGGGCTTTTTTTTTATTATTTATTTAACTTCGTTTTACGAATTTTTTCTATAAAATATATCGTAATCTGAAAATAGAAAGAACATATTAAAATGTTGGGATTTAATTTTCAAATTTATTGAAAGTATGTGTACCTTTTTTTGACTAAAATATTAAAATAGTTCTTGAATTTTATTATTTTATTTAAATAACTCTTTATATTTTTATTGTATTTAGATAAGCCATTATTATTTAATTTGAATCTGAATAAACCATTAAATTTTAATTTATACTCAAATGACCTTTAATTTTTTAATTTGCACCTAAATAAACCCTTAACAGAAATCAATCTTCTATAAGTGTGAGCAATCAATTTTTTCAGTTGAGTTTAAAATTAAATTTTCTACCTAAAAAGTGTCGGTTAGATATAATATATAATAATATATTATATTATATAATATATAATATTTTTATTATATACTTAAAAAATTTAATAATTTAGTTGGTTTAATTTGAAATTTTAGACATCGACTTAATCGAATAAACGGACCTATAAAAATTCACTTAAACCTAAAAGCGACTTAATTGAACTGAATTAACTGAATTTTAATTGGTTAAGTCGGTTTGAATCAGCTTTTATTCATCTGTAATATTTTATTTGAAACAAGAGTTTATTTGAGTGCAAATCAAAATATAAGAGTTTATTTGGGTACAATATTAGTATAAGGGCCTATTTAAAAATGTGGAATAGTTCAAGGGCTTTTTTGATATTTTAGCTTTCTTTTTTCTTTGAAGTATGTGTAAATTCCCGAAATTAGGAAGCATATTCAAATACTATGTATTATTAAATTAGCACCAGATATCATTGATGATGATAGCATAGAACCTTGTTACAAATTACAATAAATAGATTATGACAGAAATAAATTTTCAGTTTTTTTAAAAAATTCCCAACAAGATATTCCAATGCTTATCTCAATTTAGAAGTCTCCAATTAAAAATTATGAGATAGATACGAGTTTGAATCATGCATGATCCAAGATCCATTTACATGTAAAAAAAATTATCCCAAAAAATCTACACGAATGGTAATTGTAGACATCGAATTTTGTCCGAAGAACTTTAATTAAAAAAATTGAGAAAAAAAGCAAAAAAATAAAAAATAATAATAAATAAATTAAATGCCCATGCATCATGCAAATTTAAACCAAGGTTGACTTGAGAGATTTAGACCAAATATGAATAGGTAAATAAAAGGAAAATAAATCATGCAAAAAAGGAAATAATTAAATGGAATAAAAGCTGAAAATAAATTACTAAAAATAAAATAATGAAAAGGAAATAAATAAAAAAGGATGGAAGGGTCAAACAAAAAATGATTGAATAAAAAAATCCCATAACCACGATCATGGATCGGAATTGAGGGGAAAAGAATTAATATTTTTTGTCCTTTCCTTAAAAGATCAAAATCAAATGAAAGGGGGGAGAAAAAAAAAACCCTAGGAGGGAGGGAGGAGAATTTTATTTTTACGGAGAAGAGGAAGACACTGAGGGTTCTCTACTGCCACTATTCTTGCCAACTTCCCTGTCTTTATCGTCGACTACTGTCCAAGCGATTTTGGAAGTTGTTTGCCACCTCTACCTTTGCATTCATACTTGCACCGAGACTCTTAGTGGCTGTTGCACCATCAAACTGGTTCTGCCAAGCTCCCAGCCGCCTTGCACACACTTGCACCTCTGTCCACGCCCTCTGTTTGCACAGTCCATTGCCGCACCAAGATCTTTGCCGCAGCCGCTCCTTGTTGCTGTCTGCGCGGCCTGTCAACACTGCCATTCCCTGCTTTGCTGCCTCACCTTTTGCTGTTGTTCCTGCACCAAAGCCGCATCTTCACCGCCTTCAAGCTATTGACCCTACTTATCTTCTTCATAGCGTCACTACTGCATCTTCACCGACCTATTGTTTCCATGCTTCCGCTGCTCCACGCCAACCCTGCTTCCCTCCTTCACTGCACCGTTCCAACGTGAAGACCCTTACAGCCACCATCTCCTGCCACCATGTCATTCCTTGTTACATCATCATCATCGTCGACCTGCTCAACGCCACCACCATCTTGCTACCATCCACGCCAAATCCCACTGCACCTGAACACAACGCCACGTCCTTGTCACCTTGCGCCCAGTATCCTTGTTGCGTCTTCATCATCGAGCCACTGTTGCAGCTGTCCTCGTTGAAACCAGCCCCATTTCTGCATCAATTTGTTCCAGCCTACTTTTTGGATACACGCCTACTGTTCCAAGGCACAAGCGAAGTTAACTACCAGATTGCAACGTGACACAACTGGTACCTCTTCATCCATTTTTTATCTATTGTTTTATCATCAATAGTTTTGTAATGTGATTGATTAATATATACTACACCATGAAAATAAAAATTGTGAATGATATAATAAAATAAAATAAGATAGCAATAAGTAATAAAGACAAAGACAGTACGTTTTCATATGTTCCATCAAATAAACATGAATAAGGGATACATATACACGTATTTTTAGGTGATAAAAGCTTGTTTTAAATAATAATAATAATAATAATAATAATAATAATAATAATAAGAAGAAGAAGAAGAAGAAGAAGAAGAAGAAGAAGTTTTAAAAAAGGTAGAAATAAGTTTAAAAAAAGGGAAAAATAAATAAATATAAATATGGTATTTAAATTTTTGAATATTCAGAATTAATAAATAATAAATTTCCGATGATAGGATTTCTTAGAAATCGCAAGTAGCGATTCTTTGACAATCCTTAGGATCGAAATAAAATCTTTAATGTCACCAGCGTATTGGGACATTTAAATGATTTTATTCCGATATAAAGAAAATATTAATAAGATTTCTTAGTATAAAAAAATAAATATAAAAATGGTAATAAAAATAATAATATAAAAAATAGGTAAATACAAGAAAATAATTAGTGAATAGAAATAAAAAACTTTTAAATAGGTAAAAATTTAGGAATTAAAATAAATAAATAAATAAATGTAAATACACATCTTAAATATAAAAGGTCCCCGATGATAGGATTCCTTAGAAATCACAAGTAGTGATTCTTTGATTATCCTTAGGGTCGAAATAAAATATTTGAATATTACCAGCGTATTGGGGTATTCAAATAATTTTAGTTCGATATTAAGATTTCTAATATAATCAACTTATATGAAATAAACTAACACTAAAAAATAATAAATAAATAAATATTTTAAACAAACAAATAAACAAAACTTCAAAATAAAGAGTAAAACAAATTAAAAATAAATAAGATATAAATAATGTCCGATGATGGGATGTTATGGAATTCACAAGTAGTGATTCCTAACTGATCTCTAGGTGAGAGAAATATGCTAAATATTACCAGCGTATTGGAATACTTAGTATAATTTTTCAATAAAAAAATAAATTTTATAAAATCAATAAATTTCAAAAGCAATAATATAAATATAAAAGATAACAATAATAAAATAAAATAATATATTTCTCATGTGTATATATATTTCGTTTGCATCATTTGCATTCATGAAACTCCAAAATAAGTGCAAATCTCCTGAAGATGGGATTCTATAGAAATCGCAAGTAGCGATTCTTAAGAAACCTCTAGGTGAGGAAATTATCCGAAATGCTACCAAAAGTATTGGGGTACTTCGGAATAATTTTCAATACAAAAGATTTTCACTTATTACAAATAAAAAATAAAATTTAAATATTTCAAAATAAAACAAATAACAAAATGATTTCGAAATAAATAAAGTTCTTTTAAATATTTAATTAAGACCATTTCATTAAGATCAAAGGGATAATATATGATTAAGTGGTACCGTTTTTTAATGGGCGTTGTCGGGGTGCTAATCCTTCCCCACGCGTAACCGAACTCCCGAACCCAAACTTTGTTTTCGCAGACCAAAAAAATTATTTTTTTGATAAAACTTAATTAATTTTAAGATTTTATTAAAAAGATAAATAATTTTAATTGGCCAATCACACCTAGTCAAAAAAAATTGGTGGCGACTCCTTTTTATAGTGTTTATCCAAAATCGTCTAGCGATTGAGTCCCCGGACGAAAATCGTTATGACAGTAGTTATTTGATTTTAATGCAAAAATAAAAAGCCACAATTTTAGATAGAAAAACTGCAAATATTAAAGTTTAAATTTAGTTTTAAAAAATACATAAAGCAATTGAATTAGATCTCCAGTTCAATATAGAATCCAAGTGAAAGGAACAAAAAATTTATTGCTCTCCAACCCTGACCTTTGTAATTGTCTATCTATCTATCTATCTATCTATCTATCTATCTATATATATTATAATTTGGAAGTAAATATTAAGATTATTTGAATTCAAATTCTAATATTACAATATATTATAATTCTTTCTTATTCAGTGGCTGTGTATAAATTGCAAAACCAAACTCAACCACTTTGTCTCTCTTTTTAAGATGTTGATGTTGAAATTTTTTTTTTTACATTTTTTTTTGTTCAGAGAAGGAACACACCACTAACACCAAAACGCGTTGGTTTGGGTTAGTTTTTTTTTGTTACATTGATGTTGAAATATTTGGTGCTGAAAAATAATGAGTTTTCTTCACCTAAAGAAGATAATTACCAAATGACAAATGGCAAGTTTATATTTAACAAATCTTTATGGATTTGACCTTACGAAAAGGAAACCGTTCAATCATCAGCCCAATAGATATTCATGACAAATGGCAAGATAAATTTTGTTTAGATCAAAAATAATAAAAAATAAAACTCTTTCAATAGTGATAATGTAAGATTCGAACTACATTTAAATATTTGAAAAAAAGTTTATTTTCACTTCTTCGAATCACTTATTGGTTATATATATTAATTCTCAGACAAATAATAGTTATCCTTTTTTGCATAACAAAATCAAAATCAAAACAAGCATTTTTTTTTGTTTAACTACAGGTATCCTCATCCGTTTTATAATCTGAGATTAGTTTTATTCGGGCCGAGAGTGGCAGTGGTAACCGATAAAACCCTTTGAACAATGGTAACTCTATGATTCGAACCATGTCCAAATGTCTAGAGAATAACTCCATTTTCATTTATTCCAACAACTGGTTGAAAAATCAATGGTTGCTCCTCATTAATTACTTAAAACTTATGCAATTAAAAATATTAATGCATATTAAATTTAATGCTTGATTATTTTGCCTAATCATTTTTAATGTGTTTTGGTTTGTTTTCTATTTTTATAAAAAAAAATCACAATCTGAAATTTTTAAAAATAACGTAAGTGTTCGAATTTGAAATTTTAAATTCAAAATTACTAAGATCATTTGATGTCATTTTTGTTTCCTATTTTTTGTTTTTGTTTCTTGTTTTTCGAAAACTGCAACAGAAAACATATTTGGCAATATGTTTCTATTTTCAAAAGTCAAAAACAAAAACAAGAATTCCAAAATTGTTGAAAACAAAAATTTTTTGTTTCCATTGTTTTTGAAACATGTTTTCATTTCTAGTACTATTCATAAGTAAGTGAACAATATTTATATATTAATATATTTTTATAATAAAAATATAAAATAAAATTAAATAGTTTTTAAAAAATAAATATAATTTAAATTTTATTATAAATATTATTTAATTAAAAAATATATAATTTAATGTATTTATTTTAATATATAAAAGTTGAAAACTTAAAAAGCAATTAAATATAAATTATATTAAACTATAATATCATAATATTATTTAATTTAAATTTGTATAATAATTTATTGAATATATGTTATATTTTTTAAATAATATAATTTATTATAATTTTGATATGTTAATAATTAATATTATTGCTAAATACTATTATCTAATATAATTAATTATTATTTTACTAAACAATATTATTATTTAATATTATATTTTTCAATTGAATTTAAAATATATCACTACTACTATTAAATAATTTAATATTATTAAATAACTGAATATTTAACATTAAATAATATTATTTATATTAAATATAATATATTTTAATTACTATATAGTTTATTATAAATTAATTAGTTAAATATATATTATTTAATAACTTAATATTATTACAATTAAATTAAATAATATTATTAAATTAATTTATAATTATTAATTCATATTATTATTTAATATAAAATTTTATAATTTTACTAATCTTAATTATTATCTAATAAAAATTAATATCAAAAAATTATTTAATATTATTTTTAATTGAAATATTTTATTTAATTCTAATATTATTTAAATTATATTAAATGTTAACATGATTAAATGAAAATATTTAACAATATTATTAAATAGTATAAAATAATATTATTTAATTTTATGTACATAATATTATTAAATAAATATATTATTACTTTTATTTGATTTTTAAAATTTTATTTTGTGAGTTGGATTATTATTATATTTAAATCAGTTTAAATTTTTGTTTTCAAAACGTAATAATATCAACTAAATATGTTTTTTATTTTCAGAATTTGAAAACAAAACAAAATAAAAAAACAAAATTTTCAAAAAACAATAGAAAACGATCCCAAACGACTCCTAAAATTTAATTTTTAAAAGTTTGCTTGAACCAATTAGATTAAATCTTATCTAATTACTTTTTTTTTTATAAAAGTCTGTTTATATTCTCAAATTATTGATTAAATATTAGAGGTAAGATTATCCTATAAGTCATCAATAATATTAAACACATGGGTTATTTCATCAAGGAAATAAAATGTTTTAAAAAATAAGAAACTTCATCTAAAGTTTTCTCTTTGAGTTCATTTTTAGCACTAGTTATCAATCGAATCACTTTTAAGTATTTAATTTTGTTAAAAATGATCCATTCAAAAGATGAAGAAACAAAATTTAATAAGAAAAGCGGTGGAGTACCTATTTATTTTAGAAACCAAAATGCGAAATTGCTACATCTACAAGATTTGGTTTTGGCCAAAGATCTTCAAGATTTAGTTTGTCCAGCAAAAGACTAAGAAAAAAAGGAAGTCCACAACATGGGTGAATATAAATATTAGAACTTCTATTTGATATGGCAAAGCACCGTTACGTTAGATAGAAACACAAAGCTCAGGAAGACCGCCACGTGACAAAATGATAATGTGCCATGTGGCATCAGGCGAGAGACATCATTCACGTGAAGAGATCACCTGTGGGAGACCCCTTCCGCGTGCGACAGACCTCTAAATGCACCGCGTAGCATCCTCTCACCTTATACACGTAGTACCACTCCGAGGCTTATGCCTAGCGGTAGATATCTCCCGCCTATGTGTGTTGCATCGGTCTCCCGCTAGGCGACAGACCCCTGTTACCCGAACTTGACGTATTAAAGTCGTATTGAAACACGAACTCTTCAAAAATGATGAAATCACCCTCTACGTAATTACTCTGCGATAAAGGTAAGTTACTCGCCTATAAATAGGGCACATGTATTATTGTACAACCTAATTTTTGACTTCTAGCTTTTTAGTTTCCCAATATTCAAGAATCTTCTGCTAACTTAAGCATCGGAGTGCCTACGCACGGAACCACCCCTGCGTTCCTTTGACTTTTCATATTTTTCAGAAGCTTTTGGAGACACGTGGAGAGAAAAGGACAAACATCGATGTCAGCAATCATTCATTGTTGTTTTGAGCAACAACAATTGGCACCGTCTGTGGGAAACGTATTAAAAGCCAATCAAAACTTTCAAGATGGTGAGAACAAGATCTACTACTGTCAGAGATGGGAGCGACGAGAATTCTATGAGTTCTCTTGAACAACTGATTCGCCAGAGAACCCAGGTGGACAGAGAAGAAGAGAGAACATCAGTGTCTATGACAGAATTTAAGGCTCTGAGGCGACTACGACTCAGGCGCTGAAAGCCATGGTGGACCTATTTAAGGGAGTTCTTCCGTAATTGAATCTACCACCGACCGTACAGAACCTCGTAGGAGAGACAAGCGACGGGGTGCCGCAGCAGGAGGCTAGGCGACAGACTAATCACGTGGCGACAAACCCCTCTTTGCCACAAGAGGTGCAGATGTTCCTAATAGGCAAGATGCGGCAGGGTTTGGGGAACCCTGTCGCATGGTCTCCGCGGGAGTATGAGGCAGCAACAGAGCTTGGACCCGCGATAAGGTACTGAGGCTGGGCGACAGGGTCCTGAGGCTGGGCAATAGGGTGCTGAGGCTGCTACAGGGTTTTTCGCCCATCACCGTAGTGTGTCGAATTTTGCTGGCACTAACTCAGAATATGGTGTCGGAGGTGCTGGAAAGAATGGTAGTGATAAAGAAAGCACTTAGAGAGCCGGGTCGGAGTTTGACCCCACCTGGTGCACACAAATGACACAGGGCGATCCCTCCCGAAGTAAGGGAAAAGAGATAATGGTTGAAGACTTGCCTGATTCGTCCCATGCCGAAAGGAATAGAAATCAACTCACTCTCTTTGTGGATATGAAAAAATGATAGAATAGGTGTTGAAAGAAAAGAAGTTGGCGTCCGAGGAAGAGAGCTAGCGAAGAAGAGTACCGTTCAGCACAGCTATCATGCAGAAACCACTACCCCCAAAGTTCAAAATGCCGTAGATAACCACGTACACAGGGAAGACGGATCCCTATGATCATATGCAAAATTATGAGGCCTTCATGTTACTACATGAATGGGAGGATGAGATAATGTGTAGGGCCTTTTCGCTTACTCTAACTGGGCATGCGATGAAATGGTTCAATAATTTGCCCGGGGGGTCCATTGTGTCCTTTGACCAGTTATGAGGTGAGTTCCTTAAGGCGTTTGTGGTGAATAGCCAAACGAAGAAGGATCCAACTTATTTGCTCACCCTTAAATAATGAGTTAAGGAGTCGCTAAAAAATTATGTAGATCGGTTTAGAGATTCCACTTTGGAGGTACGTGATTTGCAAGTGGGAGTAGCCGTGGCAGCCATGTTACAGGGAACTAGATATGAGAAGTTGCAGAGTCTCTATCATTAGATCAACCAACCACCATCTCGGACTTATTTTCTAGCGCAAATAAGTATATCACTCAAGAAGAAGTAATGAAAATGGTGTCGACTGGGGAGCAAAGGGAAGGAAGGAAGCGAGGAAGAGAAGTCACTGAGGCGCCTTCTAGTCAATCGAGAAAATCTGATAAGGCCCCTACACTGAAATACACCACTTACACCCGGCTCATTGAATCTCGGACTTCAGTGTTGGTAGCTATTAAGGGGTCAGGTCTCATACGGCTTCCAAAAAAGGCGTTAGGGAATCTGGGCCATGACTTGGACTCATACTGTGATTACCACTCGGCGCATGGGCATTCGACAGAGAAGTGTAGAGAGTTAATGAATCAGCTATAGAAGTTGGCGCAAGAAGGAAAGATAAACAAATTTGTGTGGAGGAATAATAAAAGCTACTATCCTGCGCATAACAGGGGAAATTACCCTATGGGTAGAAGATATGAGAATAGGGGAATGTGAGAAGAAATGAAGACGCCAGGAGAAATGATAACAGAAGGGTGGACAGAAGGAATCGGAAGGAAGATAATGAGCCCACAGGGTCAGCTATTAATGTGATATTTGGAGTAGAATCGTTAGCTGGCACATCCTCCTCGTCTCGAAAGTCCTATGCTCGGCAAGCCTATCAGGTCAACTCAGTGATGAAAGAGAGGTAGGAAGAGGAGCCCATTACCTTCACACCAGTCGACAGGGGAGATGTTACTGTTCCTCATGATGATCCGATGGTGATCTCAGCGGTTGTAGCAAAGCATCCAGTCAGTCGAATCCTAGTTGACAATGGGAGCTTAGTGAACCTGATTTACTGGAACTGCTTTTAGAAAATAAATATCACAGAGGATAGGCTGAAGCCAGTGCCTACACCTTTATATGATTTCTTTGGAGAAAAGGTAAAAGTAGTAGGGGCAGTTCAACTCCCTGTCACATTGGGGGAGAACCCGAGGAGCGTTGTCTGTCAAGTACTATTCATGGTGGTAAAGTTAACATCGGTGGCTTATAATATGATATTCGGGCTACCACTGCTGAATGACATGAGGGCAGTAGTACACCCTTGCTATCTGTTAATGAAGTTCCCAACTCCTCACAGTGTTGGCCAAGTGAGTGGAGACTAAAGGAAGGCTAGGACGTGTAATATCGCGTCCACCACGTGTAAGGGAATTCAGAGGAAGGAGACCCTTACGATCGAAGAATCGCCTAAGCCAAAGCCTGACGAGGAGATGGAAGCAGTCTGATTAGATGAAGAAGACAAAGAAAGAGTGGTATACGTAGGAAGCGAGTTGCCTGAAAGAACAAAAGAGGAGATAATCCAATGCTTGAAGGAGAATGCTAATGTATTTGTGTGGACCTCAGCCGATATGCTTGGAATTAACCCCGAAGTTGCTTGTCATTAGTTGAATATAGTTTCAGGAGAAAAACCGATCAAACAAAAGAAGAGAAATTTTGCTTCAGAAAGACAGCAGGTTATAAACGAGGAGATCTCAAAGTTGTTGCAAGCGGGGTTTATCAGAGAAGTTAATTACCCCGAATGGTTGGCTAACGTTGTGATGGTGAAGAAAGCCAACGAAAAATGGAGAATGTGTGTGGACTTCACGGACTTGAACAAAGCCTGCCTTAAGGATTTGTATCCACTACCTCGGATTGATAAGTTAGTAGACGAAACTTGTGGATACGAATTACTTAGCTTCTTAGATGCTTTTTCGAGGTACCACTAAATCATGATGCATCCAGATGATGAGGAGAAGACCTCATTCATTACTGATAGCGGAACATATTGCTATCGGGTAATGCCTTTCGGTCTAAAGAATGCGGGGGCAACATATTAGTGCATGGTGAATAAGGTGTTCAAAGACTTGTTGGGAAGCGACATGGAGGCATATATGGATGACACAATTATTAAAAGTCGTAGATGGGAACCACATCCCGAGAAAATGTCGAAAGTGTTTCAGGTGTTACGACAGTATAAGATGAAGTTGAACCCCAACAAATGCTCATTTTGAGTTAGATCGGAAAGTTTGTGGGTTCATGATCACTAATCGAGGAATAGAAGTGAACCCCGAAAAAGTTCAAGCCATCTTGGACATAAAGCCACCCAACATTGTTAAGGAAGTTCAAAGGTTAATAGGGAGGATAGCAACCTTGAACCGCTTCTTGTCTAAATCAGCGGAAAAGAGTTTACCTTTCTTTAAAGCAATAAAGGCGGGAAGAATTTCAAATGGACAGAAGAGTGTAACAATGGCTTTGAGAAATTAAAAGACTACCTAAAAGAGTTGCCGTTATTGTCTCGACCCCAATCTGGAGACCAACTCTTTTGTATCTCGGTGCACGTGAGAGGGCTGTAAGTGTAGTCCTATTAAGGAAGAATGGAAACAAAGACTACCCGATTTACTATGTGAGCAAAGTTTTGCTCGATGCGGAGAGAAGATATCCCCAAGTGGAAAAGGTAGCTTTGTCATTAATGGTGTCAACACGAAAGCTAAGACCATATTTTCAGGCTCACTCGGTAACCATCCTAACTGACCAGGCTTTGAGGCAGATACTATAGAAACCAAAGCACTCGGGACGTCTGACTAAATGGGCAGTTGAGCTAAGTGAATACGACATACACTTCCAACCCAGCCAAGCAATAAAGCGACAAGCATTGGCGGATTTTATTATAGAATGCACCAATCGGGAGGTCCAAGAAGAATCAGAATTAATTTGGTGGAAGTTATTTGTAGACGGAGCTCGTAATGTAGATGGTAGTGGAGCCGAAATTGTGTTGATTTGTCCCGAAGGGAAAACTTATGAGTATTCCCTGCATTTTGACATTCCAAGCTCAAATAATGTGGCAGAATATGAAGCTTTAATAGCCGGCATGAAGTTGGCTGAGAAATTGAAAGTCAGCAATTTGATAGCTCATAGTGATTCACAGCTGGTAGTAAATCAATTCTCTAGTGAAGACGAAGCAAGAGAACCAGCTCTAGTCCCCTACTTACAGAAGGTCCAGTTATTGGCACAATCGTTCAAGAATTTCCAATTGCGCCAAATAAACCAATCTGAGAACAATCACGCAGTTGCTCTTTCGAAGTTGGCCTCCTTTAGGGGAATCAAAGGTGGTATAGTGAAGGTGTAATCCCTAGCCAAACCAAGTATCGAAGAAGAGGAAGTTTGCGATGTCGAGATCGGTAATGATTGGAGAAACCCTATTAGAGATTACATTCTAGAAGGGAAACTCCCTGATGATAGAAATGAAGCCCAAAACTGAAATTGCAAAGTGCCAAATTTACGACAGTAAATGGGGAGCTCTACAAGCGAGGGTTTACTATGTCATTGTTGAAATGCATAGGGCCCAAACGAGCTGAATATGTATTGGCGGAGGTTCACAAAGGCATATGTGGTATGTCATTGTTGAAATGCATAGGGCCCAAACGAGCTGAATATGTATTGGCGGAGGTTCACGAAGGCATATGTGGTGAACACTTAGGGGCTCGAGCATTAGCCGCCAAGATACTACATATAGGGTTTTAT
Organism: Heritiera littoralis; assembly: GCA_031772115.1. Classification (NCBI taxonomy): domain Eukaryota; kingdom Viridiplantae; phylum Streptophyta; class Magnoliopsida; order Malvales; family Malvaceae; genus Heritiera; species Heritiera littoralis. Next base: position 5,092,511 of record JAPDPK010000010.1, on the reverse strand, counting down.
TGGCCAACACTAAAGAGGGATGCCATGGAGAAAGTACGAAGATGTGAAAAATGCCAGAAGTTTGCCCATATAACGACCGCGCCGGTCTCAGCCCTCCAGAGCACCCTTCAGCCAACGCCATTTGCGCAATGGGGACTAGATTTTTTGAGGCCTTATCCCTTGGGCACAAGCCAGAGAAAATTTCTGCGAGTAGCCACCGATTATTTTACCAAATGGATTAAGGCAGAACCCTTGGCAACAATCTCTAAGAAAAAGGTAGAGGCGATGGTATGGAAAGACATCATCTGCCACTTCGGAATTCCTCGTGTGTTGAATGCCGATCATGGGAAACAGTTTGATTGTGACGCTTTTGGAGATTTTTGTAAAGGCTTGAACATTTAGCTAAGGATATCGTCTGTGTCCTACCCACAAGCTAATGGACAGGCCAAAGTAAGCAATCGAACTATACTACATGGGTTGAAAACCAGATTTGACAAGGCTAAAAGAGCGTGGACAGATGAGCTCCCGAGTGTCCTATGGGCCTACAAAATGACAAGTAGAGTATCAACAGGAGAAACACCATTTAATTTGGTGTATGGAACTGAGGCCCTCATCCTAGTTGAGATTGAAGCTAAATCACCTAGGCTAGTCCCTTACGTTGAAAAATTTAATTCTCAGGGACTTAGAGAGTCTCTTGATCTGATAGATGAGCTTAGGGACACGGCAAAAATGAAATTGGCCGCTTACCAACAGCAGATAGCCACCTATTACAACTCAAGAGTTAAGGGCAGAGAATTGCAAGAAGGAGACCTGGTACTGAGAAAGTCAGCCATCACAAATACTTATAGAGAGGATGGTAAACTCTAGGCCAATTGAAAAGGACCTTATAGAATTAGAAGGATGATCGGACCCAGCACATGTGCTTTGGAAACTTTACAGGGAAAAAGGATCTCAAAGACCTGGAACGCCAATCATCTTAAGTTATACTGGTAATGAAAACAGTGTACTTTCTTAATGTTATTGTTTTTAATTTTCCATCTATTATTCCATTACTTCGTAGATATCATTGTTCTATTATCATTTGATTTCTAAATAAAGGCCAGTTATCATTTTCTAATGCAATATATTAATTGGTATATGTGTTACAGGAATAAAAATGACTGAGGAAAAAACTGCAAAACATAAGTCCCTAAGCACAAAAGGATGCGAGACAGGCAAACATAAGTCCCTAAGCAAAAAATGCACAAGACGAGCAAATCTAAAGTTCCTAAGCACAAAAGGGTGCGAGACGGGCAAACACAAGTCCCTAAGCGAAAAATGTGCAAGATGGGCAAAATAAAAAGTCCTTAAGCAAAAAATGCGCGAGACGAGCAACTCAAACATACAAGTCCTTAAGCGAAAAAAGCGCGAGATAGACACAACGCTTAAACAAAAAGTTCTGCTTTGGACAAAAAGAGTAATGTTGTCTTAAAGAAAAACTACCATATGAAAGATAAAAGGTATGTTATGTTGTAACTCTTGGAAGCGCGTAATGGCTTTATCGGTAAAATACTTTTATGTTTCATCATTGTCTATAATGTTAGGACTACAAAATGCTGAAAGTTGAATGAATTAAAGTCGTATTGTACTAACATAGCATACATTCTGTCACAAGCATACAAAGAAAAGAAAAGAAGCAAAATACAAAAGGGAATTGTAACTTTCATTAAAAGCAAATGAATTGTTTACAACTATGCATCATTTGTGCGAGTTACAATTGGAATGAAAAACAATGTGAAAAGAGAAAAAGATCCTAATTAATCTATCGAGACAATTGAATCGGCTGGCAAAGAAGGCATTATGTCAGCATTAGGATCTTAGGGAGCCGAAGGAGCAATTTCAGAAGAGGGAGCGTCACTTGAAGGCCCTGCAATAGCAACAGCCACGGAGTCTAATGCAAGATCAACGGTAGTAGAGTCAGAGATTTAGAGCTCATCACCGTCTAACCCTTACAATGCCTCGATAGGCTCAAGTTGATCACACCCCTCAATTAATTCAAGCCGATCACGGACCTCAATAAGTCCAGGTTGATCACGAGGCTCAACGTGCTCAGGATAATCACGAGCCTCAGCAAGCTCGGCTCGACTCCGTGGCTGCCGAGGAGGCCAAGGACCTTCAAGATTGTCTAAGTCATTCACAGCCCCTTTCTTCTAAGTAATCTTCCGGGTCTTTCGAGTTAGGCTCATACTCAGTCCAATGAGGAGTATTATAATACTCCGCATCTTTAATAAAGAGCAGCTTAGGGAAGGTCTCATGAGGCCTCTGCTTCTCCAGCCAAGCACAAGCAAGATAAAAGCCATACTTGACAAACCCCGCCGCATAGTCTTGTTTTTTCTCAAAACAGTGCGATGACAGGTGGTATTCACAGAGGGCTTTGGCTCGGACCTCCCTTTTCTGATCTAGCACATTTTGTAGCTCGTTGATAGCCTCATCATGTTGTGATCTCATGGCCTCAAAATTGTTTACTACTTTGTTGTAAGCCTCCTGGTATCCTTGAAGAGATACAACCTTCGCTTGTTCTTCTTTCAGATTTAGCCTGAGGTTCGTATTTTCCTTCCTCAACTCGTCCACTTTGTCGGGAAGCGGACGGAGTTGGTTAACCTCGTTCTGAAGTGCCATGCACTTCTCCCGAAGATCACATAACTCCTTCTCAGCCCGTTCCCTAAGAGTCCGATGCTACGTATTGACAACCACCGCTTGCTGAGCAGCCTGGCAAAACAAAAAGAAAATAATGTAAAAACCCAACAAAAGAAGTTAAAGGTGTGCATCATTATCAAAAAAGGCCGGCGCTCTCACCTTCATTACGAGGTAATCAACAGTGTCCTCAGCCTCAGGAAGATCTTTGAAAATTTCCTTCTCATCGCAAGGAAGGATAGTACTCCAAGCCAGGCGAGAAGCTACCTCGGGCTCTTCGATGCTGTCATTATCATTGACACCGGGATAGGTCTGAAAGTCGTCCCCATCGACAACCATGCCACCATCCACTTTATAGCTCCTAAGCGTAGGTGACGCCATCTTAGGCAAAGTTGGCCTCCTAGCCATTGCATCTTCAATGATCAGCCTTTTCCGATACTTACGACGAGGCTTGCGAGGAGCTGACCTATTCCCAACAACATCAGGATCACCTTCTCGATGAGCGGACTCACTTCGTTGAGAGCCCGAGCTCTTGTGATCGTCTAAGCCATGATCACGGAAGAGATGCCTCTTTCGCTTACTTCTTCCAGCCTCTTGCATGAGGCAACTGGGCTTGCCAATGGCCAGATGAGGGGGAGTAGGAGTGCGAGGATGTTCTGACGTAAATGCCTCAACACGAGGCTGCTTCCAAGGTGGAGGAGCTTCTGGAAGGACCCTAGAAGACACAGTGGTCTCCCTTCTACGCATAGCAGCTTCGAAGCTCATATCAGCATAACACGAGAAGAAAGAGTTAGTCAGGTTGAAAAGACTATAAACACATATGAAGAAAAGAGAATTATCAATGAAAACCTATAAAATCACCAAAATCATTTAAGCTTTCCAAATTTGCATATGAAGGGAAGTCGTAAAAAGGACTCCCAAAGGTGTCGCCTTGGTTCCATTCAAGATCTTCCTCGGATGAATCACCGGCATCCGCGGCCCCAAGTGTTTCGTCCCCTGAATCAGAAGAAGATTCGTCTACAAGACAACCTACGGGGATAGATGGTTCGGCTACGGGAACCGCGGGTGGATGGCTAGAACTAGAACTAGGTCTAGGCGAGGTAATGGTAAGGCTTGGTGGAACAGTAGGAGTTTCAGGGGCCGCTCTAATTACTCCCCAACCGGCCACTGTAATGTTCTCGGGAGTTAAAAGAGAAAAAAGGTCCTGCTTCTCGGTAGAGCGAATGAGTTGTATAGGCTCACTAAAGTGGATTCTTAAAGCTCGTACATTAAATTTTTCAGAGTGGTTGGAATGATCGCTAGTATCACGATTACATCTAGTGCGAATTCTTAAATCGCTTGAAATCTCAACAACGACCCACTCGCTCTTGAAATTGCGCAATTTATTGGGAAGGTTCGAAAAAATTTTATTGGGAAACCCATTGACCTTCAACCTCTGGAGAGAAAATGTAATCATCCATTTCAACCCATGAGCTCTAAAAAAAGCACTTAAAAGAGGAATGGTGGGAATGATATCTAAACTATGGCATACTATTGAAAATCCTACTAGTTGGGCCCATGCATGAGGATGGAGTTGACATGGGCCCAACTAGTAGGATTTTCAATAGTCTTTATACCTAAGGAAAGCTTGGGCAAATTCGAAAAGAGGAAAGCAAAAACCGAAGACTAAGGATGCTTTAAGTACAACTACGCTGCTTCTAACCAAATCAGGTGAAGGTTCCCTATCGGTTGGAAGTCTATATTGATAACCGGAAGGAAGGGGAAAACTAGTATTGATCTCTTCCAAATCCGCGTTTGATAACTTACACTCAATATCGCCCCTTCTCAATGTTTTACCTGCACGTTGAGAAGACATGGTCTAGGACTAAAATGTGAGAGGAGACAAGTAACAGGCAGCAGACCAGAGGGTTTGCGAGAGACCTAAGGTGCGAGAGACCTAAGTACGCAGAGACCTAAGCACTATGTGAGAGACTAAACTCCTGCGAAAGACTTAAGGCAAGTACGGGAGATAGCAAAAATGAAGCGACAGGGGCATACTTACTGTGACAGGTGACGAGAGAGAGACTTCGCGTGAGGGCAATAGACTATATGATGCGGCAAACTATGTTTGGCGAGAGATTTAAAAAGCGTGCAGTAGAGTGCTGATATAGAGGTTTCTCTTGCTCGATTTCGTCGGACTTCTGCTTCTTATATAGCTGTGACAGGGAACACCAAACGTCGCGCCAGGTAACACCTCTCGCAAAATTGGACCTTTTTCACCTGCAAAAAAAATTAGAAAAACAACAAAAAATCGAAAAAAGACCACAATGTCCCATATCTAAGTATTTATACTCTCTTTATTGGAAAAACCCAATAAGAGAGTGAGGAGCAATTGATATGACAAAGCACCGTTACGTCAGATCAAAGCACAAAGCTCAGGAAGACCGCCACGTGGCAGAATGATAATGTGCCACGTGGCATCAGGCGAGAGACATCATTGACGTGAAGAGATCACCCGCGGGAGAACCCTTCAACATGCGACAGACCTCTAAAGGCCACCGCATAGCATCCTCTCGCCTTATACACGTGGTACCACTCCGTGGCTTATGCTTAGTGGCAGATATCTCCCGCCTATATGTGTCGCATTCGTCTCCCGTCGGGCGACAGACCCCTATTAGAATTTGATGTATTATAGTCGTACTGGAACACGAACTCTTCAAAAACGACAATTTCACCCTCTACGTAGTTACTCTGCGATAAAGGTTAGTTACTCGCATATAAATAGGCCACATGTATTATTTTACAACCTAATTTTTGACTTCTAGCTTTTACGTTTCCCAATATTCAAGAATCTTCTGTTGACTTAAGCATCGAAGTGCCTATGCAGGGAACCACCCCTGCGTTCCTCTGATTTTTCATATTTTTCAGAAGCTTTTGGAGACATGTGGAGAGAAAAGAACAAACATCGACGTTAGCAATCATTTATTGTTGTTTTGAGCAACAACACCATTTAATTTCTTGAATAAGAATTTCTACTTTCTAGAAGTAATGATTCATATAATTTTTTTTCAAAGGGCTTGTAATCTGATAAAAAATAATAGTTTTTTGGTGTAAAAAAATATATTATTTTTTATCAGATTACAAGCCCTTTGAAAAAAAAATTACAATATTAGAAATTCGGACTAAAATTTATGCAAGTTACTTTAAAAAAAATTGTGTGAACCAACAAATTAAACTTAATCCTAAGACTCCTATAATTTATTTAGCATTATAACTCCCCAGACATTTTCTTTGTCTTTTTTTCGTAAACGCTCTCAAAGTTCACTTTTGTTTAACAATTTAATTTTAATCTGATCAATATTTGTTAAATTAATAAAATTTAATTTTAAAATATACTTTTATTTTTAAAAAAGGTCTCTAGTGAGTAATGAGACACTAATTAATAATTACGAATTTTAATGAAGATTTTGTAGGAATTCCGGATTAAATGAAATAAGATTTATGTTTGAACTCAATGATTTTTCGTATATACTAAAAAACAAAAAGTCACTAGAATTTTAGGGGTTTAATTAAATCATAGACAAAGATATACATTAATATGTTAATCAATCAAAAACAAATTACGATAGCCAAGAACAAACAACGAAATAGAACAACTATGATTAGATATGAAAAAAATTATAAAAAAACGAAAACCTTGATTAAACCTGTGATTAATGTGTATGATTCACATTTTAAAAGTCTTAAAAGGCTATGTTTAAGGGCCACTCCTAATATGATTTAGTCTAGAATCAAATTGATTAGTTTGATTAAATTGTTTAATTATGGTTAGTCATCAAACACTTATACCATTTCACCTTGAACCTCCACTTGGCATGTGAACAAAGCTTTTCAAATACGAGTGGAGTCCACCAAATGCACCAAAATTTTCTACATAAAATATTGAAAAAATTAATTTAATTAAAAAAGAAATAAAAACCGGAGAAATCACATCATTGCGCACGTGGGGAAATATTGACCTTTGACCTTGAAATTTTTCTGAATCAAGGGTATTTGTCTGATAACTCTTTCATATTTTTTTTAATCATAAGTATTTTTTCGTTTTATGATATAAAATTAATTTTATTCAAGTCAAAAATGGCAAATTTGAATCATATCCAAATAGCTAGAGAAAAAATCCACTTCTATTTCTTTTAACCACTTCTTGGTCTTACTCTTCCATAGTCTCTCTAACACCAAATTCAAATGGTAGGGTTTAATTTTCCCTAGCAAAACTCTAATGTAATCCAAATATAATTAATCTTTATTATTATTATTATTAGTCTGTTTGCTCTAGCTAGAACTTTTTTAAAAAATGTTGTTCAAGTAGAATTTTTCTAAAAGTGTTGTTAAGAGAAGTTAAATTAGCATTTGACAAATTTAATATAAAAGTATTGCAAAATATTGACAACTATTTAATAAAATTTTGTATATTTTTAATAAATGTAAAAAAAATAATAAACTTCATTAAATTAAATCACAAGTTTTTAAGTGAAACCAATATAATATATTTTAATCACTATATAGTTTATTATAAATTAATTAGTTAAATATATATTATTTAAAAATTTAATATTATTACAACTAAATTAAATAATATTATTAAATTAATTTATAATTATTAATTCATATTATTATTTAATATAAAATTTTAGAATTTTACTAATCTTAATTATTATCTAATAAAAATTAATATAAAAAAATTTTAATATTATTTTTAATTGAAATATTTTTTAATTCTAATATTGTTTAAATTATATTAAATGTTAACATGATTAAATGAAAATATTTAATAATATTATTAAATAGTATAAAATAATATTATTTAATTTTATGTACATAATATTATTAAATAAATATATTATTACTTTTATTTGATTTTTAAAATTTTATTTTGTGAGTTGGATTATTATTATATTTAAATCAGTTTAAATTTTTGTTTTCAAAACATAATAATATTAACTAAATATGTTTTTTATTTTTAGAATTTGAAAACAAAGCAAAACAAAAACAAAATTTTTGAAAACAAAAAACAAAAAAGAAACTGATCCTAAACGACCCCTAAAATTTAATTTTTAAAAGCTGCTTGAACCAATTGGATTAAATCTTATATAATTACTTTTTTTTATAAAAATCTGTTTATATTCTCAAATTATTGTTTAAATATTAGAGGTAAGATTATCCTATAAGTCATCAATAATATTAAACACATGGGTTATTTCATCAAGGAAATAAAATGTTTTAAAAAATAAGAAACTTCATCTAAAGTTTTCTCTTTTAGTTCATTTTTAGCACTAGTTTTCAATCGAATCACTTTTAAGTATTTAATTTTGTTAAAAATGATCCATTCACAAGATGAAGAAACAAAATCTTAATAAGAAAAGCGGCGGAGTACCTATTTATTTTAGAAACCAAAATGCGAAATTGCTACATCTTCAAGATTTGGTTTTGGCCAAAGATCTTCAAGATTTAGTTTGTCCACCAAACGACTAAGAAAAAAAGGAAGTCCACAATACGGGTGAATATAAATATTAGAATTTCCATTTAATTTCTTGAATAAGAATTTCTACTTTCTAGAAGTAATCATTCATATAATTTTTTTTCAAAGGGCTTGTAATCTGATAAAAAATAATATTACAATATTAGAAATTCGAACTTAAACTTGTGCAAGTTACTTCAAAAAAATTGTGTGAACCAACAAATTAAACTTAATCCTAAGACTCCTATAATTTATTTAGCATTATAACTCCCCGGACATTTTCTTTGTCTTTTTTTCATAAACGCTCTCAAAGTTCGCTTTTGTTTAACAAATTTAATTTTAATCTGATCAATATTTGTTAAATTAATAAAATTTAATTTTAAGATATACTTTTATTTTTAAAAAAGGTCTCTAGTGAGTAATGAGACACTAATTAATAATTAAGAATTTTAATGAAGATTTTGTGGGAATTCCGGATTATATGAAACAAGATTTATGTCTGAACTCAATGATTTTTCGTATATACTAAAAAATAAAAAGTCACTAGAATTTTAAGGGTTTAATTAAATCATAGACAAAGATATACATTAATATGTTAATCAATCAAAGACAAATTACAATAGCCAAGAACAAACAACGAAATAGAACAACTATGATTAGATATGAAAAAAATTATAAAAAAAAAAACCTTGATTAAACCTGTGATTAATGTGTATGATTCACATTTTAAAAGTCTTAAAAGGCTATGTTTAAGGGCCACTCCTAATATGATTTAGTCTAGAATCAAATTGATTAGTTTGATTAAATTGTTTAATTATGGTTAGTCATCAAACACTTATACCATTTCACCTTGAACCTCCACTTGGCATGTGAACAAAGCTTTTCAAATACCAGTGGAGTCCACCAAATGCACCAAAATTTTCTACATAAAATATTGAAAAAATTAATTTAATTAAAAAAGAAATAAAAACCGGAGAAATCACATCATTGCGCACGTGGGGAAATATTGACCTTTGACCTTGAAATTTTTCTGAATCAAGGGTATTTGTCTGATAACTCTTCCATAGGGTTTTTTTTTTTAAAATTTTAATAATAATTAATAAGTATTCTCCGTTTTATGATATAAGATTAATTCTATTCGAGTTAGAAGTAATAAACTCGAATCATATCCAAATAGCTAGAGAAAAAATCCGCTTCTATTTCTTTTAACCACTTCTTGATCTTACTCTTCCATAGATTCTCTAACACCAAATTCAAATGGTAGGGTTTAATTTTCCCTAGCAAAACCCTAATGTATTCCAAATATAATTAATCTTTATTATTATTATTATTATGTTTGGTCCAGCTAGAGCTTTTATAAAAAGTGATGTTCGAGTAAAATTTTTCTAAAAGTGTTGTTAAGAGAAGTTAAATTAGCATTTGACAAATTTAATATAAAAGTGTTGCAAAATATTGACAACTATTTAATAAAATTTTGTATATTTTTAATAAATGAAAAAAAAATAATAAACTTCATTAAATTAAATCACAAGTTTTTAAGTGAAACCAATAAATAAATTATAAAATAAAAATACTTTGCTAATTAAAATAAAAAATTAAATAAATATAAAAAATACAAAAAATAAATAAATTTATATAAAATAATATAATCCTTTTTATAATTTTGTGAATTATTGAAGAGTAAAGTGAAAATGTAAAAAATTTTACTAAATACATGTTATTAAAATTAGTACCTCTTGAAAAAATTTTAATTTATAACTACATTAAAAAGCTAAAATTTACTTCCCATATAAGTTAAAAATTTTAAATTTTGAAAACCAAACACTTGACTTCTACTTTTGTAGTAGATAAGCTCCTTCATAAGCTTGTTTATAGGCAATGGAAGCAGCTGAACTTTTATACGATTAGTTTAGAATTAGAGGAATGCTAGAGGTAGTCACTTTGACAGTTACATTTCAACACTTTTCGTTTTATTGGGTCACATACTTTCTAGTTTTATGTGAAGACCTGTTACCACTATTACGGGTTACTTGGTTGAAAACTATTTTTTAACATCCACAAACTTCAACTTTGCAACTTCTCACATAGATAATCAGTTTTCATATAAAATTAAAAAGTGACGTGTCCCAATAAAATTGAGGCTGCTAAAATGTGACTATTAAAGTGATTGCCCTAGCACTCCCCTTAAAATTAAGAAGAGGCTGATTTCTTTTTGTTATATTTGGCTTCTTTCACAAGAGTAAAGATACCAACTAATTACTTGTATAGAAATAGATATATTTGATAAATTTGTTTACCTAAAATATTAGTGCAGTAGATAAAGGGAGTGTTATTTTTTTTTTAATGCTGGAATAAATTTTCTGATTTTATATAAATTATCAATTTTGTGTTGCATGGAATTAATATTATTAACTTTTATTTTATTGTAATCATAATTTTTAAATTTTAAAAATAAGTGAATGAGGCTGGATTGACAAAATTTTAAAATAGTATTTTCTCAATTTTTGATATTTAACTTATCTAAATAAATCTAAACAAGCATTTTCCACCAATTCAATCACCCAAATAAAAAATTAACACAAAATTAAATATTTTATATGTCAAAGTTTTTTTTTTGGCCAAAGAAGAAAACTTCTATTTAAAGTAAAATAAAATAAAAGTTCATTGCCTTAATTTTATTCAATAAATATTATAAATTTATTTATTATATTAAAGTTTGAAGACTTATTTATATATTATTCCCCTTTTATCAATCAAGTTTAATTTTATGAGAAGCTTTTTGAGATCAATGTGAAAGAGTTCGTTTTTAAATTCGTCTAAAAAGGTAACTAAATATGTGCAAAATCAGAAAATTTTATTCTATTATCAGGAAAAAATCTTGTAACTCTTTACTTGTAACACAGTTGTTCATTTTTGCTTTCATAAATGAAATAGATAAGTGAAATCTGAAACTTACAGAGTTTTGTTATCCCCATTTTTGCTGCTTGGAACTTCTTCATGCATGATGTCCAAGAACTCACAACCGTGCGCGCAGAGTGTGGCAAATGTTTCAGCTTGTTGTGGTCAATCAAACTGTTTCATTGCAAGCAGACGCAGCCCTACCTCACAGTGTTCTTCTAGGAAAGTTTAAAGTCACGCGATACGATAATAAGAATGTTTAATCTAACATTATTATATTTTTTTAAGGGAGATTAGATTCGAAATTTCATTTTCTTGTATACTGATATTAAAATTTGAACCCTGAACTTAACTTTAAAGACGATATTTGCTTATCAGCAAATCTAATTCTTGGGATTACCGATTGTGGATTTCGACAACATAAAGAGAGAATATCTTTTGAACCCATGCAACCACACATTGCGTATGGGATTCTACCAGGACCAGGGCCGCCGAGGTTTCTTTCCCAAAAAAGTATCACCCTCAATTTTTAGATATCCTTTTCTTGTTTTGTTTTGCTTGCTGAGAATTGCCTTTTGGAAAAAGGACTAAAATAACATCAAATAATATTATTCAAAAATTTATCTTTGAATCTCTTGATCACCGAATAAAATACCAACATAAACAAAGCATCGCCTCAAATTCTAGGTAAATGAGTTCATGCAAATTGTCAATGTTTTTGTTGTTATTAATTTCTCACTTTGCAATATCGACGAAGTTGTTAAAATTTTAAACCTTTTTGCCTAGTAAAGTTTAATTAATTTATATATATAACTAATTGTGTAGATGCTCTAATTGGAAGAATAGAGGTTATAAATGATGAAAAATATCAAGGCTAGAGGAAAATAAGTCATTCAAAAAGATGTGATAATACTAGAATTGAAAGAATATATTGCCTGAGATATAAATGAGTGAAAGAGGAGAATTCATATTAACGGCTTAATGCGAGTTTATATATTAGTTCATTTAGCTTACCTCAATATATTGGGATAAAGTCGGATGATGATGAACTTTAAACTTTAAATTAGTTCAAAATTCAAAAGATCATTTTTTTTTATTTTTAAAATGTGAGAATTCTGCAAGTTTGATTGTTTAATAATGATAATTTAAGATTTAAAAAAATTACTTGTTTGATTAAGTTTAGGCATGTGATACGTTCAAAGTTATTCATGCATAATTAAAGAATATAGCCATGATTTTCTACGTCAAAGAAATGGAATTTGATGAAAACTTTGACAAGTAAGTTGGAACTAATTGGGCCGTACGTAGAGAAAAATACTTCCATTGCTTCAATCCACATTCGACAAAAAAAAAAAAAACCCAATTGTTTAGTTCCTTTTGAAATTTGGGAGCAAAGACCAAGAAAATGTTGAGTGAACGTGACTTACCAAGAAATTAAACCGTAAACAATTGCCATGTTTTTCATATTTTATTTTAGATTTAGATGCAAATGCAGGACTCTTCGTTTTTCTTTTATTCATGCGTGTGTTTACACGCAGATTCCGCCTATGCTTTGGAAAATTTGTAACCCTCGTGTTAAGCATGTGTTTCATATGGGAAATAATGTTGAATTGTTGATAAAAATGGGTAATTTATGACCCCAAGTTGATTTGAAGTTAAATTTTCAAAAGCGTTTTGACATACAAATTAATATATATATATATATATAAAGAAAAGAGTATGGAAAGAAAATTGAAAAATGGAGAGTTAGAATGGATTTGTTTCTCAACCTTTTATTTTTGTGTATGTGCTTGCGATTGTGATTGACCATCTTAAATCCAAGTGTTTTACATGCTATTTGACCTGTGGCCTGTCTGTGGGTATGATATGCGACTGTAACAGGTAGTGGACAGAAGAGAAGACACTTCTCGAGTAATTCTCCTTTTGCGAATCTTCAACTTTGTCTTGGGCCTCTTATGCTGAAGGATTACTGGGCCAACAATGTTAACTTTGGGATTCAAAGCATGTCAAGTGTAAATAATCATTTCCAAGAATTTTTTTAGCATGAGGTCTAGTCTAGAGTTAAGCACCTTGGCCCAAAATTGAGCCTCAGGTTTAAAAAATATATAGCCCAATACTTCATTTAGAGTCAGCGTCTTTCTCACCTACAATTCTGCACTTCTCTTCTCAGCTTCCGTGGCAGCAAGCTTTGGGATACGAACAGAATGAAGCTACGAAATGCAGCCTAAAAGCTCTTCTGACCTTTCCCTTTCCATGTTAATGGAGGTTTCCATCGGTTTTGCTTGTGTCATTGCACATTCAATGAGTTTAAAGCATTGTATGACTCGGACGTTTTCACAACAAGGCTGTACAAATTTATAGAATCCAAAGCAGCAGACTAATTAGTACAGTAATTTGACATTAGGATTCATATAAAACTAGAATTCCGAAAGATGTTTCGTGCTTTAGTCATCAGATATGAAGAAATAATTTGGCAGACAAATGCAACTTTTGTCAGAGCTTTCATTCCTTGGAAGAACTTTGCAATGGAGATTCTCCAATCAAGTACTCCACGAGGCACCTACTTGTTTGAATTCATTTGATTGAATAATTTATTTTGGGATTGAGAAATCATATAGTTGAACTTTAATAGATATGATACGTTCCATATTTTATGTTTAACTGAGATAGTAGGTGACGAAAATATTGAATTATACGGTAATTGTCATGGAAAGGTTGTCATCAATTCACCGACATTTTTATTACTTAGATAGTCATGATGCATTGCTAGATTCCAATCTTGGCTTGTGATTTATGAATAAGATTCTGAATTACTACCAATGAATGGAAACCTAAAGGGTCATACACAATAAGAGTATGACCAAAATAAGGTAATTGGAATTGGATTCATGTGATATGTCCTAGTACAAGTAAGATTTCTGGTTAGACTAGAATTCTATTTCAACTAGAACTCGAGATTTAATTAATGGTAATTTTAACTCGAAATGACTAAAAAGTATTTGGTTTTTTCAATTATAATGAGATTATAATTATGGATTAATAATTTAATAATTCATGGTTGGTCCAAATTATTAATTCAAATACATAACCAATTGATTGTAGTGCAAGTGAAAGATTGTTAAAGTATGCCTAAGATTGTTAGAGTATGCCTTACAAGTTAATTGGATTTGGATTAAATAATTTTAAAAAGCCCAAAAAACTCAATCTAGTTAAACTAAGGTCAAGGCCTTTTCAAGGTTTTGTTAAAACGCACTATATAAACAATATTAAGTCAAAAGTTAGATAGTATGTTCTTGATAGTTGCTTTGCCTCTTGGAGCTAGCACTCATAAAACAATTCTGTTCCTCCTTCCTTTGCAGAAGAAAAGGTCATGTTTCTTACGTGGATATTGTTAGAGGGCTTTTTTCAACTAGAAGTCTTGAGTTAATGATAAACTGAGGATTATTCGTGAGCTGCCAAATTCAAAAGTTAAACTTCTCTATACGAGTGACATAGAAAAATGTTAATTTCTATCTCGAAAGCAATTTGTTACATGATTTTGATAATTTTTGGTTTTGTTGTTTTTAATATGCTTCTTTTTTTTTTGTATATAACATGATAATCCGAGACAACAAAATTTTACACACACAACTTTTTCAATAAAAGACTTTCAAACCCAACACTTATATCTCCTTTTCCAATCTCAAGTTGCAGTGTCCTTTGTATAAAATAGTTGATCAAATACCTTTCAAAAGGCTAATTAATCAAACATAAAGGACCCTGAATCGCAAAGAAATTAAGGAACATTTAAGAGAAAAAAAAAAACGCTTTCTTCCATACCTTGGGAGAGAGAAGGAAAATTCATTTTAATTTGAATGTTTAGTTTAAAACTTAATTATCTATTTTATAAAAATAATTAAAAAAGTTTAAAAATTAATTAGAGTTTTGAGAAAGAATTTGAAAAGTTGTATTTCAACATTTTCTCTCAAAAATTTACTAAAGAAGTAAGTTTTCAAATTTACACATAAATCTTTTTTTTTACAAAGAAAATATTTTGTTTTTAACATGTCGAAGTAAAATTTTCATGTTTTATACAACATGTATATAATTTAATATAACTCAAACACAAGTTATATACACGAATAGTTAAATCTATCGCTATTAAAAAAAAAACTCAATAATAGTACGTATGAAATATGATTAAAAAAAAACATGGATTTGATTTAGGGCCTAACTAAATCGAGCGAATACAATGAGAAGTTCAAATTCAACTCTACGTTATGTTTAAATTCAGAGTAGAAAAAGTTTTGTTTAAATTCAGAGTAGAAAAAGAAAAGAAAAGAAAAGTATGGAAAATATGAAAACTTTTCACTTGCCTTCCCTTGTTTGGGTAAGGTTTTAAAAATAGTAAAGGAAAATGATGGGTGTTGAAAAATCCCTCCCATTCCCTCAAAAATTCTATTTTTCATTTACCCCAATTTGGGGAAATGTTAGGGAAAGGAAATGAATAAAAAAAATTAATGGTAAGATAACAATTATACCTTTAATTTTTTTTAATTTTTAAATAATCATTATAATTATTTGTCTCTTATAACTTATTTATCAATTTTTTCTATTTATAGTTGGATCACAAATATGATTTTTATCATTTTATTTTATTTTTTTGTTGCAAAGAAAATCTTAAAATAATTAGAAATAGGGATGAGGTTGTTTGGACTCGAACTTAAACTTAAGCTTTACAGGATGCCACAAACTCATCTTTAACCACTCAGTTAAAAAGTTGTTGACATTTTTATCATCAATTATTATTTCAAAAAAATTGATTTTTTATTTTATTTTATTTTTTTCAAGCATTGTTGCTTGAATGCTTGATAAATACATTAACTCTAATGTAATAATTATTACTTGAACCAAATGGAAGACAAAAAGTAAAATATTTTTTTCATTAAAAAATAAATTACCTTTAAATATACCAAGTTTTTATTTTTAATCAGATAAATAACAAATATAAATTATTATTTTTTTTATAAAAATTATACTTGAAAAAAATATAATAAATCATTTTCTTCGCTTTCCTTTCCACTTTTTAACTAAAATAATAGTTGGTAGGATTCCTTTATTTCATTTATTTTATTGCTTGTTATAATCCAAATAAGAGGTACATGTATCATTTCATTTCTTTAACCTTTCTTTCTTTACTAATATCTATCTAAACATAAGATAAATTTAAGATGTAAAATTCGGTTCAAACATAATCAAGTTTTTTTTTTTAATCTCAAATTCAATTCAAGTCTAAAGATAAGACGTTAGTTATTCAAATTCATTCAATCAAACTCCTATGCCAAGAAAAAATTAAGTTTTACTTGAATTTAATTTCAAATTAGATTATTTGTACCCAAATATGAGCTAGAATTAAGATCTGTTACAAATATTTTTTAAAAATAAAAATAAAATCATAAATTAATAATTAAAGTCATTAAAATATATTTTAAAAATAAAAAAAATTGATTAAATTCAAAAATTACTTGAATCGAATATAAAAATATTTGAAATCAACTTATTCGATAACTCAAGCTACTAAGACTAGTCCAACCCAAAATCGATTTGATAAGAACCAAACCAATTTTTTTTTTGCATGCAAGAACCAAACCAAATTAAAGTTTTGTTCAAACCAAAATCAATAATGTATAAACACATATCTCATTTGCGCCTATGCTATGATCTGATCAGTCTATTATCTATACGCATTCAAAAGTTATTGCGTTTAAAGAACGCAGCATATTCCTAATTTTCTATCCAAAAATTCCCTCTCTTCCGTCCATTCGTCATCATCCCAATCACCGATAAAATCAACGGCGGAAAAGGCCCCCAAGGCCCACCTTTCACCCACCCATAAGGATAGCGACAAAAACAAAATGAAACCCTAGAAATCAAACATATAAAAACCGGCACGCATCACTCACTCTCTGCTCCGCCCCCATTTTCTGCTTTTGCCAAACACACCGAGAAGGAAAGAAGGGAAAAGAAAATTTGAACCCCGGAAATGTCGGACGATGAACACCATTTCGAGTCCAAGGCCGACGCCGGCGCTTCCAAAACCTACCCTCAGCAGGCCGGTACCATCCGCAAGAACGGCTACATCGTCACCAAAGGCCGCCCCTGCAAGGTCCACTCTTTGGATCTCGGAATTTATTCGTTTCTTGTTGAAGGATCTGTTTGCTATTATTCTCAAAATAAATGGGAATTTTCATTTTGATTGTGGTATTTTTATTTGTTTATAATTTCTAGCTGAGATTTTGATGGTTCAGATCTGTTTTCTTTTTGTTTAATTGCTTTTAATAGTTGGATAATTGAGATCCATATAAATCGTTTGGTTTTTACTTTAGCTGCTTTCTTTTTTCTGTCTATTTATTTATTTTGTTTCTGAAAGTGAAAAGTAATATTTGTGTATAGAAATAACAAGCAGTCGATAGTTGTTGAAAAATTAAGAGAATTAAGAATCGATTATGATTTTACGTTTTAATAGTTTCTTTGGCTTTATAGTAGCTTTTTTAGAAGCAAAATCGAAAAAGTAACAAAAACAAACAATCCATATCTTTTCGTATTAAGAAATTAGTAATTTCTTAACGAAGCTTGTTAGCAGGAATCTGATCTGATGATATATTATTGGCATGTGTTGAGGTAGTGGTTGATGGGTTGACTTTTGATTTACACCCTATGTTTTCTATTTAGGCAATTTTAGCTAACTTGATTGTTGTTGTATGGCGTGCGCCAGGTTGTAGAAGTTTCCACCTCCAAGACTGGGAAGCACGGTCATGCTAAGTGTCACTTTGTTGGTATTGACATCTTCACTGGCAAGAAGCTGGAAGATATTGTTCCCTCTTCCCACAACTGTGATGTATGAAATGAAATAACTTATTTCGCAAATTGCTATTGTTTTTGTCATTCTTGGTTTTAACTTTTAATCTATTATGTAATTGCATTGGTGTTAATGAACTTCTTGTTTCTGTTTTAACAGGTTCCACATGTTAATCGTACTGATTACCAGTTGATTGACATTTCTGAGGACGGATTTGTAAGTTAATTTACATTTTTTTTTATTTTCTTAATGTGTTTCTATGTGCACGTGTTTTTCTTCTTAACTAGTTAAGTATTTCAGGTGAGTTTGCTGACTGAAAGTGGAGAAACTAAGGATGATCTGAGGCTCCCAACTGATGAGAACTTGTTGAAACAGGTCAATTGACTTTTGTACATGTTTTTCATACAGCTCTTTTGATATTGAGTGATCTTGATTGTTATTTAATTTATTGGTTTTAATTCTAAAAAGAACAAGCAATGCGTTCCTGCACTGTCTAAGGTTGGCTACATGTATTTTATTTGTGCATGTGCGGTGCAATTTGACCCTTAGGCCACATAACCCTTGCATCAAGGGGCTTCTGTGTCAGCGAACATTGCAGCCTTCTCTTTTTCTTTTACAGAAAGAGAGGGAAGTGAAAATTGTGCATGAGAGAGGCTTATGTTTTATTCATTTAGGAGTTCTGGTAAAAAAAGCAAGGTTTATGACTTAAAACGATATTGTTTTTTTAATTTCCTAGCCTCTTGATGTAGAGATCCTGATTGAATCCCTTATTCCTATGGGGAATATAGTCCTTTTTCTTAGCTGAAACTGTTTTTTCTTCTGTTTATATTCTGATGCTACTCAACTTTGCGATTTTCATTTTACTGTGTGCTTGCATGTTTCATGGTTACTACCCGCGTGATTATGACCGATACTTGTTCCAACGATGAAACCGCAGTTGCCTTTCTGTAACATCATGATAGTTATATTTTGCATTAATGTCTCTGTAACCATTGTGTGGAGTTGCTGCAATAACATGCTTGGGTGACACTGCAGATCAAGGATGGTTTTGGCGAGGGAAAAGACCTGGTTGTGTCTGTTATGTCTGCAATGGGGGAGGAGCAGATCTGTGCTCTCAAGGACATTGGTCCAAAGTAGTTTCAGACTGATTTGCTGCTTGTTATTGCAATTTTAAATCGAAAGATTCTTGTAAGAGATTTA
Source organism: Heritiera littoralis (assembly GCA_031772115.1). NCBI lineage: Eukaryota > Viridiplantae > Streptophyta > Magnoliopsida > Malvales > Malvaceae > Heritiera > Heritiera littoralis. The sequence continues at coordinate 5,073,426 of JAPDPK010000010.1, read as the reverse complement.
ATCGTACGCCTCTCTGCTCTCCAAGACTTGGGTAGGTATAAATGTTATATGGATGGGTTCTTATGTTTGGTTTGGATACGAAAAACACCATTACTAGTTTCTTTTTGTGCTGTGGTTTACTGGTTTTACTTTCGAGGTTTTTTTCTTTGTCTTGCTTTTCATCTTGTCATTTTATTGTTTTGTTGATATTTCTCTATTATAACATTAAAGTGCAAGCTTTTATCTAACGGCATACATATTACTCCATAACGGTGATTGGAAAAAAAATACTTTTTTAATATATAAAGCGCATGAGGATACGTGCTAAGGGTGTAATTGAATTTATTAATGAAATCGAGATGATCGGGTTTGAGCTTTTTAATCGAGAATAATTTGAAAAAATATCACTATTCAGGTCGGTTCGATAATTGAGTTCAATTTAATGAGTTTAATTTGTCATTCAAAATTATAGTATTAATTATGTGTTTAAAAATTGAAAATATATATTTAAAATTTCGATTAGATTTACTAGTTGTCTAAATTGATCGCTGAAATTAATGCATCTGAATTAGATGTTCTAATCAAACATTAAGAAATTTTCAATGTCTTGATTTACGGTTCAGTTTGATTTAAACCATAAGTGATTTGAATTCAATTTTGAATTTAAAATAAACTTGTACTAAGGATACTGTTATTTATATCTGATTGTGGTTATGTTCAATCTAATTGTCTCTTGAATCACAGTTCTTATGTCAATAGATGTGGAAAGATTCTTCAATTCAAAGGTTACCCAGATTCTGTAATATTACAATTTTTAATTTACAGTTTTACGACGCACAAACCTGTGCTATTATGATATCAACCTACTTGAGTGGGTGGACTGGCAACCTTTTGCATGGAAAGAAAAGTGGGAAAATAAAAACAGGTGGAATCATCTTTAATTTTAATTTAGTGATGAATCCAATAACTTGTATATTTTTCTTATAAATAAAATACATAATTATGATTATAGATTTGATAATCAAATGTAATTTTGAAATTTAATAAAAAAATAAAATTTAAACATTGATTTTTTATTCTGTATAAATAAAATATAAGTTTTTTTATTTGTTTGTATTTATATTTTTTGGGCGTTAAATTTTTTCTCTTAATAAATCACACAAATGCTACCTGACATCACACGGATCACACCGTGAAATCAGATGGCAGCAAACATATTAAAAAAATTATTATCTAATATGGATTATCATCCAAAACACAGTAAATGAATTTTCTGATTTTAGAATTTAGATTAATCTGATAATACATATCACTTTATTTACTTTTTTATTTAATATTCTTAAAAGGTATGTATCACCTTCTTGACTCTATTTATGAAGTCTGAAAACTTAAGAAACAGTAAATTAAAAAAAGTATAATTTTTTAAAAAAGAAACGAGAGAAAAAAAAAGAATATATATACTAGTTTGTATCCCGTGGGATGCACGGATTAATTTTATCTAGTCTAATATATGTAAACAAAAAAATAATATTATTATCAAAATAAAATAGAATTGCTTTCAGCCAACCACTTTCATCTATTCAACTATCTACCTTCAGCATCCTTCAACCCGTGACAGTAGCAAGAACCCAATAAGAAGCACGTAGTTGCAGCATATATAATAGCAATCTCCGGTTAAAACTCCTCCAGTCTAGCAATCTACATGAAGCAAAAAAAAAATAAAAAACATAAATTAGAAAATGCAAAACAATGGCAATAGAAAAATCAATAATTTAAATCAACTAATGAATAAAACTTGATTGTAAAATTGAACTACATTATTATTGTTCAAAATATAAGGTACTAAATGATCGAAATAAAATAGAAATTAAAGAAAACAATAAAAACTTGTCAAAACTAAAAGTGCATAAAGGAAACAAAAAATGGAAGAGAGAAACTGCAATGCAGAAATAGTGTCACTCAACCTTTTTTAGAAGCAGCGAAACACCTTTAGAAAGAACCATGAATATCAACAACAAAATTCAATTGAACCAAAGCAGAAATCAAAGCAATGCAGAGACTCAAACCTTAAAACAATTTAATGTAGATTAAGAAAAAATTGAATTTTGAAATGATGAATTGCGTATGATAGAAAGAAAACATTAGAAAGAGAAAGTCGTGGAGTTACCACAAAGAGAAAATCTTGGAGTGTAAGTGAGATAAAAATTGAATTTTGAAATAGTGGATTGAATCTGATTAAGAGAAATCGTGGAATAAAACATAGGAGGATGTATCTAGATAACTCCCACGTTCAGTACTTGAATAATTATAGTTTTTAATATGGTTAAAAAATAATTTTCAATAAAATTAAAATTTGGAGATAATTGTAATTTTAAATTTGGATAAAAGAAAAATTGTAGTTGGTTTTTTAATAAGTTTTAAATTGTTGCACTACTTCCTATTATTTAAGATGTGGATAATGGGTAGTTATACAATAATAAAAAAACTAATTTAATTTTAGTTTTAATAAAACCTACATGTATCCTAATCCTACGTTTTGTAAAAAGAACACATCCATGTACGTGCTCTCTGGTTTACATATGAAGTTTTCATGTTTTTTGAAATATAATATGTATATGATTTATTAATTTGTTTAAAATAAATAATTAGTAGATAATTTAATAGGATAAGTAAATAATGTTTAAATTTTGAATAACAAATATTTGAAAAAAATTAAATTATTTAAAATAGATAATTTGATAAAGATTTGAATAAAAAAGATTTAAAAATATTAGTAATTTGTTTAAAATAGACAATTAGATCATACTTAAAACTGATAGTTGTTATGAATTATTAAAAAAAATTAAAAATTTAAAAAATAAAGATAAAAAGTTAATGTAGTTATGACACGTATTACTATTATTTTCTAAAATATAATATTATATATGATATATGGTATATGATTGCTTCCAAATAGAATCGGTTGATATTTTAACGTCAGAATAAAGGATAAGGGATTTACAGTGGGCACGGCGAGCCATTATCACCATGCTACACCATAATGTTTACTGGACCGTTAAGGATCCGGTGGAAAAAGCAATCTACGATCCTTAAGTTATTCACAATGTTGTCCTTTTTATTTTTAAATTTATAATATCAGTTACATAATTTTTTTATTATTCACAATATGTGATTTTATTTTTATTTTCTTTTAATGTTTTCAAATATATATTTACATAATAAATTAACTAATAAATAATAAATAAATGATTTTATTATTAAATAAATCATAAATAAATAAATATTTTATAATTAAGTAATTAATTGAAATAAATAACTATATAAATAATAAATTAAATAAATATTAATAATTTTTATTTTGTAATATGTAAATGTATTATTGTTCTTCAAATAAAATTATATTTTTTATTAATAAAATTATTATTTAATAAATATAATTTAAGTAATTTTTAATTATTTATTAATTTTGCAAATATCAAATATAAGTTATAAATTTTATTTTATACAAATTTAATTTTCCCCATCTTTGCATCAAAAATCTAATCACTATACAATTGAATATCATCATTACAATAATTAATTTCACTATCAACAATCAAACTTAATTTAACCGAGATCTGAAGTTTAAATATCACTAAATGTAATATTGAGTTTAATTTGTTATTCTTATTTGTATTTATAAATTTATCTTATTAATGTTTCATTGAATGTTAAATATGATTTCAACTTTAATACTGCTAAAAATAACAACTACACAAAGTAAGTCCAAAATTCGTATTTTTTAATACCTCTTTAGGAATTAAAAAAAATTAATTTGACCATAACCATTATTTTTATTTTTACAGGAGCTAATGAGACAAGAGAAAATATATTGATAAATAGTTAAAAAAAATAAAAGTGAAATTTTTTTAGATACTTAAATAAATTTGAATCTTGAAATTTTTACAGTTGAAAAAATTTTATAATTTATTATTACCGACGATTAATTTTAAAGGTAAAAGGAACGAATATATCTGTGCGGACAAAAAAAAAAAAAAAGAGTCAGGAGACCATATAAAATGGCGGATGATGGCATGTTCTGATCTCCTCCTCGGCCGAACACACAAACCGGCAGAAGTGAAGTGAAACTCCAAAACACAGGATCAGAAAGGATGAGTTCTTCCTCGTCTTCGCCTCGTCGTTCTCGTAGTAGCAATGGAGAAGAAGAGAGGCCACGATTCTTCGACTCGAAGGCAAAGAGCAAGTGCTGGGCCAATGCAGAAACAGTGTCCGGTCGTCACCCTGAGAGATGGCGCAAAGACGCTGCTGGAAACATCGTCTGCAAACGTTTCTGCAACTGCCAAGGTTGCATCTGCTTCGAGTACGACCATATTGTTCCCTTCTCCAAAGGTCTCTTCTTTTTCTTATCATAACCCATTTGCGAAATGCACTTTTCTTTCTGGGCAATTGTTTGTTACTTTATTTTTTGGTATAAATTTTAGCTGATTTAGGTGGATGTTGAAATGGGTTTTGTGGGATTGTATTAGTGTGAGCTCAGTTGACTGATGTTGGGATTTTAATTGCATTTGATGCTTTGTTTGATAGTGGATAAATGGTGTGGAAAGGAACAATGTTGAAATTTTACTCCTCTCTTGCCTGAGAAAATGGAATTGAGTGCCCAAGTGAGACTAATCGGAAAATGTAGCTAATTTGAGTAGAAAATTTTCTTTTTTCAAAACTAGTGGAGTATTTGGAAAACTTTAAAAAATGCAACCTTTTTTATAAGTTGCTTTAAAGAGTTTCATTTGAATGCAAATGGTTACATGTTTCAACTGCAGCTGTAGGCTATGTGTGTGACTGAGGGTTGTTTATTTGTGCTGTGTGTTATAGGTGGCGAGTCCACAGCAGAAAATTGTCAAATTCTTCAAACTAGGGTAAATAGGTTTAAATCAAACAAAGAAGATGTGGATAAAACCCAATTGAGAGGTTATTCTTGCGATGTCCAGTTTACTGGTATGTTTGCCTTAATTCTCTTGTCCTTTTTTGCTTTTAAACTAAACATTGTGCTATGTAAATGCTTCCGTATATATATTTATATATATTATGTTATATTACTGCCTCCCCAGATTGTTAGTTAATACTTAATAGTTTCATAGTTTGCAAGGAATTTCAAGAATGGATGCTCTAACTTGCCATTTTAGTTCATATTTTCCAGTTGTTTTATGTTCAGCAGAAATAATGTTGAATTTAATTTTTAAGAGTAAAAGAAATATTAAAAAGATCTTTATTTAAGGTATAAAAGTGCCCGGTAATCTGTCAACCTCTAGAAAGATCATGATATGGGACAGGGACAGCCCTCTAGAAAGATCATCTTGGTCCTAGTATTATGAGTTTGGTATCATTCTAATTCAGGGTTTCTAAGATCGAGCCTGATCAGGGATCTCTGTCTATCTGCTGAAGGTAACGGTTGCTGGTTAACTTGCCCAGTCTGGTCGCTTCCTGTAAAGACTGGTTTTCAGGTAGCAAATGCAGCTAGAAACCTCTGAAAACAAGGTGTTGCTTTTGGAAACACCAGTGTTCTGAGAAAAGTCTTAATTTTTAAATTCTAGGAAAGCTTTTTTTTTTCTGATTGGTTTAGTGACAGGTTTATAAAACATGTTCTTGTTCTCGGGCTATCCTCATTCAGTGACTGATGAATTGTGATGGAGAAGGATTAACTGCTGGCATTCCTTTATTTTATGTGCCAGACTACTCTTAATGGATTTTAAATGCCTTCTCTTGCTATCAGTTATCATAGGATTTTTGCTAAATCAGCACAGCCGTTTTTTCTGAGCATCCCTGTTTGTACCCATCAACCATTGGTGATGGTATCCTTGTGATTGATTGTTTCTTCATTCCCTAGAAAAGGAATTCTAGTGCACCATAGCATGCAGAGAACATTCTGTATGACAACCTTAATCTTGGAGAAAACCTATTTGGATATTTGCTTTAACAAAAATTTTAACAGTTGAAGCTTTCGTTCCTTTAATTTTGTTCTAGGTAAAGCAAGCGGTATCCTATTAAAATATAGTAACTCGATTTAGAACTTTTCTTTTAACTAGAAGGGTTCATAAGTGTCTTAGTGCTCAGACACATATTTCACAACAAACCATTAATTTGCCTTGTGGTTGCAGCAATAAGTAGTTTGGTACCCCCTCATTGATCACTGTAATGGTTAATGGTACTTAAGTGGTTTATGTTTACAAGGTCAGTATAGAACATTGACCTGGCCTGTTAGATATTTTGATCTAAGCCAACAATGACCTCTTACTTGTTCAGTAATCAGGTTTGTCTCAGCTTCTGAACCTTCGTCATTTCTATCCTTGAGCATAAAATAGGCAGATTCTTGACCTACATTCAATTGAAAATTTTCTTGGAATTGGCCATATAATTTGCCATTTTAGTTCTTTTTTTTTCTGTTTTTTTATGTTCAGTGGAAATAATGTTGAATTGATTTTTTAAGAGTAAAAGAAATTAAAAACATTTTGACTCAAACATCCATTAGAGTGATATGTTGAAGTTGCCTGATTTTGATCAATTTGATGGTATAAAAGTCCCTGGTAATCTGTCAACCTCTAGAAAGATTATGATATGGGACAGGGACAGCCTTCTAGAAAATCATCTTTAGTCCTATTATTATGAGTTTGGTATCATTCTAATTCAGGGAATCTAAGCTTGAGTCAGATCAGGGATCTCTGTCTATCAGGTGAAGGCAACAGTTGCTCGTTAACTTGCCCGGTCAGCCATTCTGGTCCCTTCCTGTAAAGACTGGTTTTCACGTAGCAAATGCAGGTTGAAACCTCTGAAAACAAGAAGTTAAACATCAGTCTTAAGAGAATAGTCCTTATTTTTAAATTCTAGGAAAGTTTTTTTCCTTTTTTGTATGTTTCTGATTGGTTAGTGACAATTTTACAAAACATGTCCTTGCTCTTTGGCTAACCTCATTCACTGACTTGTGAATTGTGATGAAGAAGGATTAAGTGGTGGCACTGCTTCATTTTATGTGCCATACTACTCTTAATGAATTTCAAATGCCTTCTCTTGCTATAAGTGATCATAGGTTTTTTGCTAAATCAGCTCAGCGAGCATCCCTGTATGTACACCCATCAAACATTGATGATTTTATTCTTGTGGATTATTGTTTCTTCATTCTCTAGGACAGGAATTCTAGTGCATTGTAGCAAGTAGAAAACTCTCGTATAACAATTTTAATCTTGGAGAAAACCTATTTAGATATTTGCTTTAACAAAAAATTTTGACAGTTGAAACTTTGGTTGCATTAATTTTGTTCTAGGTAAAGGCAAGCAGTATCCTATTAAATTACATTAACTTGTTTTAGAACTTTTCTTTTGACTAGCGACAGTTCATAAGTGTCCTAGTACTGTGACACATGTTTCACAACAAACTATTAATTCGCTTTGCAGTTGCAGCAATAAGTAGTTTGGTACCTTCTCATTGGTCACTGTAATGGTTAATGGTACTTAATTGGTTTATGTTTACGAGGTCAGTATAGAACATTGACCTGGCCAGTTAGATATTTTGATCTAAGCCAACAATGACCTCTTACTTGTTCAGTTCAGGTTTGCCTTGGCTTCCGAACCTTCATCAGTTCTTTCCTTAAGCATAAAATAGGCAGATTCTTGACTTACCATCAAATGAAAATTTTCTTGGAATAACCATTTGTGTTTCATATCTCTATTTTTTATATAAAATTTATAGTTTCAGTTTTGAAGTATTTACCTGAATTCAAATGTACCTTTTACAACATGTAGATAAGGAGCTTGACATTATCGAAATGGCTGTTTATGGGGATGTAATCCGGCCTGGTAATCAGTGTCGTTGCAGAACTGTTGCTGAAATGCTTGGACAATACAAGTCAAAAGACAACTTGGCTGCTTGCAAATTGCCATTTGATAAAGAATCTGCATAGCAAATAAGGGCCATACCTATGTGCAGGAGTCTTATGAAGATTTTAAGCTACATCTTTTTTATTCTGCATTTCTGATCTTGTGCAAGATGCCAAAACATGTTTATTTTATAGGAATGTTAACTGAAATGAATCTCCCCAAATCGTTGGGGCCACTAAACGAACATTTGTATCAAATCCTTGATTATACTTCAATGTAATGAGATGCCTTTTTCATTTCCTTATGTGCATTCGGCGTGGAGTGTTGCTTTCCAAAGGTGGCTCGAATTGTGCTTTGCTTCAATGTTTGATTTTTCCAACGCGCAATGGGGTCTTGACTTGAAAAAAGAGCAGAGAAAAATGAAACAGGTATAATTGAGCTCATTGAACTAGTTTCCGATGCCTTGCCGCCCAAGTTGTATATCAAAGGTATGTTAGCATGATACCATAAATCATCCAGCAGCCTTTAACTTGAACATGTTCTCCGGTGTTTCCGGGTTCATCATTAGGCGTCTTGATTGAAGCCTCAAACATCAGCTAGAGGCTGCTGTTATTGGGTTAGATCTGTCTGAAAAGGACTTGCATCTGTCCTAGTGAATGCCTGAAAAACGTCAATTAGTTGGACAGTTGGTTTGAAGTGTCAAGATGTTGAATGTTACAAAATTTTCCCACTGAAAGTTGAAAAACCCTTCTCCTTTCCAGAAAAAACTCTAAAAAGTCATACCCACAGAAACAATTTGACATAAGATTATTACAAAAATTTGACCAAATGCTTCATAGTTCATTGTATATTGACCGGCAAAACTGGTTTATAGGATGCTGTCTTTATTCTTGTAGGAAAAAAAAAGTCTTGAGTGGATGGAAAAGGTGGACTCTCCACTTCAACCAACCACACCACCTAAAGTCTTTAGCATGTGGGGGTTGCCTCACACTATTCAATCTTCACTCATCATCTGCACTTTGATTAATAAAATACAATGAGAGACAGATTTGGTAATCTGTGTATATATTATCATATCTGTTTCGAGTAAAATCATAAAATATAAAACTTTGTCACAAATTGTTTTGACATATGAAACACTAAATTGTTTTTTTAGTTTTTGCAAAATTCATATATAATTTTTAACCCGTTTTATGTTCATATTTTTATATATTTTTATATTATATCATTATATCATATTCAAAATTATCAAATATAATGAAAGGAGACGTACAAAAAGATTACTCTATGAGCTCATGTCATTTTGTCAATATCCTCATTTTGAGGGTTGAAAAAATCATTAGCAATGAGTGTTAATGATAACAACAGCCCAAGCTGGCAAACAAAATGTAACTTCCTTCAGAAGTGTAATTCTCATTGTTTTCAAGCATAAATGCATTGACCAAATGATAGCGGAGCAAGATGATAAGAGTGAGAAATCTTCCTTAAAGTCAGTTCTTTACTTTGGTTTTTCTTTTTTGCAGAAGGTAATAGCATTTTCAAATCATCACCTCTAAATGGGAAAGCACTTGGTTTTTACAAAGAATCTGTGCTTCTTGTTATCTACCAACTTCTGTACCTAATACTGATGATTGATCTGATTAATGGAATCCCTCTATGTACTGATATTTGGACTGATCGAAGAGTAAAATCCATTTTTTTCCATCCATCCACCCATTCATCCATCCATACATGCACACACACATACATACATATGATGACAACTGAAATATACACTTGAAGATAACTCATTTCTATGGCAGAAATTTAAAGCCCATCCTTGAAATTTAAGTTTGATTTCTTTAAAATTGGAAACTTTTATATTCCAAAAAATAATTTGGAACGTTAATCACGTCAAAATATGTTTTTTATTCAAATCATATCACATAGTTATATTATTCAAAAAAATTAATCATTCATTACATGTTACATGTGATAATTAAATGGTTAATATTTATTTCAATAAGTTTAATAATAAATTAAATAATTAATTTTTTATTTCAATAATGTGATCATCATGCATAATTTATATGAAAAATGAAAAAACTAAAGATGTTTCGGAAACTAAAATTATAATATTTCCTTTGATCTCGTAAAGCTAGGAAAAGCTCCTAATGCATAGGTTCTCCCATCTGTGTTAATTAATACAAGTATAAATGCATCACCAAACTAAACAGTTAACATTAAGAAGAAGAAATGCTGATCGTTATTTAGACTTTAGAGTGAGGTTGTTGTGCACTGTTTTGGATTATGACACCATTAGTTATGCCTTTGACTTACCCTAATCATCACTCTTTCTTTCTCTTCACTTGCTTCATTGAAAAATGCCATTTCCATATATTAAATTGTGTATTGCTGCTTTTGGTGGGTTTGGGTTTGGTTTTTTTTTTTTTTTAATTTCTTCGTCAAAAGAGCTAAGCTTTGTCCCTGTTGCGACAAAATGCATATTAATAAGTGTTCTACAATCATAAGGTTCCAGAGACAAAGTACTAAACACAAACCTACCACATTCATGAGCTTCTTTAAACTCAAACGCTGGTTTTGTCTCTCACATTCACATAATTAAGCTACTCACTATATACATATTGCCTATGGTAACTACGCAGAGAAATTTATACAAGACTGCGTGTTTATACTCTTTGAACTTTCCTCTGGTACCTTATACTCTTGAACTTTGTGTCTAGCAAAGACCATTCTTGTACAAACAAGAATACTTTTGGCTAATGAAACTATATAATGCTATTCTGTGATAACACCAAAATGAATTTGAGTATAATTTTGATCTATCCATTGCTTGGATACCTAACATGAATTTGTCCACCAAAAATGATGTCAAGAGGCAGGTTACAATGTCTCTAAAGAAACATACTGTTTGATGTTCTTCCCACAGAGCAAAAGAAGATTAAAAAATGGGACAAAATTATTCTTTAAAAGGGGATTTAATTAAAAGATTACAGTTAGGTTTTTGTGATTAAAGAAACAGTGAAAGAAGTGTATAATTACACTTTTCTAAAAGGGTTTTTCTTTTGGTGTTATGATAAAATATTTATTTATTTGTGCATGAGTGCAATTGAGTGCTTTCTGTACCATGGGGAGATGTTTGATCATATCATGGGAGGCAGCAATTATGCCTTAATATGAAAGTAGAAGAAGTGGTGACACAGCCCACATGCAAATTCATCAAATAATAATATTAAAAATAAAAGAGTTTATATAAATATTTTCCACTATTCAGACTTAAAATAGCAAAACTCCACTGATCTTAAAAATATTTGTTTTTACTTTTTATATGAATCTGCAATGATGAGTTGATTTTCTTAAAACTGCATGCTTTTTGTTATTCTCAAATTCCTTTGAAATTTCATATATTTTATTGGAGAGGAGAGGACCACATTCCTAATACTATTCCTTTTTCATTTGATGAATCCAAAGGATATAATTTCTTTTATTGTTCCTTTGTTTGTTTTGAGAGAGGCCAGTTTGATGATGAGTGATGACAAATCCTTGTTGAAATGGGATGCAAAACACTGTTTGACAACTTTTCAATCATACAAATGTGACCTAAGTTATTTGTTATTGCACAAGAGAGTAGGCGATGAATCTTAAAATTTTCTAAGTTTAGGGCATTGTGAGATTTAATATATATATATATATATATATATATATAGAAAGAGAGAGGGATTATTTATATCGGTGTAAAACAATTTTGTTTTATATCATGTCATATCTTTTTATATGATTTAAATTATTTTAATCTAATCATTAAATATTATATTTTATTCAAATAAATCATGTGTACAAAATTTTAAATTAATAAAAAATATTTAAATATTACATTGATAATACTAAATTTTCAATTGTTAATATTTATTGAAAAATATGTTATTCTCAATCGAAATGATAGGGATATCAGATTGACTTGAAATTTTATATAAATAATGGATATGAGTAGGTTGTTCAATCTAACGGTTGGTTTATAAAAATATTAATTCTACATAGAATTATAAAAATAGTACAAAACAAAATTGTTTTACGCTGTATATATAGATCCCTCTTCTCATATATACATACATACATATATATATATATATATATATATATATATATATATATATATATATAAAGAAGGATACACTTACATATACTTTTTCATATTTTTTATTTTTATTTGATTTATATATTTTTAATTCAGTCATTAAATTTTACGTTCTACTTGCACAGATCAAATTTCAAATTAAACAAAAATGTCTTACAATTCATTCGATAATCAAAGAAATTTTCAACTGTTAACATACATTAAAAAAATGTTATTCTTGATCAAAATAAGAAGGATATTGAATCGATTCAAAATTTTATATACATGATGGATACGAGTATAGGATGTTAAATTTAAAGGTTAGTTTATAAAATATTAATCTTACATGAAGTTATAAAATGGTGTAAATAATTAATTTTACATTTATGTAAAAAATTGCTTCTCATATATATATATATATATATATATGTACCTTTTTTTTTTAACTATTGTTTAAGACTTTATGGACCTTTAAACGTTTCTAGCACTTCTAATTTGCATTTAAATCTAATTATTATAAATTATGTATATGTATATGTATATTTTATGTCAAATATCTATGAATAATGTAAAAATGGTCAAGGTTAGGGAAAAACCAAAGAAGACTTGGAAAGAAGTAATCCGAAAAGAAATAGCAGAATAGAGTTGGAAGAATACATTACTTTAAATAAGAATGAGTGAAATAAGAGAATTCATGCTGACGACCAGTATTAGGATATAGTCTCTAATGATAATGATAATATCAAATAATTTTTATATCATAAATTCATTACGTAATTTTCTTAATGTTTAATTTGTTTAGTTTATCAAACAACACTTTAATAAAAAAAATTATTAAGTTGACATATCTAATAATTCAAACACGTATCATGCTTTTTAATTCGTTTGTTTGCGAAATTTAAAAATTTTATTTTAATTTAGTACATAAGATAACAAACATTTTTAAATCATGATCCTTTAGAGTGAAAAAAAAAATTATGATAAATGTTAATACTATTCAATTCAAAGAATAAAAATCACTAATAAATAATTCGAGGATAGTAAATAATTAATTTATGAATAATCTAATTAAATTATCGAACAACATGATAATCCGCCACTATCATTTCTCTCGCGCAAAAAGGAAATGACTCAAAATCTTTCAAAAAAAAAATAGACTATAAAATTTATATTCTCTTAATAAGTTTTACATTTTTTATAAATTTTAAAATATTTTTGAGTTTTATTTGATTTATTTTTTTTAGAATGATCTTCATGTTACCTCGCCTTATTATAATGCATTCAAACGTAAATTTTCTTCTTATATACTTTTTTATTACTAAAGTAATGTTTGGGGGTTTAACAAAATTGAGAATTGGGATAGCATATTAGCACGATATAAGAAAGCATGTTATTAAATGTCATGCATACTTTTTATCAATGCCATATATGCAGCTTTTTGTTGGACAAGTAGCTATAAAGGAATACTAGATAGTGTTTTGTGTATGCTCTTTCGGCTTAGGCAATTAACACCAAATCAAGCATTACTTTATGCAAGGATTTGTTTTTAATTTATTATTTATCCTTTAACTCTAAATTCATTTTTAAAATAAAAAAATTACGCATTCAAATTCTCTATCGTTTTGTAAGATTTAAAAAATTTCACATGTACGAAGTTTTTTTTTTACAATATACACTAATAATAAATTATTTTTATTTGAATTAATGATTTTTAAATCACAAAAATATTTATACTAAAATAATATATATTAAAAAATTGAAATGAGACAACTTTTGATTAAAACCAAGATATTTTCTCTCAATCCTATCAACTTAGAAAAAATGAAGCTTTCCATCCCACTGGCTGAGCTACTATAAGGTGTTGAGTTCCCTTGCTTTACACTTTCGATTTCAATCTTGCAGATGTTGCTATCATTCCTTTCACAACTAATCCGAAGATCCAATGAGACAATTTTCCTTTTTATTTACCCCAAACCAATGGCAAAGCTGCAAGAGGCAGGCAGGCAGGCAAGCAGATTGGAGAGATTTGTTTATGCATTTACCATTATATTAAATTAATATGACTTAATAGCCAAATAAACCCTCAACTTTTAGTCCAAAATAGAATTAGCCCTTAACGTTTTATCGCATGAAATTCAATCCATAAACTTTTATTTCAGTGGACATAAACCCTCAACCTTTTATAATTATGCAATTAAGTCAAAATCTGTTAAATGACACTAACTGTCGTTAATTTTGCATACGTGGCAGCTGACGTGGATAGCTTAGTTAGCTGCCACGTGGCATGCCACGTATGCAAAACTAACGACAGTTAGTTCATTTAACAGATTTGGTTTATTTCCACTGAAATAAAAGTTTATGGACTAAATTTCATGCTATAAAACGTTGAGGGCTGAATTCTATTTTGGGCTAAAGGTTGAGGGCTTATTTGGTTATTAAGCCTATTAATATTAATTCACTCTAGAAATTCACTACTTACTGCTATATATATATATATATATATATATATATATATATATATTTCAAGGTAATCATTAATCATTTAGCAGACAAGATTGGTCCCAACTCCCAACATCAAAAGAAAGAAATAAAAAAAAAGAAGAGCTTTCAAAATCATCAAATATGAACTCTCTACCATTTTGGACCATCCCAACGCCCCCAAGAAAAAGTAATCCACTTTTTTCATGAAAAAGGAAAAAAAAACAAAGGGTTAATGTCAATCTTATAAAAAGATCTTAACAGTAAGATATTTTCCCATTAGGGATCTGGGAATGGCTTTTGCTTACTTTAGATTTTAGATCTTAAAAAATTAAATTTTTAAGTAAATTTGATAATTCGTATATATTTTATTATGTTAGTTTTTTTATTTTTATTCATGTGTAAAACATAAAAATTAATATGTCACATTACATATGGACATATCATCTACATAATAAACTTTTTAATTTTTATCAAATTCATATGCAATTCTTGTGAAAAACTTATTTAATATTTTTTTAGGTTTAATAATCAAATATATCCTCAATCTTTTGCACAAAATAAAAATAAGCCCTTAACCTTTATTTTTATTGTATAAACCCCTAACCTTCCAAAATAATCAGTTAAGTCCAAATTAGTTATAAATTTTTTCAATAAAATAAAAAGATTGAGGGCTTAGAAGACCTTAATCTCTTATTTATTTTATTTAATTGCATTATTTTTAAAGGTTGAGGGCTTATTTATAGTTAAATGAAAGTTTAAGAGCTTATATCCTTTTTGTGCAAAAAATTAAAGGTTAAGAGCTTATATCCATTTTGTGCAAAAATTTAAAGGTTTATTTAGCTATTAAACTTATTTTTTATATCATTTTTATATTGTGTTGTTTTATTAAGGAGATAAAAAGAAAAGGAAGATCCGAATACCATTGTATTCGAATCTTAAATTTAATTTCTCTTAAAGAGCGATAACACATGCTCGTATTCATTCTAAGATTGCTAAATGTGTGCATAGAAATGAGAATGCTTTGTTTTGTTGTTGATTTAGGCATCTCAACTCAAAAATCTTGGACCCATTTTTTGTTACTAATAAAGGGAAATTGAAGTAAAAGAAGCAATGGGAAATGGTGTCAGAAATAAGAGAAGGAAAAAGGTGAGCAAAGCGTAGAAGAAAGGTAGGGAGAATTGAAAATTGTAGGGTCGTAAAAGTGAGCAAACTTAAATTAAGTCTTTCACGTGACCTAGCTGAAGAGGAATTTGGGGGGGTCTCCCTTCATTTGTAGGACATGTTCCTTTCTCCCATTCCCTCCGTTTACACCAATTTCAAAACTCCCATCCTTCAATTATTTCACCTCTCCTTCTTCAGTTCCCATCTCAATTCTCACCCACAAGCAAAAAACAGTCCTTCATTCAACCAAAAAATAAAAATAAAAAAGAAAATCATAAACTTGTGTCATAAAAAAAACATTTTAATAAGTGAGAATTATATCAATAATCATATATTTCAAAAGCAAAAATTTGATGTATTATCAGTGTCCAATGTTATTAAATCTTATTAAAATATTTCATTAATTAATATGTTATAGTTTACTGACAATATACAAGATTTATTCAAAAATAACACATCAAATATAAATTCAAAATTAATTCAAAGGATAATAGCATAACGTATATAAAAAAAAACAAAAGAAAAAATCTCATTCTTTCAAATTTTAAAATAAAAAATAAAGTGGTGACCCGGGTAATAAATATTTATGAATTTTATTTTAAATTTTTAAAAATACAAATTTATTAAATTACTACATAATAAATTATTAATAAAATATGTATTATTATCTCGACTTCATTTAACAACTCTAATCCAATTTATTATTTCAATATCAAAATAATAAAAAATATTAAAAGTTAGCCCCACTTGTAGTAAAATGCCAGCCAAATTTTCTGCCATAATTTGAACTCGTTTAATCGAAAACAGACAGAGAACCATACAAACTTCATTAAAACAGAGTTGACAAACAACTTTGCGTTCAGTTCTCTCATGGACAGAAACAGGAGCAAAGAATAAAAACTCTCAAACAAAAAAGAGAGTCGTATTTCTTTTTTTTTTTTTCATTAATTCCAAAAAAAATAAAATATATATCAAAGGTTTTTCATTTCAATCTTCCCGTTGATTTCGGTAGCTTCAGAGTGTTCTGTTAGGCAACCCATTAAAATCCTTTGTTTCTCATCCATTGTCTTCCGCAATTGTCGCTTCCCAATGAAAGTGAAAGGAAAAAAATCTATCGTTGGATGTTTATTGTATAAAAGGGCTTCCTTTTTTGCTCTCTGTTTTCTTTCTTTCAAAGTAGAAGGAAGAGAGGAATGGAAGCTGAACTCTGAAGAAGCTGAAAGCCTGAAACTCAGTTTACAGACTCACCAACTCCATTGTTTGTTGATTTTTTTTTTCTGGTCGGCTTGGCGCCAAAAAAGAAAACCCAGAAAGAAAGTTGGGATCTTCGTTTCTTGATCACATGATCAACGATCATTGATGGGTTGTGTGAATTCCAAGCAGGCGGTGTCAGTGACGCCTGCTCTCGACAACTCCGGCGCTTTACGTGACAATGCGGGTGCCGGTAGTTTTAGGACCAATTCGGGTCGGTCTCGGGGCAGGTTCTCGGAGCCTGAGAAGAAAAGGAGCAGTGGCGGTAATAAGAAGAAGAAAAAGGATAGTAATGGTGGGGGTGTGAGTGATTTGGGTAGTGGGGTTGGCGGGTGGGGGCTGAGTGGGAGCGAGTTAGGTGAGTCTGGTCGGGCGAGTTCGAGATCCGACTCGTTGAGTTTGAGGTTAGGGAATTTACAAAAATATATAGAAGGTGAACACGTAGCCGCCGGCTGGCCTGCTTGGCTTAGTGCCGTAGCCGGTGAAGCTATCCAAGGTTGGGTTCCACTGAAGGCCGACTCTTTTGAGAAGCTTGAGAAGGTTTGCATTTTGCTTTTTCTTCCATGTTTTCCATAGATTCTCCTTTTCTGATGCCAGAAAATTGTCTGGTTTTGAATATTACTTCTGTTTCTTTTGTTTAGACGACTATGGGCTTGTTGTTAACCTTTCAATCACTTGTTAAGCTTCTTTCCAGTATGGACTTCAATAAGTGTTGTTTTCCTTAATCAACTAACTACTTGAGCTGTGATTTTTTATTTTTCGATTTGTGAGTTCTTTTATTTATTTTAATTTTTTTCCTATATTCTAATTTCTCTACATTGTCTTGTAATGCCATTGCGTTCCTGAAATTTGATGTTATAATCTTGTACCATTTTCAATTGCTTTAACAGATAGGACAAGGTACATATAGCACTGTGTTCCGAGCTCGAGACCTTGAGAGTGGAAAGATAGTTGCTTTAAAGAAGGTGCGGTTTGACAATTTTGAGCCTGAGAGCGTTCGATTCATGGCCAGAGAGATACTGATTCTTCGAAGGCTTGACCATCCAAACATCATAAAATTGGAGGGGATAGTTACTTCCCAAATGTCGTGTAGCATATACCTTGTATTTGAGTACATGGAACATGATATCACTGGACTTCTGTCTTGTCCTGACATCAAGTTCAGCGAGTCCCAGGTTTGTTCACTTTGCCTCTGTGGCTAAGGTTAGTGTAATGTTGTATGATCACAAATCATTGAAGTAACAAAACTTAAAGTTGTTTGCTACCCAAAAATGGATTGTGTTATAATGCTGAGAAAAACTAGTGAAGTATTTGCATGCCGTAATAAGATAGAAACATGCATTATTTAACAATAAATGTTGATTTTGTTTTGTAGATTAAGTGCTATGTGAAGCAGTTGTTATCTGGACTTGATCACTGCCATTCTCGGGGTATAATGCATCGGGACATTAAAGGATCAAATCTCCTTGTAAATAATGAAGGAATCCTAAAGATGGCTGATTTTGGTTTGGCAAACTTTTATCCTTCTGGGCACAGGCAACCCTTAACAAGTCGTGTTGTAACCTTATGGTACCGTCCCCCAGAACTTTTGTTGGGTTCTACAGATTATACTGCAGCTGTGGATCTTTGGAGTGTTGGCTGTGTCTTTGCTGAACTTCTCCTTGGCAAACCAATCCTGCAAGGGAGAACAGAGGTAAGCACCTTGCTAAAGTACATCCCAATATATTCATTTTAATAATTTTGATATCGACAATGACCGTTAAAGGATTTTTTTTAAAAAGAAAACAAAGGGACAATCTCAATGGAAATGACTTGTATTACTGGGATGAGCAGTATGCGATAATTGATTCCTCATGATAAGGATCAATTGCAAGAAAAGACCAAGTTTCATGGGGCATAGGAAATTTGGAATCAGTGCTGGCGCTAAAAGGAGTCTCTGGAAATGCCAGTCCTATGTGTCTTCTAATTATGTAATTCTTTTGAGTATTTTTGCTGTTTTATCAATCTTAGACATTTGATTAGCAAAATCTATACAAGAGTGCTCTGTCTGATGATCATTGCTTCACTTTAATTTCATGGTTGTTTACTAGGGGTCTTTAGATGATTTCTTGTATGCATACCTGAGACTAATGACAGCATGTTGTTCTTGTACAGGTCGAACAACTGCATAAAATTTTCAAGCTCTGTGGGTCCCCACCTGATGATTACTGGAAAAAATCCAGACTTCCTCATGCAACTCTATTCAAACCACAACAACCTTATGATAGTTGTCTTCGAGATACTTTTGAAGATTTACCTGCAACTGCTGTGAATCTAATAGAAACTTTGCTTTCAGTGGAGCCCTACAAGCGTGGGACTGCTTCTTCTGCTCTTGCATCAGAGGTAATTATGCAAAATGGCACCATGATCATTTCTCAGTCGAAATTGTGATTTGTTGCTTACCCTTGTTAAGCATCTAATCTAATACTAATTGACTATAGCTTTAGCACCCAACTTGAATATAATGTCAGCCTGAACACCAAGTTTAAGTAAAAACTTAGAATAATACAACTAAGCACCCTTAAATTTAGATACAGTGCAAACAATTGAAACAAATGGCCTATGACATGGACATAAAATTTGGGGCAACAAACAACTAATTATCTCACAGACGAGGCAACTTTGAAGCTAGGGTACATGATATCCCCCTGTGTGTCTATGTTGTAAGTCTGACACGGAACGCCTCTAATATCGTTGGACGGGTATCAGACATAATGAGGCACCAAACATAAAAGATCCAGACAAGGGAAGATGTAATGAGAACATCAAATAAGCACACGAGAAGGGCTTTTCTCTCATCATTTGACTGGGCCTTGGGTGATTTCTGGTGGCAGTGCTGATTGCCAAAATAAAATGGACGGAGAATTGGCACTTCATGTTACTATGTTAAGAAGAATAGAGAGAAGGGATGGGAAGATTAAGAAAGTGAAAGTGTCTAGCCGAAGAGGGAGAGAGAGTATCCTGATTAAGTGGGTGGCCAGGGGTATGGCGGAGAAGAGATTACTGGTTTAAGGACATTGACTGCTATTGCATTGAAAATTCATTTGATTGATATGATATAACAGGATGAAATCAGATATTTAGGCCTATCTCTTGTGACATCATGTATCTGTTGTTGTTTATGTGTACATTGTCTGTACCCTTGATCCATAGTATGGCAACAAGCAACCCAACCTTCAATGCCATTTGAAGTATCCATCCTAACATCTATAAGCAATACGTGGAGAGGCCCAAGTTGAATATAAGACCAGAACTGACCAAACTTGACTAATATGGAATAACCCCAATTAAAATCCTTAATAAACTTGGGGCATAAAGTAATTTGCTTATAAGTTTCAGTTCTATATCACTTGCTATTGTTATGAATTTATCTCGATGTGTCTTTGTTGTTTTTTTATATTCTTTGGCATTTTCTTTAGAGAACATTACAAATGCAATATCCAGTGTTGTATGCATGCTTGAGCAAATCTTATGGTTCTAATTAGCTTTCTCTTCCATCATTTGCTGTATCTGATTCTTAATCTACAATTGTCAGTATTTCACAACGAAGCCTTATGCATGTGATCCATCAAGCTTGCCAGTATATCCTCCTAGCAAAGAGATTGATGCAAAACATCGTGAAGAGGCCAAGAGGTAAGAACTTGGTCAAAAACTGTGTGTATGGAGACATAATTTACGTAACTTTCTGAATCTGGAACCATGTTGTTTATGATTTCTTTCATATCCAGTTTAAGTCCATCTGGATTGAATGTTAATAACCGTGGCATATGATGTCTACTCAATATTTTTCCCAACTTTCTTTCTTCTTCCTTTACAGCTAGATGTTTGATCAAAATTAAGTTGCCCCATATGTTTTGGAAGGTATCATATCTTTTAAATGCACAATTTGGAATCTAGTACTCACCCGAATGCTACCCCAATTATTGAAAATCTTCAGAGAATGATTTGCTTCCATGATGCATGGGAATGTTCAAAGGATGTTTGTGTACCTGATCTGTTGCTTTTTCACGTTTTAGTGAATGTATAGTGAACTCATGCATGTTATAGACTTATAGTACATACCATTGATGATCGTCTGCAAATTCCATTGTATACATGCGTATATATTATATGCCACTTAAAACTGTTTGATATCATCTTCAATATGTTTCAATGAATTCGCAGGAAAAAGGTTAGTGGAAGGGCTCATGGGCCTGAAACAAGAAAGCCAATAAGAAAACCCCATGGAACACGTAAATTGGCACCAGTTGAGGTCTCTCTCTTTCTCTCTCCCCCTATTTGTACTTATGGTTACGCAAAAAATTAATTTTCTCTACAATTTCTTTTACATGCAGGATGTTGTAACACAAACTCGTGGTTCTCAGATAAGTAATGCTAACCATGTCCATAACTCAAAGCAAAGAAATGCTACTATCAGCGAAGGAGTGTCAAATACATCTACCGATGCACTGGAAGAGGCTGCCCATGTAAAGCATGCATCCCAGGGTGATATTCCCTTTTCTGGTCCATTAAAAGTTTCTACATCAAGTGGCTTTGCATGGGCCAAAAGACGAAAAGATGATGCATCCATAAGATCACACAGCAGATCTATCTCAAGATGTCACATTTATAATTCTTTAGAACCTTCTGCTCAAATTCATGCTAGAAATAATTTTGATTTGAAACCACATGAAAATGGGGATGTAACATATGGAGGTCGCACCGATTCTAGAGGTCATGATTCATATGAAGCTGCCAAGCGCGCAATGAAGAAACAATGGAGCCAGTTTGAGCACCCAGATTCATTTGATGCTTCTGATGGATACCACTCACAAGAGCTATCATTGGCACTTTATCAAAGAGAGGAAATGGCAGCCAAGAGAAATAAGTTGGTATGTCTGTAAATATTGGAACCATAAATTTCATTAAAATTTTGGTGTTGACATATAATTAAAACTTCTTTCACAAATCACATGCCATCAGTTATTCTGTTTTAATTCAATTTTTCATAAAGAATTATGTAAATTGTCTGGGTTTAAAATGATCAGAATTTGATATAAAAGTAAAAAAATGGTAACTTCCATTAAAATTTCAAACTTCGATGGCTGAAAGTAATTACTGTCCTTGAACTTGGGTTACTATAGCAGATGAGTTTCCATCCATTTAGTTTTACTGTTTCTTTCATTGCTGCTGAGTCCGGTCTCAATTTTAAGGGGAAACCATGGTCTTGTTATTTGTCTCTCTGGAAACTTGAATAGGCTGAATCTTCTTTTTCTTTTCATATTTTGGTCACAAATATTTTGCTATGTATTTTAATATCTGTCTCTGTAAATTAAATATATATATATATATATATATATATAATAAAATTGTTAGTAACTGTTTCCGACTTCAATAGCTTGGAGGTTTGACAAGTTTTAGCTTTGCACTGAAGTGAGGCAATTGGCATGCAAAAGCAAATTGACTATTTTGAAAATGTTATTTTGATAAATGGAAGCATAAATTTTTCAGTAAACCTCCTTACCAAAAATGAAAGAGGAAGCTGCCTTCCATAATGTGCCTTTGATACCCTAAGAGAGAGAAGATTATGGCTTTTGTAAATTTTGTCCCTTTTTCTCATGTTAAAACTAAAAGAAATAAAGAAAAAGAACTCATTTCTAATATATGCTTATAAACTCAAATCAGTAGATTTCATCACATCAGTTTTCTTAGAATTTCTATATTGATCAAATCATACATGTTTGTTTTGACAGGATTACCAAGATGAAGGGGACAAGGTTGATTTTTCTGGTCCTTTGTTGTCTCAATCACATAGAGTTGATGAACTCTTAGAACGACATGAGCGACAGATCCGCCAAGCAATTCGAAAGTCATGGTTCCAAAGAGGTACAACAATAACAAAGAAACAACTGTAGTAATAATATCTTTCTATTTAAGAAATGATTTCTGTTGCCAGCCATATTACTGTGCCCTGCCTTTGAGTCCTGCTGCCCTTGTAGTTTTGTTGGCTTTGTGAATTACTTGAAATTTATTTGCAATTGATTTCAGTCCCTTGAATGAATATAGTGTGAGGCAACTAACTGTGTTGGGGGACAAAGCCTGGTCAGACAACTATTTTCATTTATGATGGCTATTATTGGTGTTATAGCTTTCACTTCCTCTCAACCATTTTGTTGTGACTTAAATATTATTTAAAGCAACCATAAGATTGAATTTGATTAATGATGAAAGCTGTATATACTTGCAAGACTTCTGCCCCACAGAATAATTTTTCATTGAGTTCATGCTCTTGAACAAGATTATACGGGCTAACATTATTTATTCATGCTAATAATTTGCATTGCAGGTAAAAAACATGGGATGTAATCTTCAGATATTCTCAGGCCTAAGCGCTTGGGAAGAAGAAGCTTCTTGGCAAAGGCCGTCATACAGGATCCTACAATCCAAGGGCAAAGGCAATAAGTTGGCTGCAATGCCCATCAATCATGCCAATAACTACATCAAGTTGAAGCTTCTGTGCAAAAATGGTGAAGAATAAAACCAAGAAACTACTATATTATGGTAGAGCTGCATGTTACAAATGTTAGAGCTCTAATGAAAGAGGAAAGAAAGAGGGCCCCTGGGTGGCTGCTCAGTCTCTTTCTGCAAAGAAGCGTGATTATTTTTTCCCTTTCAATTGAAGTTTTCTTCTCGCTTCCTTTTTGTTTCCTTGCTCTTTCCTTATCAAGTCTGACCCCACTATGTATAGGTTCATAGCAATCGATTGTGAGAGCAGTCTTGTGTATGATCATGGTTCATGAAGCTTCTCAATATCTGGCTGCTCTCTTTTCTCATATCTATAGTTCATTGTTGCTTTGTTAGTTATTCAATTTTTTTTAATGCCTTAGAGAATGAATTTTGGAAATGTCAACTCTCAGGAATAGAGAGAGTTTGGGGGCAATGGTTAACTGTTGCTTTTTTGTGACTTGGAACGTTAATATGAGTTTTGGCACTGAATTTGTCCTTTTTATTTCGACTGTCAGAGTGTAGAGCACGTCATAGCCACACAGGATTAGCACCAGAAGCATTTATCTACATTCACAAATGTTTGAGGACCTACTGATGGCTCAGAGTATGCTCAAAAGAACGTGATTTTGTGCCTTTGGGAAGTCAGTAAACTGAAATGTTTGCCAAATGTTTCCATCTCTAAGCCATTTTCTCCTCAGGCTTGCCTGCTTGATTGGAGTCTTTTTTTTTTCTTTTTACCTTTTTCAATTATTCGTATCGCCTAAAAAATAAAACCCATTCTGTTTGATTACAGTGGCAGTGAAATCTTGAGTTTTATCCAAAAACTAAGGCTAAACTATGAAGTCAAAGGCTTGTTAATTCTATTTGGAATCCAGATTTGGTGGATTTGCATTACACTTTTGTTTTATCAGCTGTTTGGTTTTGTGAATCTTGTGGAATGAATGTAAAAAAGTTGAAACTAGAATTGAACCGCTGGCTTGAGTGTTGTTGATACCTAATTACACTTTGGTGTAGGTGATTTTTCAAAATCAACCAAAAAAATGAACTGATTTATTTCAACTTATAAAGGTTTTCTTAAACTGAAAGCGGAAGTTGTAACCAAAAACCAAAAAAACTGAAAATGGGAGTGTTGGACAATGACATCCCAATCTATGGGGCATGGCTATGTGCTTCAATCCCAATATGAGGCCCGGAACTAAAGCAGCTTAGTCTAGCTATATCTATTGGCTAATGACAAAACAGGCTTGGCAATCCATTAATGGAATCCTATGCCAAACTTTGGGCCCAGTATTACTGAAACTAGCATACTAGGCTTGTAGTAGGCTTTCTGGCCGAGTAATCTTCATCTGCCTGCCATTTTATATCTAACCTTCCATCCCATTTTTCATATGGAACAAGGTTTTGGCAATTTGATTATGGAAACTAAACAAGGGAAGCTTCTCAAGTTGTCATGCTTTTGTACTTCTTTCTTATGTATAAATGTCTGAATCCAAGACAAAATACCTACCAAAGCCCTTTGCTGTTCCAATAGCCGATGTCAATTATACAAAACCTTTGATGAAGAGTGAATATGATATTTTTATCTGTAACCCTAATTTAGATGTTTTGGTTCTTGAATTTCTAGCTAGGCTCCAAAGAATGGGAGCTAAAGTAGCATACTTGCTTTCAATAGACAAGGACCCCAGACCCAGACCTTGTCTAAATATCCCAAAGCATTTGATAAATGCAAGTTCATGCCTCCTTCCAAGGAATTTAATGTTGAATCACCGCCCTGGCCTAGCTTGGAAGTCGCATCCCATGGCAAAGCTTTGTCCTCTTCTCTTAGATTAGAGAATCATTTTTGTTTTGGTAAGTAAGCAAGCACTATTAAGATTATTCATAAACAAATTAAAAATTTTAAATGAGTTTTTTTATCATATTATTTTATTAATTTTTAAAATATACACTAATAGATATGTGATTTAGGTAATAAAAACAAAAACTCCGTCGATAATGCCTAAAATATTTTTTTTAGTCTTATTGCAAAATATTTTGGATATAAGTAAGACATTGAACCATTAGTTTCTAAAAAACTAATGACCAAACCCATTAATGATATTAAAGTGGTATTATTTCATGTTTGTTAAACATTCTGTTCCTTGTAGTCTTATATTCAAGTTGAGCATTTTCATCTATAATCAATTGATTTTAAGTTAGATGTCTAATATGGTATTAAAGATTATGTTCCGTTCTGTGATTTGTTTTGTGATTCTTGCATGTTATCTCTTTCAAGATTATTTAAGTTTTTATGTTTCCGCTTTCACGTGATGAAAGCATGTTAAAATGACATTATTTCACATTTGTTAAATATTTTATCTTTTATAATTTTATGTTAAAGTAGGACCTCTCTATCTTCAGTCGATTAATTTTAAATTGGACAAATGAAATGAATGAGATCACACAGAATTCATTTTCAATAAAATATCAGAAAAGCAAAGGCATGGATTAGCTTGAATTGGGGCAAGGGGATTGGAAAAAAGGTGGGGATGAGGGTGTTTTTGGTATTTAAATGTTTGGGGAGAAAAGAGCTCCATGGACCATAATCAATGGCAGAGCAGTGGTAGAGTGGGAAAGGTACTAATGGGCCAGCTTTTGTCTTTACAAAAAGTGGGAAAATGGATGCGCATTGGTTTCTTATCTCTTTACTCTCACAATGAGCAAAATGTGGGGAAGATTATGTTTTTTTTTCAAATTTTAATATTTGTATACCAGTGAGATATGCAGTTGTTGCAATCTTATTTCAAGAATATTATATAGGGTTATAAAATATTCAATAATTTTTTAAACTTGAAAAACTATAGGAATGATGGATTCTTTACCTTTGAGCATGAACGTAAATTTAACAATTTTAAATATAATACAATAATATTACACGAAAATGATATGAATTTGATAAAAATTAGAGTTTTTGTTGGCTAATTAGATGTCTTTTGTAATCGTAATATGAAAACATGCCACAATATTATGCATTAAGGTCAATTACAAAAGTAAATAATTAAGGAAAATTTTAATAATAGTAAAAGAAATTACAAATTATCTGCAAGCATACTAATTAAATTATTATCCAAAACACAATTATCTTTAAAAAAATTAAATTCAACTTTTAATATAATGAAATAATATTTTTAAGCGCATCATTTAGTGTGTAGCTCAATATAACATACAAAAAAATGAACGAATCGTAGGAGTTGAGAAATTTATGTCACCATGCAAGTCCCTAAAAATTTTTTTTTAAATAAAATTATTAGCCAATAAGCACCAAATAATGATTTTTTTCTTCATTGCTAGATAAATCATTTCCAAATTAGTAAAAATTGGTAATTTTCATCCCTATTCTATGCTTAAAAACAACGAGTGGGCCATCTCTCTCTTCCATTGAGGTTAACATAATTACTTCACCGAAAAACACGAATGATGGCGGTCTCGCAACCCCAGCATCAATTTCCCAATTTCTATATTGCACGTGGCAAGCATGGAGTGGCTGCTATAATTTCTAGTGGGTCCTACTCATCTCCATCGTCTCACCGCCATCAGTGGCCGACTGGCGAGTGGGAACCAACCACGTGGATCCTTCTCCAACCAAGCAGCGTGAGGGTGCGGGCACCAGATTCCTTGAATTACAATGTACTCAGTACTCTGATTAGAAGGAATTATTGTTGGGATTATTATCACTTAAACACCTTGTTAATTATGTGGTAAAACTGTAATTTCCGCCCCTGATTAATGTCAAGAGGAGAAATATTTTTTCCTTTGATGCTACAGCCTGCGTATGATACACGTGAATTTGATTTATTTATTGTTCTATTTAGGTAAGGCATGTGCTCATAATGACACAAAAAATTCTAAATGGAATAATTTTTTTCGTACAAACATTTTATTTATTCAACAATATATATTTTTTAATGTAGTTGTAGCGACCCTCGTGACTAATTATTATACTATTATTATTATTATACTTCTAAAACTTGATCCAATTTTACTGTATATTGTCTCACGTGGTAGCTGTTACCGGAACACTACCGGGTGGATTTGAATTATTATTTTCTTTTTCGAATTGTATCCCAATCGTATAAAAAAAATAGTCGAGTGTAATCAGTTCGGATTGTTTGCGAATTATTGGTCTAGATAATTTTGAACTTTAATTCAATTTTTGCTTGGATTTTTTTTATTGAAATAGAATTTGAGTTTTTATTCAAAATAATACAAATATTAATAAAAAATTAGATTATGATTTGTATCATAATCAATTTAAATGTATTCAGTTTCAAATATGTTATCTTTTTAAATTTGAATCGAAATTTTTATAACTTAAATTGAATCGATTCAAACCCTCAATTTAAATCAAATTTTTTGGTTTTTTAATCTTATATAAATAACAAAAAAAAATAAATGTATTTTTTATTCAGTGAAAGAACGCACTACTTAACAAAACTATAATTATTTTTTTAAGTATGGAATCTCTTATAAACACACACTACACTCATGCACACAGAATATGGGATGAAAAACAACAAAAAAAAAAACTAATGCTTCAGTTCTCAGCAATGCACAAAAAACGCACATGCAAAAAAGCAAAATGCTTTTTTTTTTCAAAGAAGGAGCATAATACTTAACAAAATCATAGTGATTTTGTTAAAAGTAGAATATAAACAGGCACTAACATAAATAAAAAACAATTCAAATTCAATTGAATTAAATTGAATTTTTGTCAATATATCAATTAGTGTTTCATTCATATTTTAATCTTTACCTCTAACTCTATTCCTTTCTCTTTTTTCTATCATTGACACTAAATTGAAACTAAAAGATGATTTGATGCTGTTTTTGGTAGAGTCGTAGAGAGAAGACAAAAATTTTCGAAAGAAGTTTTTTTCATCATTTTCTTCAATTCATATAGATTTGATGATTGTAGATACGACATGATAATTCGATATAAAATTAGCATGAATAAAAACAAAAATGACATGAGTTAAAATTAGATAAAAATTATATTTAATATGGCTAAAGTTTTATTGGCTCAACACAAATTTTAACATAAATTTTTTGTATTTTATATGACCTGAAAACAATTTTACGTGACACAAATACAAATTATAAACATGAATTATCAAATCTAATTTTATAAAAAGAAAAAAGAAAAAAAGTAAAAATGAGGGAATTGCTATATTTACATATATTTTTTTCTTTCAAATCATTATTTCAAATGTGAGGAAAAAAAACTTTTTTACAATTTAAATTAACAATTTTATTTATAATTTTAACCCGAGCCTTTTTTTCTTTTTTCATATCTAGTACATTAATTTACTTCATCTCCTACCTTTTTGTTTCCTTGCTTTTTTTTTTTCCTTCAACTCCATTCCTTTCCATTGAATTACAAAATAATAAATATGACTAAAATTTCTACCAATTAATCTAATATATGCTGTTTTTTTTACTTGGTGAGAAATTATATTATTTGAATTAGAACTCAAACGTTAAAATATACCATAATTTTTATCTTAATCATTTGGTTAAAAAATTATTGAGAATTAATATGCTGATTCTTAAAGTATTAAAAAATATTTAATTAAAACAATAACAATAAAAATTGTCATAACAATCTTTTAAATTTTGTTTATAAAATTAGAAATTTATTAATTTTGAATTAAAAATGTTTTTTCTATCCCTCATGATGTGTGATTTGGTTAAATATATTGTAAAAAAAATGCAACCATTCCACGTGCATGAAAAGAACAACTCGAACGACCATATGATAGGCTTTTCAAGCCTACAGAACGTAAGTAGTATTAATTAGATGCTCCCAAATCCCAATACTTTCAAAATTTTCATTCCCACTTTCATAAAATCCGATTAGCTTCTGTAACAAAAAAAAAATCCAATTAGCTTCATTAAATTTGGATAAAAAAATGGCTTCATTAAATTTAATTTCCCAACCATTGGACGGTTATTATTCAGTGCTTTACAATGTTTGAGCTCACATAGACCTGATAATTTTAGACACGATACGATTATAAGACACAAAAACGATACGAATATAAAACACGAAATAACACGAATTAAAATTAAATAAAAATTATATATTAATATTATAAAAACTAAAATAAAAATTTATATTTTCCGTAACAACTTAATTGCTGATTAGCAGAGACAGGGGAATTTTGGACGCGCATTTGCACTAAGTAGGCCACGTAAGCAATGATGCATTGCCAATAATAACAGACAAAGCCTCCCAAAATAAAATTTAAAAAAAAGGGCTGATGAGTTGACGTTGATTGTGGGGTCATGAAGGAAGACATGTCAAAATGGAAGTGAAGGGGACGGCAAGTAACAAAGCAAAGCAATTAAGGCTGGTGGACAAACAAAGGGAAGCTAAAAGGATTTTAGACCCACAAAATTGCATTTCCTTTTGGCGATTGCATGCGCCAAACGACGATCTAACTACATCCCTTGTCACGGTCTGCGAATTTTAATTGAGCAACGTTACTTTTTTTTTTTTTTATCTGATCGGAATAAGAAAGAGAAGTGATAACGTACGGCTAAAAAAATGAAATTCTTTAGAGCCAGTTTTGATATTGTAATTTTGACCTAGAAGTAAGTTTGATAATTGTTAAATTTGATGGCGTATATAATGTTTGTTGAGCACAATGAATCCAATAAGAGGTTTATGCTGAATTTATCATATTTAATAGACTAATAAAGTCAATTTTGATTCGGATTTAATTTTGATTAATGTAAAATTAGTGAACATTTTAGTAATATCGATAATAATGTACTAGAGTTAAGTAGTATAATTTCGATTAAGTTATAAATGTGTCTTATATTAAATATATTATACATATATTGAACCTACAATGAGATGGATTTATAAACGAATCACGTAAAAAAAAAGTCTATCCTCTAAGCCTGTATATATGAAGTGACCCATTAAGGGCTCGTTTGAAAGTTAGTGCACCCACGGTGCGGTGCCTTTCCGGCCACCAAATGCAAAAAATGCAATGGATGAAATTACTATTTTGCCTTTGCTTTTAATTTTTTAATTATTTTATCAAAAAATATATATCTTTAAGCATCTTTTAATTATTTTCAATCTCGTCGGAACTAATTTCACCGTTCATTTAAACTAAGCCAAAGTATCATAACTTGAAAAGAAGAATGGGAGTAGCAACCATATTCTCTCTCTATCTTCTTCTCACTCTTTCTCGTATGCAAGCTCAATGACAGTTAACTTTAAAAGTATTCGAAAAGCACTTTAACCCGAAGCAATTATAGTGACAAAATTGATCTCTCACCTGTATCTAAATCAGTTTTTATTATGTTACAATTTAGCATTAGTAACTTAGTGCACTTTTAATTAGTTTCAAGAGTTTGGACCATAAAAATATCATATGGTGCACCTAAGATCACTCGTTAACTTTTTCCTTCTGGCCTCTCGTGCCTTCTCTCTCCTCAAAACACTTCTTTTCTTTTTATTATTTCATTTATCCTTCCAAAATATTGATTTGAGTGTTAAAACACACATCTAGATCTTAATTACAACGTCTTCTATCATTCTCGTTTTTTTGACAGATTAAAGTAGCAAGAAATGAAAGGCTTATTTTTATTAACACTAAAAAGATGTCAAAAGATATTTGATAAACTTTCACTATAATTGTATTTTTAATGACAAAGTAAACAAAAACGTGGATTGATTACAATTACTTTTAATTGTCATCATATTGTTAAATTCAGCTTAAAGATTTTTTTATTTATTGAAAAATGTTAGCAAAAATTTTACGCAATAATTATATATTGAAGTAATTTATTTTAATGGCTGCTTAAAGTTGGTAACTCGTTCATCTTGAAATTAAAGATGAAGTAATAAACTAATTAAGTTTAGATTTTTATATACGATTTTATGTGTTGTTAGAGTATTTTCCACGTCTTTCTCCTATGTATACGAAGGCACGTAAAATGGGATTTTAAGCAAAGCTTCTCAATGATGGGCTGATAGCTTAATCAAGTTCATTGGGAATATGAAAAGAAATGTTAGCAAGTTTTACTCCCTAGTTAGAGAGATTAGGGATGACAATGACTAAGATATTCAATATTTTTTTGGATATTTATATTCAAACTTGATTATTTTGTATTATAATTATTAGAGCTTTAATCTCAATAAATTGGAGTGCGCTAGAACTTGATTATTTTGTATACTATCCAAGTTCGATAAGTTATTTAATTATTTTGATTTTTGTTATCTGAATTCTACTCAAATGATACTTGTTAATTATTTGAATTATTTGTTATCAATTTTAACATTAAAATTTAAATTTAAAATAATTTTAAAGCATATCATGAAGAAAATATAAATTAATAAATTTAAATTAAGTGATAAAAAATTAAAGTTAAAAATAATAATTAGAACACTTAATACATCATTTTAATTAAAAATTATATTAATAATAAATAACTTATAAATAAACCATATTTAAAAATATTATTTACAATAAGGTTTGGGTAATAGTACTCTAAGATCATTACTTTTACCTGTGATAGTTATATTACTATTTGAATTATACTCGAATCCGATTATATTATATCTTAATATTATTTAATTGAATTGAGTTGTACAGGACACCAATTTATATGGTACAAATTGTCGTTTTTAAGATTTTACTTGATAGGAATAATAAAAAAAAGTGACGATGAAAATTTTATTAATTCAATTATTAAGTTTTATAATTTTTTTATTTTTTAAATTAATCATTAATTTAATAAACTTTTCCTTTTTACTTGTCTTACCATGTGACATCGGTCAAATTTTTAGTGATAAAAATGAAGGAGAATATTCCTTGTGCCGGACAGGAATTATAATATTAATAAATAATATATATACCAGCTAATGTAAGTTAATACATGAAAGTGAATACTGTCAAAATTTAGATAAATTAAAATGAATAAATGTAATTTTTTATATTTATGCATACAAAATACCTCAAATTAATTGATTTCAGATTCAGTTTATTATTATTGTAATAACATTATTTAATTGTTCTTCCGATTAGTCACTCTAACATATTTGAGTCATTTACTTAGATCTTAATTCGAACATCTCAAATTTAATTATTAATTGTCACATAAAAAGTATATTTATACGTCAACATTATTTCATACATAGTGTTTTTGAAAATATGAATTTAAAAAAAAATAAATGCATAATATTTCTCCCAAATGAGTTAAATAAATATGAGTTGAGATTAAAATAGATTAAAAATTAGAAAAAAAAAACATAATTAAAACAGCAGTCGATTTCCTAATTAAATCTGAAGATCCAAATAATTCTTTGGAAATTTGATTTGGCAACATAAACTTAGGTAGCTGAAGCTGATCGATCCCCCAAAAGCAGTCACAAGCGCCAATATTCAATGGTTTTTCCATCAAGTGTCGCCAAATAAGAAAACGAAAGAAAAGCGAAATTAATGAGACGTAAATTTGAATCCTCACCCAAAAGTATGTAGATCGACTGGTAGAAGATTGTTTTAGTTTAATCAGAAGTTTCGAGTTTGAATCTTAGATATGCAGCTATGTTAAAATTTTCGAGAGAGAATTTTGTCGCTTTTTGAGTTCTGTTCGACTTGAATCGATTAATTTTATATCAAAATAGTGTAAAAATACTGAATGATTTTGATCAAAAAAATTTTAATCCTCCACATTTTAGACGGTTCTAGACTCATGCATCTATGACTATGTTTCGCTTACCAGACAGAAGCAAGTAGAATAAAGGAATAAAACTAATTTTCCATTATTTTTACAATTTTTTTCATTTCTTTTTTTTTTCTCATGGGGCAAAATATAATAAAAAAATTAATTTAAAAGGTCGTTTTAAAATGTAAGTATAAGTATGAAATTTATTTATAAAATAAAAAAGTTGTTTAGATTTTATATTGAAAACTTAGCTTAATTAGGACGTAAAATAATTATTTTATATATATATAGATTTTAAATTTTATATGATAACATATTGTTTTTATAGTTAAGAATATATTTAAAAAATAGAAAATATAAAAAACCAAATCATATCAAACCAAAATATTTTGAAGCCAAAAAAAAGAAAAGTAAAATGTGAGAAAATATTTTATTTTTAAATACGGTTCATTTTATTTATTTTTTCACAAAGAAATAGTAGAATTTTCGAAGCTAAGGTTAAAAAAGTCTAACGCTTTTCACTAATTTTACACGTATTTTCTTTGTTAGAAAAGAAAAAGATTAAAAAAAAATCTAATCCCATAATTTACCGCGGCAGTGCTTTTAGAAAAGCGTCACCGCCTCCGTCCAGACATGTATATTGTACTGTCTCTCCGTCTGTCTCTATCTTTGTCATGTCTTTTTCTCCATTTTTTTAATTTTTACTAAAAATTATATTTATTTATTTATTATCCCCATTAATCACTCAGTAATTAAAAAAATTATTACTTCTAATTATGTCCCCGTGGCATGCACGTAAGCAACGACAGAATAAAATATAAAAATAAAAACCGGGTCCAACCGTCCAACTAGTCTTTCTTGTTCTTTTTTCGTCTGATTTGCCTTTTTTTTTCTTTATTACAGCTTCGCTTCTGCAATCCGAAAATTTTCTCTTTTTTTTTTCTTTTTCTTTTTCTTTTTCTCATGATAATCCCCACCTTCACCACCTACTGTCACTTCTCTCTTACTCTTTTTTTTTTAATTTTTTAATTTTAATTTTCTCTGCACCAAACTTTCCCTCATTTTCCCCCAACATTTCCTTTTCTTTTCTTTTCCTCTCTTTCTCTCTCTAATTTACCGTTTCGTTTATCTTTGAGCAAAGGAATTGGATTTTTTATAATTCTGTAAAGAGAAAGCTTCGTTTATTTGAATAATTTGCAGTGTTTTGGAGAGGGCATTGACGGAAAATTGTGTTTGATTTTAAGTTGGAATTGGTTGATTATAATTGAATTTGAGATTCTGAATCGGGATCTGTGGTGGTTTTGTTCAAAGAGAGGGTGATCAAGTTTAAATGTGATTTGATTGGTGGTGATAGAAAGCAAGGGTTTTGGATCCAATCAGGGGAGTAACAGCGCCATCCGATGGCGCTGTTCAGACGCTTCTTTTACCGGAAGCCGCCGGATCGGCTTCTGGAGATCTCCGAACGTGTCTACGGTGACTTTTTCTTCCCTCTTTTTATTAATATTTTTCCTTCTTAATTTATTGTTCTAGTTAGCTTTAAAATGTCGAAATCGTCTTCGTCCTACCCTACAAAGATAAATGCCAAGGGAGATAATTTTTTGAATTCTCTGATTCTGTTTGGGAATATTTCTTTTCAAAATTCTGAGCTCGATTTTTATTTTATATTCATTTCGTGGATAATGCACTGCTTAATTTCTTGATTTTTAGGGTTTTCTTATTAATTTTGGGTTATTTATGAAACTCTTAAGGAGTTTTAGCTTGCTTGTTTTCCTGGTTTTTGGGAAGATAAGCTGAATAAGGCGGCATAGTGACCTTAAAGTAGAATTACTAACTTGATTTGCTTTTGACCTTTATAACAAATCACTCGGAGCTTAGAAACTGATATGCTACCACTCTCTTATTAATGTATGAAAGTTTTTCATACCATTATCCACACGGATGTTTCTCTTTGGAGCTATTGTTTGCTTTTCTCCTTTTTATAAAAAGTTAATAAATTCCCTTTTTCTGAGCATTTGTAATGAACTTTACAGTTAAGAACTTACCATATTATACTTTGCTTCTTGGAGGCATATGGTTAATAAGTATTGCTTATTTAATTCAATTTTTGTGTTGGTTGTTTCGCAGTGTTTGACTGTTGCTTCTCCGCGGATGTTTTGGAAGAAGATGAGTACAGGGTGTATATGGGTGGCATTGTGGCACAGCTACAAGACTACTTTCCTGATGCTTCTTTCATGGTGTTTAATTTCAGAGAAGGGGAGAGGCGGAGCCAAATTTCAGACATTTTATCTCAGTATGACATGACTGTTATGGACTACCCACGTCAGTATGAGGGATGTCCGCTGCTGCCGCTTGAAATGATTCATCACTTCCTTCGATCGGGTGAAAGCTGGTTGTCATTGGAAGGGCAGCAGAATGTGCTTTTAATGCACTGTGAGAGAGGAGGATGGCCGATACTCGCTTTTATGCTTGCTGGTCTTCTGTTATATCGCAAACAGTACAATGGTGAGCAGAAGACTCTTGAAATGGTCTACAAGCAAGCTCCTAGGGACCTTCTCCAGCTTCTGTCTCCTTTGAACCCTCAGCCTTCTCAGCTGAGATATCTTCAGTATATTTCTAGAAGAAATTTGGGTTCTGATTGGCCTCCCTTAGATACACCTCTATTTTTGGATTGCCTAATTCTTAGGGTTCTTCCACTCTTTGAAGGGGGAGAAGGGTGCAGGCCAATTATACGTGTTTATGGACAAGACCCCAAAACACCAGCCAATAGAAGTTCTAAGCTTCTGTTTTCAACTTCAAAGACCAAAAAGCAAGTTCGTCACTTCCTAAAGGTGGTACCTAAGTCACATAATTGAAACTGAAAAGATAAATTGACCAAAATTTGGGATGTTCTAATAAGGTTTATCTGCAGGAAGAGTGTGCATTGGTGAAAATAGATATTCATTGCCGTATTCAAGGGGATGTTGTGCTTGAGTGCATCCATTTAAATGAAGATTTGGTACGTGAAGAGATGATGTTCAGAATTATGTTTCACACAGCGTTTGTTCGAGGAAATATTTTGATATTCAACCGTGATGAAATTGATGTGTTGTGGGATGCCAAGGATCAATTTTCAAAGGACTTTAGAGCAGAGGTAGGTTAAAATTATTATTCTGTAAATGTTTTTCTTTTCAAAGGCTGTAGGAGTTGAATGCATATACACATCTGTATCAGGTACTTTTTAATGCATATACACATCTGTATCAGGTACTTTTTATGGACCCTGATGCTGTTATCCCTCGTCTCACCAGAGTCGCGGCAAGTGAAGATGGGAATGAGATAGAAAGTGCTTCACCAGAGGAATTTTTCGAGGTGGAAGAGATCTTCAGCAATGCAGTTGATACGCTGGAAGGAAAGGTGGATGATGACAGTTCGATAGTTCATGATAACAAGACAGAGCAGAAAGATGTCTGGAGGGAGGATGTGGATCCTCCTTCATTTCAAGATTGTGCGTCAGATGATGGAAATCACAAACAAGATGTCATGGTTGATTCTAGTATAGATGCAGTGAAGGACATAGCTGTGGATGATGTGAATTACAAATTACACAAGATGGATTCTGACATTAATGCTGTGAAAGACATAGCTGTTGATGATGGAGATGTGAAGGTTGATTCGGTTGTATTTACTATTGATGTGCTGAGAGATAGAGAAACCAAGGAAGTGACAGAATGTGTGCTTGGTGAATTGGAAGGCATGGAAGATAAGGCCAATGGAGAAGATACTGTTCCTCTGAAGAACTCAGAATCTAAGACATTGCAGCAAAGGTTGAAAACTGATGTTTCCAAACCTAAACCTGAGAAAATACTGCCTGCTTCAAAGAAACAGGTTGGGGTGGGCCCAAAACCCGCTTCTGATTCCGTTCTGGTGAAACCAAAGAGCAAACAACAAGAACCTCTTTGCCCTCCTGCAAGACAAGCAAAGCCAAATGCCATATCTCGGTGGATCCCTACTAACAAAGGATCTTATACCAATTCGATGCATGTATCATATCCGCCATCAAGATATAATAGTGCACCACCTGTACTTGCTAGTAGTGTGGCTTTGAAGGAATCGAATTCAGGTGCCAATCTAAAGGGCTCTACTGGAGCTGTGATTTCAAAAGATGTTTCATCTGAGCAAAAATGTCAGAAGGTTGACCCTACGAAGTCTTCAGACTCTCCAAAAGAAATATCCACCACTCCAATAATTCCAACTTCACCGCCTGGTCTGCAGCAATCTCTGTCTGTTCCACCTAGCACTCCATCTCCACCTCCACTCTTACCATCCCCACCACCTCCACCTCCTCCTCCCCCACCTCCACCTCCACCCAAATCTTCTTCGTTGGTTTCACTATCTTTTCAGGAAAGTGCAACAGCTATACTACCTCCCCCACCTTCCGTGCCTCCGATCCCTCCTCCACCTCCTCCTTATGGAGCAGCAAATGTACAGAATATTGGGATGGTTTCACAAACTGCATCAGCAGCTCCTCCTCCTCCTCCGCCTCCCCCTCCCCCATTTTCTAGTAAGCAGACTGCTGCACTGGTGTTGCCTCCTCCACAACCTACAGCACCTTGGAAGTCAGGGTATTCTTCAGCTGCCCCTACTGTTTTACATTCTCCACCGCCTCCTCCTCCACCCCCACCTCCTCCTGTCAGATCATTAGTTACATCAAATTGTGGTACTGTACCTCCTTTCCCTCCACCTCTGCCAATACAAAGTGCTATGGCTCCATCTTTCATTCGCGAAGTACCAGCAGCCCCTCCTCCTCAACTACCACCCCCTCCTATGCATGGTGCTCCATCTCCACCTCCTCCTCCGCCACCATCGTCTACTAGACATGGAGCTTCGCCACCCCCACCCCCACCCCCACCCCCTCCAATGCATGGTGCTCCATCTCCACCTACTCACCTGCCACCACCGTTTGCCAGACATGGAGCTTCACCACCCCCACCCCCACCTCCACCTCCTCAGTATGGATCTTTGGCGCCTCCACCGCCACCAATGCCTTCTCGTCACGGAGCTTCTCCTCCTCCACCAGCACCACCTCTTTTGCTAGGAAATCCACCTGCAGCTCCACCACCCCCACCAATGTCAGGCGCTCCTCCTCCTCCGCCGCCACCCCCATCGATGTTGCGTGGAGCGCCACCTCCCCCACGTGGAGCACCACCCCCACCTGCTCATGGATCTCCAACACCACCTCTGCCACCTATGCGTGGAGCTCTTCCACCTCCTATAGGTGGAGCACCACCTCCACCACCACCTCCTGGAGGTCGAGCTGCAGGCCCTCCAGCTCCACCTGGAGCTCCTGGCGGAGGACCTCCTCCGCCTCCACCCTTTGGTGCCAAAGCAGCTGACGCCAGAGGAAGAGGGCGTGGGCTGTCACGTCCATCAACTGCTGCAGCACCTAAGAGATCTTCCTTAAAGCCTTTACACTGGAGCAAGGTCACAAGGGCAATACAAGGAAGCTTATGGGAAGAGTTGCAAAGATATGGAGAGCCTCAAATGTATTGTATCATCTTATACTGATTTCATTTTTCTATAGTACACTTCCATAAGTGATAACTTGCTGGCTAAATATTTATGTTAAGATTCCATTGGATCATATGTCTGCATTACTCTTTTACATTTATTAATTTCCCATATTGTATTTGCTGACATTGCCTTCTTTCTCCTAGTGCGCCAGAATTTGATGTGTCGGAGCTTGAGACTCTTTTCTCTGCGGTTGTTCCTAAACCTGCTGATTCAGGGGGTAAATCTGGAGGTCGACGCAAGTCAGTTGGATCAAAAACTGACAAAGTCCACCTGGTAATCTGGAATTTCATTTTTCTGATTAAGCCCTATATATCTATTTTTTTTAGTATGTGATTGTGGTACTGTTAGTTGATGGACCTATAGGCTTGATTGGATACAAGGTCCGCATTCTAAGAAATAGAAGAATTTGTAATTTAAGTAGATAGTGCAGGATTCTACTTTGTCATGGGAAAATGGCATTGTAATCTTTGTCTTGTGGTTTGAATTAATGCTATGTGCTTATCTTTCTGATTCATGGAAGTTTTTCAAAAAAAGCTGCAAGTTGAAGATATTAGGGAAGTTTTTGTTCTATGTACATCCTTATTCTTGAACATAAGTATTTTTGAGTTATAAAATGGGATGTAGTTCTCTCCCATCCCATAAATCCCTTGCTGTTCTTACATTCAAGATAAATTCTCAAGTTCTAACAGCTAGGGTGTCCTCTTGGGACTAGGTACATTATTTATGATTTATAGCCCTCATGTTCTCATGTTTTTCTGTTTTGAATTTTTGGGACATGATATTGATGTAAAAAATGCCCTTCTGGAACTTTATAAAATAGTTTCTGTGTTTATTACCTATCTGGAACTTTGTAAGACCATCATGATGATAATTAGTTCCCCCTTCTCCAATGTTATTGCTAACAAATTTTGTTTATCACATTGTAGATTGACTTGAGGAGGGCCAACAACACTGAAATCATGCTCACCAAAGTTAAGATGCCACTTTCTGATATGATGGTAAGCTGCATATTGTCACATTCTTGCATTATTACTGTCTTTTACACAACTAGAAGAAGTGTGTATGGTATTTTCATTTATATAGATGTGAACTTGGAACATGGCAGTTTTCCCCATAATATATCTGAACAGGACAAGGTTATTTGATTCATGTTGCTTTGCTAGCGGTAGCACTTAACTGCCCAGAGATGTGGTGTCCTTAAGGCCATTGGCTTCTTCAGCAGCATCTATTTTGGTTTAATGCAAATTCTTAGGATTGTCATGCTATATCTGACTGAATTAATGGACACATAGGTGAAAATGGGATTTTCTTTGAATTGATCCACTCTCTCTTCTTTTGTTTTTCTTTTTCTCCCTAGCTTTAATAGAAGCTTTGTCAGTTTTATTTGTTTACTAACCATCTGCAGCTATTATGTATTTTCTCAGGCTGCAGTGCTAGCAATGGATGATACAGTATTAGATGTTGATCAAGTGGAAAATCTCATAAAATTTTGTCCAACTAAAGAGGAAATGGAACTCCTCAAGGTGAAACTTTAGCATATATATAGATTTGGCGTCGAATTTTAAGCTATTCAGAACTGCTTTTTACATAGTGTTGGAATCCATTTACTATTACAAGTTTGTCTTCTTTGATTGTGATCTACCCTCATGATTTTTTAGGGCTACACTGGCGACAAGGACAGTCTAGGGAAGTGTGAACAGGTCTGCAAAATTTTCTCTATCCGTGTCTTCTAAATTTGTCAAATTGTTAGACTTGTTTCTTACATTGGTGGATTGATAGATGATTGCCTTGCCGTTGACCTGTTACAAATGTAGATGATTGCCTTGCCGTTGACCTGTTACAAATGCACCTTTCTGAAAATTGATTTGTCTTTGTCTTCTAATTTTTCTAAATTTTGACTGTAATATCTTTGCTCCCAAGCATTTGGCTCAACGGTTGGTGCATGCTTGCCACACCACACCACACCACACCACACCCCACAACACACCACACACCACACCACCCCCCCCCCCCCCCCCCCCCCCAAAAAAAAAAAAAAGCTGGGTCCTAATCCCCCTTCCCCCAATATAAATACATATAGTCCATCCGGTTTAAGATTTTTCTTTTAAAATGGAGATGCTTTGGTATGATAATGAAATACATTATCCTGGCTTTGAATGATTCGTATTACCATTTTTATTTGAAGTTAGTTTTTTTAGGCAGTGAGAGGGGAACATATTTAAAAACTCTTACATCTTACCCTTCAAGTTCTTATTTTTCCTTCCTTCCCTCTTGTAATGAAAGGAGACAATAATTCTGTGTATTGATGCTATATGATACTTTTTCTATCCTTGTTTAAGTGTCTCCTTTTTCTGTTTCTAGATGTACCAAATTAAGTATTTTCAAGTGTTTATTTTCAATAATACAGAAATCTTTGTTCTTAACATCACAACTTTATGCTTTGTAAGACCTTTGGCATTATCCTTAATGAGATATTTTAACCATGAGAAATTCTTTTCAAATTATAGGTTAAGATGGTAATTGATGTCTATGCATTGATTTGCTTTTATCTTTTTGCATTTTTGATAAGGACATGTACACCAAAATGAAGTTTATAATTATGTTAGCAACTGTCATTCCCTACTATTATTTTTGGAACAATTGATGCCTGATAACTCTTTAACGAAGATAGTAATGCCAGCGAAATTTGTATAGTTACGAATTAAAATGAATCTATATGAATCTGTAACGCTTGTAAATAAAAAACCCTAATCAAGGAAGATGCACAGGCAATAACAGAAGCTGTTGGATTTGATAAGAAGTGTAGATTTGTTTTTATAGGCATGCAGAGTTGGTGTCTTGTAATTTTTCCTAAAGTCAATGCTGAAGAGTACTTTAGTCTCTGATATCCTTTTTCTTTTTCCTTATTTGTTTGTGTGTGTATAATTAAGGATATATTATCATCATTAATGGCTTCATTGAGAAAGTGCAGCATTATTCTTGAACATGAATACAGTTTAGATTGTTGCCTGAAAGTTTGGTGATGTGAATCATTGTTTTCAAACAGAGGGAGCATTAGTTACGTATTTGATTATTGATCATGTTCTGTAAAATTTCATTTTGTTTACTTATTCTTTTATTATTATTCCACAAGATCATAAGCTAATTCAATGACTGAAATATATATAGGAAAAACATATTTGCCTTTGGAGTGTGATCTTGGAAGGGTGTATATGGTTGTACAGTTAGGAGACTGATAGCTTTGATCCCTCTTTTGATTTTGTGGTTTTGTGGAGGAAGAAAAATAGGAGGAGGTTTCAGGGAAGAATTAACCTTAAAAAGGCTCCTGGGCTTTTACACTCCTAATTTTTATTAAATAGGCAGCTGTGAATGAAAGTGCAAGAGGCTATTGATTTTATGCTTCTGTTGTTCTGTTAAGGTTAGCTTTGTACTTCAGTTGGAACTCCTTTGGTTTATTTTAGCGATATGAGTTCTTCGCATATTTTAAAAAGAAAAAAAAAAGGGAAAGAAAGGCCAGATAAAGTTTTACTCTGTAATATTACTGGATTTTGGTTGATCCAACTTTAAGAAGATAAATAAAGCACTAGAGAACAATGATTTACCATATAGCACTGTAGCAAATGCAAGATAACGGCTTTTTGGTGTTCTCTTCTATGAAGAAACTCTTGCTAATTAGTTCCTGGATGCTTCTCCAATTACATCTTTCATTTGATCCATCTTTGTAAAAACTTTTGATCCCAAACTGGCTTTTGATTTTTCATGTACAGTATTTTTTGGAGCTGATGAAAGTGCCACGAGTAGAGTCAAAATTAAGAGTGTTTTCTTTCAAGATTCAGTTTGGCTCTCAGGTTTGGTGGTATCTCCATTGATGATTTGATAAATTGACAATATTATTTGATAATAAATCTCTTGCTTGCTTTTTTTTCTTTTGTTTGATTGAATCCCGTTTGATCTGTGTTCTTACTTGTTTGC
Organism: Heritiera littoralis; assembly: GCA_031772115.1. Classification (NCBI taxonomy): domain Eukaryota; kingdom Viridiplantae; phylum Streptophyta; class Magnoliopsida; order Malvales; family Malvaceae; genus Heritiera; species Heritiera littoralis. Next base: position 5,030,808 of record JAPDPK010000010.1, on the reverse strand, counting down.
CACCTGCAGATTTCCGAATTTAAAAGGAGCTTAAACACTGTAAATTCTGCATGTGATGAGGTATATCATTAATGTTGCGGAACAGACTTGACTGCGGCATTAATTCATTATGTCTTACTACTTTTTGTTTTGGTTATTTAGGTACGAAATTCCCTTAAATTGAAGGAGATCATGAAGAAAATTCTCTATCTGGGAAATACATTGAACCAAGGAACTGCAAGGGGTAAGTGACATATTCAATTTTCCTTTTGGCTTTAGTCTCTGATGCTAGATCTGCGGCTTATAAAAGATTATGTAGAGAAGAGATTTACTAGATAAACCATGTGTCTTTGGCCAAAAAAAAAGATAAACCATGTGTAATGTACTACTTTGATGTTTGTCTACACTCATGCATGTGAAAAATTATTGCTTTGATGTTTACCTGCACTGTTGCAGGTGAGGTTAAGTTACAGCATTTTGAGCAGATTCCTGCATCTTAAACTGGAAATCTTGTCGGTCTGTGTAGGCCAAGGGCATAGAATACGGTGTTGAAAGTATGCTTATCATTCCTGATATTTGCGATCAGATGATATTAAGGCTTACTTTATGATCTCAAGTGCTAACTTCCTGTTCTTTAGAAGGAATGTCTAATGTTATTTGGATGTCATAAGAAAAGTGAAGCATTTTTCTCTGAACTTTGCATATTTGTTCCTTGTTTGCATTTTAAGTTTAGACATGGCTGGGTATTTCAGTCTTGGTGTTTATTTGGGTTCTAATTCCATAGATGTCTAGTAAATTGTATTTTTGATGTGCTTGAGCAATGTGATTCCCAAGGCATGTGCTTTAATTCTAAATCTAAGGAAGATTGCTTCACTGGTGCAAATCATCAAGACATTCTCGTCAATATCTAGTGTTTTAAGTGGATTATGCATTTATGTCCTCTAATGTCCAATTTCCACATTAATGTCTTTCAAATTTTGAATTTTTACATGATGCTGGTGTTAATCAATTCTTTATCCCTACTTATGCTACTAGTTCCAGTTGTTTTTTTTTCAAAGCTATTAGTTCCGGGTCTCATGTCAGTTTTTTATGCATTTAGTGCTGATCAACTATTCAGATTTGAGTTACTGAAAATTTTAACTGCTGCATGTTCCTTTAATACGAGGTTTCAAATAATTCCTATTATACAGGTTCTGCCATTGGATTTAAGTTGGACAGTCTTCTGAAGCTCACAGATACACGTGCTTATAACAGCAAGATGACGCTAATGCATTATCTTTGCAAGGTTTGTTTACTGATTTTCTTTTTTCCTTTGGTGTCATTAAGGTCATTCTGTTTCTTGTAAGATTGCCTGAATAATGTCTTACACCCAGTTTATATGTTACATTGCTACTGGAGACTTGGTTATGATGCAAACAGCAACTGTCAATTTGAATTGAGTCTCAACTGTGGTTTTTTTGGCTCAGGTCCTAGCTGCCAAGACACCTGCACTTTTAGATTTTCATCTGGAATTTGTTAGCCTTGAGGCTGCAACTAAGGTTTTCTTCAGTCTTTTAGCATTTTGTGGTTTTAGTCTGGTAACACCATGTTTAGTCAGCATTGTGTCCTTGCAGATACAATTAAAATCTTTAGCAGAGGAAATGCAAGCTATAATTAAGGGATTAGAAAAGGTTAACCAGGAGTTTGTTGCCTCTGAAAATGACGGTCCTGTGTCTGAAGTTTTCCGCAAGGTACATAGTTGTTTCATTGCTTTTTATTCTTCAACATACATGTACAGGGTATGTTGCATTGTCTTTCACTGTATTTTTCCACATGTCAACTCTTTTATCCAGTTGCATTCCGTTTGTTGGCCATCAGTGGAGTTTCTGATTGGCTAGTAGCTTTTTCTTTTTCACCCTTCGCATTTGTAATTATTTTATAAAATAGAATAAGATAAATGTTATGTAAACATGACATACCCCTAAAAGTTGTGTGTCAGTGAATAAAGAACTGGAGTAGTACAAGTTTATAATGCAAAGATTTTAGCTTTGACGCACAAGAGATTATTGTTAATATAGTGGAATATTTATTAATAGAATAATATGGTTAGAAATAATACTTTCCTATTTGAAAGTTCTATTAGATAATATTCACTGATCTTTCATGGTAGTCCTTTCCAATTGAAAAAGCACTGGGTTTTATATATCATTTTCCGATGCAATGGAGTGAGCATTTGTTATGGCCTTCTGACCTACATCAAACACTATCAACTGCTTTTTATTTGTCAAGGGAAAACTTTCATTGTTCTAACATTTGCCCTTTTTTTATTTATTTAGACATTAAAGGAATTCATTTCTGTTGCTGAAATAGAGGTGACATCCGTAACAAATCTATACTCTGTGGTGGTAATTTGCCAATTGTTGACTTTTGCTTTGATTCGTCATCTAATGTTGCCCAACTCTTTTGATTATGTCTTCAATCTTTTTTTTTGGTTTGCACAGGGTAAAAATGCGGATGCACTTGCACTCTATTTTGGTGAGGATCCTGCCCGATGTCCATTTGAGCAAGGTAGATTATGGATGTAATACCTTCCTTACCTATTTTGCCTTAGTAGTTATGTACAATGTGCCTCACGAAAATGTTATAGGAAGGCATTTTCTTCACCTTTCTTTCCTTTTTCTTGGTAAAAGGGAATATCAGTCATCATAGAGTTAATGGGTCAAGCGTTTCAGGAAGTTGTCTTGTTAGGGCCAAAAGAGAAGGAAAATATACTGAAAGAAGTAAAACAGTAAGATGAGGATGAGCATCTTATGTACAGAAGGATAAAGGTGATTTTGTGATCAAATTTAGATTGTTTATCATTCTTAGGAAACTCAAATACTTGTTAAATTACGGAGAAAGGCAAAGACGTGATAAATAAGACAAAGGAAAGATATGAGGAAGTAAGGGCATCTTTAGTTTTGGGAAATATTTCCATTTTCCATTTCTACCAGACTCTAACTATGATCAATAAAACAAGGTAAATAACCAAATACAAAAATTGGAGAAAAGGGTTCCAAACTTAGTTAAAAGACAATTGAAAGAAATTGTCCAGATTTTTATAGAAAATTGAAGAACAAGGATTTCCTAATTTTTTTTTAATTTCTTATTTCATTGATCATATATAGAGTAAAAATATAGTTGTAAAATAGACAACATTTCCAAAACAAAACAGGCCCTAAGGTTTTTCTATTTTCTAAGGCTGTATTCAGTTGTTCTTTGTTGCTTCCTCAAGTTTTGGCTATAAACCAAGAACCTAATTTTATCTTACTTATGGTTCTGTATAATATTCATGTATTAGAGTTTATATCCGAGTTAGGATTCTGTCTCAATCTAAATCAACATGTTCCCTAACAGTATACTGGTTTTATATGGTGATTTTAAGTTGAATTGGTCATCTTTGATGCTGTATAAATCAATGCAGTTACTGCAACACTCTTAAATTTTGTGAGGTTGTTTCGAAAAGCACACGAAGAGAATTTGAAGCAGGCTGAATTGGAGAAGAAGAAAGCTGATAAGGAGGCTGAAATGGAGAAAGCTAAGGGAATTAACCTTACGAAGAAGAGTGCAAAATAGTTGAGGATCAGCTTCTTTATTCCTACAAAGGTAATATGCTACTGCCTAGCAGCAGATGGCTGTGCCGAAGCGTTTGACTAAATGACAGGAAATGCTGCTTTTAAAGGACTGGTGAGATGCCTTCCATTCTCTGGTATTATTGCAAATTTTAAGTCTTCAGAGATGTAAAGAAGGCAAGGCCCTTTTTCTGGAGGCTTGCGGGCCTTGAACTACGCATAAGGGCTTCAGGAGACATTTTTACAGGGAAGATGTTCAGTCCCATTGTTGTGAATGATCAGTGAATTTTTCGGAGTAGATGTCATACGGACCGAGCTTGTAACCAGAATTGTTATGATCACAACCAAGTAGCAGAGGTGTTGAATGCAGGTTATCAAGGTCACTGTCATGGCCCTCCTAGCCTTATTTTCAGATTGTAGTCACGGGCCAGCACTTTGCTAAGTTAGCATTCCGCTATTTGTTTTGGCATATTTTTTTGAGCAGCTGAGCGTATGCCTGCGGGATTGTAAAGCCGGAAAGTCCCACTGTACCATGAAAACTTGTAGTGTACAGAGCTCTAACCACTTACGGTAGAATTCAATTCTTTAACTTGTAACATAGTCTTCTTCATTTTGTTTACTTTCCTGAAAAAAAGATGAGATTTTTGACAGCAGCCCATCATAGAGGAGATTGTATAGGCTGTTAGGGTTTAGAAAAGAGAAATTAGAAGACGGGCTTTCTTAGTGTAACTGTAATATAGCATAGCTGCCGATTGTAAACAGCTTTGTTTTCCCTCATTTGATTTGATTCCTCAATCAAGAAGTAATTCACGAAATTCCCTCTTTTAATTATTAAAATGGAAATCTTTATCCTGGTTCAGAAGATTCCATTTGTAGTTGATTCACATAGCTTAGGCTTATTTTGCTCCTTGGACGTGCTGACTGCCGAACGGAGTGAAGCCCGAAGCACAGTCACCCAGCAATTTTCAGGCCTAATTGAAGTTACGAGAGGACTAGCTAATGCTGGATTTCATTACTGGTTATGATCCACCATACTTTTCTTTTGTTTCTCTTTTCTTGCCGGGAGAGCCATAACACCTCAATTTCACGTTTAGAATTCATTAGATCTGGATGTATATAATTTGGGTTTGTATAGTGTAAAAGATAAAAATTTTGTATTAAAATTTCTTTTGACACACTAAACACAATTTTTCTTAGCTTTTACAACGTTTATCGAATTTAATTCATGTTATTTTCTAATTTTTATTCGTATTATGTTCAGGATTGTCGAGTTCATGTATGTAGTAGGAGATCCTCTTTTGGTAGTAATTATCGCCAATATCTTGATCAAGGTCTAATGATCCTGTACCAGAAACCAGAGCCAACGTGTCCTCGTACGAAGTCTGCCAGATTTCGTTAAATCCTCTATCTTGATACGTCAAATTTAATAATACTTTACCGAATAACAAAGTTATCTGCTGCTTTGCTCTGATGTTGAAATCTCTCCTGTAATGTTCAATGCTTTACCAGCACAAATATTCGACTAATAATAAGAAGTTCCATTTGTCCATACTATAATCTTTTCTGAGATTTCGTATTTCCTTCATAATGGCATGGTGGGTACATTGTAATATGGAATGTTCTTTCTTCTTTTTCGAGTACTTTGTTTTGATTGTTCACAGAACATACATGAACAGTAGATTCTAAAATAAAGATGACAGAAATTGATTACACTGAAAACTTCTTTTCCTCTTCTGCTTCTTGATTCTGGAGTCTATTCTATTTCTCATATATGCATCTCTGTATATCTCAGAAGTTGCCTGGTTTCCCTTCAAGCAACAGAAATGAATCTTGAATACAGATTTTATTTGTATGAATTTATATGAGCAGTCTTTGAAGTTCAAGGAAAGAATTTGATGATCCCTGGGTGTTTCTTCTAATGTTTCTATGGCAGTTCTTCAATATTCTTCAACTTCACATAAGAATTACCATCTTCTTCTGCAATTTCAATCCCGTAAGAGTATCTGCCTTCCCGGTCCATCAAACTACCTGTCTTGCAGCTTCTGAAGAACATGCAACTCACAACAGTGTCAAGAACAACAAATATGGAGTACAAATAAGCAATTAAAATCCCTTCTAAAGCTTTGGAAAGCTGGTCATTTCACCAGTATGAAAAGCTCTCACTCGGTAATGAAACAGGGCTTCAATGGCTGCCAGGAGCAGATTCACAGGCACTGCCAATGTCAAAGCAGTTGAACTTCTTCCTCTTATCAGAACACAAGCCTTGAGAATTGCCAAATACCCACCGGATCTTTCCATTCCTGATGAAACCAATGCCAAGTTGCAGATTATGAGGGCATTGGCAAGAATGATAGAATAAAGAACAGCGCCTGCAGCAGACAGGAAGAGGAGCCAGTTGGGAGATGAGAATCCAAACCCTTCAAGAAAATTGAAGGCAAAGAGCAGGAGGCAGAAAGCTGTTGCATTTGCTGAAAGGAGCAAAAGGAAATTGCATAAGTGTGTCGCCAGGAGAGGCTTGTAAAGAGAAGCAACTGAAGAGAAAGAAGGTGGGATGTTTGGTTTATGTTGGTTGAGAAGTTGAATTATGGAGGATTTGGCTATGAGGAGGAAAGAGATGGTGAAAGGAAGAGCAAAGATGGAGGAAGAGATGGTTTGGGAGATCTTGAAACTGAGAACTGTGAAGAACTCTGAGTATGGAGGGAACCCTGCAGCCTGGAAAAGAAGCCTGAGACGATTATGAATGGTTGGCAAGAGAGAAGAGTTGGGAACAAAGAGCTGTGAAAGGAGAATTGAGGCTGAGTAGGGGAAAGCAAGAAGTGCAGCTGTTGCAGTAAGGTACTGATAGTTTTGAAGGAAGGTGTAGATTGATCTTCTGAAGATCTTGCTTGGTTTCCCCATTTGAATTCTTGGGTTGTCTGCCATTGCTGAGAGGGAGAAGAGCATGAAATATGTATCTCACCAAAGTGCCTTTCTATGTCAGAGAAGTATGCAAGCAAAGCCTTGAATGTCTACCTTTTTCTTGAAATGGTGTTGCTTTTACTCCTTTGCTCCCTCTTTTTTATGGTAAGCTAGAGGACTTTGAGGAGAGGTTGGGTTCTTGGAAATGAATAAGATAGGCCAACAACTAAGAACTAACAAGTCTGCAGAGGTGGAGTAGTTTGGATATTGTTTACAACAACGAGACTCTTTGGATTCCTTGGGAATTCCATCTATAGGAAAAATTTTTTAAAAAAAAATCTTTTTTCTTGCTTAACTATCGATGTTTGACTTAACAATTGTTATCTCTCTTTACGAAGAGCAAGGTCCAAAGTTCGAATAAATATACCAATACAAAAAGCAAAAGAACTACTATTATCTTATTTATGGGTTGAATTTACTTCCTTGATAATGCAAAAAAGTTGCTTGTTTTTTCTTTTGATAATCTACAATAAGAACTCATTATTATAATATTAATGCTATTCTTCTTCCTATTTGTATAATGTTTAATGGATCTTCAATGTTATGATATTTCATACTTTAATTTTATGCGATCTCAATTCCTCAAGATCAGCCTATAAATTTATCAAATAAAGATTTCTTTCGTTTTCAACATTAATTAAAAAAGGAAAAAAACCTATTGAGGAGATATAGTTTTGTCAAATTTAGCCAAGGGTTTGAGAAAAATAAACTAATGAATTCTATGATGGACAATAAATTAAAATCAACCCCCCCCCCCCCCCCCCCCCCCCCCCCCCCCACCCCCCCCCCCCCCCCCCCCCCCCCCCCCCCCCCCCCCCCCCCCCCCCCCCCCCCCCCCCCCCACCCCCCCCCCCCCCCCCCCCCCCCCCCCCCCCCCACCCCCCCCCCCCCCCCCCCCCCCCCCCCCCCCCCCCCCCCCCCCCCCCCCCGCCGACCCAAAAATAAAAAAATAAGTATTTGCCAAGTTTTGCTAATAATTTACTATGGTGCTCTTGTACACTTGAGTAGGACCAAGCCTCTCGTTTAGTTATGTTTTACATGGTAAGGGATGGATTCTTAGCTTTCAAGAAAATGAATAATAATAACTCTACAAAAGAAAAGGAAATCTTAAAAACCAAGATAGCAAGATGGCTTGAGGCTTCCTGTCTTATATAAAAATGACAAATCTAATAATTATGATGAGAAAAGGACCCCATCCACACCCTTGTTTAATCATCAAATCATATCCATTCATAAAGAATTGAAAAATTTAAAGCATAATAACTCTTTTAAGCCTCAAACTGTATTAAGAAAAAACTTTTTTTTCACTTGTCTTTATGTAGGTCATAATGTTCCTTATTCTTTTATTTTGGATCAATTTACTCATATCTTAACGCGAAAGATAACAAATAATTAAATTTGTCACGTTATATTATCACGTCACCTACCACATCATAAAAAATTTACGTAACTATAATGTGACATCAAATAAAACTACGTAGTGATGAAATAATATTTACTGGCACTAAAAATTTATGTGACGATGATGTGGCAGATAATATGACATTTGATGTGATTTTGTTAAATTTGATGGTTCTATCTTGTTATGGTTAAAATATTATTAAATTGATTAAAAATAAAGATACCAAATTGTTTCAAATAAAATACGAAGAGTTAAAATGATTTTATTTTTATACTTCGAAGGTCAAAAAGATTAATTATTATGCCAATTTTTAGTTTTAATGGTTACGAAGTATGTGATTAGGAAATATGGATGAAAATAGGATACATCCAATATATTTTTTTACAATCCTTTAAAAACATGTTATAATTAATTAAGCAAATTGAACATATATAATTAAGTAATTAATATAAAATTATAATAAAATATTAACCTAACCAAGCCTAGTTGAGGTGGGTGTGGAAAAACTTGGCTTAGGTTAGGTCCATCGGCCCCCAGATGATGACTGATAAGGTATTATGAAGTTGGTGCGCAGTCGTTTTGACCGATTGATTTGTTGGAGGATCCCATCCCCCTTTAATAATAATAATAATTAATTATAATTATTATTATTATGGCATAATCTTATTTTTCAATTTATATTATATATCTATGGTTTATTTATAAATTAAGGAGTAGTTTGTTTAAGTTGGAAGGAACATAATAAACTAATAAAGGATGATAATTTTGTGAGCATTGGTAAAAGGTCAAAATTATGTATCAACTGACTTTCTAACTAAAAAATATCTCTTAATAAATAATTTTAGGTAGTTAATGACTTAACTAAAGAATAAATTGGTGGATAAAGACCAATTTGGATTCCTTTCCCTTCACCATTATTTATTTATTCAACACAAAAAAAAAAAATTAAGCAGGTTTATATATGTCTTCGCGTTGCAATGTGGAATTTGTACTTTCTCTTTACCTTTCAACAGTTCAACTACCTTAACTTTGCTCAATAAAAGAAAAAATTTAAGTATTTATATTCGAAATTCAGATTTAAATAGTTTTTATCACCTAAAAATGAGAATATGATCTACATAAGGTTTGAGGTCAATTTGATTTTTTTTATTCTCATTGATACAAAGATAAAAAAATAGTATTTTTGGTGTTATGTAGCTATGATTTCATAGTTGTAGTTTTTACTAATCAAGTATTGGTTATGGTGTTCATTTTTAATCATTAATGTGTTTTCAATGTTTCATTTCTCAAAGGATGATTTGTATTGTATTGGTTTGGTCATATTAGAATTAAAGTGTAAAATTTTGTTTATTTATTTATTTATTCATATTATATTCAGTTCTTTTTTTTTTGGTGTACACTAAAGAAGGGTAGCTATATCCATTAATATAATATTAGAATAAAAGTGTCTTATTCAAATATTGAGAATCTTCTTTCTTTTTATTATATTTTATGAAAATGATTAGGATGTGGGAAAAAAAATACACATTTGCATTTAATGATTTAGATAATGAACATTTACAATTCCTATATGCAAAAATTATAATTTTTTAAATATTTCATTATATATTGTATATAATGGGAATGACAAGAAAAAGATGGATATTCTCATTGATAAAAATGTTAAAATAGCTATTATCGTTCTGTTTTTATTTTAAAAAAGAGAGAGAGAGAGTAGTTTCAACTCAATTCTTCAAATAAAAGTATATTTATTTTTGAATTAAATATTCAAATAAATTGATCATCTTTTTCTTATCGTTTTTGAATAAGAGTTAATGGGAATTTAAAAAAGGGCATAATCATGGATTTCAATCATTAATTCTTAAACTATATATTATGAGTTTGCGTGTAACTTTGAAGAGGTTTATTGCTAGCCATCATAGAATTTGCTTGATGAACAATAATTTGAGTTTTATTCTGCAAATTGTTGTCGCTTTAACTAACAACAGCTAGGGCTCAATTCATTCTCTTAAACATGATCCATCTTGTCTTCTCTCAATGGGATGAGAAACCCCAATTGCAATACAATTTCAATTAAAAAACAGACAAACTTTTGTTGAATGCTTCTTTTAAAAATACTTCAACTGTGTTTGAAACTACATTTAAAATCAATTGATTAGATTAGTTGGAACTTACTGGTCAATAGAGTCAGCATATATATGGCCAAAATGACATAATAATCTCTAAAAGATATTATTTAGTGCTATAATAACTCTAAAATAAAGCAAGAATCATGTGCAATAATGTGATTATAGATGATGGATTCGCGAATATAGAAGCAGCAAAATGTCAAGAATTATTTTGGCTAAAATATTGAGTAAATTTTAATTAAATTCTTCAAATTAACTTAAGTGTCGCTCTTCATTTTCAAATGGTTTATCCATACAAAAATGATTTGCTGAACTATCATCCAATTTTGACCCCTTTTTTTTTTTTTATAAAAAGGTGCAAAGGACGAAGGGCATTGAAATCTCGGATTTAGTCCCTACAACCGTTAAGTCAAGATTTGATTATTTTTAACTTCTAACTTTTATACTGCATATGTGGGTTATGAGAGGAAAAATTCAAGCAACAAATTGATGTTTTACTTGCATTTTTGCATTTGCTGCTCAAATAATTGGAAGAGTAAATTAAGTGGCCAAGGAAATTAAAATAAAGTCTAAGGAAAAAACCTCCTAAAGTTTTGCCTTTGGTGAAAAAAAAAATGTAAAAAATTCACTTACTAAATTCTTTATTTCGTTAAATATAATTATAATCAAGAAGTGGAATTTAAAAGGATTTGAACAATTTGTTGAATTAACATGAAACTAGATCTTAAATAGGGATTTTTTTGTTCTACTTCGGCTTGGTCCAAAATATTAAATTATTAATAAAAATATTTTTAAAACATTAATTTTATTAATTTTTAAATCAAAAAAAATAAAAATCTTCTAGAGCCCGATAAACCAAACTAAATTTTATCCGACTCAATGAAAGAAACTAATCAACGTCCCAATTTTTTGTTTCAGTTGTACGGATTGACAAAGTCTTCAGCATAAATAAATAAATTATTGAAAAGCGAAGCTTAAGTTTTTACCAAATAAACAAAACTCAAATTTGTCCAATACCTTTCAGCTGTCTATTTTTTGCCAACTACTTTTTTTTGGACTAATTATATGCTTTTTTTCGCCACTCAATTGAAATGGATGAAGCACCGACACAACTATGGTTGTTAGCACATACATATATTGCTTAAGGTCTTTTTTTTTTTTATATTGATAATTGAATGTGAGATTCGAAATTATTTGAGTTCAAATTCAAATTTTATAATATGTTGCAACCATTTCTTACTCACTTGATAAAATAAATTTAAAAACGAAAAAAAATAATAAGCATCTCTGGTGAAAATTTTCAACTTCAATTCATAAGCAATAACACTTAATTTAGAATATTCTGCATTTTTTTATTTACACCACTATTAAGAAAACAAATGGGCTCATATGATTACCACATAGCATGTGAAACTCCTTCACATCTTTATTTGTAAACTTTTAATTCCTCTTTATTTATGTTAGATATTGAGAATAAAACTAATGAATGATGACTAATGAGTTTTTGCTAGTTTTAAAGAAATTAGAGAGAGGTTTTCTTTTTATTTCTTTGTTTATTTATGTAAGAAAATTCAATAATCTAAAGAACAATTCTGAATGATTAATTAAAGTCATCCAAACTAAGCTAAGGGTTTTTTTTTTTGTACAATAGATGTTTGTGATCTCAATAAAAAAGAATGTAGGTATTAAAATTCAACTTTAAATTTATAGAATTTTCATACTTGAAAAGTGAAAATTTGATTATTTGATGGGATACCTAAGATTCGAATTAAATCAAGTTAATGAATATTGTTCTTGTTTTCTAAACAAGTTGCTTCTTATTGAATCAACCCAAAAAGGAGGGTTAATTTTCATTAAAATAAAGATCATAAAGCTACTTTTTGGTTTTTGCATTACTTTAGTTTAATTGAGCAATTTTTTTTAAGAGAATTTTCCTTTTTATTGAAGACTTTGAAAGCAAATCGAAACTTAAACTTCAATTATGAATTTATGATATTTTTGTAGTATAAAAAATAAATTAACTTTAATCTGGTACAATTAGAGATGTTTATGGGTTGGATTTAAATAAAATATTAAAAGATTGAAAGGGAGCAAAAGCTCGACCCAGCTCAACTTTTCATGTCTAATTTTTTGTTCAAGTTTGTTTCGACGTATAATGAATAAGTTTAAGTCTGTTCAAATACTATTTTAAAAATAATTATAATAAAATATAAAAATTATTAAAACACATAATAATTAATAAGTATAAAACAATTAGTTTAAATATATTTTTACAAAAAGACTAAAAGAAACATGAAAATTTTAAATCAAAATTAAAAAAATACAAACTCAAATTATATTGTAAAAAAAAAAACAGAAGTAATTAAAAAATGTTTCATTATAAAAAATAATAAAAAATTATAATTATTGGACTGAAGTAAACTTGGATTTAAAATTTGAGCTCAAGCCCAAGCTAATTTTTTTTATTGGATTTTGACCACCTTATTCTCCTTCAATGGGATAAGAAGTTCATGTATATTGCAATAAATTTCAATTAAAAAAAAGAGAGAGACTTTCGGCAAGATCTGTCTGTGATTATAGATGATAGATTTTTTTAAAAAAAAAGCAGCAAAAAATAAGAACTTTTTGGCAAAAAATGGAGTAAATTGTTTTAATTAATTCTTAAAACTTGAGTAATTTTCCCTTCATTTTTCAAAATAGATTATCTATAAAAAAAATTTATTGGTTGTAAATAGCAATTGTCCTCCAACTTCTTTTAATTAGTTGTTCTTCGTGTCTCCTGCTTTTTTATATCAAGTTTTGATAAGTAAAATTTATGATGAGTTAACTCAATGATTAGAGTTTAGGGTTCCATTATTTCCCAATATACCTAGCTCCTAACTAGGTGTCATTTTGTCACCAAATATTGATCCTTTTAGGGATGTATATGAATCAAATTATTTACGAATCACTCAAATTTATTTTCATAAATGTTCAAATTTAATTCATTAATTTTCAAATAAAATTCAAATTAATAAAATAACGAATCAAATTAAATTTGAATATTTTAATATTCCATTTAAACAATTCATGAACTTTTATGAAGTTTTTTAATATATATAATAAATAATTATTTATTATTTATTTTTTTACTCTTATAATATATGATGAAAATATTATGCACCAAATTTATTGAATTGAGCTTGAATCTATCGAGTCAAGCCAAACTCATCTCAACACGACTCAATTACAACTTATGTCTTTCCTGTCATGATATCTTCTTTGAAGGCTTAGAGCCACCAGCATGGCAGAGAACAACATTGACTGTTGGCTCTTTCTAGATCAATGTTTCTTCGGGTGGCGTCATAACATGGCCATGATCGGGTTGTATACTGTTCAAACGAATAGCAGTTTACACAAAGTTATTGATATTTTAACAAACGTCGCTCGTGCATGATTCTATTTACAAAAGATAAAAACAAACCTAAAAATCAGAACGTATAACTCAAAATTGCAATACAAAGCCTAGCAAAGAATCATCAAAAACCCAAACAAATTACAAACTCAAAATTCCTAAACTAAATTCCTAAATACTGAAAAAAATTGAGGGTAAAAAACTTTGAAATATAGAGAATTTTCTCTCTTTTTAGATTTTATTAATACCATTTGCTTTGGTAAAAGAACATATATTTGCATTGAATGATTTAGATAATGAGCATGTAAAATCCCTAAAAGCAGCCAAGAATTATATTTCAGCAAACTCATTCAATCAGAACATCTACAAAAGATGTGCAGAAATGCTAGAGAACAAGAAGCTTGAACAAAGATCTTTCTGTATATACAGGTAAGTCATTTTGTACATTTCTCAAGGCTCTAACAATGGCATTGCTTAAATCAAATGGTTAGTATTCTACATCCCTCTTCACCAAAAAATCACATGATTAACATAGTAGTATGCTAAAACTAACCAAAAAAAAAAGGGGGGGGGGGGCAAAAATGATACAACAACTAGCCAACAGAAAATGCACATCAGCAACATCCTGAACTAAATCCTATTACATCACATTCAAACTTAAAGTTCTGAAATAATCTACCACATCTCAGACTGCAGCAATTTCAAGCCATACATCACCCACAACATTGGTTTCATCAAGTGCTAATTAACTAAAACATAAATGCAAAAGAAAAGCCAAAAACTTAAAAGCATGAGTTCCACTGCTATATGAATGCTGGCAAAGGAAACACCATCCACTGTCTCTCAAGTTTTCGAGGCTGTGATCATCTCCATCTCCACGATGCCCATATTTCTGCTGAACAGCTTCAAATCTCAAGATCAAATACCTTCAAGCTATATACTAAAGAAATGAGTAACATTTGTAATTAGGAACGATGTTCTTAAAGAAAAAAACAGACTATTAATCACAGTAATAGCCTTTGAACAGCAGTAGTAAACTTGAGAAATGCCCAATAAAATAAGGTCTAGTACTTGACCCAGCAAGGCAGTAACAATGAATGCTTGGCTTAACTCAATTAACAAACATATGCAAGCATACTGCAAAAATCACACCTATAAGCAAATCAGAAAGAAAGTAAATCTTAGGAAGATAAGTTTTGCATCTTACAGCCAGAAAGAAAATTCATTCTTCGCCATCAACAGCACATAAAAAGGAGGACAACAACCAATAATTCGCTAATTATATATTAAAAAGAATCAGCACCTATAGCAAATCTTTTATGATTCAGTAGAAACACATATAAAACAAAGTAACTATTTCATTAAATTCAAGCACAAGTCACAACTAGCATTTATAAAAGATATGTATAAGCAATTTCGTAACATATGAATATGAAAACAATTATTACACAATCCCACACCTTAAGAGAAAAAAATTTAAAGGATATTTTTACGGATAATGAGATACTCAGATAATAATGACTGGAAAAACATAGTCAGGGAACTTACTTCTTTCATGAAAAATTGAGACCATACTCCAAGCAAAGAGAAGCAATCACAAATTCAGGGCAATGAACTGAGAATGGCTATGAATTGATGCCCACCAGTTGAGAGAGACATCAACAGAGAATGATGAACCAACGTTTTCTGCAGTACTGATTCTTTTTTTTTTTTATCTTTCTTAACGGAAAGTTTCTGCTAAAAGATGCATCAGATATGTCACCCTGAGGTAAGCCTTCGCCTCTTCCCATAATCAGCATCTCTAGATCTTGAACGATGCTCCTCCTCCTGTGATAATCGTGGCTTGCTGTGAGTCCTTGCTGACCGTCCCCTATCCCAATCATCATCATGCTCAGGCTCCCGATCCCTATACCTATGATGATCTGCATATCTGTCCCTGTCTTCCCCATATCGATCCCTATCCCTGTCCCGATCACGTTCCCTATCACGATCACGGTCACGATCTCGAGAGCGCTCCCTATCCCTGTCACGCTCCCTATCATGCTCTCGACCAATGTCTCTATCATCACGTTGCCTTCTTTCTGGCCAATCATGACCATGGCCCATATCCTTCTCCCTAGGCATGTCCCTATCATACCCTGGTTCCCTATCATCACGATACCTTCTTTCAGATGAACCAGACCACTCCCTTTCTGAAGCTCTATCTTTTTCTTTCACGGGGTTTTGCCAACCTACTCTATCATGACTAAGCTCACCATATTGATGTTCAGATGCAGCTTCCTCCCCATAACTAGACTCTCCAGCTCTCCCACCACCATGCTCATCGCCACCCCATCCTCCCATGCTGGGATCTGACCACATCCCCATATTAGGCCCATCTACACCACTTGTAGGCATCATCCCCCCCATACCATTCATGGGCATACCTCTTCCAAAAAATGCAGGGTTGACATGAGGAGCCACTCCAGGCAAACCAACTCCTCCAACAGGAGGGAATGAAGATAAAATCCCTGAAAACGGAGGCGTTAGAGCACCAGGAAAGCCTCCATAATTGCCCATTCTTCCCATGGGTCCACCAAAAGCAGGATCAAAACCTTGACCCATCATAGATTGCGGGTGCATGAGAGGAGGTGTCGCGCCGATACCCTGTCCAAATCCATTTCCACCATTTCCCATGATACCTCTACCACCCATTCCACCAGCCCTATTACGCATAGAACCAGCTGGCCCTCTATTTCCCATCCCCTGAGCATTGCCTCTTCCCCAATTCCCTCTCCCATAACCTCTACCATTATCCCCACCTTGATAATTCCCACCAGTTTGAATGTTACTGGCAACAGTCTTGCCTCCGGCATCATTAGGGCCCCTCCTAGCTTGTGAAGGAGCAGACTGTCCCATCTGTTGATTCCTATTTAATTGAGCCTCGCCCATTCTCTTAACAGTAAATGGCGACGCAAAGGCAACAACACAAGGCCTTCCATTAAACATATGCCCATTCATTCCTTCCTTACAAGCCGTGGCTGCTGCTGGATCATAGAACTCAACCTGACAATACCCTTTTGACTTCCCGCTAGCTTTCTCATCAAAAAACTTCACTTCCTTAACATGCCCATACTTGCACAACTCTGACTCTAGTTCAGCATCTGTTGTCCACCAATGCAAATCCCCAACAAACAATATCGTCCCACCACCTCCACCACCACTTCCACCCCCACTAGCACCAGCAACACCCACATTTCCACCCCCATTCCCAATCATAGGACCACTGCCACTGCCACCAACGGCACCATTAACACTCCCACCTCCTACTCCTTGCCTCATCAAACCATCATTCTCAACACTCCCCACATTCCCTGCACCATGTCCTTGTTGTCCCATGCCACCTACAAGACCTAAACTACTATTAGTATTCCCACTCTGCTCCGCCACCATCTCATTCAACTTACTCGACGCCTGCACTAATTCAACCCTAAGCCCACCTCCAGCACCACCAATGCCCGCAGTAGGTCCCTTCACATCAGCACCACCTCTAAACCCTTGACTCTCATAAGAAACCCTAGAATCCCCTCTTTCACCACCACTTGCAACCCCAGGAATTGAAACACCAGATTCCGGTGCAGCCATTGGTGACCCGCCAACTTTCCCACCACTATTATTATTATTATTATTATTATCATCATCACTCCTATTTGCACTATTTTTAGTTTCCTCGTTTCTAAACCCTAAATCTTCGTTCTTTCTGAAAGATTGATGAAACCCTTCACCGACATTTACATCATTGTAAAGATCTTCATATTCATCATCTTCCTCAGCTAAAAAACCCTCATCAGAAACGGCTGAGATCGCTTCGTTTTTATGGAACTGATCCATCTGATCCCCTCCCTCTCCTTCATCCATCTTTTCCCCTCAAAATTTCCAAAAGAAATATATATATATCCTCCTTAACTAATTTCAAAGTTTGAGCTTTTTCTTATTCCTGAAAATTAAAAGGAAAAAAAGCCTAAATTTAACAAAACTGAATAGAAATTAATTGGAATTAGAGAGGGAGTTTGGGGGATTTAAGGATCTTACCAGAGAGGTTGAAGTGAGAGTCCAAAGAGAGAAAGTGAGAGAAGGATGCAAACCCTAATCCTGAACGTTTGCGAAAATACAAGAAATTTCCTTTTTTCTGGGATTTTCTTTTTTAGTAACGGTAGGGTGCTAACATGCGCAGCAGCGCATTGCGGTGCATTTCATAGCAGCTTTGTTATGGATTAATGTCACTCATATGGTAGTATCGAATTTTGATGCAATTTTCCTTTTTGGGCAAAGATTTTTTTTTATGCATTTGCTTACATTTTTTTTTAATTTTCTCTCTTTTTCATAACTTATTAAGCTTCTTTTAGTTGGTATTTTTTTTCTTTTTTTTTTTTTCACTTTTAATTAAAAAATAAATACTAGTAAAAACATGAATCAAATAATATCTTAGGCATTATTTAATTAAATACAATATTGTTTAGAATAGTTAAATTCTAATAATAAATCTATACCGATTATTATTAATATATTTGTTACCCTTTGCATTTTTATTCGTAAAGAAAAACTTCTTTTTTAATATACTAGTAGTGAAATTGTTTAACTTCATAAATTAGCCTAAAAGATTATGAGAATAAATTATGGATAATTATTTTATACATTGTCGGTAGAGTTTTTTTTTTACTCTATAAGTAAGATTAGGATTATGACACATATCCTATTTTATTTATTTTTTATTTTTTAATATTTTTATAGTACATGTGTTATAATCTTAATACTGCTTGTGGAGTAAAAACTCCACCGACGGTGTATAAAATAATTTTTCATAAATTATACTAGAATAATATTAAAAAGTGAGTGTTTAAGGAACTAATAAAATAATAACATTTTATATTTTTTTTCACACGTGTAATAATTATCTTAAACTTATTCTCACAAAATCAATTTTCATTAAATCAATTTACTCAAGAGTCAAATTTTATTAAATCAATTTATATACCTTTTTAACTTAGATTAATGAAAAAAATTAAAAACTCACATAATTAACAAAGAGCTGTTAATATCTAGCAAAAAGATTAATTTAAATGAACAAAAAATACTATTTCATTTGAAACTACTTCCAAAAAAATTATGTGATTTATGTCTTACACAATTCTTTTTCACATTCTACAAATTAATATTTTGTTACTTTTTAAATTAATCTTTTTGTTAAATGTTAATAGTTTTTTGTTAATTATGTGAGTTTTTAATTTTTGTCATAATATATGAGTTAAATAGGTGAATAAATTGATTTAATAAAAGTTGATTATTAAGTAAATTAATCTAATCAGAGTCGATTTGATGATGATAGGTGTAAAATAAATATTCGATATCTTTGAGAAATTATGAGATATCATTATATTATTGATGCCTAAAACACTCATTTTTTAGAATCATCTTAATATAAGTTTATTTGCAAAGATTATTGCATGTATAATTTTTAATTATTTTTTTTATTTTTAATATACTTTAAGAGGTTAATGATACCCTAGTATCCTACAAATCTTGCAAGTAGAAATTAAAATCTTTATTAGCGTAATATGAGATATTTTTTATAAACAAAATGTTCTCTTTACCATTAGATTTATACGTGGTTATTGAATAACTTGTTGGTGACTTGTGTGATTATTGAATTACAACCTGATACTTTAACTTGTTAGATTTTGATTTATTGATATATTATTGTTTGATATTCATGTTTAGGTTACAATCTTATATTAACCCATGATATAAATGACCATAGAATGTTTTTTTTTTCACTTATATATATATGTATTGCTATTAATATCAATTAAAATTATGACAAAATTTCATATAAACAAATTATTATTTTTTTTTGTTACAACAAATTGTTATTTTGACACTATATTAAAAGTATTATAAAAAGGTAAGTTATAAATTCTCACATTTGACTTTTTATATATATATATATATATATATATATATATATATATATAATGTATGAATCTCCTTTATGCTAGATGCCTCCACTGATTAAGGCTGAGTTTGGATGCTCAGCGAGCATCGGTGCAGGGCAGTGGGATGGGTAAAGACAAAATAATATAAAGGTAAAATTATTCTCCTTTTCTTATTTTTATTTTTTTATTGTTTTATTAAAAAAGATATATTCTTATTGAGAGAACAAATGTCATATACAAATATGTTCATAAATAATAATTATTTATTTTCTTTTATTCTTTAAAAAATCGATTACATTCTTCAAAAGTAATGATTTAGCGTTAATAGTATGTTATGCATAATAATAAAGATAATTATCAACACGTCCCGAGTTAGATTGGCTTATGTCACTTTCGATTTGATAAGGGAGAAGAGACTGGATTTTTCTGCTCCCTTTGTTGAATCATGACAACAAGATTTGATTTCGGTTGATTGTTGTGGTGGTAATTAGGCTTAATTTAACTTTTGTTGATGTAGATTGATTTTTGATTGAGGAAGAAGAATATGCGAAGGGAAAAGAAAACGCTTTTGTTTGAAAAATTATGATAATTTATTATTTTATATTTGACACACTAACTTTATTATTTTTTTTTGTTACATAAAAGATAAGGTATAAAATGGAAGAGAATTGATTCTTGTAATTCATACTCTTTGTGTAGTGGTGCTCAAAATTCGGTTAATGAGAAGTCACTTAATTAATTTCGGTTAATTTTAAAAAATAAAATAATTTTAATTTTCCATTAATTTGATTTCAAAACTTAATAATAAAAGTATTAAGGGTATAATGGGATTTAGAAGAATATTTGCATTCTTTATTGCATGAAATTGCAATTTCTTGGGGGAATGAGAAGAATAATAACTCCTTATTTTCAAGAAATTGTCATTCCAAGGAATAAATATTATTTGATAAATTTAAAGGTACGACCTAACACGACATGACTATAATCATCATCAATCGCGTCAATTCAGGCACATTAATCTTTTTTCATGACGGCCCATTCATAATTTTTAAAATTTTTTACTTATTTTTTATTTTTTTATCCATTAAAAAAATAAGCATGTGGGTTAAATAAAAGTAATATGAAATAAAAAAAAATCATATAATTTACGTAGTTTAACAAAATGCTAACACATTTGAAGAGAAGTAATAGAATCCACTAAATAAATATATTAAAATTTACAATTGTATTATTTCAAAAAATATAGAATCTCACATACACACAAAAGATATTATAAGATAATATTATTATTTTATTTTTCATTCTCATAATCTAATTATTCACTTATATAATGTGCTTTGTATTGTGATTGGACTTTTTTACCTAACTAAATTTTAACTAAATTTATTTAATAAAATTTTACATTTATAAATCGTCAATAAAATCAAAAGCAAATATAATTTCATCATATAATAAAAACACAACATGATCAATGGAGTAAGCCTAGTTATGCAACCCAAAAAAAAAAAAAAACTAAGCCTTGTTATAACAATCATGGGCAATTGTGAACGGATACGGCGTGGCACACTTGAGGAGTTGTGTGCTATGTGATGCTAATTCACGTACGCTATGCTGGCATTAGCTCTTAATGAATTGTATCGTGATGATTTATGTGCTTAGAAATTTTTAATTCGACATGATACATATATATATATATATATATATACACACGTATTATTTGACCTGACCCGGACTGTTCTAAACACAATCCATACCATACTCAATCATGTCTTTTCATATTTCGTCCAATTCATTTGACAACTATATTTTTGAGAGAGTGGAGGTGGTGTGGGTTTAATAACAATAAAGATGTTTTATTTTTTGAAATAACTAAAAAGATGTTTATTTTTAATGTAACTAAGCCTAGCCCAATTAACACCATTGGGTTCGGCAGATATTAATACAACAGATGGGCTCACATTATAGTCATAGATTTGTAAACTTTAAATCCCCTTAATATCCTTTGCCCTTTACTTTTGTTAAATATTGGAAATAAAACTAATTAATAATGGCTAAAGAGAAGTATCAAAGAAATCAAAGAGACGTTTTACTTTAAATTTTATTTATCTTATATAAAAAAAATCAAGAATCTAAGCAATAATTTTGAATGAATAATGAAAGTGATCCCAAACTAAGCTAAGTTACATAAATTACCTTGATTTTTTTCCCCTGCACTATAAAGATCATAAAACTGTTTTTGCTTGACTTTAGTTTTTTTTCTTTAACTATAATTTTCTAATTGAATTACGTTTCATTCCACATATTTTCTTTTTAGACCAATACAAATAGGTTTATTTACAGCTGTCTAGATACATGCTTCACTAATTCCACGCTCTTAATTACAATATATACTTTATAATTGGGCTGCCAAATTATCAACATGACAGTAAGATGTAGCCGACTTTATGTTGGATTAAACTAATTAATCCTTGATTTACTACCCTTGAAAATTACTTTGAATTATAATAATAATTACAACCCCACATTAATGTTAACCAAGCTTCTTTTATGGTACTAGCTTGTAGTTCTCCTGCAAGGTTAAAAAATTAATAGAAAAAAATTGGTTTCAAATATAATATTACTCTTTCATTTACATTGATTTAAGCGTATGGATTTTGAAACAAATATATCATATGTAGGTGAAGAAGGTTTTTGAAATAAAAATTTAATTTAAAAATTCATTTCATAATATGTTCATCTTTAATTAATTAAAATTTTCATAAATGTCACTTTAAAGAATAATTTTAGTACTAAATCTTGGTGTGCGACTTGAATTGCATGTCTATCTATCAGTTTATGTGATAATGTGATGCTTTTTAATAAGCAAAGTTAAAATATATATATATATATATATATATTTATATGATCTTAAAAGTAAATACTAATAAAAAATTGTATTTATTTTTAATAAAATTTTACTTATTTATGATTGAGGTGGTATATTATGATTAACTGATAGTGCATAGAAATTATAACTATCCGTGCATCAAATATAGACTTTATAATTATATATATAATAATCTAACAATAAAATTTCAAAAAAAATAAACTCAAAATAGTAGAAGTAATTAAAAATTAAAATGCAAGTCCATTATCCGCACTGTAAATTGGTTGGCCGCCGTTGCGGATGAGGCCAATGGAGAAACTGCCATTGATGACGTGAATCAAAGTGGCTCATTCCAATTACCTTGAGACAAATTCAAAAGAATAATGACAAATCCAATTATTAGGTTTTATTTTTTTTATTACATGATACTGATAGGAATATATGTTTTATGAAGTATATATTTTTTAATTTTGATATAAAAATTAAAAAAATAAAAGATAAGACAAATAATGTTTAAAAAATAGATTAAACAAATAAGAAATTTTGAAGTTGATATATATATATATATATATATATATATATATGTATATATATATATATATATTTATTTATTATACTTGAACTCTTTTGATACATTGGATCTACACGTTCTGTTGCTAGTAAAAGAGAAAACTATAAGGATAAGAAATGTATCTTAAAAATAAAAAAATAAACATGAAAAAAGGGAAAATATTTTTCTTTTAGATTTCAATTTCACATAATAAAAACTATTTTATTTTGACATTGTCTAAAAAAAAAATCTAAGGCTTCGGTTGGTTCATGAAAATATTTTTTGTTTTCATTTTCTATTTTCATTTTCTCAAAACAAAGTTTTCACTTTTTGTTTTTTGAATTTTGAAAAACTTGTTTGGTACACAAAAATGAAAACATGTTTTTGAAAATGAAAATATAGAAATTGCATTTGGTATCTACATTTTCAAAACAATAAATATGAAAAACAATAACTAAAAAATTAAATTAAATTACAACTTTTGAAAACAAAGTAAAATGTAACTAAGTAATAAAAATAAATTATAAATGAAATAAACACAATAATTCAAATTATTAAAATGTATTTTAGTACCAAACAACTAACAACACCTCCAAACCAGTAGTTATGGGTTTTTGAAATCTCAATTTTGTCTATAATTATTCCATAAAGACGTTGCAATCTCTTTTATAACTTGAGCCATTTCAGCTGTTTGTGACATATCAAATATAATTTGCTCATTGCTCGAACTGGCAGAAGTTGCTTCTGTATCATCAAATTCCTGCACGTATTCTCTTTCACCCTCTTCAAATAATTCATCTTTTTCAGCTTCCAACCTAATGAAATTATGCATATTACAACACACTTTCGGTATATAACATTGTTTTCTAAGAGGATAGTTGGGCATATCCCTCAATATGGCAAATCTTTTTTAAGCACTCCGATGCTTTGTTTAATCACATTACGAACAGAAAAATGCCTCATATTAAATAATTTCTCCTTCCCTCTAGGTTGGCGCCTACTTATAAAGTCTTGTGCATGGTATCTTTGTCCACGAAAGGGTGCTAAAAATCTAGGTATGTTTGGGTATCCAGCATCCACCACGTAATATTTACCTATAATATCAATATTAAGAAGTATGAAAACTATATGAACAATATTTACAAATTAAGTAGTTATTAAAAAAATTAAATTAATTAAAAACATACTAGCACT
This sequence comes from Heritiera littoralis, assembly GCA_031772115.1. Taxonomy (NCBI): domain Eukaryota; kingdom Viridiplantae; phylum Streptophyta; class Magnoliopsida; order Malvales; family Malvaceae; genus Heritiera; species Heritiera littoralis. The sequence continues at coordinate 5,006,774 of JAPDPK010000010.1, read as the reverse complement.
TGGCATTGGAAAAGAATTTTGTGCACCAGAATTATTTAGTATCACATTAACAAAACTCTTGTGTCATGAGCTGTTCCCTCCCATCCAGCACATACAAATGTAAAAAGCATGTCATGAGAGCAAGCTACCATTACATTCTGCAACATATTTGCTTTCTATTTCGAAATGGAACTTGCTTTGATGCAAGAGCCTAAGCCGCTATTTTAGTTTCATCAATAACTCCAATACAATCCTTAATTAACAACAAATATATATAAATTATGTGATTCTCTATTAAAAGAAAAAGTATTTATAAAAAGATAGTATTATATAACATACCTTGAAATATGGAAACCATTTAGGATTTCGAGCAATTTCTGGTTGAACATCACCTTGATCTCTTGGACATATGATTTTAGTTCCCAATTTACAAATAGCAAGCAAAACTTTTTGAAACCATGCAGAAACAGTTTCAGTTGAATTTTGAAATTGATCACTTGTAAATCTTTGTCTTTCATTTTGACCAATTATATATAAAAACATTGTAACTGCTTCTTCCACAAAAACCATTTTTTCATCATGTAAAATATGTTCCGCTTTCAGCCTATCACAAAAATTTAAGAAAACATGTTTTCTCATGCGAAACATTTCATAACATACCATTGGATTTCCATCTAAAATTTCCATAACATATGTTTTTCCACTCAATATAGAAGTCCCACATGCCATCTTAGGCAAGTAGGTCTTGTAATACTCATAGGCATATTTTATAAGTATAAATTGACCCGTCTCATCATCTAAATCAGACGAACTTTCTGAACTAGAGCTAACACTCATTATAATTACTTGCACAAATAACAAATATCAATGTTATATTAACACATTATACTTGCTATAATAATTTCAGTTAATATAACAAAGTTGAAACAGAATTTATCAATCACTCAATGATAATAAATAATTTCATGTATTCCATACTATAATGTTAGAATATTATTACATCACATAAAAATATAAGTCAAATATTTCACCAAGCAAAATAACAAACACTAGGATTAAATAAGACTAAAACACTAGGATTAAATAAGACTAAAACACTATGATTAAATAAGGCTATCCACCCAATCCTTTTGCCTTGCATCAGACATTCCAACAAAAATTTGCTTCCATTCTTTTGATGTGAATTTCTCTATTGCTTTATTATAAAAACATGAAGAAACACCTTCCATTTTTTTCTAAAAGACTTGTTAGCTTTAAATTGACATATGTAATTTGAAATGACAAAAACTTAAGTAAGCCTTAATGTTTCTTTCATATTGTAAATTTGCTTTATCACACATGATTCTCTCAAACCATTTTAAGTAATCATATCAAACATTAAGACTATGATTTAATTGTATATTCTTATTGGTCTTAATACTTTACAAAATAAGTTTGAATTTTTTCATTAAGTAATTTTCTCAAGAATATATTGAATACAAGTTTAGAAAATTACTTAATAAGTTTTTAGACTAAGTCTTCATTTGAAAAAGACAAGAAAAACTCTATAAAATTCATAAATGTTTTGGGATGAATTAAAATCAAAGTTTACATCATTTCTAACCCAAAATAGCCTAGAAAAGTGCAGGAACAAGTTGAGAGATCGATCCCCCATGTTGAGGGATCCATCCCCGAGTGGCAGAATGCTCCAGAAAGCTTAAGAGGCAAAATATGAGGCATGGGATCTATCCCCTAAGGTAAGGGATCGATCCCCTATTAGCAGAATGCATGGGAGGCTAAAAATGAAGCAAGGGATCGATCCCCTAGGGCATAGGATCGATCCCCCAACACGTGAAAAGCCTCAAACAACTAGTTTTTGTGAGATACAACGGTAACTTTTGTTTTTGGCTCCACCCAATGTCAAGAATACATCCAATGGACTATAAATAGAGGCTTGGAAGCTCAAGAAAGAAGATAGAGCAGCTAAGACATTTCATTCTTCAATTTCTTCATCTTCTCCAAGCATCTTAGAGATTACAAGAGCTAGAAACAATATCTTTCATTACTCTTAATATCTTTGTATTTTATAGCACAAATACTTTAGAGTTTCTTTTCTAGAGCTTAATCTTTGTAATCATTTGCCTACCTAGAGGCCTTCTTTGATTACACTCTTTGTAAACCCAATCACATATTGTAAAGGGAATGAACTCTTGAGTGTTATATTAGGTAGATAAGGTTTACTCTTTGAGCTCGGAAAAAGGAGGGGATAGGTTTCTCTTGAGCCTTGAAAAAGAGGGAGGTTACTCTTGAGCCTGCAAAAAGGAGGGATTGTAAAAGACAAATTCAAGTGAGTGAATTTGAGGAAAATCCTTATGAGCGTCTCAAGATATAGGACGTAGGCAAGGTTGCTGAACCTCTATAAATCACTTGTGTACATTTCTCTTTCCATTCTCTCTTTATTTACTTGCAATTATATTGTGATTGTTGTATTGAATTTGCATTGCATGCTTGAATAGCCTAGAGAACTTAGAAAACATTATTATAGGCTAGTGAATTTAGAAGAACCAAAAAATGAACTTAAGGTTAGCTAAAAATCGATTCACCTCTCTTTCGGTATTGTTATAGAACGAACAATTGGTATCAGAGCTTGGGCTCGAGATTGATCTGGATTAACATCCAAGAAGTTAAACGATCATAAATGGCTCATTTGAACATAGGTACACCCCTAAGAGAAGAGAGACACTCATTAGTTAGACCTCCACTTTTCAATGGAGAGAATTCTCATATTGAAAAATTAGGATGATGTTGTTTGTGCAATCAAATGACTATGAAGTGTGGAGAGTGATAGTTCATGGTCCCAAAATTCCAATGAAGAAAGTTGATGGAAATGATGTCCCTAAAAGTGAGGACGAGTGGGACACAATTGAATGCCAAGGCTATGCACACTCTCTTTTGTGCATTAGGTCCCAATGAATATAACATAGTCTCCTTATGTGAGAATGCCAAGCAAATATAGGACAAATTAGCCATTACACATGAAGGGACAAATCAAGTTAGAGAAACCAAAGTAAGTATGCTCACACATGATTATGATCTTTTTAGGATGAAAGAAGATAAGTCCATGAGTGATATGTTTACTAGGTTTAATAACATTATCAATAGACTTAAGGCTTTAGGCAAAACCTATTCCAATGTAGAAATGGTTAAGAAAATTTTGAATAGCTTGCCAAAATCTTGGGAGGCAAAGGTAACCGCAATAGAAGAGTCTAAGGATCCTAATACCTTGTCTCTAGATGAGCTTATGGGCTCCCTACTTACATATGAAATGAAATTGAAAAGAAATGAAGTCCCCTCAAAGAAAGTAGGTGTAGCAGTTAAGTCTTCCACTCATGAGAACATTAGAGATGATAGTGATAAGAGTGGAGATGAGGAAGAAAAGGAAATGACAATGTTTGCCAAAAGATTTAATAGATTTATGAGGATGAATGAGAGAGAGAATGATAGGAGACATCAAATAAGAGAAGTGATGAGAGGAGAGTCAAGTAAGAAAGAAAAAGAATTCAAAGTGTGCTATGAGTGTGATGAACCGGGGCACACTAAATTAGATTGCCCCTTACTTAGGAAGGAAAAGGATAGGAAACCAAAGAAGAAAGCATTTGTGGCTACATGGAGCGATAGTGATAGCTCTGATGAGGAAAACGTAGATGATAAGGTAGCCTACTTATGCTTTATGGCTATTAGTGATGATGAGGCTAGTTCTAGTTCTAGTGAAGATAACATTTATACATTTGATGAATTACAAAATGTCTTTAATGATTTAGCAAATGAATTTCAATGCATGAACTCTAAATATAAGAAAATCATTGCTAATTTGAAAATAGAAAAGAAAGCCTTGACAAATGTTAAGCTAGAACTAGAGAAGAAATTAGAAGAAGCAAACTTAGAAATAAATGAGCTGAATAAAAAGTATACAAATTTGAAAAACTTATTTTCTGGGTTCTACATGGGTCAACAAAAATTGGATTACAGGCTTGAGACCCAAAGAGCTTTCTTTGACAAAGATGGGTTAGGTTATAATGCAAATAAAAAGAAAACTCATCTTAAGAATTTTCTTGTGAACAAAAATTTGAAAAACTCATCTCTCACATGTTCACTATGCAATAAAATAGGACACTCATCACAAGCATGCATTTATAGAAAAACTACATTTAGAGGAAGAGTAGTTAGAAAAATGTGGGTCCCAAATCATGTTGCAAATAATGATGAATTGAGTTTGAAATGGATCCCTAAAGGATTTAAAATTTTGAACACTAACTCTTATGGACCCAAGAAAATTTGGGTACCAAAACATGCTTAAATTTGTTTGTTGTAGGAGTGTTAGAGCATGGAGCTACAATGAAACAATGAAGTTCAAATGCTCTACACATCCATGGAGTTTGCTTGTGCCAATAAGAAAGAGAAAGAGCTTGGAGACCCATCCTTGGCAAGGTTACAAAAATTCTTCAAAGGATAGCTCAAGGTAGACTCAACAAATCAAGGCAAAACATTCTTAAGCAAAGGAGTTTTGTAAGCTTAAATTCTATTTTCTCAAAACTCATATTTGCTAAAATTATTTGTATGATTCAATGAAGCATTTTTGATGCATTGTGAGTTGAAAGATTGAACAAAAGGCATGATTAATGATTTTTTATTATTTTTTGGACAATTCTTGATGATTAGATGAAAAACATATAACATGGTTTTGAAATGATTATTGGATTTTTTTAATTTGAGCAAGTTTGCTATGTGTTGATAATATATTTTCTTGCTCTAAAAATGTCAAATATGTTATGTATGTAAAGTGCCATGTTATGAGCATTAATGAGGAATTTGTATATTAGAAATCATGGCATAATGTTCACAAGTGTGGGGATTTGATGATATGTGCTGAAAATCTATGTGAACATGTTTGTTTTGGCATATTTGTGTTTTCCAATACTTTGGTTTTGCCAAAATATGCATAACTTTTAAAATGACCTCCTTTGAGACTAATGCATTTTATGGTGTAAATCCTTTCAAAATTGTGAAATCTATTGTCAAATGATTTTTCATCCACATTTTTCTTTCATCCAAGTCCAAAATCATATTACACAAATGTTTAAACTTTTACTTGGACTTAAAATACTCAAAAACGGAGTTTTGGCACCTCAAAAGTTGAATTTTATGTCAAAATGCTGCAATTTTTAGACTGAGGATCGATCCCTCATAGGAAAGGATCGATCCTCTTTTGGCCAAAATGCAAAAAATCAACATTCTGTATATAAGGGATCGATCCCCCTCCTCTAGGGATCGACCCCCCAAGGCAAAATGTCTTCCCTGCACTATTTAAACCGAATTTGAGAAGGGTTTTTCGTCACTTTCATATTTTCTTTCTTCTCAACTTAAAACTCAGTATTTTAACTTCTTTTTAATGATCCTTTTGATATGAAAATCATTTTTCATTGGTATCATACCTCAACTTCAACAATTGGTATTATCTTCAACAATTAATATCATTTCTCATTGAACTTACAAGTGCAAAATCATTTTTATTATTGAAGACATTCATGAATTGCATAAATCTTGAAATAATCTTGAAATATATTTTCAATTAATGCTTAAATATTGTTTTGAGAACTATTTCAATGATTTGTGTATTGATTTAAAAATTTAGATGAACTTGTGCATAATGAATATTGTTCATATCCTTTGTTCATCTTAGTCAAGCATGCTTATAGGATTATATTTCATAGCTTGACTCACATATTCCAATTAGACATCATGATATATTTCTTAGTGAAATATGAATAATTAAAGGTCAATACATATGCTTGAATGATAAAATGATCAAAATTTGACCTTAAGGATTGAATTCAAATATGACTTAGGTAAATATAATGTTTGAGATGCCTAACACATTACTTAGAGTCATAATTGTCCTTGGCCTATAAATTTGTGATGATAAATGGATCTTAAATGTTTAAATGTATGAAAATTTGTCATCCATAAACTTAGATTTTTCTTATGGCCAAATTTTTAAAAGAACTTAGGCTTTAATGACAACATCAACATTCAAGGATAAATGCAAACTTGAACAAATGGACTTTGATTGATATCCATGCATTGAATCTTGATTGTTAACCATTGGTAACAATTACTATGAGCTTTAAATTGACAATTCTTCTCCTTCTCCTTAGAGTTAAATGACAAATAGAGAAGGATTTAGTTAGGACATTTTTGCTTGAAATACTTTTGTGCTAGAATTTGTGGTTAATTTATATATGTTTTAATTCTATGCATACTCTTTCTTGAAAATAGTTTATGAGCTCAATGCATACAATGTGTCATCTAAGTTTAGCTCATAATCATTATTTATTGACATGCACCTTAGTTGGACCTTAAAAAACAATTGATCTATCTAGATGCTTGATAGAATTAAAATAAGCAAGTAAGAGAAATTAGTAGATAATTTATAAACAACTTGCTTCATTACCTACCAATTGAGAACTTCATGCAAAACTAATTATGAACAATTGGTATAGAATTATAAGCAATGTCCTTTGCATGCTCAAACATCTCATAATTTTTTTATGGACATTGACTTATTTATTTGTGCTATTAGTCCCATGTACTAGCATGGTTCTTGTTGGATGGAGCATATTTCTTGGTTCTCACATTTATTAAGCCATAATTTTAGGGGGAGCATAATTTTTTCTTCTTTTTGCTATGACAAACAGGGGGAGAAATAATGGGTTTTGATTTGGAATTTTTTTTTGAAAACTATGCTACTATTTAAGGGGAGTTTTATATTTAAAACCATGCTTTATTTGAGGGGGAGTATTTCCTCAAAGAATTTTCAAAGCAAATTTACCTTAAGTTTTGTCATATAAAAAAGGGGGAGATTGTTAGCTTTAAATTGATATATGTATTTTGAAATGACAAAAAAGTAAGCCTTAATGTTTCTTTTATATTGTAAATTTGCTTTATCACACATGATTCTCTCAAACCATTTTAAGTAATCATATCAAACATTAAGACCATGATTTAATTTTCTTAAGAATATATTAAACACAAGTTTAGAAAATTACTTAATAAGTTTTTAGACTAAGTCTTCATTTGAGAAAGACAAGAAAAACTCCCATAAAATTCATAAATGTTTTGGGATAAATTAAAATCAAAGTCTACATCATTTCTAACCTAAAATAGCCCAGAAAAGTGCAGGAACAAGTTGAGAGATCGATCCCCCATGTTGAGGGATCCATCCCCGAGTGGCAGAATGCTCCAAAAAGCTCAAGAGGCAAAATATGAGGCATGAGATCAATCTCCTAAGGTAAGGGATCAATCCCCTAAGGTAAGGGATCGATCCCCTATTAGCAGAATGCATGGGAGGCTAAAAATGAAGCAAGGGATCGATCCCCTAGGGCATGGGATCTATCTCCCAACATGTGAAAAGCCTCTAATGACAAATTTTTGTGAGATACAACGGTAACTTTTGTTTTTGGCTCCACCCAACGTCAAGAATACATCCAAAGGACTATAAATAGAGGCTTGGAAGCTCAAGAAAGAAGAAAGAGCAGCTAAGACATTTCATTCTTCAATTTCTTCTTCTTTTCCAAGCATCTCAAAGATTACAAGAGCTAGAATTCAATATCTTTCATTACTCTCAACATCTTTGTATTTTATAGCACAAATACTTTAGAGTTTCTTTTTTAGAGCTTAATCTTTGTAATCATTTGCCTACCTAGAGACCTTCTTTGATTACACTCTTTGTAAACCCAATCACATATGTAAAAGGGAGTGAACCCTTGAGTGTTATATTGGGTATATAAGGTTTACTCCTTGAGCCCAAAGAAAGGAGGGGATAGGTTTCTCTTGAATCTTAAAAAAGAGGGAGGTTACTCTTGAGCCTGCAAAAAGGAGGGATTATAAAAGACAAATTCAAGTTAGTGAATTTGAGAAAAATCCTTAGGAGCGTCTCAAGGTATAGGACGTAAGCAAGGTTGCTGAACCTCTATAAATCACTTGTGTACATTTCTCTTTCCCTTCTTTCTTTATTTACTTGCAATTATATTGTGATTGTTGTATTGAATTTGGATTGCATTCTTGAATAGCCTAGAGAACTTAGAAAACATTGATATAGGCTAGTGAATTTAGAAGAACCGAAAAACGAACTTAAGATTAGCTAAAAACCGATTCACCCCCCTTTCGGTATTGTTATACAGCTAACAAGACTCATGCATTTTCTTATAGAATAAGAGTCAAAATTAAAATTAGAAGCTGTACTTCCACTAGCAGTAGATGATCTATATGTCTCAGCTTATGCTTTAGCAACTAAATCCAACTTCTTCATTTTATTCACCTTGCTAGATCGATGCTCACCAGGAATCGAATGCATCCACTATAAGAAATATGGCTTTTAGTGGAGGACAATTTGGTCACTAGAAGCATAATATTTCGTCACTAATAATTTTTAGTGACAAATTTTCAATTCGTCACATGTCGTCACAAAAAACAGCGTCACTATTTCTTTAGTGACAATTTTTAGTATTTCGTCACAATAACATATTTCTTTTGTGACAAATTTTTTGTCATTAAAAATATTGGTATCTGTGATAAAACAATATCGTCACAATAGCTCACGTCTATTGTGACAAATGTTTTGACACAAAAAATGTTAAAATATTGACAAAGAAAGCCGTCACTTTTGATTATTTTTTTGTGACGACAATATCATCTTTAAAAGTATTTATAATAGTTACAAAAATTATTGTCACTAGTGCTATTTTTTTATAATTTCGATTATTTCGTCACTAGTATTCACCAAAACTGTGACTTATACGTTGTGTCACAAATATTAAAATAATTTCTTACAATAACTATCGTTACTAATAAATTAGTTATTGTCACAATTAAAATTTATTAATTTGTACAAAAAAAATCATTAGTGACTATATAATGACATTGTCACAATTAGTTGATAGTTTTAGTTACAAAATATAGTCACTAAAAAATTATTTCAAAATTGAATATTATAATAATAACACAAAAAATGGTCATTTCATTTATTTTTTTGAATAAAAAATGTGTGATGATGATGATGATGATGATGATGATGATGATGATAATAATAATAATAGTTTAAAAGTAAATAACAGACGAAAATATATAATATGCTATTAATTTCTAAAATCTGATAGTTTTCCAAAGTAACATCCAAAATAAAATTATCAAAGTACTAATACATTTCCATCAAAATATAAATAATTACTTCAAAGAAAAAAATTGTCCAAAACTAAATATAAATTTATCCAAGTGAAAGTTCAAGCTAGCAATCCAAGACTGTCTTAATAAAAGTTCACCCTTCATTATTTTCCTACAAAACAAACAAAAATATAATGTCAATAAATAATATAAACATATTATATCTTGTTATTATAATACTAGAAGTGACATTAATTATTTATCTAGGATACTTACATTATTGTTTGATGAATTTGATGAAGCTCCATTAGATAACAAATTTGAAATTAGCCCTTCACCTGCTAAACGATTAAATATGTCCTTCACTTTTTTTAATTCCAAGTTCTGTTTTTCAATAGCCTTCCCTTGAGCCACAAGTTCTTCACGTTGAACTTCCATATCTTTTTGAAGTTGTGTGTTGGTCTCCTCTTGTTTTTTTGTGATTTCAGTAAGCCTTTCAACCTCTTCCTCTGCACGTTTTCTTGCAGCTTCAGCTTTTGCAATAATGTGACTTTTTTCTTGAGAGTTAGATGTGATCCCTCCAACACCTATTCCACGTAAGTAATTTGACTTTGTTCCCAAAACAAGAGAAAAATGCTCCACTAGTGGTATAGGTGCAGATGAGATCTTCTCTTGATTTTTCTCACCCTCTTCTTGAAGCTTTTTCTACATAGTTAAAATAATAATTAATTTTTTAAAAGTAAATGAATATCAAATCAAAAACAAAATTTTAAACAATTTCTATACCATTATTTCTTCTCCATTTGGGATAGACCAAGTTCCATTAGATCTCATTCGTGTTGCCTTCCAAACTTTCACAGCATCTGGCCATTCTTCAGAATCTTTATCTTTCTGAAAGAAAAATTAAACAACCAAAGGATAAAGCATATAATTAAAAAATCATTTAAAATAATATAGACTTAACTTTCTTAATAATATATTAAAATTGAATTTACCATCTCATATGCCTTTTGAACAATTGTCTTTGTGCCAACAATAGATCCTATTTGCTGTTTTTCTCTATTAGTTGTGTTTTGTTCACTTTGAACCTGTATCATGGTAAAAAATATATTTTTTCTATAACATAACTAACAAAAATAATTAAATTTATTGAATAAGCAAATTACCTTAAATTCATCTATGGACCATTTATTGGCAATTAACCATTGCCAATCATTTGAGTCCACATAATTTGGACAATCTTTGCTCTTGAGATAGCTCTGGTGTAAATGATATTGGCGATTCTTATATTGTGCTTGCACTTGTTTCATCACATAAGGATGTACATCATCTGTAAAATTTAGCTTGTCCTAAAATGAAAATAAAAATATTAGAATAATATGATATTGAAAATAAGATCACAAAAACTAACTATTTAGTTTTCATATTAAATTTTATATTCATGAAATAACTCAAACAAATATGTAATCATACCTTTAAAAAGATCCACATTATTTTGATATCATTTGGAGGAATTTTTTTTCAGCTAGTAACTCTAAGAGGTGCATATTGCCGAATGCAATTTGTCACTTCTACCTTGAAAAGACTGGCATGCTTGCCACATACCTTATGGTATGGAGGAGGAAAGTGGATATCAAGCGTTTTACCTTCGGCCTTCTTTTTGGCAAGCTTTGTATTCTTAGTTGGTCCTCATCCTCTTTTTTTAGAAGTTACATTCCCTAATAAAAAAATTACAATTAAAAAACAAATAACATCGTATGCATTCATTTTTCACTTACCCTAATTAAAGCATTACTATATATATTTTTCGAAATGACATCACCTGTAGAAGCAATAACTTGTCCCCTTGTATTTATCTCCTCATTTGAATTCTCGAGTAAAGCATTCAATTGTTGATTAGGCACATCGACAGATTGAGATTCATCTTGAATATGAGGTGGATTTTGTTGCGCATTTCTTGAATTTACTGAAGACTTGCGTCGTAAAATATTTACCATTTTATACCTGAAAAACTATTTAAAATATCAATCAAATTTAAAATGCATAATTAGATTCAAAATTAAAAAATGCAAAATGATATAAAAAATCATTAAAATTAAATTTATTTTTTTAGAGCTTAAAAATTAAAAAACCATAAAAAATAAAAAATAAAACAATACAATACAAATCACAGACCATTGACAATACAACACACATCATACATATATATATATATATATATATATATATATATGGCATAATTTAAATTCAATACACATGAAATTAGCATGAAAAAAAAATTAAAAGATTCGAGTAAAAACTAAGATATTGTACAGATAAAATTTGCCTAATGTGAATTATGGCTAACATAGTTCGACTAATGGGTTCAACTTACAAGTCAGTTTACACCATTAAATATAATAGGTATAATAATAATAATAATAAATATAAAAGCATATGTGTTCAATGGACATGACAAGATGAAGAAAACAAAAAAGAAAGAAAAGAATTGATTAAGAAACGTCAGTTGCAAATGAAAAAAGTAAAACAAAATAAAAAATGCCTCCATGCCTAAATAATAATAAATATACAAGCACATGTATTCAATGGACATGACAACATAAAGAAAACAAAAAGAAAGAAAAGAATTGATTAAGAAACGTCAGTTGCAAATGAAAAAAGTAAAACAAAACAAAACAAAAAATGCCTCCATGCCTAACTTTTTCTTTTTTGGTGCGAATGGCATATTATTGCTTTTTGCTAAACAGAGTCTGTATCGACGCCATGAGGATTTGCCTAAAACAACGGATAAGACATCTAGCGTTAAGGGCAAATCTATAGGCGATACGACTGACAGTAGCAGTGCGGATAAGAGCTCCAAAGAAACCATCAATTCGATTTGGATCTGTGGAGTGAAGTCGTACCAACAATCCTGGCCTGCCTGCCTTACAGTCTCGGTGTACCAGTCCTAAACCCATAAGGAATTATAAGAAAAATTTATGGAAAAGGGGGGCTCTCCTCTCTCAATTCCTAATTCTCGACTGGACAACTAAAACGACAACAAGGGGAAGAGACCTGCAAGGTGTTATCGCCAAATCAAGAACAAGCCATACCCAAAATCTCGATACAGCCATGGTGTCTCAGATCCTAAGATCAGAATTTGTAATGTTGAGATGAAGAAAAAGGGCGTCGACGAGTATCCTAAGATCATCATAATCTCGCTATTGCAGGTAATCTTTTTAATCAAGTAGAAACTAAATTTGTAAATCCAAAATTTTAACAAAAAAAATTACCTCTAAAAACTTGAAGAGCGGCACTCCTTGTTATTGATAAGTCAAGAACAAAATAGATTATTAAGTTAGGCTCTGTATTGATATATTGTGTTTTTTTTTCCTTTTTTTTTTGTGGAGTATATCTAAACGGGATATTACCGCCTACTGATTTTTTGGTGACTAATTTGCCGCCTAAAATAATTTTCATTTGCAGAAGCTTAAAATTTAATGAGTTATTAGTGACATTGTATTATAGATTGACAGGATGCTATTTAATAATTTAGAATATTTTATAACACTTATTTGACTTAGTATTTTTTTTTGTATAATTAAGTTAGATTAATAAATTAATAGACATATTGATGCAATGATTAATTGAAGAATCAAATAAAAAACTTAAAATTTTTCTAATTATGATATTATGATGTTTCAACAAAATACATTTAAGTTCATGATCAGTAGATAAGGTTTTATCATTGCTCAAGGGCATAAAGTCCATAATCAATAGTTATAGAGCAATCAAAAGCATAGAGATATATCATCAACCTTCCAATTGAAATGAGACATAATTAGCCTTACATTGGGATACTGCATGCTTCATCACATAACTACTGAGAATTTCAAGAAGAAAATGGTTAGTGAAACATCTCCTAATGGTATCAACAAAGAAGCATAAATCCACATTTTACCACATTGTATTACAAATTCTTAGTACATAAACCTCAACTTAAAGAAAATAACCTTCTTTTGCTTAGGAAAGAAGGGCTGGAGCTTAAACCATGATGTAGTAATTAACTACTCAAGTACCCACTATAAAATTATTCAGCTCTCTAAATTGTATTAATTTATATATTTTGAACAATTTAATTAGTTTCCCTAGCATAAACAATTACCAGACTTTTAATATGACTAATTCTATTATTTCCTCATCACTTAATTCTTTATAATATGTTTTTTTATATAACTAATTCTTTTATTCCCTCATCACTTAAATAATTCTTTTATATACCTAAATTATTATTTTCATATAAGTTCCGTTTTTTGCTTTAAATAACCCCTTGAGTTCTAGAAAACAAAACTGTAATTTAATGCATATCTAAATGTAAATTAAATAAATTACAATGGGCCTAAGATATTAACACAAAATAAAATACTGAATTGGAGCAGCCCATGTTTGCCTAATTGACATTTTCTTAACCCATAAGCCCCACACATCTTCTAAATTAGTAAAAACCTAAAATTGGATGGATATCAAATTCAATGGAGTAAACCGATTGCTTGATTGTGGTACATCATCTTGAGTTAGAGAGAATTTGGAGATAATCAAGGCTTTTCATAAAGCAGCTAATCAAGGTTAGAATCAGATTTTCTATGAATTTGAACATGAAAAAAAGAAAAGAATAATTCTTGTTTGCACAATATTGTCAATTTTTTGTCCCTCTGTTCTGTCCTTTTGTTTTTTTTTTTTCCAATTTGACAAGTTAACTCCATGGTACTTTATACTCAACTTTGATGTTGCTAATGCACTTCACACATTCATGTATTATGCTCCATCTGAGACCATGGGTAAAAAGATGGGTTTGCTTGTGCATCACTGCATGTGGTTTGTGATATGTTAGAAGGGAGATTATAAGTGTATAATATATGCATAAATTTTATTTCATCATCTAAGTTCCACATTGCTTGAAACAGAAGTTTGAAAAAAGGTTTTTCCTTCTACCTGGTAATTTTTATTTTTCTGTGCCTATTGTCCTAGTGGCTAGTCAAACCAATTAGAGAAAAGAATAATTCTTGTTTGCATAATATTGTCAATTTTTTGTCCCTCTGTTCTGTCCTTTTGTTTTTTTTTCCAATTTGACAAGTTAACTCCATGGTACTTTATACTCAACTTTGATGTTGCTAATGCACTTCACACATTCATGTATTATTTTCCATCTGAGACCATGGGTAAAAAGATGGGTTTGCTTATGCATCACTGCATGTGGTTTGTGATATGTTAGAAGGGAGATTATAAGTGTATAATATATGCATAAATTTTATTTCATCATCTAAGTTCCACATTGCTTGAAACAGAAGTTTGAAAAAAGGTTTTTCCTTCTACTTGGTAATTTTTATTTTTCTGTGCATGTTGTCCTAGTGGCTAGTTAAACCAATTAGAGATCGTTAGAGTAAGTTGCCCCTGTACAGTTGTAATTGACAAAGTTGAACCAATCACTTGCCCTTAAATGATTGATTGTCAATATCATTCTCTTCTAGATTTTAAAGTGGTTCTGAAAACTTAGTTGATAATTAGATTTGAAAACTGATTTTAAAGTGAAGTTAGGTAGCTTGAAACAAAAGTTTTGTGCACTTTCAAACCACAGTTACACTCACAGATCATCCTTCTAACTTATATAATCTTCTTAGAATTAAAAGAAATGAATTGATCCTTCATACCCTTATAAAACCGAACATTGCTCTATTTCCCCTGTTTTTGCTCTGCTATTGTAGCTGCTATTTGCTTCTGTTTGCAGTAGCTATTCAAGTGATTTAGGGCTGAAATTTGGTGTGTATAAAGGTTATTATATGGGGTTTAAATGTGAAAATTTTCCTCTCCTAATTCCTTTTTCTTCCCTCTCTTTTCTTCCTCTCTTTCACACGATTTCTCTTGCTGAAATTCAGTTCTGTCGTGAGCTTCTCCCTCCCTTAATAAATATTTTCCGCTCACTTCTTTGACCAATAAAATGTGAGTTGGTAGGTTGATCATATCTACATGTATTCCTATATTTTTAATTAATTTTTTCATACTATTCTCATGGCTTAAATGTGAACATAAGACCCCAAGGTCTTGGTTGTCCACGTGAGGTGCCAACTTTTCTTGACTATTATTTCAACTGATTTTCTTTACTTAAATGGATATGAATTGTTGTTTGTTTTAGACCAATATGAGCTTGATTATTTAGCTTACTATTACCACTTGTTTTCCATCTAGATCTTTAATTATTTTTTATTCTATATTCCATGTTATGTTTTCTTACATTTATATTTTTTGCTTTGCTCTCACATCTTTGCTGAAATTTAATGGTTTAGGTATGGTCGACAAAAGTTGGATAGATATTTCTAATAGACGACTGCCTCAATATGAGAAAGGAGTTAATGAATTTCTTGAATATGCATTTGAAAAGATTGACGAAGGAAGAGCAGTTCGTTGTCCGTGTAAAAAGTGTAACAACAATTTATTTAGGACACGAGAATCTATTTATGAACATTTGATCATACATAGGATAAATAAAGATTATAAGCATTGGTTTCATCATAGGGAGCGTTTGTACAATTCTGATGAAGAAAGCGGTAATGAGATTATTGATGAGAGTGAGGAAAATGATGATGATGGAATGCATGATATGGTGTATGATTTTGGACGTGCTACTGCGAATTTTCCTCAAGAGTTTGATGTTCAAATGGGTGATGGTGAGCCTATAAGAACTAGTCCTAATGTTTCTGTTGAGGAAGTCGATGAATCAATCAAAGTTAGTTCTACTGCTCCAAACACAGAAGCTGCTAAGTTTTATAGATTATTACAGGAAGTAGAACAACAATTATATCCTAGTTGTGAGGATTTTTCCAAGCTTTCATTTGTTGTTCAAGTTTTGAATTTAAAGTGTCTCTATGGTGTTAGTGCAAAAGCCATTGATGCTCTGTTTAAAATCCTGACAAGAGCATTTCCTAAAGGTAATAAAGTTCCTTGTTCATTCTCTGAAAGTAAGAAAATTGTTCAAGACTTAGGACTTGAATATGTGAAGATAGATGCTTGTGTAAATGATTGCATCCTTTTTAGAAAGAAATATGAGAATGCTCAATCTTGTCCAACTTGTGGTGAATATAGATGGAAGAAGGATGGAAAAGATGGGAATATGAGTAGTCAACATAATAGTAGGAAACTGATTGCGCAAAAAGTTTTACCATATTTCCCGTTAACTCCACGTTTGCAAAGGTTGTACATGTCTTCTAAGATTGCTATGGAAATGAGGTATCATAAGGAAAAACATTGCAATGATGGATCTATGGGACATCCAGCAGATTCTCTGGCTTGGAAAAGCTTTGACTCATTACACCCTTCTTTTGCAGCAGATCCACGTAATGTTAGACTTAGCCTAGCAAGTGATGGTTTTAACCCATTCGGGAATATGAGCACTTCTTATAGTCTATGGCCAGTTATATTGATTCCTTATAATTTACCACCATGGATGTGCATGAAGGATCCTTATTTCATGATGTCACTTCTCATTCCTGGTCCTAAAGCTCCTGGAAATGATATTGATGTGTTTTTAGAACCGTTGGTAGATGAGTTGAAAGAGTTATGGGAGAAAGGCGTGGAGACTTATGATGCATCTTCAGAAAGTAATTTTCAGTTACATGCAGCTGTTTTATGGACCATAAATGATTTTCCTGCTTATGCTAATTTATCAGGATGGAGCACCAAAGGTAAATTAGCATGTCTTATTTGCAATATGGACACGTCTTCTCGTAGGCTTCCAAATGGACATAAAACATGTTATCTATCTCACCGTCGTTTCTTACCGCTTAATCATCCATGGAGAAACAATGCTAAGTCCTTTGATGGTACAAAAGAAAAAAGGTGTGCACCAAAACAATTATCAGGGGATGATGTGGTTGAACAACATAAGCAATTTTCTCAGGTGAATTTGTTTAACTCTTTAACTATTTGTTTTTAATGTATTATTATATTCTTAGATTTTATTTTTTTTAATATTTTTTGTAAATCTTTTTTTCTAAAATAGGTGACATTTGGTAAAACTCCAATAAAAAGAAAGCGTGAAAAGGTTCTATTGCTTGGTAATTGGAAGAAAAAGAGTATTTTTTTTGGATTGCCATATTGGAAAACACTCAAATTACGACATAATCTAGATGTCATGCACATTGAGAAAAACATTTGTGACAACGTGCTTGGGACTTTACTGAACATTGAGGGCAAAACAAAAGATAATATTAATGCTCGTTTTGATTTAGAGTGCATGGGTATACGACCTGAGCTTCATGCTACACCCACAAGTGATGGCAGGTATGTGTTTCGCCCTGCATGTTATACAATGTCAACAGAAGAAAAACGAACATTTTTGCAGTTCTTAATTGATCTAAAAGTTCCAGATGGTTATTCTTCCAATATTTCTCGTTGTTTGAATTTCAAGGAGTTAAAGGTTTTTGGAATGAAATGCCATGATTGTCATGTATTTTTGCATCGATATCTTCCTTTGGCTTTACGTGGTTTGTTATGTAAAGAGGTATCTGAAGCATTAATTGAGTTGAGTGCTTATTTAAGAGAGTTATGCGTTAAAACCATACAGGTTGAGAACTTAGAGGGACTTGAGCAATCAATTCCATTAACTCTGTGTAAGTTAGAGAAGATATTTCCTCCTTTGTTTTTTGACATAATGGTGCATTTAACAATTCATTTAGCAAGTGAGGCAAAAGTTGCTGGACCAGTACAATTTCGATGGATGTATCCTGTTGAGCGATTTTTACGTAAGCTAAAATCTTATGTAAGAAATAAGGCACGTCCAGAAGGATCAATTGCTGAAGCATATATCGTGCAAGAATGCATGCATTTTTATTCAAGATATTTATGTCAAACTGAGACTGGGTTGAATCGGGCTGGAAGAAATGATGAGGGAAATGATGGCCATTCTTATACAAGATTATATGTCTTTTCTCAAGCTGGGAAGCCATTACTTGGAAAAAAATATGAAGAGTTAAGTTTGACTGAATGGGCTCAAGCCAGAATGTATGTTCTAGAAAATTGTGAAGAAATAAGAGAATTTGTCGAGTAAGTGATCTAACTTTTATAGTTATATTTTATGTGATTTGTTTATGGTTTATATTTTTGTTCTAAATATTCATTTGTATTTATTTCTTATAAAATGTGAAGCATGCATAAGGAACAACTCAAAAGGGAGAATCCCAGAAATGTAGAGAAAAGGCATACAAAAGAATTTCATGAGTGGTTTAAAAAATATGTAAGTATTAGATATGTTTTGAAATATGCTTTTATCTTTAATGTTAAATTTATTGATGTTTAATTATTACTGTTTATCACAGGTCACTCAATTGCATGAGGAAGGAAGTGAATTGGTCAATGATCAATTATTAAATCTAGCTCTTGGACTGATAAACGAGTTTTACGCTGCACTAGCTTTCTTATCAACGGTTGGAGGTTTAATACAAAGGAGCGAGACATGCGATTGAAATCACAAAATAGTGGTATTCTGGTGACAGGGGATGAGAATACAGGTAACTTAGATTATTTTGGTGTGTTGACAGATATCATACAATTAAATTATCCTGGAGAAAATAGTGTGATTTTGTTTAAGTGTGATTGGTGGGATGTGTATCATAAAGGAAGGTTTAAGGAAGACAAGTTTGGGTTTTCTATGGTCAATGTGACTCGTAGATTGAAAACTAATGAACCATATGTTTTAGCTTCTCAAGCTAAACAAGTGTATTATGTAAAAGATATTAAAGATTCCAATTGGCAAGTTGTGGTAAAAACAAAACCTCGTGATTTATACGATTTGCCTCTTGAAGATGTAGGAGAAGAGCCATGCCAAGAAAATGAGGAATTAGGTTTCAGCTTCCATGACCCTAATGTGAATGATGAGGATGATGATGATGTTGTGTCTTTAGATAGACCTGATGAATTAGTCAGTACAAATGTTGAAGGAAGACCATTAAATCTTGATATGTTGGGTGTTAGGGATGATGATGATGAGTCTGATTATGATGAGTTTATTCCTATTGATGATGACGACGAGATAAACTCAATAAATGAAGAGGAGATTGAAGATGATGATGATTGAGAATAGATTATTTAGAATTTATTTTTGAAGGTTAGTTTGACACTTTTATTTATTGTTATGGTATAAGATTTTTGTTTATTATAAATTTTTAATTTATTTTTTATTTTTTAATATTATGTCAAAGGTACGTTATGTTTTATAAAAGTTCAATATCATGTTTCAGCTTTTTGCTTGTTTACTCATGTATGATTAATTTAGAATTCATTTGAAAATACATGTGATAAGAATTTCAACTACTTTTACATAAAGGTTATGAAATCGTTAGTCATACAGAAATGGCTTGAACTCTTTATAACAATTAAAATTTTGGAAGCATATAAGGATATTGAACTTTTACATGAGTAGAAAGTATTGTTTAATTAAGAAGAGTATGAATAGATTGAATTTTAGGAGTGTTTGAGATGTCTATTGTGTCAATGTGTTTATGCGATGCTATTAGTTTGCAGTTATGACATCTCATTATCAATCTCATAAGAAACTATTTCAATATTTTTCTTTTCAACAGCAGGTTTGTAATGTTTCTTAAAAGTGTAATTGGCTTCAATAAGGAGATATCTACATTTGGGAATTAGATTAACTTATTTTTTCTTCTTAAGTAATATCCCTTAATGAATATTGTTGTTGATGAATTTTTAATATTAGTATTATGAATTATTTTTGTTAAAAAATCATTCACAATTGTTATCCAATTAAAAAAGACAAAATTATTGATATACAAATTGTTATTGTAATAAAAAATAATTTATTAAATTGGTTAACATAAATGGTGAATAAGTAGTTGAAATCATCACAATAGTTACAATTTTGATTTGTCACAATTGTAAATTTATTATTGTGACAATATGTAGTCGACATTAATTTGTTATGTTAAATTGTGACCAAATTTTCGCAACAAAAAATAAATTATTTTGTGACCAATAATTTTGTCATCACAATAAAGATAAAAAATAGTGACCACTTTATATTTCGTCACTAGTATTTTAATTCTGCCAAAAACCAATTGGCGCCAATTTGTGCATTTTATTAGTGACAAATCTTTAATGATAAATTTTAAATCGTCACAATTACTATTATAACAGTGACCATTTAATTGTGAAAATATTTAAATCGTCACAATTACTACTGTAATAGTGACCAAAAAACCATATGTCACAATTACTTAAAACAATAGTGTCACACCAAAATTTTGTCACAATAAACCTAATATTTGTGACACAATTACTCATAGTCACAATAAAATTGTCACTAAAAACATTAATTGTTGTAGTGATCTTACGCTTTTTATCTTTTCCATTCTCTTCACCTTCTAAACCATTACCACCAAAATCAAAGTGCATAGAACTTGATAAAAATTCTTCTTCCAAGCGCCTTTCTTCAGTGGGAGATAATGGATCTTCGGTAATTGTTGAAGTTTTCCAATTGTAGTTATAGTGTTGAATATTTCACCAAGCAACTCATAATCTGCACAGCCTTGTTTTTTGAATTTTTTGAAATCTTTATGTTTCTGCATAACAAAACAACAAACGCATAAGATTAATAAACATATGTTAATAATCTATAAGACAAAAAAGAAATATAAATTAATTTTACCTTAAAAAAGTCTTCCCAAATTGTTTGTGTCGCATTCACAATATTGGATGTCACATCCCATTTAACTCCAGTATGTCCAATTAATTCAGAAAAATGACGATAAGTGGTACGCAATCGATTGAACTTACCTTTCAATCTTTCAACACCATAATTGACTCCAATAATATCATGCAACTCATTGTTGATTTCTACTCACACTTCTTTTTTAAACGTAGACGATTGCAACTTTCCTTCTCTTATTTTTCTAATTAAGAGATGAATAAATTGTAACGACCCGTTACCATATTTCTTTCACCTTATTTTACACAATTTATCCGGTTGAGCTGTCTGTGATACTTCACTTTATTTCTTATGTTAAACAATTTCATAAAATATTGTTTATATTAAATACATCCCCTATCTTAATTAATAAGCAAGTAGTACTGCATACATGTCTAAATACAGAAATAAATGATTGTACCTCATATAAATCAGTCGGTCTGTCACATTGTCCTTTATGTACAGCTGTAATCCACAAATATTGGATCTCACCATCATTAAAACCTGAAATGTTTAAAATTAAGGGGTGAGCAAACCACGGCTCAGTAAGAGAGTTATATGTCACACTTGATATTCGGCTATCTGTATGCTGAAAATATTTTTCATTTTCTTTAAAATCTTCCTAGCTGGCTCTAGGCACACATGTAGGAAGGATACTACAGTCGGCTAGGGATCCAAATAGAGTAAGGCAGGTATTTTGAAATACCTGGCTTGTTCCGGAACCTAGAAGCAACTGTAAAGAGTACTATTTCCGTTATTTTCAAAACGATATAATTTTTGTTTTTCCACAAAGTAAACCACTTATCTCTTTTCACTTCAGTATACTTTAAAACACGTGGCAGTTCAGTAATAAAAATAGTGGTTTACTTCTCTTCTCTTCAGTACAGTAAAAACACGTGACAGTACAGTGATTTGTAAATATCCAATCGTTGGATAGTTACTTCTTCGATTATTTCTTTCTTAGAAATAATTCTTATGTTATTCTTTTATATTTATTCTTTTAGAATAAACATTTATTTCTCTTTTCAAATTAGTAAGCGTATCGTTCAGTTCAGTAAAACAGTATATTCAGTAAAACAATAAGTCGATACGGTTCAGTAAGTAACAGTAAACAGTAGCTACCAATTCAGTAAATAATATACGGTAGCTTTCAGTTCAGTAAACAGTAAATGGTAGCTTTCTTTTCAGTAAAACAGTCATTCGTGGCTACCATCTCAGTAAACAGTATAGTTCAGTAATAAACAGTGTTTTGGTACGATTTTTCATCAGTAAACAGTAAACAGTACAGTAGTTCAGTACAGTAAACAGTACAGTAAATAGGATTCCGTAAATCCTTTCAGTAAACAGTAAACAGTAAGCAGTAAGCAATAAGTGAGACTAGGCAACACCCTACAAGTAAATCATGCTATCTCGTCCACTAGGGACACAATAACAGTAATGAGATCTATGGCCATGATCTATAGTATGTCCTCGGTGTACGCTTGCTAGGTGACAATCCGGGACGCTGATGACTAGCTGGTCAATTAGCCACGTGACAGTAACAGTATATGTGATGCATGAAGCTCGGGGCCTAAGTCTCAAAACAGTATAAGCCGTACCATAGCCTCTACGGATTTTAAATACAGGAAATCGAAATATTTCACAAATATCCATAAGGCTCACATATAAGAAAATCATCACCTTTATGAAATTTATAATTTAAATTACATTTTTCAAAATATTTCATAAAGGTATAAATCATATTTTTCCATACAATGAAGACAGTTTGCAAAATCATCATTGAAAATATAGAAGGGCAATACTGTCTTTTTCCACAGTAAAACACATATGCACGCTTTTCCGTGCATTCAATCGAAAACATGATTTTATAATTATCGAAATTTCAAACAATTCATTTTTATAATTTATGAAAATAAATTATTTATTTTCTAACTTTAAATTCCCATCACCATGTTTTCTTCTAAAAACCCGTGTAGAGACATCTAGTCTCGAAATCATAGTTTTTCTTTATTTCTTAACCTTTATGGAATTTTCATAATTAATTATTTCCATAATTGAAACCATAAGGTTTTATGTAAATCAAGTGAATATTTAAGAATATTTATAAAAATATTCACTTCAGTCTCTTTTTCATTTTCATCTCGTTTCACGTGAAATATCACCTACCGGGTGAATTTTCGGTGATTTCCTTTTCACCATTCTCGAAAACATGAATATTTTAAAATTAAATATCACTATATTCATGTTTTATGAAATTTACTTAATTTCTTGATTCTCGTACCCGAAAATCGATTCACGTACCCGAAAATCGATTCACGTAAAATCAAATCTTTTATTTTGGTTTTCGATGATTTTAGGTAAATTTTAATAATTTTTCGATAATTTTTCGGCAGTATAACGGCTGCCGATTTGGCTAGCCTCTTGCACGAAAAATACAGTTTATATTTTCAATCGGTGTTTCATCACAATTTCAACCGATAAATCATCACACCATAAAACCGATAATTAATAATAGCATTTATAACATTAAATGCAATTTAAAAACATGGCCGAATATCCTTACAGGCGGCACATGTCTCCCTTACCTGTTTCAGGTCAGCGACTGCCTCTCGAAGGTCGCGCCCGTGTTCACCTCGCCCGATTCCATCGGCTCAGTCATCGAGGGAATTTTCTGGAAATTAAATTCTAAATTTTAGAATTTTTCCATAATTATTTAAATAAATAAATTATTTAAATAATTTAACACTTTTCGAGATTTCTTACCGATTCCCGTAATTCTCGGGATTTCCCGTAATTTCTGAATTCTCAGGAATTCTCCAAATTCCCGAAATTCCTTTTCCCTTTTTCTTTCTTCTTTTTCTTCCTTCTTTCTTTTTCTCTTTTTCTTTCTTTTTCTTTTCTTTTCTTTTTTTTTTCTTTTCTTTTTCCTTTTCTTTTTTTTTCTTTTTCTTTTCCTTTTCTTTCCTGGCCGGTTCAGACCAGTCAGATCGGCTCCACCCTCCTCACCGTCGGTTCTCCTTCGGTGGCCGGTTCTCCGACGGTTCGGTCGCTCCTCAGCTGGCCGACGTCAAGGCGAACTCGCCGGTGGTCTCAGCTTGGCCTGAATCGGCGGCACGGTTGCGGATCGAGGCGGAATAGGTTCGGTTTCATCTTCCTCTTTGCCGGCCCTCCTCCGCCATTCACCGCGCCTCGGGTGGCCTCCATCGTCTTCCTCTCCCTCTGTCGATGCTTCGACTGTGGTGGCGACAGCCGATTTGGCCGGCATCGCCAGATCTGGTTTTTCTTCTCTTCCCGGCTTCCGTCGTGTTTTCTCCGCTGTTTTCGCTTCCGTTTCTTTCCTTTCTGGTGCCGGTCGATTCCTTCTCCTCCTCCTTTGCCGGCGGCGGCTCTTTCTCCCTCTCCTCTCTTCCCTTCTCCGGCGACAGTCGCCAGTGCCACTTCGGGAAGACAGAATCGGGAAACCGATTCTGTTTGTGTTTCTGTTTCTTTCTATTTTTGTTTGTTTTAATTCATTTAGTTTAATTATATATACATATATTATATATAAACATAATACATATAATATTACTATTATATATATTATATTACTATATAACTATATATATTATATATGTATATAAAGATATATATATTATGTATTATCAAAATACATATTTAGTATATATATATATTTGTTTAATTTAAATTGCTTAACATTTATATATTTCTTTATATATAAATGTAGAAAATTCCATATATATTGTATTTACAATATATATATTTTCCAACTTTAATATAATTTAATATTTGCCTTTCTCAAATATGTATATACTTATATATATACATACAATATTATATTTAATACATATATATTATTTCAATTTATACCATAGTATATATATCTATATATTCCTCTGTATTTTAATATATACTATGTAATTATTTCAATACATATGTATTAATATAAAAATACATTTATATAATTTATAATTATATAAATATATTTCTCTTCATTTTATCATTTTCTCATTTAATTTGGATTCCCATTTATCCAAATTAAATTTCCTTCTCTTCATTATTTTCCATAATTTCCAATTTATCTATTTTCTTCAATATTTATTTCTAATATTTGTAATTTTCAATAAATGAAAAATTTACGGTTATCACATAAATGTTGCCTCTTTTTCTTTTGGCCAATCTTTCACATCAACTTCTTTACCTTTCCTTCCGATCTAAACTACTATTTAGAGGACAAGTCAATCATTAATAAAACAATCAATACCATATATCAATAATAAAATCTGTCATGCTATTACAAGTCCACACGGGCATAATAGAAACAATACAAATTTAGGGTAATTAAAACTCAAATTTCCAAGTATTAAATTGTATCTTGTGTCCATTTTCATTGAAGCTAGAAGTAGTAACTAATAGTAATATAGAAGTCAATGAGAGGAGGAAAGTACTGACCACTAAGTTAATTAGTAACAAGTTCCACAAGATTAATGCAAAAGATCGTATGTCTTCTTGATAAATTACACTGGACTGTTGACTCTTTCTTTCCTATTGTTCCAAGTGCCGCAGATTTGATTTTCTGTAACAAGTATCTAATATTTTTTTACTAAGTTAATTAGTAACATCAAGATTAGTGTATTTTCTAGTAAATCAGTTTTTTGCTTTTGATATTTTTGCTTCATTTGTATTGTTTGATCAAACTAATATTATACAATAGAACTAGGCTTTTAGCTTAATCATCATTAGAACTAGTTATTTACTAGTGTGATGCAAGAGATTTTATATATACGATAATATTTAATATAAAAAAGTTAATTAGTAACTTTTACTAAGTCTTATTTACTAATTATAATATTAAATTATTACTAATTACTAAGCTAAAGCATATAATATTACATTATTAATAAGTTAATTAGTAAGTAACTTTTACTAACTCTTATTTACTAATTATAATATTAGATTATTACTAATTACAAAGATAAAGCATATAATATTAGATTATTACTAAGTTAATTCATAACTTTTACTAATAGTAGTATTTACTAATTTAAAGGAAAGCACTTCTAAAATACACAAGGAAGCCTTTGACAGATAACTTTTTTTTTGAAGGAAAAAGAACAGACAAGGAAAAAGCAAACCCATGTCTGCTACAGGCACTAACAAGCAATGAGCAAGTAACCACCAAAACCAACCAAAATCCCAAAAAGACAAAACCACAAACACCTGATGGGCAAGAACGAGTGCAAGAACGAGCTGTTTATCCATTAACGAGCTACTTATGAAAATAAAAGAAAAGAAAAGACTATTATTTAACTGCAGAAAGGGTAAACATGTGTACCCTTGGGTTAAGAAAGTTACTGCAGGGGAGGTATGACGTGAGAATTTACATTGTGTTATTTTATTTATTTAATTATTATTTATTCATATTTTAATCACGATCACTTTCTTAGAGTAAGCACTTGCTCTTTCATTTTCTCTATTTGTTATACCAGTGTTCTTGAGTTTTTCATGTCATATTATGGGGATTTCCCCTAAATATAAAAACATTTTGGAATAAAAGACATTCCTGGGATGTGGCTTTGAATGAGGAGAATTACTAGCAAGCTGATACAAGAGATCAAAAAACAAAGTTCCTTTTTAGTTATGAAAACCAGCCAAGTTTTTTGTTGGACCTATGATCTCCTGAAGTTTTATTGGTCGGGGAACAGATACAAACATAAAATGAAAATGAGAAAGAGAAAGAGAAAGAAAAAGCAAAAAGAAAAGATGTTGTTCTATTCTTCAGAGTTAAGGGCATAATGTCGGAAAGATTAAAGCAAGAAAAGGCTTCAAAAGTAGGAAAGGGCAGTGGCGTCGCAAGGGACAAGGTTGAGAAGATGAAGCCAGAGTAGTTGAGTTTAAAGGGAAAAGCAATCAAACATACACAAACATCATAAATAAAATTTTCAATTATAAAGCAGACAAAAAAAGAATGAGAAAAGTTACTAGAAAAGAACCTGTTTGATGGACAATGGTGGCTGACTTTTTAGTTCCAGAAAATCAAAGAGTGAGCAAGAGAGGAGGAATGAGCAGCCAAGGCCAAAAGAAATTAAACAGAGTGAGAGAGAGAGCAGGAATAAGCAGTGAACGACAAAAGAAAAATAAATAGAAAAACCCTTATATATCAACCTAATAAAAGAGATAATTTTGCATCTATGACATTTCGAACCTAGGACCTTTAAGTGAAAGTTTAAAAATTTTTAAAAGGCTCAAGTTTTCCCCTTTTCCATTTCTCTTAAGTCATTTTCATTGAAAATGATGAAAACATCATTTTTTTTGTTTTCTAAATTTAGACATATTAATAAATAATAATAAATGTAACATAATAATTATTATTTTTTTATAATTAGAAAATAGGATTGAGATTATTTGGATTTAAATTCAGACTTAACAATATGTCATAATTTAACAATTAAGGCTTGGCCTAACTGTTGTCACCCTTCTTTAAAAGGAATTAAGTTCAAAGTTTGATTCCTTTCATGTTCCTCTTGTACTTTCTATAAATGAAAAAATAATGTCATAATTATTTCTTCATTATTAAATTAAAAGATTACAACATAATTATTTATATAATTATTAAAAGCATATAATAAATTTTATTAAATATTTTATGATTTAAAATAATTAACTCCATAAGTAGGAGTAAGTCATGGTATGTGAGAACTCGTTATTTGTACTGTATATGTACATTTATTTGGTCAATTATCAATAAAAGAATTATTGATGAGATTTTTTTGTTGCATAAATTAAATATAAGGAAGGTGGCTCTCACATGAAAATTTTCAAGGCTAGATGAAAAATATAAGTGTGGAAAATAGTAGACAAATGATGGAATAAAATCATCATGGAAAATTAGAGACTCAAAATGAAGTTATTTTCAAAATTAAATGGTGAGCCAAATTGATCAAGAAAGGATCAAGTATTTAACTAAATAAGTTAAAATAAATATTTATAATTCATACAAATTCTGATGTTGGAAATCAGAAAATATTATAGTGGCATGAAAAAAAGAAAAGAAATAAAGGCAAGTAAAATAGGCTAAATAATTTTAATAATTGTAGAAAATTTTATTAAGTTAAACTTTAATGTTGGCCAACGGAATTCAGCCAATACACAGCATTTTCTGGCTTTATCTTTCAGCTATCGTGATCTTCATCTTCAGATCTGCATCATCGAATTTTCCTCTGTTTCACGTCGTGTAACCCCCCTCTTCACAGCAGAAATTTTCTTCCTCTTCAGCTAAGCATATAAGATCTTGTTAGAGGGAAATTAAACCTTACGTACTAAGTTTCATAGAACACCAAAGAACATAGCTCAAAACTTCAAAACAAGAAGCTGATTCACGTGGACAGATTGCACCTCTGTACAAGTAAAGATTCAGCAGTGGTTTTTGAGCTTTTTGTCCTTAAATTTTGGCTGTAATGATCAAGTATATGCTATGTATAGCTTTGGTTTGAAATGAAAAACAAGTATAAGTTAAACTTAGGGTTTGGTTGTAAGGGTTTCATAGGAAGAAGATGATGTTTTGATGAGAGAACTGACGTGAGATGGATGCTGAACTTAGAACTGAAACAGAAATGAAAATTAAAAGAAATAAAAAAATGAAGATAAACCGAGTTTGCATGATCGGTTGAAAAGGGTTTTGAGTTTAATACTAGGTGAGGTTTTACGTGAACCATGGGACAAGAGAAATAATGTTTTATTGTAGTCAACAAAGGTGGCTGATGGAAGAAAATAGGCTGGCTGTTGTACAGCCGTAGATGGAGAAAGAAAAGTGTGGCTGATTTGTGCAGCCGAAAAATAGAAGAAATGGTAAATCGTTCGGCTGACTTTTAGCTGACTTTTGTGTGTGTGAAAGCTAAAGTTTTGGCAGCCTAAAATGTACTAGATGTAGCCATAATATAAAGACATAAAATGAAGCTAACGTGGGCTGAAAAACAGAATAGAATTGTAAGTCTCGGTTTGGACAGCAAACTGCAGGAAAAGAAAAAAAAAAGAAAAAAAAAAGAGTTAGGCTTGACTTGACTAAATGATAGAATAAAGCATCAATTTACTAGATATATATATTATATATATATATATATATATATATATATATATATATGCATTTTAAGGGAATAAACCACCTAATCTATATAAGGCCATTCAGCCATGATGGTGAATAAGGAAAAAGTGACGTGAATGGCGTGGAAAGTGAAAGAAATTGGCAGACTTGGTAACTGGAAAAATGTACAAGAATATATAGATATAATAACATGGAAAATAAAGGATATAAGCCAAGTAGGCTTATACTTGAAGAATGGTATTTAGTTGTTAAAAAGGGGATGATAACCTTGATGTTAAGAAGAGGCAAAAATGCCAAAACAGAAAAGGAAAGGTAAATGAAATATTCATTTACCATGAGAAAATCATAGGAAATTCTAAATATTCTAAGTAATGACGATTCAAATGAGAGTTAAATAAGTAAAGGAATTTTATATATTTTACACCGAAAATTAATTATAGTAAACTGTTTTTTTCACAGTTTATAATCCGGTGAGATAAGAAGCATAGTGGTGCAAATTAGAGCATATCTCTACAATGCTACTGAGTCAGAAGTTCGGCATTCGTGTGGAGCACGAAATAGCGCGATCTCGATACACAGGTAAGAGATGCGTGTATAGATTTATAGGGATATCCGAATGCATAATTCCTATACTCTAAATTTTATAAGAATGATGGAATGTTGGTTTAACTCAAATAGCATGAAATATGTGGTTTTATGATTGGTGAACTGTGTTTATAAGTGCAGGAAGCTAGGATTCAGGCAATCATTATACTGCCGAAATTTATTCAAAACATTTCTAAAAATATTAGAAATTATTTTGGTGCATTATTGATATTTTTCCTAGCCTCAAAAGGAATGAATTAAATATTTTTCATCAATGGTTATTATACCGAAAAATATTTATTACATATCTGGACATCGATTTCGGTGAAGACGTCATTACTGAAAATTCATTCCACGTGTTTTACAGTGAAATGTGTGATTGGTAAAATGAAAAGGTGAATAGTGAATATTTTATAATTATTTTCAGTATGATATTCACTATTTTAATTATGATTTTCCTTTATGGAATAAATAAATTTTTATCACGTGTAATGATTTTCATAAAGGCTTTATTATCGTGTAAATATTGTTTTGAGACTAAAATGCTCTACACGTGTTTATGGTGGAAAATGTGTTGGCGGAATTATTAAATTTGAAAAATAAAATATTTATTTTTTCATAAATCATGAAAATATTGGAATTGATTTCCAATAACTTTGAATTTCATGTTTTGGAAAGAAAGCATGGAAACACGTGTGTATGTGCTCTACGGTGAAAAGAAATGGTTACGAGATTTTATTACTACAATGTAATTATTTTATAAACTGTTTTCACCTTACAAGATACTGTCATTTATACCTTTATGGATTTTCTGAAAGATATTATTCATTTTACTTAATTCCATAAAGGTGATGAGATTTCTTATACACTGTTTTGAGACTGATGGGCCCCATATCATGCTCACGTGTTCATGTGTACCTTCTCATGTGTTATGCTGTTGACATTGAGCCGTCTTCAGCGGTCCCGACGTCACCCGCTCAGTGTACGACCGATGATACTTATAGACTATGGTCATAGATCTCATGTGTTTATTATATTATCCCTACAGGGATCTTACGTGTACCTATTATTCCCTATGGGACTTATAGCATTATATCATTAGGGTATTGCCTGGTCTCCATTATTATTCCACGTGTTTGGATTTGATGAGAAACGTGAAAATATACTATTTATTGTGATGTTTTATCACTGATTTGTGAAAATATGTGAACAGTGTATTTTACTGCTACATGTGTTTAAAGTGATTGTTTTCAATGGTGGAAAACAAAATAAATTTCAAATGTGGTTCATATGATTTACTAAATTGTTTATTTAATCATATGGCATTTTATATGCAGTAAAGATTTTAATGAATTTTATATTTAAATAAATTCTTACTCCCTATAGTCGCTCTGGGTTTCCAGGACAAGATAGATATTTCAAAATACCTTCCATTCTCTATTTGGATTTCTCGGCCGACTATAGTATCATTTACCTGGTAGTGTGCTAGCTTATGCATAGAAATCAAAAGATTTTACTGCATATAGTCTTTTGAGGTATCAAGATTTGCATACAAATCTCTTACTGAGCCGTGGTTTTGCTCACTCCAATATTTTATCTCCCCAGATATTTTGCAGTGACCGGTTGAGTATATCATCCGAGGATTAGAGGCTGCACACTGAGCACCACGAGGCAGCATTTATAGATCTCGGAGGTATATTTATTTTACATTAAATGTTCAGACTTCTGATTTACGGTACTACAGTGTTATATTAAATTAGGGGATGTAAGTATTGATTAAAATACAACTTGTAAATATTTATTTCTGTTAATTATATTAAATTACGAAAATCGTGTTTTCAGTGAATTAAATGTGGAAATTAAGATATCACAGATAGCCCAACCTGTTCATGTGTGGTGAAAATGTTTAAAAAGTGTAAAATACTGTGTACTTGGGATGTGACACGGTATCTTGTCTTAATTGCAGTTTAAAGTTGAGAAATCCAAATGGAGGAGGGAAGAAGCTTGTAACCGGTAAAACTAATAGACACGTTGATATATTTGTCCTTTAGTTAAAGTAGGGTAGTAGATGATTTTTTTTTGTGAAATAATTTTTTAAGAGTATTTATATTTTGATTTTAATTGAATTAATTGATTGAATCAATTTAATTTGATTAATTGGTTTATTATCATATTAATTTCTGTTAGTTAACAAAAATAATTTTGAAAAAATTTTGATTTTTGGTTAATTTGATTCAAAAATTAAATTAACTTAAATTTTAAATCAAATATAAGAAATTTTAAATAAAAAATGAAACCAAATATATTTAATGATTGTAGTTTAGATAATGTTTTGAGTTTAATGCCGAAAAAGTTTTTAACTTAATAAATATTTTGGTATTTGGATATTTTGTTGCATGATTATTATATTTAATTTGTTTCAAATATAAAAATTTAATAATTTAAAATTTAATTTAACTTAAATATATTTTATTATTTGATTAATTCAAAAATTAACCGAATTAAATTTAGTTGATTAGATTTTTGAAATTTATATATTCAATTTAATTAATGAAAATAAAATAACGTAATCTAATAAATTCAATTTTGGATAATGCAGTTCAAAATTAATTAAATTAACTTAACGGACACCCTAGAACCTTTTATATTAATAATGCGATGCATGTAAGAAGAAAGTTGGAACATTACAAGAAATGAAATATTGTATGAACTAATAGGCTTATGTTTGCTATAGATTTAACAAACCTAAAAACGATAAAGTTACATGACACAAAAATAACAAATTGAAATTTGATAAAATTGTATAAATGTGCAAAAAGCTAAAAAAAATACTTTGTTTGACGTGTCCACGTAAAATTTGATACAAAATTTTTATATTTTAGGTGACACGAATACAATTTAAATAATATAAATACAAATTATATATACGAAGTACAAAATCTAATTTGATATTATGTAAATAAAAAAAAATTTATAAACATTTCCAATGAATTTGAATGGCGCAGATAAACAAGAGCACAAAGACTTAGGCAAACGGCTTTTTATTTTATTTTATTACTTTCATTTTTTTTTCTTTTTCTATGGTGGCTGCCTTCCTATCATCTTTCACATCCCATAAAAGCAAGGAGAAAGAGATAAGAGTCTTCAACTCTTGCATGTTCAAATGTGGACAGCATCCATTGAACGTGGTTATATACATAGGCAACACAACTTAGCCCTACAAATCATTCATCCCTTCCCAAAACTGCCTAAAAAGATAAATGATAAATTTGATAAACTATATCAAATAAAATGCTAAATTTAAAAATTATAATTAACAATTAAAGAGACCATTTAAATTAGAAATTAAAAATTTAGTATTTTATTAGCAGATCATATAATTATAAAAGAAAGTCCCTGATTAAAAGGGTTGAATTGAATCTAAAGTTTACACAATTATAAACAAAAATTTCTGACCAAAATTGAATTAATTGAAATATAAAAAGTTTTAAACTTAAAATTAAAAATATATGAAATCTAAATATATTTTTAATACATGGAGTTTGAATAATGTTTTAAATTTAAATTTGTTAGAGTTTTTAGGTCAATAGTTTGGTGTTTGAATGGGGTATTTGAGCTATATATATTTTAGTATTGTATTAAACTTCTATGTCTTTTTTCAATTTTCATTTCCTTTTTTAGATTTATTCATTCAATCATTTATTTATTTATTTGTCCAATAAATTTTTTGATAAAAAAATTCCATATGGATTATCTGTTAGTTTGAAATATGTATTATCTTAAATATTGCATTTAATTATTTTAAATTAATTTAAATTTAAAATTTTAAATAATAATTTATTTTTATTTACATTTACATTTTCCCTTATTTTCAAATTTTGAGGCTATTATAAATAATTTTTTAAAAAAAAAACCCTAAAAGTTAAAATTTTCAACACTAATTAATTTTATAAGATTAATTTGGAATGATTTGAATTCAAATTTTAAAAATAAATCAATTTAAAATATGCAACATTAAGTAATAATTTATTAATGATTAATGAAGTAATAATTATTTTCATTAAAATTGTAGCTATTTAAATATATTAAGATTTGTGATATTTGATTTTTTATAATTTTTTAATTAGTATTTAATTTCAAATTATTTTTTAATTTATGTAAATTTGTATATGCATCAAAATTTTTTAATACATTATTCAACATGTATTTCAAAATAATTTTTTAAAATTTTATTTTATTTTTTAAATTATTATAAATTAAAATTATTATCATGCATCGTACGAGTTTAAATCTAATAATGACTAAAGAGAAATATCAAAGAAATCAAAGAGACGTTTTACTTTAAATTTTATTTGTCTTATATAAAAAAAAGTCAAGAATCTAAGCAACAATTTTGAATGAATAATGAAAGTGATCCCAAACTAAGCTAAGTTACATAAATTACCTTGATTTTTTTCCCCTGCACTATAAAGATCATAAAACTGTTTTTGCTTGACTTTAGTTTTTTTTCTTTAACTATAATTTTCTAATTGAATTACGTTTCATTCCACATATTTTCTTTTTAGACCAATACAAATAGGTTTATTTACAGCTGTCTAGATACATGCTTCACTAATTCCACGCTCTTAATTACTATATATACTTTATAATTGGGCTGCCAAATTATCAACATGACAATAAGATGTAGCCGACTTTATGTTGGATTAAACTAAATAATCCTTGATTTACTACCCTTGAAAATTACTTTGAATTATAATGATGATTAGTCAATCCCACATTAATGTTAATCAAGCTTCTTTTATGGTACTAGCTTGTAGTTCCCCTACAAGGTTAAAAAATTAATAGAAAAACACTGGTTTCAAATATAATATTACTCTTTCACTTAAATTGATTTAAGCATATGGATTTTGAAACAAATATATCATATGTAGGTGAAGAAGGTTTTTGAAATAAAAATTTAATTTAAAAATTCATATCATAATATGTTCATCTTTAATTAATTAAAATTTTCATGAATTTCACTTTAAAGAATTTTAGTACTAAATCTTGGTGTGTGACCAGAATTGCTTGTTTATTTATCCGTTTATGTGATAATGTGATGCTTTTTAATGAGCAAAATTAAAAAAATATGCATGATCTCAAAAGTAAATACTAATAAAAAATTTTAATTATTTTTAATAAAACTTTAATTATTTATTATTGATGTGATATACTATGATTGACTGACAGTATACAGAAATTATAACTATCGGTGCATCAAATATAAAATTTATAATTATTATATATATAATAATCTAACAATAAAATTAAAAGAATGAAATAGTAGAAGTAATTAAAAATTAAAATGCGAGTCCATTGTCCGTACTGCAAATTGGTTGGCCGCCGTTGCGGATGAGGCCAATAAAGAATCTGCCATTGATGATGTGAATCAAAGTGGTTCATTCCAATTACCTTGAGACAAATTCAAAAGAATAATGACAAATCCAATTATTAGGTTTTATTTTTTTTATTAAATGATACTGATAGGAATGTATGTTTTATAAAGTATATATTTTTTAATTTTGATATAAAAATTAAAAAAATAAAAGATAAGACAAATAATGTTTAAAAAATAGATTAAACAAATAAGAAAATTTGAAATTGATATATATATATATATATATATATATATTTATATGTGTATTATACTTGAACTCTTTTGATACATTGGATTTACACGTTCTGTCGCTACTAAAAGAGAAAACTAAAAGGATAAGAAATGTATATTGAAAAATAAAAAAGTAAACATAAAAAAAGGGAAAATATTTTTCTTTCAGATTTCAATTTCACATAATAAAAACTATTTTATTTTGACATTGTCTAAAAAAAAAAATCTAAGCTTTCCCAACATGGGTCAAACTCAAAGTATATTTTCTTTATCGGTTCTTTTGCTTTTACTCAATCTTGTAATTTTTGTTATGAGTATATTTAAATTTATCAAATTGTTTATTTAAATTTTATCAGAAAAATTATTAAAAATGATTGGGAGATCCTAAAAATATTTTCACAAGATGAGTTAATTCTAAAATATTATACAAACAATTTAGAAAATTGCATCATTAAAATTTATAAACTTTTTTATTTTCTTAACTAAATGACATATTAATAAATAATAATAAATGGAACATAATAATTATTTTTTTTATAATTAGAAAATAGGATTAAGATTATTTGGATTTAAATTCAAAATTAACAGAATGTCATAATTTAACAATTAAGACTTAACATAACGGTTGTTATCATTCTTTAATAGAGATTAAATCTAAAGTTTGATTCCTCTCATTCCCATCTTGTACTTTTTATGAATAAAAAAATAATATGTCATAATTATTTCTTCATTATTAGATTACAACGTAATTATTTATATAATTATTGAAAAGCATATAATAAATATTATTAAATATTTTATGATTTAAAATAATTAACTCCATAAGTAGGAGTGAATCATGGCATCTTGTCTTGATTGCAGTTTAAAATTGAGAAATCCAAACGAAGGAGGGAAGAAGCTAGTAACCGGCAAAACTAATAGACACGTTGATATATTTGTCCTTTAGTTAAAGCAGGGTCGTAGAGCATTTTTTTTTGGGTGAAATAATTTTTTTAAGAGTATTTATATTTTGATTTTAATTGAATTAATTGATTGAATCAATTTAATTTGATTAATCAGTTGATTATCATGTCAATTTCTGTTAGTTAACAAAAATAATTTTGAAAAAATTTTGATTTTTGGTTAATTTGATTCAAAAATTAAATTAACTAAAATTTAAATGAAATATAAGAAATTTTAAATAAAAAATGAAGCCAAATATATTTAATGGTTGTAGTTTAGAAAATGTTTTAAGTTTAATGCTGTTAAAGTTTTTAACTTAATAAATATTTTGGTATTTGGATATTTTGTTGCATGATAATATGAAAGATTAATAATTTAAAATATAATTTAACTTAAATATATTTTATTATTTGATTAATTCAAAAATTAATCGAATTAAATTTAGTTGATTAGATTTTTGAAATTTATATATTCAATTTAATTAATGAAAATAAAATAATTTAATTTGATAAATTCAGTTTTGGATAGTGCAGTTCAAAATTAATTAAATTAACTGAACGGACACCCTAGAACCTTTTATATTAATAACGCAATGCATATAAGAAGAAAGTGGCGCATTACAAGAAATGAAATATTGTATGGACTAATAGGCTTATGTTTGCTATAGATTTAACAATCCTAAAAATGGTAAAGTTAGGTGACACAAAAATGACAAATTGGAATCTGATAAAATTATATAAATTTGCAAAAAGCTAAAAAATATTTTGTTTGATGTATCGACACAAAATTTGGCACAAAATTTTTATATTTTAGGTGACACGAATACAATTTAAATAATATAAATACAAATTATATATACAAAGGATAAAATCTAAATTGATATTATGCAAATAAAAAAAAATTTATAAACATTTCCAATGAATTTGAATGGCGCATATAAACAAGAGCACAAAGGCTTAGGCAAACGGCTTTATTTATTTATTTATTACTTTCTTTTTTTCTTCTTTTTCTATGGTGGCTAGGCTACCTTCCTATCATCTTCCTAATCCCATAAAAGCAAGGAGAAAGAGATGAGAGTCTTCAACTCTTGCATGTTCAAATGTGGACATGATCCATTGAACGTGGTTATATACATAGGCAACACGACTTAGCCTTACAAATCATTCATCCCTTCCCAAACCTGCCTAAAGTCTCAAACCTTCAATAATTCCCATTTTCATCATGGCTTTGCCTTTTAGTTTTTTTTATTAACATATAATTTATTTATCAGTGTATTTAAGCTAAAAAGATCAATGATAAATTTGATAAATTATATCAAATAAAATGCTAAATTTAAAACTTATAATTAACAATTAAAGAGACCATTTGAATTGGAAATTAAAAATTTGGTATTTTATTAGCAGATTATATAATTATAGAAGAAAGTCCCTGATTTAGAGGGTTGAATTGAATCTAAAGTTTACACAATTATAAACATAAATTTCTAACTAAAATTGAATTAATCGAAATATAAAAAGTTTTAAAATTAAAATTAAAATATATGAAATCTAAATATATTTTTAATACATGGAGTTTGAATAATGTTTTAAATTTAAATTTGTTAGAGTTTTTAAGTTAATAGTTTGGATTTGAAAATTTTGTTAGATAATTTATTTAATGTGCTTCAAATGTAAAAATTACTAATTTAAAATAATTTAATTTAAATATATTTTATTATAAAATTATTTCAAAAATTAATCTAATTGGTTAAATTTTAAAAACATATAAATTCAATTTAATTAATAAAATAAAATAATTCAATTTTTGATAATTGAATTCAAAATTGAGGACATATTATTAGTCAGTTAATAGTTTTTAGATAATTTTCTTCTCACGTGCAACCAGCAATTTTTGACAATTCAAAAATTATCAGGCAAAACTGCAGAGGCAACAGTTACTTTCCTAGTTAAGGTGGAGCACGTGCAATTAGCATCGACACACGCGCAAAACAATCAAGTTCTCTCCTCATCTTCTCACTGAACTGAACCGTACGCTATGTTCATCAGATCCTGTCATCCAGAATTATCAATCAAAACCCAATGAAAAACACCCACGTGTACAACCCTGTATGGCAACAGCTTTCATCCTCCGGTAAATCTAAAACACTGGATCGCCTCTCGCTTACGTATAAACCCAGCCTTTACTGAAGAGAAAAACCTCCTGGCAGAGAAAGAACTGTAAAAATTAAAAAAAAAAAAAAAGGAAAAAGAAAACGGGGCTGAGGTGCCTGAAGAGCTCTCAGCCTCAGAAATCTGGTAAAGAAAGAAATGGACGTTGTAATTTTACTGAGTATTGTAGAGGAAGATTGAAAGAGAGAAGAAACGAAGCATGTAGAGGAATTTGGTCCATGTGAGATACGAAGGACGGAGAACGAAACGCGATGCTCTGGAGATTCTCTTCAATTTCTCCGTTTCGATTTTCCCAGCTGATAACTTCTTTTCCTTTCTTTTTCTGTTTTTAGTTTCCTTTTTTGGAGAATATATATATATATATTTTGGTATCGTGACAATGTCCGACGAGAGGGCGTCGTCCTCTGGAATCGTCTTGGAAGGAATTGGTGACGTGGAAGACTATGCTTGGGTGAGTACTTCTTTTACATCTGAGGACTGCTTGGATGCTGAGAAAATGTTGGAAAAAGAGAATGGAAAGCATGCATTTTTTGTCTAATCAGGAAAGTTAAGTTTAGTTTTTTTCCTGTGTTAACGACTGAATTTAGGAGAATAAGGAAAGTGGAAGTTTATTTACTATTTTTTTTTGAAAGAGAGATAAACTTTTCTTTTTTTGGTACAAAAGAGAGATAAACTTTTCATTACTAAGAATTGTTACTATTTCTTTTTGAATAAAAGTGCGTAAAATATTAATAGAAAACAAAGTTAGATATTTTTTGAGGGCTTCGAAAACAATACTATTGCACTATGTTTCTCAGTTCAGATAAATTTTATATTTTTATTTCTTACTTTAAAAAAAAAATTAAAGAGCTAAGAGTGAAAAAGATAATGAAGTTTCCATCAGTTTCCTGCATTTTCTTGGAGAGCAAACAGTTGTGTTCGTTCCATTTTCCTTTACTCCTTCAAGATTGTTTGGTAGCTGACAACAATGTGGGAAGGACACAGAATTTAACTGTCTTCTTTATTTGTTTTCTCTTTCACTTCTATTTGGTTACTGAGAATTCCTAGGAAACTACAATATAACATAGAGTTCAAAATTCATTTCTTAACTCTATGAATGTGCTGCTTCTGACTGGAAATGTTTTAGCTTTATTGGCACATTAAATTTTGGTCAAAATAAATACAAAAGAAAATAGATGATCTACATTAGTTATAATAGCTGTAATGACTGCAAATCTGAAACCAAAGGAAATAAAAAAAGTAATGATCTGTCCCTTTTGAAGTTTGTCTTTTGTTGCCATAGGAGTTGAGGTTTTAGTTTATCTATGTGCTTTCAACAATTTATGAAAAATCTACCCTAGTTTGTGTGCATATTTTCTGTCGACAGTTTGTGATTTTAAGACTATATTTAGGAATTTAATCAACTTTGATTGAAGTGTAGGCAAATGAAGGAGTGGTGTCATTGCCATGGGACCGATATAGTCATGTTTATGATCATGTGGAGAATGGAAACCGAGCATTCCGAGAGAATCATTTTGAGGAGGTTAAATTTTTCTTTGCATAATGGCTCTTTTAATTTTGATTGCTTCTATTTTGTTGATGGTTTAATAGAATTTGTTTCGTCTGGCATTGTATCTCCCTGCTGTGAGTTTCTTTGCATTTTAAACTAAGGGATATCACTAGTAAGGTACTTTTATCTCTTTAATTCTTGGAGATGAAAATACAAACCACATGATTTGAAGGGCTTAATTAGATGGATTCTATTGATGTTCCTGCATAATACTACTCATTGCTTTGAAATGCCCTAATATTATCTTTCTTGGAAAATTATTATAGTGCATTGGAATTGGGATCTGCAAAATGTTTTGACTTGTTATAATTGGCAATTGCCATTTTCTTATTTGAAGCTCATTCTTTACTGATATCAAAACTCTGACACATACATATCAGGGAAAGGGCGCTGTGGGGTTGAAGCAGTTGTAGCGTAATTAAAAGTGGAAAAGAAAAGAAAAGAGATTAATGGTTTGTATTCGGTCTTAGGATGCTAGATTATCCTTGTGAAAGGTAGAAAAACCGCAACTTTAGGACTGTAGTCTGTGGTATTCATCTTGCCCATGGGAGATTAGGATTTGCCTCTCTCATCTGATAAACTAAAGTTTCATTTATGATTTTTCATTAATGACCAAGTTTTTAGTGACATGGTGTTCCTCAAAATGGTGATCATGGTCAGGGTGACCTTGATATGAGATTCTTAGAGTAGGGAGAAAAGCAGACAACAGTTTTTTCTTGAGTTTAGCTTCTAAGTTAACTCTCACTTCAAAATCTTTGTTAGCCACCTGGTTTTTGCATGTCTCTTTGCTAATGTCTTTAGCCACAATCATTGAAAGATGGACTTCTGTGTATCTCTTGTGCTGGGTGCCTCACATTTCTAATGTTACATATAGCTGCCATAACTAGAATTTCTAATTTTCATAAAGAAAGATTGGTGAAACTGCTTGCACTGAAATCTTTGACTTGGGAGTGATCTAACACAAGATATGTTAGTTGTTATTATTATTATTATTATGGGTTGGGGGGAGGGGGGGATCATTAGGCTATGTTAAAATATTCACGTCTATGTTTGGCTGCAGATTATTGAATCTCAAATAGATCTAGTTACATAGGCTGCAGATACGTTAAGTACCATGTTTGGCTACTACCTTTCTTCTTGCATTAGATTTCTTGAGTATCATCATTGGTAATTGGTTAAGGTGTGTAAATATTGAACCTTGTGATGTCCAAAGTTTCCTATCAAAGTGTTCCCAACGTTGTTTTGCTACTTTTTCTGTGCCTGTTTCCTTAGATGACTGGCACAACAATGGCAAAGATTTCATAAGAATTATATGTTTGGTTACTTGTTTATAATGGTTCCTTTGGTGATAAATAGCATTCTTCATTCAGGCAATCAACAATTACTCAAGGGCCAATAACATGAAACCTGGTGATCCTGTTATTCTTGGTAATAGAAGTGCTGCCTACATGAGGTTAGCTTTTGTCAATTTTTATTGTCATTGTGTTCCACAGATGCATACATAAATAGATTCAACATACACACATATGCATGTTATAACTTTTGCTCTTCTTTTTATTTATATATTCGTTTTGCATTCTTTGAAGAAGTACTTTACTACAAGTCAATTATGATGAGGGATTTGTGGCAATTCTCATGCAGGATTAGTCAATTTCTGAAATGTAGATCTCCGACAGCTTCTGAATACAGACCAGTGAATGGACTTGATATGACAACCCTTGCCGAAGTATGCCTGTTGCTTTACTTCCTAAGTGGCTCAGAAGAACATTTTCTATATTGGATTTTATCACCATTACAGACATTCTGAAAGAGTGAAACTTTTTGACATTTATTTCAGCTTGCTCTTAAGGATGCTGAGAAGCTAATGAGTTTGCAGAATAATGCAGTAAGATCCTATATCTTAAAGGCCAATGCTCTCATTTTGGTAAGCGATGGATTGCATTATTTTTCTATCAAAAAATATATAAAGGGGTCTAAGCTATAAGTCCTATGGGCCTCTCTATTTACATCTCATTATGCTTAATTTACACATTCACATGCACATCTATATGTCTATGCCTTCTTGGTTTTCTACAGCATCTGTGTTGTTTCAACCATGCAGTTGGAAAGATATGAGATGGCACGGGATACTATTCTTTCTGGTCTTCAACTTGATCCTTTCAGGTAGTTTGTGATATATTTCAATTTGACATTTATTGACTAGAAAACTGCCAATCTGAATGATTCTTTTTTCCTGGTAATGCATAGTGACATTCTCCATGCTTCTCTTCGGAGTTTGGAGAGAATGCCATCCAGTTTGATGCAGACTAGAGGCCATGACAGGCCTGAACGTACTGGTGACTTTGATTGCACACTTTGTCTGAAGTTACTATATGAACCTATGACAACACCTTGCGGGCATTCTTTTTGTCGCTCATGTTTATTTCAGACAATGGATCGTAGTAAGTATTTGCTGTTGTTGATTCCAACTCTAGTAGTACCTTTTATCACCAGAATTTGTGGTTGTTGATTCCAATTCTAGTAGTTCCTTTTATCACCAGACTATTATCTGACCTTGTACTAAAATGATAGGCAATAAGTGTCCATTGTGCCGAACAGTGCTCTTCATTAGTCCTAGAACACATGCAGTAAGGTAAGCTTTCTCATCGACGGTTATTCGTTGAAGTGCTTTTGTTAGGATAATGAGAAGGAATCATGATCTCCAATCTCAGCTGTTTGCATAGCTTATGTAATTAGTTGAGAAGCAACCATTCATGTCTTCCACATAGGAAAAAATATAGGCTGATAATGACTGGTTTACCATTGCACTTTAACTTGGACACTGTTGTTCTTGTTCTCATGGAGCAAAATGCTAGAAATTATGAATCTTAAGGTCCCAGTTGATTCAATTGGTATATGAAAAACCAGTTTTTGGACCCATTAATACATAATGTGCTGGGTATATCTGCTTATGGTTTACGCTTAGCATGGAAATTGTCTTCTATCTGAACTTTATGCATTCTGCTAAAAGCTAATTTGCAATTTCCTTCTTTGAAAGGTTTCAATACAGCTTTGTCATGGTTTTCTGTGTATTTGACTATTGTTAATAACATTACTTGTTTGATAGTGTAACGCTAAACAACATCATACAAAAAAGCTTTCCCGAAGAATATGCTGAAAGGAAGTCAGAGCATGACAGTCTGATAAATTTTGGTAATGATCTGTTACCTCTTTTCGTCATGGATGTTGTCATCCCCTGTCAGAAGTTTCCACTCCACATATTTGAACCTCGGTACAGACTTATGGTGAGTTTCATACATTCTCTACTTTTAATAATGTTATATATTATGATAACTCAGAAAAATGGGTATATTGTGGTTGTTTTTACATCCAAATCTATATTGGCAATGCAAAACTTCATGGCTTCTTATTATGCTTATGAGCCTTTCGGCAGAGTTGCTCTTGTTCTAAATTCAAGTTGGGTTGAGTTTGCAGGCTGCTAGCAAGTTCTTTACATGTCGCATTATTCCCTCTTTCTGTTTAACATATCTTGGCAATCTTATATATAAAAAATTTCTGTATATGACTTCTTAGAAGAATCGTTCTGTCAGAAATTATTTGATAGTCGATGATGCAAGGCTTACGGCCTAGTTAGCCTGGTAGTGGTTTCTCAATGATTAATTAATTGCTCTGTTCTCTGTTGGTTGTTGAGGCAAGCAATAGCCTTCCTTCTATGTAGATGCTCAATTTTGTAACGCTTTATGAGATCTATGCATGCTGTTGATAGCTGAACTATAGGCTAGTAATTGTCAGTCACATGGTCATACTTTAGGTGCATCATATGTTGAAGATGATTACTTCCTGTCTTAGGGGGATTGCTTTTGGTTTTTGAATGTGGAAAAGCAAATTGTAGGCTTAGTTTTAGTAATTAACAGCAATCTGAGTTGTTCATTTTACCTTTAAAAGCACAATTCTCTTGCATATTTTTTTACCCTTGATCACAAGGATTTACTTTATTTGCTTGAAAACAGGTGAGAAGAATAATGGAAGGGAATCACAGGATGGGAATGGTCAGCCTTTCTTTCACTGGTTCTTTCTTCTTCCTTTTGTCAAGAAATGTTGACGAGCCAAAAATTCCTCACTGTTTCTGTTTTTGGTTGGTCAATTATATATGTAGGTCATCCGTGATCCTGCTACAGATTCAGTTGCTGATTTTGCTTGTGAAGTGGAGTTCACTGAGTAGGTGGCTTGTACCCCTTTTTTTAGATTTTATTTTAAATAATCCAAAAGCTTTGGAACATTAATGTTTGAGAAGATTTTGGTTTTTAACCTTATGATCTTGTCACTTGCTCAAAATATGCAGGTGTGAGCCACTTCCTGATGGACGCTTTGTTCTAGAGGTGAAACATTATCAACTTTCCTTTGCCAATCATTCAAAATTACATTTTTCTGCATTACGTGCAGATAAAGTTATAAAATAGCTTTTATGTATATACCATTCCTCCATATCAAAAACTTTGTTCCTTTTTGAAAAGGCACAATTTTAGGAACAATATAAAAATGAGTAATTATTCCTTAAATAAACTAATAAATTTTTGCTTGTTCATTGATGGGGTTTTAAATTGCCTACAATATGGAAATGTCAAGTAGTAAGTTCTCAAATAAATGCTTATTGACATTTCATAGTGGAAAAATAATATTGGATAGACAAACAAATAGGACGAAAGTATTAATTTTCATTCATCTAAAAGAGAGCATCACTTGAAATCAAATGAATTGGATGAGCGCAATATAGTGGCCTCTTACTAGCTTGTGGTTCATTCCAGATGAATTTGAAACAAAAGCTTACTTCTTTCTGTTCTACCTCTTACTTTTGCATACTAATAATGATTTTTTTATCTTCCTTGTCTATGATCAAAAGAGTCTTTATTCATAGTACTTCAACGAGGAGTTTCCTTTCTTATGAAGCTTTCAACACACCACTTTCCTTTTGTTTAAAGTATCAATGACCATATTTTAGTCATTGCACATTTGACAGGATTTATTAGGGAATCTTGAAAAACCTGT
Source organism: Heritiera littoralis (assembly GCA_031772115.1). Classification (NCBI taxonomy): domain Eukaryota; kingdom Viridiplantae; phylum Streptophyta; class Magnoliopsida; order Malvales; family Malvaceae; genus Heritiera; species Heritiera littoralis. The sequence continues at coordinate 4,961,828 of JAPDPK010000010.1, read as the reverse complement.
TGCTAGTTTTGGAAAGTTGAGTTACAGTTTTTTGTTTTCACTAGAAGCAAATTCTGTAGTCTGTACAAGTGCAATGCTCCCAAAAGGGTGATATGATTTTGATTGCTTCTATTTTGGAGGTTCGAAGAAGAAGCTAGTTATCTAGATCTCACTTGCCTGCAATTTATGTTTTGGTTTGACTCTTCATGGATATATTCATAGTGAATTCTGTATATATTGCACCTAGCTTTAGAAATTTCTGCAAGACTAAATGCTTCCTATGTTGCTTGTTGGCAACTGGATGGTCATACCTACAATCAGTGGCTTGTCTTCCAGAATTTAACTTTCATGTTTTCTAATGCATTACTAGCATAGATTTAGGCATATGAGTAGATCGCCGAGTTCCTCTTAACTGTGGGTACGGCAAAGAAATTTGTGAATTTTCTGTTCAGAAGATTCATCCAATAATATAATTCGTATCTTTCTGACTCTCGAGTTTATTAAGGTAGTATCTAAACCTTTAAGAAAGTAGTAAGAGGCTTCTAGACAAAGCCTTATTCTTTTTGGTGAATGATTGATAATTTGTTCCATGACAAAACAGTCTCCTCATCTTCCATGCTTATGTTGGACCCAAAATCTTTAGCAGTTCTGCCTCTTACATAATATGTTCATATTTAGTTCTAGCAAGAAAAAAAACATTGTTCACATATATTTATTTATTTATTTATTTATATAGAATACATGGCATGCAGATTGAAGGTCGCCGAAGATTCCGCATCCTCAGATCTTGGGACCAAGATGGGTTAGTTTTTTTTTAAACCATTGGGTCATGCATATCATATGCTGTTACTCACAGTTTCCGTTATTCATGCCTGCTTGATTTTGCCATGGAACTTCATACTTTGTAATTTTTGCAGATATCGAATGGCAGAGGTTGAGTGGGTACAAGACATACCACCAAGGGATGCAATAGATAGAGAAGATGTATGATTATCTCTGTTCTTGTTTCCCATCTGTAGTAGTTTTACTTAGTAGTTTTGGAAAGGATAAAAGGAAGCAAGATACATTAAATCACAGAAAACAATAGACTGCAAGTAGGTGAAATTTTTCTCTTGTTAGTTTGCTATTTTTACTAACGGGCAGCATCTTGGGGTGATGCTTCTAGTAACAAAACCCGCCCCCCCCCCCCCCCCCCCCCCTCTTTCCCTTTTTTTATTGGGAGGGAAAGATGTAGAAGGGCTTCTAAAGGGCTAGAGTCATACTTACTATAGGTTTAATATACAAGGTTTCACGGTCTAATTTTGGTAGATTTGACTGCTTTGTAAGTAATCGTTAGCCTTACATGGATTGGTACCTGCTTCATGCCTTCACTAATTTTGTTCTTCACTCATCAAGAAAAGAAATATTTATTCTCACATTGAGGTTGTTATTATTTGTATTATAATGTGTTTAAGTGTATGTCACAATTAAATGTTGATAACCTTGAATATGGCATGAACAAGCATACCCACCTCATGTTGTTCATATTGGTTTTTTATTTTATTTTTTTATATATTCAGTATTTGTCGTTTTGTGTAATGTCTTTGATACTTACAGTTGCAGGAGTTGACAAATAATGCAGCAGCATATGCTCAGTCATGGTTAAGTACAGCAAAAGAAGCAACACGTGGTAAAACTCTATAGTAGGATACCTTGAGAATTTAAAGTTATAGCACGGTTTGTCTTTCCTCTATTGGTACTTCTATAAGATCAATTCATTTTGAGACAAATTGAGCTACAGTTTTGTGTCACTCCCTCCTCCCCTTGTATTTCCTTACATTTTTCTCGAGGTACACTGATGAGATTATATCTTACCATATAGTAAGATTGGCAAAAGCTGACATGTCCTATTGCTTTTGTCAAACTTAAGGTTTAGGTTTTTTTGTGATTTTTTTACCTTGCTAATAGTCCTCTTTCAGACAAGTTTTCCCTTGGTGTGGATGTTTCAGAACCTAATTATTGCTCAGATATAGAGTGCTTAAAATCTTATGTTTATTTTATTTTATTTTAGACAAACGCAGTTGTCCTAAAACATGGCGGATTTTACTGCCTTTAGTTTTCTACAACATGAAGAGCCAAAGTTGTTGAAATTGTTATGGTTAAAAGACATTTCTTTGTTACTTCAGCTTGATTTGAATTATTGGAATCGAAACCTATTAAATCACATCAAATGTTCATAGTTTTACTTCCTTATGACATGCTCCTATAATTCCTGATTTCCGTCAGATCGGAGAAGGCTTGAGGCACTCATTAATATTGAAGTAATGATGCCCAATCCCCAAGATCCCGAGCGCTTCAGTTTCTGGGTAAGTTCTTACTCCCATTATACAGTTCTGCATGGTTTATTTTATTTTATTTATAATAATTTAACTTATACCCCACTGCAGCTTGCTACTCTGTCAAATCGGAGTCCTTCAGAAAGATTGGAACTCCTCCGAATCAGAGACACAGGAGAGGTATGATTTTTCCAGTTCTATCTGTCATGCATTTAAGGCAGGCAACATGCTGTAAAATCTCACCAAGAGCACTCCATTCCCAGTTCTTAAATCACCGCTTTCTTTTGCAGAGGATAAGACGGGGACTAATATACCTCAGAGCAGAAACAAATGGCTGTAGAGTACAATGATATTCACATGAGTGTTAATTTTTGATTCATATTTGGACAATGTTCAAGCTTAATTTGATCGATATAATATTATTTGAGCCACATAATAAAGGTTGCAGATCCCTATTTTTGTTGTATGATAAAAAAAAAATTCTGATTTTGATGCAAAGGAAGCTTGATCTGTTTCGCAGCTCTGTGCCTATGCCGAGGGAAAAGAGAATGAAAGCATTGAAGGCACACGACGGTACGCGCCATCAACTTCCCTCCTTTGTTAGTCTGGTGTTAAAGCTAAGATGGTGACGAAGCGGTTTTAAGGGCTCAACCCAGAGTTCGGGATTTGTTTTATATGCTTATATCTATTCACCTTTTACCAATTCTTCTTTCCTCACATTCATCAAACAGACAAACATCGGCAAAAAGATTAAAAAGAAAAATGAAGAAAACTCATTAACATAGACAATACAGTGTTGCACGTTGTTCTTACATGCTTCCAACTAACTACCCTTTTGCCTAACTGTCTTCCTACCACTTTTGTCGGTACAAATTCCTTGGTAGTATTCTCATCTTCCTAGGTTGTCGTTTGCCACCGGAAACCTGCATGTCCATCCAATCACAACCACCTCCGCTGCTGTGTTAGTATACATCCGGTTTCTGGCCACTGCATTGAGAAATGGGGGGAGATTGTCATAGGCCAGCAAGGCCTCTACATGTGTCCTCCCTTTCTTTTCTCTTCATTTTCCTTTACATGCTTGTGTTAAACCATGCGAACTTTGTTTTGGCAAAAGATGGGGTTGGTAAGCAAATACTCTCCGCTCCTGCCTCTTCTCCTGTTGTTTCTACTTCTCCAGCTGTCTTTGATCCCGCTGATAGTTATCTTATTGATTGTGGATCTTCTAGCGAAACAAAGCTTGATGATGGACGAACATTCAAGTCAGATTCTCAAGCAAGTAGTTATCTATTGACCAGAGAAGATGTGCTAGCGACAATTGATTCTATTACCAGCAGTGCCTTCTCCAATTCCACCCCTTCATTTATGCAGGTTTTATATAAAACTGCAAGGGTTTTCCTTGAAGATTCAAAATATACATTTTTCATCTCCAAGCCAGGGAAGCACTGGGTTCGTCTCTACTTCTACCCGCCTCCTCACCCTAAGTATGATCTTAAAACTACAGTTTTCACGATTCACACTGACAAGTTTGTCCTCTTACATGACTTCTCTGTAAGTGATGATTCTAAGATGGTTTTCAAGGAGTATCTTGTTAATGCTACTGAACGTTTCTCCCTCATCTTCAAGCCCAAGAGAGATTCTTACGCGTTCATCAATGCCATCGAGATCGTAGCTATCCCTGATGAACTTCTCTCTGATTCAGATTCTTCTGTACCCGAAGGTAACACTGTCAATGGCTTGTTAAATCATGCTTTAGAAGTGTCCTATCCGTTGAATATGGGAGGGCCGACTTTAACTTCAAAAAAGGTAAAATAGCCAAATAAGTCCTCGATTTTCAGTCTAAAATGGAATTAAACTCTCAATCTTTTATTTCGTGAAAATCAGTCCATAAACTTTTATTTCAGTGAAAATAAACCCTTAACCTTCTAAAATTATGTAATTAAGTCCAAATCTGTTAAATGACACTAACTGCCGTTAGTATTGCACACGTGACAGCCAAGTAAGCTATCCACGTCAGCTTTCACTAACGGCAGTTAGTGTCATTTAACAGATTTGGACTTAATTACATAATTTTAGAAGGTTAAGGGTTTATTTTCATTGAAATAAAAGTTTATGGACTGATTTCCACGAAATAAAAGATTGAGGGTTTAATTCCATTTTGGACTGAAAATCGAGGACTTATTTGGCTATTATTCCACTTCAAAAAATGATACATTGTCAAGGACATGGGTGCCTGATACCCCATACAACGTGTTTTCCCAGGGAGCTGAAGCTGTGAATGGTTCTAAAATCAAATACCAGCCCGATAAACGGATGGCTTCATTGGTTGCTCCAGATTTGGTTTATGCAACTGCTGAGAGAATGACAACTGAGGCGTATGCTCAAACTGGGATGCCGAATTTCAATCTCACTTGGGTGATGAAAGTTGATGCAAGCTTTTCCTATCTCATCAGGATGCACTTTTGTGACATTGTAAGCAAGACCCGCAATGACCTGTACTTCAATGTGTACATAAACGGCTTAATGGGGGTGTCAAGTCTTGACCTCACAGCCAGAGCTGGTGACTTGGCCACTGCGTATTACCAAGAGTTTGTGCTCAATGCGACAGCCATCAGAAATAATTCCATCATGGTTCAGGTTGGTCCAACATCCAATGGTGGTCAGCCTAATGCCCTCCTCAATGGCTTGGAGATCATGAAGATGAGCAATGTGGCTGATAGCTTGGATGGTTTATTTGCTGTTGATGGTTCATACAAGGGGAGCTTTAGCAAACTGAAAGTTGTTGCAATTTCAGGACTTGCTATGGCATCCTTAGGAACGCTCTTCCTTGGAGTGGTTTGTATCAGGTGGAAGAAACGCCCTCATGATTGGCAAAAGCGAAATAGCTTCTCTTCATGGTTCTACCTATTCATGGAAGCCACACTAGTTTCTTAAGCAGCAAGAGTAGTTCCAGAAAATCTAGCATCTTTGGCTCCAGAAAAAGCAAGAGTGGATTCTCCAGTTTTTACCCTAACCAGGGTCTTAGCAGGTTCTTCACTTTGAGTGAGCTACAAAACGCAACACAGAATTTTGATGGAAAAACAGTGATTGGTGTTGGCGGGTTCGGGAAAGTGTTTATTGAGGTTCTAGAAGATGGAACCAAGGTTGCCATAAAAAGAGGAAACAAGGGATTTGAACAAGGCATAAACGATTTCCAGACAGAAATACAAATGCTTTCCAAGCTCAGGCATCGCCATCTTGTATCACTCATAGGGTTCTGTGATGAAGGTTCAGAGATGATCCTTGTTTACGAGTACATGGCTTACGGTCCACTTCGTGACCATCTCTATGGCTCAAACAAACCGACTTTGTCCTGGAAACAAAGGCTTGAGATTTGCATTGGTGCAGCTCGGGGATTGCATTATCTCCACACTGGTGCGGCACAAGGAATTATTCACCGCGACGTGAAGACAACAAATATTCTTCTTGATGAGAATTTTGTAGCTAAAGTCTGATTTCGGCCTCTCAAAGGATGCACCAATGGAGCAAGGCCATGTTAGCACTGCAGTGAAGGGTAGCTTCGGGCATCTTGATCCTGAATACTTCAGGAGCCAACAGCTTACTCAGAAATCTGATGTTTACTCTTTTGGTGTAGTCCTTTTTGAGGTTTTATGCGCAAGGGCAGTTATTTGCCCTAAACTCCCAAGGGAGCAGGTAAGCTTGGCTGAATGGGCCATGCAGTGGCATAGGAAAGGTATGATTGAGAAGATAGTGGACCCCAAAATTGCAGGGAGTATTAGTGAAGGATCACTCAAAAAGTATGCAGAAGCAGCAGAGAAATGTTTAGCAGAATATGGAGTTGATAGGCCTAGCATGGGAGATATGTTATGGAACTTAGAATATTCATTGCAGCTTCAAGAGGCTTCCTCACAGATTGATCCACCAGAAGATAAGAGTAATCTTATTGTTCTAGAAGAACCAAGTGAAAATGATGACTTCAAAGCCATCCTTGCGGCTTCTGCTGCTGCTAGTGATGATTCTGATGTAACGGTTGGTTCTCAGTCACATTTTTCTCACGTGGGAAATATCCAGGGAAGGTGAAAAAAAAAACAAGAACAATTTAGTGCACAAAGCTCTCATATTCTGGTGTTTGAGAAAAATTACGTGTATGTAGCTTTTCTTTTGCATTAACAAAGAAGCTATTTTCGCTTGAAACCAAGAGTTCTAGGTAAAAAAAAAAAGCAACCTTTGTAAGGGGAAGATAAAATAAAAAAAATAAAGAAACTCATTTCACTTTTTAGCAGAGAACAGTTTGTACTCTTTCATTTAAGTTCCAAAATCCAAATCCATCACATTCCTTTCCCCAATTCCTAAAATGCTTTTGTTTTGTTTGTAGAATGTATGCTGCTATGTTTTTATGATTCCCTGAAAATTAAATAAATAGAATGGAATTTAGACAGCTTATATCATAATTTGTGGTTTGGAGAAGCTAACTAATGAGATTCCCTGATGCTTAATTAAAATGGATTCATATTGTGATAAGGGATCGTTCCTTTTGATGCACCAAGGCAACAAGGTGTCAAAATCAGCAATTTTTGCCGTTGCCCCTCAAAGCAACACAATGTTAATATAAGCTTGTCTTTCAGTTTTGAAAAACTTTTCCCAACATTGTTTATCAATTTTCAGTGTTATAATAATGCTAACCAGTGGTTGAATAGATGAATTATTTCCCTTTTTTTTTTGGGGGGTGGGGTGGGGAGGGGTAATTTCGTTAAATAAAAAATAAGAAAAAAATAAAAAAATAGGATCAATCATTCATACCATATCAAACACAAATACATCTTTTTCTTTTTGAAAATTTTCATCTTTTTATTCTTCTCTATTCCCTACCCAGCAAAACCTTTAGTATAGGCGGTAAGGTATTAACTTAAGAATTCGATCCTTACTTGATAAAATATGTAATGTAATATACAATGATTTCAAGTGTGACAGTCATCATCATCATCATCATCAGAGCCTTTATCCCAATAGATTGGGGTAGGCTATATGAACCAATATCTAAAATCACGTTAGATCGTCCATATGTATTCTCTGCCTCCATAGATTCTTATTCAAGGCCATTTGCTCATCTAATTCTAAAACCTCCATGTCTTTCCAAACTACTTCCTTCCAAGTCTTTTTCGGTCTTCCTCTAGTCTTAACCCTTCTCTCAACATCCATAGCCTCTATTCTCCTAACTGGAGCATCTACAGGTCTACGTCTTACAAGTCCAAACCAACGTAAACGATTTTCACACGTTTTGTCTTCGATAGGTACCACTCCAATCATCTTACGAATATCATCATTTCTCATTCTATCCTTTCTTGTATATCCACATATCCACCGTAACATTCTCATTTCTGTTACACTTATCTTTTGTGTATGTAGCCTCTTAGTCGCCCAACATTCACTACCATATAACAATGTTGGTCTAACAACTGTCCTATAAAACTTGCCTTTCAACCATATAGAAATTCCTTTATAGCACAACACACTTGTAGCACTTCTCCACTTACTCCATCCAGCCTGGATCCTATAGGTCACATCACCATCAATCTCTCCATCCATCTGTATTATTGATCCCAAATATCGAAAATGATCCCGCTTAGGTATCGCCACCCCATCTAACTTCACTACATCATGCTCTTCCAGTCGATTAGAACTGAATTTACACTCCATGTATTCAGTCTTCACTCTGCTTAGTTTAAATCCTTTTGATTCCAACGTTTATCTCCATACTTCCAACTTTGTATTGATCTCCGCTCTAGTTTCCGCACATAGGACAATATCATCTGCAAACATCATACACCAGGGCACATTATCCTGGATGGATTTTGTCAGTTCGTCCATAACTACCGCGAACAAGAATGGACTCAACACTTACCCTTGGTGTAATCCCACCGTGATAGGAAACTCACTTGTTTGCCCCCCACCTGTCCTCACATGTGTCCTTGCACCTCTATACATGTCCTTAATTAGTTTAATATATTTCAAAGGAACTCTTTTCTTCATTAAGGACCACCAGAGTACCTCCCTAGGCACTTTATCATATGCTTTCTCTAAATCTATAAAGACCATATGAAGATCTTTACCCATTACTCGAAAGCGCTCCATAAGTTGTCTAAGCAAATATATTGCCTCCATAGTTGATTGACCCGGCATAAAACCAAATTGATTCTCCGATATCCCTACATTCTTTCTTAATCTCCGTTCTATCACTCTCTCCCATAGTTTCATCGTGTGACTCATCAATTTTATGCCTCGGTAGTTGGCGCAACTTTGAATATCTCCCTTGTTCTTATATAAAGGTACTAAGACACTCTTCCTCCATTCCTCTGGCATTTTGTTAGTGTGCCAAATCTTATTAAATAGATTTGTCAACCACCTAACTCCTACATCTCCAAGGCATTTCCCAACTTCAATTGGGATGTCATCAGGTCCAACAGCTTTTCCATTCTTCATCATCTTTAGTGCATCTTTTACCTCTGTCTCTTGGATTCTACGCATAAAGCACTGATTTAAATCCTTAAGAGGCACCGAAATATTATCCAAAACTTTATTTTGTCCATCATTAAATAATTTGTTAAAATAATCTCGCCACCTGTCCTTAATGTCATTATCTTTAACGAGAGTTCTTTGATGCTCATCCTTAATACATTTCACGACTCCTAGGTCGCGACTCCTCCTTTCCCTTGCTCGCGCCAATCTGTATATCCTTTTCTCTCCCTCCTTTGTGTTCAACTTGTCGTAAATCTCTTTCGCAACCCTCGTCTTAGCTTCTGCCACGCCTTCTTTGCCTCCTTTCTTGCTACCTTATATTCCGAAAAACTCTCTTCTATATTGTTCTTCTTTAAAGCCTTGTAACACCCTCGCTTAGTCTTTATAGCATCTTTTACTACTGCAGTCCACCATGTTACGTCCTTTCCAGTCGGCACTTTTCCGTTTGATACTCCTAATGTCTCTTTGCCTACCTCCCGAATGCATTTTGCCATCTTATTCCACATTACATTTGGGTTCTCTTCTGTTGTCCAAGCTTCTTTTTGAATCCAACTATCTCTACAAGTTGTATGACAATCTTCTTTTAGCTTCCACCATTGAATCCGTTCAATTCCTTTTTGTTGGTTCCTTCGATGTCGTCTATCTATCTTCATATCTAGAACTAAGAGTGTATGTTGCACGGTAACACTCTCACCTGGGATAACCTTACAATCCAAACATCTATGTCTATCCCTACTCCTAGTTAAAAAGAAATCTATCTGACTTGCTCTTGGTCCACTTCTAAAGGTTATAAGATGAGAATCTCTCTTCTTAAACAATGTATTTGCTAGGATTAGGTCATAAGATAAAGCAAAATTTAAAATAGCATCTCCTCCCTCGTTTCTTACACCATAACTAAAACCCACATGTACTCTCTCAAAACTCTCTCTACTTGTACCTACATGTCCATTAAGATCACCGCCAACAAAAAGGTTTTCTCCTATGGGTACTTCTTGTACTACCTTATCTAAATCCTCTCAAAACTGTCGTTTACTAACCTCATCAAGTCCTATCTGGGGTACATACACGCTAATGACATTCAGCACCTCTTCTCCTAAAACTAGTTTAACCAAAATAATCCTATCCCTTTGTCTCTTAATCTGTACAACATCCTTATGGTACTCTTTATCTATAATGATACCTACTCCATTTCGGTCTCTATCTTTCCCTGTGTACCAAAGCTTATATTGCCAAGGTGCTATCTCTCTAGCCTTTCCCCAACCCATTTGGTCTCTTGGAGACACAAGATGTTAACCCTCCTCCTACTCATAACCTCACAAATCTCACCTAATTTACCACTAAGCGTACCTATATTCCAAGATCCTAACCTAAGCTTATGGTTATGGACTAACTTCTTTACTCACCCCCGTCCATTGTGGTGTGGGAACCTTTGCTTATTTAACACCACATCCAGGCGTCGATGTGGCGCGTCACTTCCGGGCGACGACCTAGCAATCCTTGCCCACTTTTCACTACACCCGAGCTCCGATGCAGCGTGTCGCTGTGTAGGGGACGCCCCAACGATGTTTTGATATCGGTTCATTTCATGAGATTGGACTAGTTTTTAAGGCTGGTTGTCCAAACCTACCGCCACCCTCCTCCTTTACCCGGGCTTGGGACCGGCTGCGTTAACTCACACAGGTGGAGTTATTTCAAGTGTGACAGTATTTCTAGAATATAGCTTCTCTAATTTAAGTCAGAAAAATGGAGGACAAAGGACAACAAAAGACTTTCATATTCCATTACACTTCCTCAAATGAGGCATAAGTATGTTATATAACAAAATTAATATAGTAATGATAGTGCAAGCCTTGGATAAACAATACCAAGCAGGCAGCGCGCAAAAATCAAAACAGATGAAACAAACGTTAAACAATTGGAATTTCGAACAACCAAGGTCAGCATGCTAATGAGTCAGCTTAAAATATAGGATAAACAATATGGCAAGAACAAGGGCTGCAATTATGGAGCCAATTATCCATTTGTTCCTGCTCATCCTTCTTGACATGGTAGTCAGGATCTTCTTGCTCCTGCTAATGTTGTCATCTACTCCGTGGAGCTGCAAAAGTAAGAAGCAATATTGTTGTATTTTCAGCTATAACTAAGATCGGCTGTCTGATTAGTAAACCAAAATCACCTACACACACATACTAAAGACAATGAAGATTGGATGAAAAGCATACTGTTTTATGTGCATGAAGGAGTGATTGGCGTTGTTGATGCAAATCCTGTAGAATTGAAACACCCAGCTCTTCTGTTTCCAGCATTGTTCTTCTGCTTTCCTTAATTCTCTCAGTAGACAGGTTTAATCTCTCGGTTGTCATCAATAATCTTCCTTTTTGATCAGCAGAGACCTATGCCATCACTCACCAGTGAGTGTTTACAACAAAATGTTTACCTTAAATTCAAAGTGGAGAAAAACCTACATGCTTTACCCATATCCCTGCATTCTCCCAGTTTGATAAAATATAAAGCCAAAATGTTAACAAAATTATATCACAATCCTTACAAAAAAAATGTTACACATGTTTTTGCTTAAGCACAATCACATATGTTGTTATGGATTTGCCAAAAGTGCGTTAATTTCCTATTCCACAATTTCTTCCTCCAGAAAAAAAATTATAAAACTAGGACTGTTATCAATAGACAATCAGCTGTCTCAGAGACACATTTACAGTGCATTTGGATAAGAAATTTTAAAATTTTGAAAACTTTTGAAAAGAAGGCATTTTAAAGTGCCTCAATTGAAAAAATTTAACATTTATAATCATATTGTTTGAATAACTATTTTTTTAAAAAAAAATCTTCACTATTGGAATTTGATTAGATAAAAAATATTATAAAAGAAGAATAATGATATTAGAGATAAAAAAGAAAAATATTAAAAAAATGTATTATGATTATCATTAGATTAATAAAAATCTGTAGATATTATTAATAATATGAAAAAAATTAAAATATATACTATATTTAAATAAAATGATATTTTTTTGGCCAAAAAAAATTAAAATGATATTTTTCTTTTTGAGTTTTGTATTTTATGATGGGTCATGTACGATAAAATAAGATAAGATTTGGAAAAATTTTTAAAAGCCACCTCATTAGGTGGATTTTCAAACTCAAATTCCGTCTTAAAATTCCTCTTAAAGTTTGGAATTCTCCAATTTTTTTTTAACCAAACAAGACAATTGAATTTTAAACTTTTGAATATTTTGACCGAAATAAATTTTCCTCTTAAAATACCTCATCCACATGAACACTTAAGGTTCATGGGGGACCATAGCCCAAACATTTTAACCCTGTATAGTGAGTCAATGTTTATTCTCCCCCTCATTTTGGCTCCCCCAATCTGAAAATTCTGGTTGCAACTCACAGCATGCTGTAAGCAGAACATTTCATATATTTAAAGCAAGAGAACCAGATAAGTGGGTACTTCGGAAAAGTTTACACTATGGGCTTGGCTTTTGTCAAAGTGCAAAGGAAAGTAATGGTGAAAAATGTGAAGCATCAGGAATAGGATCTACAGGATATGCTTTACAGAAGAAGGATTGTTTTTTTTTATACGGTAGATGATAGCTTAACTATACAACTATTAAGTTCAAAATGATTGCCGCTTAGAGAAAAGAGAGTAGTTTCAGTTACCATCATTGTATCTGCCATTCCTGACTCCAACAACTCATCTCGGGCAGCCTGACTTGCATTAGCTGAAGCAATTCTTTTAACTTCAGTCTTCAAGTTGTTTAGATCGTTTTTATATTCCCTTACTTTAGCAAGAAGTGTTGCCTTTATGGTTGGTTGCAAACTCCTTGCTTCAAGGTCCATTTTCCGAATCTGGAACAATTCAAAAATGACCAAATTAAAAATCCAGGAATGTAGAACGAAATACAAATTTAGGCACCGAAAACAGCTTCTACATTACCAAAGCATCAGCATCATCCAGTCCTGCTTTTATTTCAGAAAGTTTCTGCTTCTTCAGCTCTGTAAATCAAGGAAACATGAAATAAAGAAGTTAATGAATGCCCAACACGAATTTTGCAGAATTCGTTGATAATCTCTGAACCAATCTTTCTAGGATAAATAAATAAATATATATATATATATATCTACATATATAAATAAAACACATGACAGTATACATTTTGCATAAAAACCAAATAATTAATTTGGACAAGCTGTGATATTTGTTGCTTTAAGTATTGAAAGGCACTCTTTCTTCTGAATTCAACCCCCCCCCAAAAAAAAAAAATATGGAAACATTGAATCTAATGCCAAAGTGCCCAGAAATTTCACTTTACCAGGTTGAGCAGAAACCTAATCGCTTAAAACTAGACATATTTCATCTCTCATTTCCTTCTATGTTATCAGCATAAGCATAATCAACAGACTACGATGAATATGGACACTCATACGAATGAAGCATCATAGAACCCAGTCATACCCAACTTAGATTCTGTCTCTTTGCTAATTTCTTATAAATGGAAAAAAGTGTAGATAAAAAAAACATATTTTGAATAATGAAAAATAGATTTAATTTTTTTAAAAAAAGGAATAACAAAATGTATTATTTCAACTTTTACAAGGAAGTAATTCTCATTGAATTTTGTGTTATAATTTTTTAAAATAAAAAATTAAGCACAAATTTTGACCGATTAAGGAAGTAATCAATGAAGAGATAAAATGGCAGCGTATGATTTACCTCCATCAAGAACGCTGGCGGAGGTGCAGTTGCGCGTCAAATTGGCGGAGAGCTCGCAGTACGGGCGCTCATAACCCTCGAACACCTCGCTCATTTCGCCCAATCGCTAGCCCGCCAATCTACATTGGTCACCATTTTGCCTAATCAATAAATGAAAATACATAGGAAAAACAAATTCAATATTGAAAAGATGGGTGTTGTAGCAACCGGAATTGCGCAGGAGATTCACCGGAGAAATGGGTCAGAGAGAGGGAAGGAATACAAAAGGAGAGGAATAATAATAATAATAATAATTTTAATAATGAAATATTGATGTATGATAATGTTTAAACATTTATTTTTTTTTTCACCAAAAAAAAAAACATTTATTTTTTTAGGAAATATTTGAACATTTACAGACCAATATTGAAAAATATTATAAATTAATATATAATTTTAAATAATTTCTCTTTAAAAAAACTTACTTATAATAATAATAAATAAAATAATAATAATAATAATAATGTGAAAGCATTGTATGTCCAATGACAAAGTCCTCAACACAACAGTCGGTGTTTGGACACATGTTTTCTCCACTCGTCTGTCACTTCTGTTCCACTACCCATCGTCTTCTTCGATCTTTCCTTTTCTAGGGTTTTACATTTTCACTCGGATCTCTCTTCACTTTAAAACCTAAAAAACATTTTAAAAAAAATAAAAGAATAAGTACGACATGCCAATGCCAGTACCAAAGCCATTAATGATCTAAAGATACAGACTTGCAGAGAGATTTATTTATTGATTAAAAGAGAGGGAAAAGAATACTCGGATTCTCTCTCTCGGAGGCCTTTTCTTTTATATTTGGAGAGAACAACCCTTATGGGTCAAGATAATTTCACTCCCCAGAAGAGATCTCCCGCTGGCGGTGGCGGAAGCTTACCTACAACCAACAACGCGGCGGCCTCTGGCGGAAGAACCCGTGGATTTCCCGGAATGACGCGTAGCAGGCAGATCCACAAGACCTTTAACAATATAAAAATTACATTACTTTGCGGCTTCGTTACCATTCTCGTCCTACGTGGCACCATCGGCGTCGGCAATTTGGGAAGCTCCGAGGCCGAAGCTGTCAACCAAAACCTGATCGAAGAAACCAATCGAATCCTAGCTGAGATCCGCTCCGACTCCGACCCTAGCGATCCGGACGAACCTCCGGAAACTGAGATCAACCCCAATATTACGTACACCCTCGGACCCAAAATTTCGGACTGGGATCAGCAGCGAAAGGTTTGGCTTTCCCAAAACCCTGAATTCCCTAATTTTGTTAATGGAAAAGCTCGAATCTTGCTTGTTACTGGGTCGCCCCCGAACCCGTGTGATAATGCTATAGGAGACCATTATTTGTTGAAAGCGATAAAGAATAAGATTGATTATTGTAGGCTTCATGGGATTGAAATTGTTTATAATATGGCTCATTTAGATAGGGAACTGGCTGGGTATTGGGCAAAATTGCCTTTGATTAGGAGGTTAATGCTGTCTCATCCGGAAGTTGAGTGGATTTGGTGGATGGATAGTGATGCTTTTTTTACAGATATGGTGTTTGAGATTCCGTTGTCTAAGTATGATAAGTATAATTTGGTTGTTCATGGGTACCCCGATTTGATGTTCGAGCAGAAGTCGTGGATTGCTTTGAATACGGGGAGTTTTCTATTTAGGAATTGTCAGTGGTCCCTGGATTTGCTTGATGCATGGGCGCCAATGGGACCTAAGGGTCCGATTCGTGAGGAGGCCGGGAAGGTTTTGACTGCTAATTTAAAAGGAAGGCCAGCATTTGAAGCAGATGATCAGTCGGCTTTGATTTACTTGTTGCTTTCACAGAAGGATCAGTGGATGGATAAGGTATTTCTTGAGAATCAGTATTATTTGCATGGATATTGGGCAGGGTTGGTTGATAGGTACGAGGAGATGATTGAGAAATATCATCCCGGCTTGGGAGATGAGAGGTGGCCCTTTGTGACTCATTTTGTTGGTTGCAAGCCCTGTGGGAGTTATGGAGATTACCCAGTTGAGAGGTGCTTGCGCAGCATGCAAAGGGCTTTCAATTTTGCTGATAACCAGGTGCTTAAGCTATACGGGTTTAGACATAGGGGATTGCTAGGCCCCAACATTAAGAGGTTCAGGAATGAGACAGTGACTCCCTTGGAGATTGTTGATCAGCTTGATATTCGTCGTTCAGTGCATGGAAAAAGTGTATCAAAGAGCTAGTGATAGAAACATATTTAATGTGCCATAATGTGTAGGTAATATAATTCCTCAGTTGAGAAGCAAATTTCAATTTGATAATGGTTTAAGTTTAGATTTTGATTGATCTGTTGTCATTGTTCTACTTTTGAGAACAAGAGAGTAGAATTCTTTTATTAACTTCAATTGTCTTCCTTCGATAGTTGAGTGATTTATGAAGAAAATTTATATTCAACGTACATCATTTGTTTGCATTCTTTAATTGCGCTTGGACTTAATTTTTCTTGTCTTGAATTTCTCCTTGTTTGATATTGGATGAAATGAAAGTTATGGTTTCCATGTCTTTATTGTTCAAGCAGCAAAAAGAGTGGCAATAACCAAGAGGGAAGTTTAAATTTTTGATAAGCAGTCAATTAGAATATTTGTTTGATATTATCACCGGCTATCAAATTAAGAAAGTTGGACTTCAAGTTCTGCCATCATGTCAAATGCTACCTTCAAATTGATCAATCTGCCTTGGCGTCATTTAATCCTGCCTCACTATGTTAGGAAGAAAAGCAAACTCATAGCTTCGGTATGCATTGCCATCTGCATGCAACGCATTTTATTAGTTAACAGCTTCCATACACTGAAAGCATCTTTGATGCAGAGTTTTCTTTTTGAATGTGAATTGTGATGGATGCTTGTCAATGCTTGATTTGTTATGTAAGCAAGCATTACTCTGTTGACTGTTCTTCTGATCTATTTGTTTCATCCGATGTGTGCAATACGATACAGATCATTAGAAGCTTTAACTTTTAGACATGGTAAACTGGGCTGTTCTGGTTCCTACATATAATACATAATACATCCATGATCCATATTCTTTACTTAAAACATAGGTTGGTGACCCTTCAGAAAGGTAGGGTTTTTTTATGGCACTTCTAATGCTAATCGCACAGTACTTTCGATCTTAGCCAAAGTTCTTATCTTCTTAAAGGCTACAAGCCAAGACTTCGTTATTTTCATTGCAATCGTTGTATATGCTTGAAATGTCATGTGCTCATATTTCTCTCTCTTTTTTTGTTCAACATGTGCTTGTATTTCTTGTCAAGTTAAATTATAGGAACTTTAAATTCTCTTGATAAGTTGTACAAACTCTGGTTCATATTTATTGAAGGTGTTCTCTTACATCTGGAAGTAGTTCTCCAGGAGTGGGTTTAGTAGTTTTCATAGGTTTGATAGGTGGATTCACTTTGGTTAATGATGCGATGCTACTAGGGTTATGCATGAGAAGGTAAATTTTGAGTTCCAATCGCTTTCATGTAGCATTGTTTACATCAATTTCTAGATTCCTTGAGCAAGCGTTGATGTAACTTAATCGGTTCCCCATTGACGATTGATCATCTATTCAGTGAAAATCAACCTTAGAAGAGGAATTTTTTTTCCTTTGGGGTTCGGTTTTAACATGGTTTATAGGTAAATTTGTCATGAAAATGGAACTGCAATGGAATTCTTTGTAGCCAATAAATAAAGAAGAGTTTTGACCACCTGCTTTGCTCGGACTTGGATTCATGATTTGAAAATCTTTTAGGTACAAATTCAATAACAAATTAGTCTCAAGAGCGTAAATGAAATAAGTTATTAGTCAGCTATTCGAATTTAACTTGATAATTATTTAACTTGTTTATTTTTAAATCGAATTCGAATTATTCAATTAATGAGTCTAGCAAGTTTGAGTATTTTTATTTTTGATTCAAGCTGCTCATAAACTTAATCGAATTATATTTAATATTTAATTTAGTATTTCACTCTCATAATATATTTCAAAACTAATAAATTGAACTTATCAAGTTCAAATTTATGAAATTGAATTCAAATCACTCGAATATCTTATCAAATCAAATTGAGTTTCAAAAATAAGTTCTATTAAACTTGAACAAACTTTGAGCATCAAGTTTTTCAAATCAACTAGTTATTTAGTAGTTTACTCAGCTCAATTAAACCCTCGTTCTCAGTTGACTTCATTAGTTATGGCTAGGGCCTAAGGGGACTAGGAAGCTACCACATGTGCCATAAGTTAATTGTTTATGGTTCATAACCAAAAAAAAAACCAACAACAACCCCCCAAATATACACTACACTGACAAATTCAACCACCACTAAAGATCTCAATTTTCAACTAAAATGAGAATGCAATTACTTTTAGTCGGACACAGCCAGGATCGCCATCGAACTGATGGGTCTTGATCTTGGTCATGAACTCGAAACAGATGCTATCAATCGGTCATCTTCGAGGCTAGAGCTTTATGACGTGTTACCAATACTTGATTCATTTGAGCAATCTGGTTTAACAGCCCTACAATTTTCTGCAGAATATACATTAATTCAATCCAATATTCATTACCAAAAAACGTGAGAAACAAATTCTTTTAAAATTAACACAAGCATTTCAACAAACACCTTACCTCATCTTTCTCCTTTATAGTCCTCTTGAACTGTTCCACGCTCTCTTTCCGACATCTCCGCCGCCATACCCGCTTGCACAACCACCACAACAGCACCACCGCCGCTACGTCAATAACAGCTCGAAAAGACCGAAATGCCTTTGCAATCGTCCCATTTTTATAACCGAAATAACAAGCGAGGCTAACGATCTTAGCACGCAAATTCTCAAGACCAATTCCCAACCATTCTCCGATCCCACGATCAGCGGATGATGGAATGACGTCGCTGGCATCGGACGATGGCAAAAGAGCTGATTTGGAAGGTGGGTTATGTTGCTGTGGCTGTTGCTGTTGTTGAATTTGATGATGCAGATTTTCATGGTTGATGGGAGGGAAAACGGAGAGGTCGCTGCGAGGAAGAGAGTCTCTGATCACTACCATCGACCATTGCTGCTTTATTTGATGATTGAGATTCGGTTGTGGTGATTGTTTTTGTTTTTCATGATTGATGGAATGGAATTTTTCCCATTCAAATAATAAGCTTTCTAAAATTCTATCATTCTCCACCATTTTTGTAGTCTGTAGCTTAAAGACAAAACCGAAGAGCTGATGCAACTGCCGGCTCGTCAAACTCAAGGTGCTATCTTTTAAAGAAGCCCAATTTTTTTTATTGGAAAAGGCTGTTGTTTTCTTATGCTCCTTGGGCTGTTTTCGCAGGTCTGAAATGGTCCCTTCTGGCCCAATAAAGTGCTTTAGTACGAGGAGTCGAATGTTGCAAAAGTTGTCGGCAACAACTCACGCCTGCACTGTGAGTCTGTGACTACTGAGTACTGAGCAGCCCAACCTTCACTAGCTCTGCAATGGGTTTCAACTAGGTCTGGAAATTCATGCACATGATTAAACTCAATTTATTTTTCAATAGAAACAGACTAATTATTTGCTCCTGGAATAAAACATATAATTAACCTCAATTTAATTAATGGATTGTGATTAAACAATATATAAAACTTTATATATCTTGTTGGATAAGTATCGTTCCATGATTGTGTAAGCGTAAGACCCAATAAGCCTCTGATGAAAGGCACAAGACAAGAAAAGAAAAAATAGCCTGTCGAGATTTTTACTTCTGCTTCAATGATGTTCACCAAAGGAGGTAGGCTTAATTATTTGTTTATAATATTTAATGTTCTAATTGTCACAAAATTTATGAATTAATTTTCACACATGAAGCAAAACTTCAATTTTAAACCTTATTTAATTTCATGCTTCTAGCTTTGTAGCAATTCTTAGACTAGTTCGAATCCTAGGCCTTATGCTCATTAAAAAATTCTACTTCCTAATTGGTACTTTCTGCTATATATCTTTGTAAACCCTGCATGTAACATTACAGTTAAATTGCAATTACATAAACTGTCAGTGATACCAATCTCTTTTTCCACTTGGTACAGAGTATCAGTGTCCTTTGTCATCTTAAGGCTATGAATTAATGAATGTGATAAACAAATTCATATCTACGGGTCAGGCTTAACATAGACAATGCTATTACAGATCCGCAAACTATCTGAAATAGACTTATTCACCTTTCCACGATCCTATACTAATCAGAATGTATAATCAATTTTTTAGCCACCAATCGAATACCTGCACCCTGCTGATAATCATAAGTTTCCAAGCTGAAGAATGCGTCAATGGAGATCCCTGCTCTAATTAAGTTACCAATCTCTTCAGCATCAAATTTGCTGAATACAAGTTTCTGCACCGCACCTGAGCTGTCTTTCCGATGTATCTCTGTCGCATATTGAGCAATATCCCCGTCGATCACAGTAGGTATGCTGACAGAAAAAGACAAAAGAATCAGGCAATTTTGCAGAGGTGAGAATTTAAAATTATTCCCTTTTCAATTTTAAAAAATTTGCAGATCAAAACGTTCCCCAAACTTTCATGTCACTTCATTCTTCCATCAACCATATAAAACATTGAAGCTGATAAATCAGATACACGTAATTTCTAAATAAATAAAAGCAGAAACTATTTGCTGGTGAATCAAGATTTAAGCGCACATTCTAGACTGTCTATTTCTAGTTTCTCCTTCCATTTTGAAAAGATTACACTTAAGAATGAAGGAATTTTATCAGGATATTCTAAGTCTCTATAAGATGGTATTTTAATGTGAAACAAACTCCATTCCGTCTCTGCAATGCATAGTTTATTCTTTTCCCTAAATTATGTTCTATGCTTTGGATAGGAATATGTGGAGGAGAATAATTTATTTGGACGATTTAACGTGAGTTCAGATATTTGTTCATGTAACCTATCCCAACCTATTGAGATAAAAGCTCTAATGAAGTTCCATGCCATTAGAAAGAAAAGGAAAATGAATGAGCTATGAGAACTTACTGCAGTCTCACAGATTGATAACTCCTGTTCAAAACATGCCTCCACTCAGAACTACTTCCACTATCCTCTGAAAATTTCTTTGCAACATCATCACAAGTTTCCAGAACCTTAGATAAACTGGGAGAAGCATCAACCACGAAGCTCAAACGTGGCCGACCAGCCTGATCAACAAACTTTGTATGGATTCCAAATCGCACTCTTAAACAAGGACAGAAAAGCTGCAAAGCAACATTTTCATACAACAATTTTATTCGGCGGGTACCATGATAATATGGGATCATAGATGCACTGATAGAAGGTAAAGAAACTTCATCAGGCTCTAGGAATCCTGCATAACCACTGCAACCTTCAGCAACAGCTGTAGCAGGAGACTCTAGCACAGGTTTTTCTTCCATAGTGACATCTGATTGAAGGGCCTCAGTTTTTATTTCATTTCTGAGTAGACCCATGTCAAAAGGATCCGGTCGAGCTGGATCAGACACATGTGAATCTACCTCTCCAGTGTGACAAGTTAGAAGAGAGATTATAGGATGGTCTTCGTCATTTTCTAGATCTGTTGAAGATAAACTTGGAACATTTTCAGAGGTTAAACTTGGAGAAAGGGCGTGCATGTTTGGGCTAGGCTGCTCAGGAGATGACTTGATGTTACTACTACGTCTTGTCGTAGGTCTTGGAGAAACTGCATTATCTGCTGTGAGTATATCTGGGAGGCTTGACTCCTGTATATAAATATAATATTTGGTCAAACTTTAAATAATTAATCTTACAAAACAAGCCCACTTAACCAACTCCAGGATAGATATCATCCTTGACTTGCAGAGCAGAAAGGCATTCCAAAGAGGAATTGAAAATCACATCCATGCAAAGAAATGCAAACACTTCTATATCCCTAGAGCAATTAAAATACATGTGCCATATTACAGGGACAGAATAAAGCCTACATGGATATAAAAGTAGTTTCTACATGGATATAAAAGTAGTTTACTTAGACCCATAGTGGTGGATCTGCTCAATGCGAGGACTACACAAGCAGCATTGATGCCAACACAAGAACAAGTCAGAAGCGAACAAAAACATTAACCAAAAAAAATCAGCTTCCTTAACAAGAGAAAGGAAGAGGAGGACGAGTGGCCAAAGACCTCAAAAGATTGATTTCAATAACTTATAACCACACAAGTACAACCAAAGTGCGGACCATTATTCAATGAAGTAGCAAGCATGGTAAAAAGCAGTAGCTAGGGTATTTACAGGGACGAAACTTGCTGGAGGATCTTAAATTCCAACTTCCAATCAAAGCATTTATCCACAAACTAGATGAATAAAGCACTATTTGATAACTCTTTGATTTAACTTGTCAGAAGTTAAGGCACATGAAATATGGTGCTTAAATTTGCAAAATTGAAATACATAACTCCTGAATGTATGTAAAAATCAAAGCCACAGCCTTCAAAGCAAAACAAGTGCTACTGCATTTGGCACTGTAAAACTACCATACCAGGAACAAAACTGTTGCACAGTACTTCAGAACTTCAAGGTTCATGCGCACATCGTCCAAGCTCCTGAACAATCATAGAATAAAGTTTATTTCAAGGAAACATAAATTGCTACAGCTATCCGAAGTGAAAAAGAGTTCATATTTCATCAGACTTGCCTGTGTGTCTGCTTTCCAATCTCAAAATAATTTGCAAGGGTGGCCATCTGCATAGAAGTACATAAACATGTCATCAACCAAAACTTCATATCAATTCTAAAACTTACACTGCCTTAGCGAATTGCACACAGCTAGGAAATCAAATAGTTAAGTAAAGATCTCAATGGTGTCAAGAACTTGAACCCATAACCAGCAAATATCGCAACAGAATTTCCATGCTTAGAATAAACATAACTCAGACAAACACAAAAGTGAGGAAGATTAGAGGTACCCATTGAGCAGAGTGGATCTTTTTAACAAATTTTGACCTTTTGAGCTTAGCTCAGGCCTGGGGTTCGAGTTGTTCTTAAGACACTCTGGGCTGTATTGACTAGGATTTCTAGCGAGCTTTCCATGTTTAGGTAAACTTTTACCACATCTACTCTATAAACAGAAATTAACTGAGTTTGAGTTAGGAACGGATTCAAGTTCAAGTCGTTTCTAGACATGGTTGGTTTGTTTTTACCAGCACACCTTTGCCAAAAAAAAAAAAAAAAAGCCCAAACTTTTGTAGTCCACTAAATTCAGTTCCCATAATTTTTCATATTATTGACAACAAAGCTAAGGTTTGTAATATGAATTAAAAATACCTTCATGTTACCAGCTCTCCTTCCAAATCTTTGAGTTAACAACGCCAATGAATCAATAATTCCCTTAGGCTCCGGCGCCGGCCTGCCAATTTTCTCGAACGCTTCCCTTATTCTCACGCAATCAAACCTCACTATATTATGCCCCGCCCAAACCCTTCCTACAAAAAATATATATGTAAAAACTTCAAATATTTAAAAAGAGATAGAAGCGAAATGTGAGTGCGAGGTAAGGACCATGGAGAAAATCGTGAACTATGTCGGCGATTTCGGAAAACGAAGGTGCATTAAGAACATCGTCTCGGGTGATACCGTTGCAGCGAACGGAGGCAGAGGAAAGGGAAGAGAGGTCGTCGGGACGGACAAGGGAAGTGTAGCTCTTGAGCTCCACGAGCCTTTTGGGGCAAACTAAAATGGCTCCGAATTCGAGAATGGCAAAGCCTTGGCCGCGTCGTTCAGGGACGGTGGTTTCCAAATCGAAGAAGCAGATTTCGGATCTATCATCGGACGTTGTCGGACCCATTTTGGAGGAGAAAAGACAGACGTTTGTGCTTTGTTCGCTCTTGAAAAGGGTTTTTGATTTTGAGAATCAGCGGTTGTAGGCGCCAATTGCATGAGCTATTACTTATAGGAAAAGGATTTCCTCGGTTACTTCCTCCGGTGGGTTTCCTTTTGACTTCAACCCCTATCTATTATTAAATAAATTCTATTTAGTTAAAAATCTAAATCTCCAATTTTTATCTCAGGGGCAAAAAAATAAATTGGTACAACAGTTTTTTTGGAATACAATAATTCATTAATAATGAGTATGAAAAAATATTTAAGATGTGAATAGTTCATTTCTTCCTTTTTCTGTCAAAAGATTCTTTGGCAATTTGAGGTTATTTTTAATTTTTTAATATTAAACCATAAACTTGTCTATAAAAATTTATGTTTATAGATCAAATATAAAAATGTAATTTTAATTTTTTCTAAATTTATATATACATTTTATCAAATTTTAATTCAAAATTTTTTTATTTTTTGTGATTTTTAAATTAAATCATCTTATGGTACTTAAAATTAACGGAATATACTTTAAAGATTTTTTTTATCGACCTTGAATGTAGTTCATGGTGTTTTTTTTTTTTTTCGGCCTTTTTCTAAAGGAGCTTTCTTGTAAGAAAAAGCCTAGCAAAAGGGGGAAGCGTATGCATGCATGAGTGATAGAAGAAGCCCCATCCACCAAGTTAAATGGCAAATGTACACTAGGTATCATTCCTTGCCGACGGTGCACAAAACTTGTAAGAACCATAGACGCAAGCCAAGAGAGCATTGCCCCAATTCTCAACTTGTACGTTTTCTTATGCTTCATTTGGTTTGGTTTTTTTTTTTTGTTAACTGAGAATCTCATAAGTTAATTCAAGTCAAAGCCAGCCTAATCAAAAAAAAAAAAATCAATGTATAAAACTCTTATTGTAAAATCTAAAAAAAATCATGTATATACAACTTTCTTTTTTTATTAACAAAAAGATATTTTTGCTTAAACCCAATAAAAAAAAAAAACTCAATGTTTAAAACTCTTACTGTGAAATCTAAAAAAAATTATGTGTATACAACTTTCTTTTGTATTAAAAAAAATATTATTTCTGCTTAAACTCATGGCCTTGGGGTCCTAAAAAACAACATTTATCTAGTCAAAGATAAGATTAATAAAAAAGAAAGAGATGGTACTAAAAACTCCTTGCATTACAAGTCTACAATGAGACAATATGATATTATACAGTGACAGTAATAATACAAAAGTAATAAGTGGATTTCATCATGGTGCACAGACCCTTGCAAGAATATATGATATGGTACCACAAGGTGGGAGTCAAGGAAGGAGGATTTTTGGTCGTGCTCATCAATCTCCAAAGTGGCAGCAGGACTATGTGATGTTGCCAACAACCAAGAGCAAGCGAGCTGGAGATGAGCAGGCGAGCTTGAGCTGAGTTGGCGAGCTCGAGTTGTTAATTCCTATAAATGATATAGTGTTTGGTATGTTTTGTACGTGTGCTTGTATGTCATTAAACTACTAGCAAACTAGATTAACACGTGTCATATGAGATTGTACAAACAACATTTAAAAGGCTGATGAATTGGAGGGAAAAGGGGAATGAATAAATTTGCCAAAAAAAACAAAAACATCTCTATTCCCTCTCAAAATTTTGGAGTTGGAGGCATCCTTGAATAGCCTTGTTTTCCTTAAATTTCCTTAGTTGCTATCATTTTGGTGCTCTCGTTGAGAGACGTGGCAGACGGAACACGAGCTGTGATGCGAATCACTGATGTTTGCATGAATCGCTTGGCGGTGCATGAAGAACAGTTAACAACTTTTGGCGCGATGTTGAAGGAAATTAATTTGAAACTCACTAATTTGGAAGAGCAGCTAGATCAAGGAGCGCGCAACAAGGCATCTCTGCATTTTGATGGCTCATCTGGTCTTGAATCTCACTCCGATGTCATCTCTGGATCTTACCATGCTAGCAATCTAATGTTGCGAGCAATTAAGCTGGTTATGCTGCGGTTCGATGGATCAGATCCAGCGGGGTGGATTTTCAAGGCAGAACAATACTTTAATTTTCATGAAGCTACAGAGGAGCAACGCTTATCTACTTCTTCATTCTACATGGACGGCCGGGCGTTGGCTTGGTTTCGATGGATGCAAAAGAATCATCAATTGCACTCTTGGATTGCTTTTTTAGAAGCATTGCAACTGCGATTCGGTCTATATGAATATCATGATCTATGGGGAGAATAATCCAAGCTGGTTCAGATTACTACTGTGGATGATATTGAATCGAACAAGAACATTTTAGATCCAATTGAGTGGGCAACAACATTCTTTACACTTTTTTTTTTGGTTTTAAATGGTTCACATGCAGTCCCCCCTTTCACCAGGGATCTCCTCTCCTCTGTCACTTATCTCAGGGGCAAAAAAATAAATTGGTACAAGGGTTTTTTGGAGTACAATAACTCATTAAAAATAAGGTGTATGAAGAGATATTTAGGGTGTGAATAATTCCTTTCTTCCTTTTTCTGTCAAAAGATTCTTTGGCAATTTAGGGTATTTTTAATTTTTTAATATTAAAACCATAAGTTTGTCTATAAAAATTTGTGTTTATAGATCAAATATAAAAATATAATTTTAATTTTTTCTAAATTTATATATACATTTTATCAAATTTTAATTCAAGTTTTTTTTTATTTTTTGTGATTTTTAAATTAAATCATCTTATCGTACTTAAAATTAACGGAATATACTTCTAAGAATTTTTTTATCGGCCTTGAATGTAGTTCAAGGTGTTTTTTTTTTTCGGCCTTTATCTAAAGGAGCTTTCTTGTAAGAAAAAACCTAGCAAAAGGGGGAAGCGTATGCATGCATGAGTGATAGAAGAAGCCCCATCTACCAAGTTAAATGGCAAATGTACACTAGGTATCATTCCTTGCCGACGGTGCACAAAACTTGTAAGAACCACAAACAAGAGAGCATTGCCCCAATTCTCAAGTTGTACGTTTTCTTATGCTTCATTTGGTTTTGTTTTTTTTTTTTTTTGGTTAATTAAATGAGAATCTCATAAGTTAATTCAAGTCAAAGCCAGCCTAATCAAAAAAAAAAAAAACTCAATGTATAAAACTCTTATTGTGAAATCTAAAAAAGATCATGTGTATACAGCTTTCTTTTTGTATTAACAAAAAGATTATTTCCGCTTAAACCCATGCCCTTCAGGTTCCAAAGAAACAATCTTTATCTAGTCAAAGATAAGATTAATAAAAAAGAAAGAGACGGTACTAAAAACTCCTTGCACTACAAGTCTACAATAGAAATATGATATTATACAGTGACAGTAATAATACAAAAGTAATAAGTGGATTTCATCATGGTGTACAGATCCTTGCAACAATACATCATCCAAAAAAGAATGACGCATTTATATCATCTACAAAGTAGTAAGCACTATGAATTTTTCACAATGATGACTTCTCAATATCTGTGGAAGTCCACAATAAAATATACTGAGCTATGACTCTGTTGCTGTTAGAGAGAGTTAATTCAGAAATACAGGTAATAGGCAGTAGCATACACGTTTGACAACAGCAGAAGCACCGGCAACAAGTTGGGATCAAGCTCAACATCCTCAATTAAAACCACAACTAGCATACATTTGTATAAGACCAGTGTTCGAAGACACCAACAATCGCTGGCTTCTAAATCCGGATGTCTCCTTGATGTATTAGTGAATCCACTTCCCCAATTCCAGATCACCAAATTCAGCACAAGCTGATAATGCTGCCACCAACGCCACCTCATCTAATTGCACATTTCCTCTTCTCTGATTAAAACAAGTCAAAGCTTGCTTACATTTTTCATTCCTACCAAACCTGCAATCAATCTAGTCCATGACACTAATTCTTCTCTGGCATATTGTTGAAAACTCTCCTCGCCGTATCAACATCCCCACACCTAATATAGCCAGAGCCAATGAATTCCAACTCACCACATTCCTCTCCCCCATTTCGCCAAACACTTTTCGCGCATAACCAATGCCATCAGCACCACCCACCATTGCGTACAAATTAACCAAATTTATCATCACAAACACATTGGAGCTATACCCATATGCCAAAACTCTCCCATGAACCTGTTCCTCATCTCTCAACATTCCAGACCTAGCGTAAGCACTCAAAAGATGTGAATAAGTGAAACCATCAGGGATAGACCTCCGCTGCAACCATCTGCCTCTTGTATAATTCAACTAATTTTTTGTTTCTAAAAAGGTTTACTAGGATGAAAGTTTTTTCTATGGGGTTACAGTTTTGAAGAAGAGAAATAAGGTATTGCTGTAAAGCTCCGGAGTTGGGTGGATTGGCGACAATGGCTTCTTTAACTAACATTTGAAAATAAACTTAATGAGACATAACTGGAAGTGGCGATAAGAATGATGATGGAGATGGTTTTTTTTTTTTTTTATATAAGAAGAATATTAAATAATTGAGAATGGA
Source organism: Heritiera littoralis (assembly GCA_031772115.1). Taxonomy (NCBI): domain Eukaryota; kingdom Viridiplantae; phylum Streptophyta; class Magnoliopsida; order Malvales; family Malvaceae; genus Heritiera; species Heritiera littoralis. The sequence goes on along the minus strand of JAPDPK010000010.1, from coordinate 4,933,944 downwards.
GGTGTTTGGATTCAAACTTAAAATTTGTAATATGTCACAATTTATTCTTAATCACTAGATCAAGAGGTTGTTAGCGATGATGGAAAAGGTTTACACACAAGACGATTGATCTTTTTCGCATGTGTGGTTAATTTTTTTTTATAATTTTAAATATTTTAATTCTGTAAAATTTTATTAAAATATATATTTAAAATTTTTTTATTCAAAATTTATATTTTTTTATATTTTATATATTTTTATCAATAAGAAATATAAAAGAATAAGAGATCAAAAATTGAATATTTTTTATCATCAAAAATTAAAATGTGACAAGTTTTTTGTGATGGAGACAATAATATTAAAAATGTATGTTTTGTGTACTTGAAAAAAAAATTGAATAAAAGATCATGCATCAATAATCAAATGTTTGCATACAACATTAAAAATGTGCTTTATAATCACGATTTTATAGATATTATGTTTTATTAGTTACTTTATTAAAATCTTATTTTAGAAATATACGCTTTTTATTAATCATGCATTATGCATAAGAATGTAAACCAAACATTATATATTTATATTATCTCTTATTTAAAGGAAAAAAAGTGAGGAACAAATAAAAGAAAAAAATTAAAAATAAAGTTATAAATAAAATGATTAATTTAATTAAAAAATTATTTTCTCATAATTTGAAAAATTAAATTTAAAAAGATAAAAAAAATCTGTAAATCCATTATTTTTTATTTCCTTTTTATCAAAATAAAAAAAGAATAAAATGAAAGAAATATACTTTTTTCTATTTCTTTTCTTTTTTTAACTTTTATTTGTAAAACAAGATTATTAGAAAGATAAATAAGTTTTTTTCTAAATAATTGAAAGTGAAGGTTAAAATTATCTGAATTTGAGAATTCAAACTTTTAACATACCACAACCTTTTTTAAATTGTTCGAAATTATTGTTTTGTTAGATATATAAATAAAAAATTGATAAATTCAGAGAAAAACTTTATTTTATCTGTGATTCTACACCAAGCAGCAAATTAAACAATCAATTTGTTGGTGTGCTCCCCATTTTTCATCAAAGTTGGCCATGTAAACCTCCTCAACGGAAAATGTTGAGGCTTTCACTTTTCCCGCGTAAACAAACACCATTTTTTTACACCAAATCCTCTTCAAACCTCTTAAAAATGGCATCTTTCTCATCACCACCTCATCACCTCAAACTGACAAAGGCTATCCTCAACTCCCAAACTGCCGAACAAGCTCTCAATCTTTTCAATTCCAATGTCAAACTTTTAAATCCATTGAAGAATCTCGAGCCTTATTCAGCTACGATACACGTTCTGACCGGTGCCAAACTTTACACGGACGCCAGGTGTTTGATAAAATACCTCGTTGAAACCCTTCAAAGCTCTTTGAAACCCAACCGCGCTTGCCACTTAATTTTCAATGCTCTTAACAAATTACAAACCCCAAAATTCACTCCCAATGTGTTTGGATCCTTAATCATTGCATTTTCCGAGATGGGTCTAATCGAAGATGCCTTGTGGGTTTATAGAAAAATCACAACTTTCCCTCCAATTCAGGCTTGTAATGCACTTTTACATGGGTTAGTTAAGTTGGGCAGGTTTGATTCGATGTGGGATCTTTATAATGAATTGCTTTCCCGCGGGTTTTTGCCTAATGTTGTTACTTATGGAGTGTTGATAAATTGTTGTTGTTGTCAAGCTGATGCTTCAAAGGCACGCGAGTTGTTTCATGAGCTGTTGATGAAAGGAATTCAACCCAATGTTGTTGTCTACACGACTGTCATAAAGGTTCTTTGTAACGAAGGTAAGATGCTGGAAGCGGAATATATGTTTAGATTAATAAGAAATTGGTATTTCCTTCCAAATTTGTACACTTATAATGTTTTGATGAATGGATATTGCAACATGAATAATGTTGAACGTGCCTTTGAAATATATCGGATGATGATTGGTGATGGATTGGGACCAAATGTTGTCACTTTTGGTATCTTGATTGATGGACTTTGTAAGGTCGGTGAATTGGCATTAGCAAGAAACTATTTTGTTTCTATGGTTAAGTTTGGTGTTTTTCCCAATACATTTGTCTATAACTGTTTGATTGATGGCTACTGTAGGGCCGGTATTGTTTCTGAAGCAGTGGAATTGTGCTCAGAAATGGAGAAGTTAAAAATTTTACCTGATATTTTCACATATAGTATATTGATTAAGGGTCTCTGTAGTGTTGGTCGAGTGGAAGAAGGGAGTTCTTTATTGCAGAAAATGAGCAAAGATAGAGTTATGGCCAATTCTGTGACTTACAATTCACTGATAGATGGGTACTGTAAGGTGGGTAACATGGAGAAAGCTTTGGAGATATGCTCTCAAATGACTGAAAAAGGTGTAGCACCAAATGTCATCACTTTCTCTACATTGATTGATGGTTACTGCAAGACTGGAAACATGCAAGCTGCCATGGGTATTTACTCGGAAATGGTTATCAAAGGTCTTGTCCCTGACGTGGTGGCTTACACAGCTTTGATTAATGGGTATTGCAAAAATGGTAACATGAAGGAGGCATTCCAGCTGCATAAAGAGATGCTGGAGTCGGGCTTAACACCCAATGCTTTCACATTAAGTTGTTTAATTGATGGCCTTTGTAAGGATGGAAGAGTTTCTGAGGCTCTCAGCTTTTTCTTGGAGAATACTAGAGCTGGTATCCCTGAAAATGGAACTGATGAAATGGGTGACCTATTTTGCTCTCCTAATCATGTGACTTATACAAGCTTGATTCAAGCCCTGTGCAAGGATGGCCAGATATTTGAAGCAAGTAAACGTTTCTCAGAAATGAGATGCAGAGGTTTGAAAGTAGATGTGCCCTTGTACACCGTCATCTTAGGGGGTCACTTTCAAGCCAAGAATTTGATTGATGTGACGATGTTACATGCAGATATGATAAAGATAGGCATCGTGCAAAGCATTGCCATAAACTTGGTCATAGCCAGAGGTTATCTAGAGATTGGAGATCTGAGATCATCTGTAAGATGTTCTGAGGATTTAGCAGTTTAGGGCTTCGGAGTCTTAAATCAAGGGGAACAAAAAGAACTCCATTACACAGTGAATGACGACAATAAGGTCAGTTTGTGATTAGTGATCTTTTCTGATGGGTGAATTTTTCCCATATTGCTGGTGTGATCTCTCGCTAACTGTCTCCCTCAGAGATTGAGGTTGTGAAATATTGGAGCTGCATCAAATTGTTTGCTGCCAAGTGAAGAAGTTCTGCAACTAATTATGGCTGCCCGTGATCATTCAAGTGCAACTGCAAATGTTTGGAAGCCAAGAGATGCTGGGGTCTTGATTCTCGATTCTTTGACTAACGAAAGTCTTGGCATCACCTGTATTATTGATATTTGAAGACCTCCTGAGTTCTCGAAGGCAAGCCAGCCAAGTTGAGTTGCTTGGCTGAAGCAATCATGATGCCAAAGCTCAATTAACTCAAATTCTCTGGTGTTAGGGTTCCCAAACCTATCAAAACCAATTAAAATTTTGGTAAATTAACTTTACTTGGAGCACTAGAGCGAACCTTATTGCTAGTTGGAATGTAGTCTCCTGCCTTGGACAATTGGCACGTGCATAGCAACTGTAAAATAGTTAATGCCACTATGCTCTTCAAAGGAGCAAAATAGTAAAGGGCAAGAATTAGGTAAATTTTCCTCTATTAAAAATAGTAAAATAAAAACTAAATTTGAATATGTTTTAATATTTTATTTAAACAAGTTGATCGATTAAAATTTTGATAAAATTTTTACAGTTTAACAAATATTGATATATATATATATTTACGTATTATTGAATTCTTCGTTGAATTTTATCTATTATTTTTAATTTTTCAAATTTTACTTTATTCGATCAATTTTATCAAAAACTTAACAAAATTGACATAAAAATCACATTTAAAATGTATTTTCTACAACTTGACATAAAAATCACAAACTTCACGAACTTGACTTGACGTAAACACACCTAGGAGTTCCTTTTTACCATGGTGTGGCATAGATCATGAAAATCTTGAAGAGATTTCTTTTAACCAAACCAAATCCGTCCAAGTTTTTTGCAGTTACCTTTCAAACCAAATCCCATCTCCACAATCACCTTAAACCACCAAAAGCAAACCAAACCCTCAAAAGATACCTCAACTCCAATTGCAACACCAAAGCCATCCTACTCTTCAGAGAATTAGTAAGACATAGCCCTTCATCGATTGATAGCTTCTCTTTCCTTTTTGTCCTAAAAGCTTGCACCGAAAAGCCCTTCCCACTTGAAGGCAAACAAGTACATACCCAAGTCATAAAATTTGGCTTTCACCCCATCATTCACCTCCAAACATCACTTATAAACTTTTACTCTGCATCAGGGAATCTTCTTCATGCACGCTACGTATTTGATGAAATGCCCTACAAAAATATCATTTCCTGGACCGCCTTGATTTCCACTTATGTTGTCAACCAGAAACCCCAAAAAGCTGTAGAGCTATTCAGGAAGATGCAGATGCTCAATGTGGAACCTGACCAGGTGACAATAACGGTTGCACTCTCTGCCTGTGCAGACCTTGGTGCACTAGAAATGGGAGAATGGATTCACGCGTACGTTCGTCGAAAACCGGAGCTCAAGGCAGACTTGAGCCTTAACAATGCTCTCATAAACATGTATGCAAAATGTGGTGATATTGAAACTGCAAGGAAATTGTTTGATAGCTTAGGAGAAAAAGATGTCACAACCTGGACTTCCATGATCGTCGGGCATGCATTGCATGGGCAAGCAAATGAAGCTCTTGAACTTTTTTGTAAAATGGAAGAAAAAGGGCACAAGAACAGCAGGAATCAGGAAAAGGATAATCGTGGAAGTTCAATAATTCTTCCTAACGATGTTACTTTTATTGGGGTTTTAATGGCCTGTAGCCATGGAGGAATGGTTGAGGAAGGAAAGAAATATTATCAAAGTATGAGTGAAGATTATGGCTTGAAACCTAGAGATGTTCATTTTGGTTGCATGGTTGATCTATTTTGCCGAGCTGGGCTGCTAAAAGAAGCTTATAAATTCATCTCCCAGATGCCAGGCCAGGCTAATGCAGTAATGTGGAGGACATTGCTGGGAGCTTGTCATCTGCATGCAGAGATTGAGCTTGGGGAAAAAGTTAGGTGCCAATTGCTGGAGTTGGAGCCTGGACATGTTGGGGACAATGTTGCAATGTCCAACATCTATGCTGCCAAAGGGATGTGGGATAACAAAGTGATAGTCAGAGATCAGATAAAACAGCTGAGAAGGGCTCCTGGCTGCAGTTCGATTGAGGTGTCTAGTTCCATCAGTGAGTTTGTCTCCGGAGATGATGCTCATCCCTTCAAGGCCGAGATATATGAAGCCCTCAAACATTTGACTCTCAGCATGAAGGCCTATGACTACTCCTGAAATTTCAAGCCTGCAAGAGTACTTACCAAAGATTAGTTTAGATAGACGGTGAGATTAGTTTCGATGAGATTAAAAAATAATGAAAAATGTTTAAAAATATATTTTTTTAATAAAATAATAAAAAATTAAAAGCAAGGGTGAAAAGATAATTTTCTCCATCCTTTTTTGTCTTTGTGGCCCTACCGGGGGAGATCATGTTGCATCGGTCTCTCAAACTGAGTCCAAGAAAGGGGTTCCAAACTATAGGTTGGTGGCATAATCTCCTATAGAGACAGCTGGAAGTGATTTTATTTTTTATAATTGGTATGGGGTTAGATTATTTGAATTCAATTTGTAATCTTACATTATATCACAATTCTTAATTAACCATTAAGAGGTTGTTGGCAAATGCGACTTTATTATATATCCCTTAGCAGTTAGCAATCAAAATCTATACTAAATCATGATAGTGACTTGACCAAGAGCTAATATTAACTTAAAAATATAGTTATTGCTATGAGTTTGGGTTGAAGCTAGCTTATTTTGCGATATTACTGTATTTATAAGTTGTCATTTCTATTTCTGTCAAGCGGTCAACCCTGTCTATCAATTCCCAGTTTGTAGTCTTAATTAATTGTTATAATAATTTTGTTAAAACTGATTTGCTCCGACAATTGAAATTTTAATTTGTTTCCAAGAAATTCCATCATGTCATATTCTTTTTATTACTTAAATCTATTAGTCTTACTTTTCGGTTTTGGTACATAAATGTTTAGGTTAGGACACACCACACATTTACAAGTTGATTACTAATCTAAAATTGCTGATAGCGAAAATCAAATTTATATCCATGTCAACGAAATTCAATCATTTATATCCAAGTCAATTAAACGATTGATTTTTATTAATTGAATCTATCTTTATCAACTAAGTCAATTTTCCTTCATTTTAAAACTTATTAGTATATTATATATTATTTATAGTTTAAAATAATTCAACTTTACGAAATAATTTAATTCTACACAAGAAAACATTCATTCTTGTATTCTTTAAATTCAAATATCCAAATTGGCTCATTATACATATTTCAAAATTATCAGTTATTTTTTAAAAGATCAATAAATGGTTCGAAGAAGTAGAAGTGAAATTTTTTTCTAAACATTTGAATATAATTCGAATCTTAGAATTATCATTGTTGAGAGTGTTTTATCGTTTACTACTACTAATTTAAAAAAAATTAATCTCAGATAATAAAAAAACGAAAATACCTATGTTTCAATGTTTGCACAAAAAAATTTATTTTTTAAAGGATTAAAGGCTTTTTATAACATAGATAATAGAACATTGAGTTATTGTTCCATTTGGATGATGAAATTTGTAAGCAAATATATATAAATTTGAGCATGGCATTTATATTTTCATAAAAAAAATCTAAAATTGGAAAAAAAAAATTGTTCCAAAGCCAAGGCAAGTCGATAGCTGCTTTCACCTTCAAGTTTTCCTCAGCCCTCCATAAATAAAGCTCACCCAAACATCAGGGAGAGTTCTAAATCTACAACATTTTTTACTCTTTACACTACACCACAAAAAAAACATAATTCTACTCCAATAAATTACAATTTTAACCCCCTATTAACTCTCCAAATTCAACCCTTCCTCCGGCGACAACCTTCCTTCGACGATCTTGAGAGAGGCGAGGCAGGCAGTGCCTAGCGTGGACGAGCCCTGCGCAAGGCGAGGCAGACAGTGCCTCATGCAGGCGAGCCCCGCGCAAGGTAATGCCTCACACAGGCATGCTTGTGTGAGGCTATACCCGGCTACAATCCTTGCTCAACTTTCCTTGCGCAAGGCATGGGTCCTCGCGCAAGTCTTGTGTGCACAGCCAGACCACTGCATAGCCATCGCCCAAAAGTGCTAGCGACCGGTGGGTCGACAGCAGCCGACGTTGTTGCAGTTGAAGCCATGCGATTCTGACGGCAAAATAATTGGATTTGGGATTAAATTTTATGGGGTTAAAATTGTAAATACATGGGGTAGATTTAGGGTTTTTTTTTGTGTGGTGTAAAGAGTAAAAATGGTGGTATATTTAGAACTGCTCAAACATCAGGCTAGACTAGGCTCTTTTCTGTTTTCTAACCCGAAATCTTTTTCTCTCTCTGCAAATCTTTTGTCTCTGTAATTGAGCTAAACGGATGTGATACTCTCGTCCAGCTCTGTACCTCTCGTCTACCTCCAATCGGAATCTCCGGATTCGACCCATTTTTTGCTTATCCAGGGTGGCCCGCCCGGTTTTTACCCGCTCATGGGTGCTGTTGACACCGTTCCTCGCTTCATTGCCGGAGCCATTTCTGGAGCTCTCACCGGCCTTTTTGCTTTTGGTAACAACACCCCATTTCCTCTTTTTTCTTTTAAATATATAATATTTCTTAGTTTTAATTCAATGGTTTTTGTTGGTGTTTTTCCTTTTGTTTCTATATTTTCTGGAAATTTGAGAGTTGCATCGTTATTTGAAACATGCTTTATAAGGCTCTGTCTGTCTGGTCGTTATGTTTGCGTTTTTGCTTTTTATCTTTCGAAAAGTTGTCAAAAAGTTGTAGTTTTTTTCTTAAGAAGAGCTGACAGATATAGCAAGCATCCTGTCATAATTTTTCCTATAAAACAAAATCATAACTCTTTGGATTATTATTCATAAAAGTTAGATTTTTAGTTTTAGTTTTACAAAAATATTAGCTTTTACATCCAAATTGATGTTCTTGCTTTTGGAAATAAAAAAAAATAAGTACTTAATAAAAGTAACAACCAAAACGAAGCATTAATTATTAATGGTAATGGGTGATTTTTTTTTCTTTTTCTTAGTTTTGGTGGATTTTCACATTGCTTTATGTAAATTGTCTTATGATCACCACTAATTGGGAATCATATAAAAGTTGTGTTCCAGGCAAGGTGCATAAATATTAGTATATTTTCGTTGTTGGGTTCTTGATGCATATAAAACAACCAAAACTAGCTGTTATCTATTAATATTGCTCGATAAATTTGGCTTCTTTTTGGTAAGTGATTGTAGTTCTCGAACTTGATAGTGCTATGTGGTTTGTCTCACGTGGTATATATTTGTTGTTCTATTTTGCAGCTGGAGCTTTTACCGGAGCTGTTATGGGTGCTTTAGCAGGTAGGCTTCTGATAGTGGCATCCTTCGTGGGGCTGGATTAGGTGCTAAAGCTGGGGCTTTACTCTCTGTTGAGATTTTGGAGGCATCTCGTGCTTACTGGTGCTTGGAACGATCTGGCTTAAGGGGTTCATCATCTATGGTTAGCTTACAAGATTAGCTGCACTTAGCTTGATTTTTTTGCATGCTACAGAAATCTTCTTGAAGTTTTCTATTATTTATGCACAACGGTCAGTTGTTTATTCCTTTGGGTCTAGACTAATTATCTATGTTTGGTCTACATTGTGGGTCCAGGCAGACTTCATCGAGGAGCTTCTCTGTGGAAGATTGGTAGAAGAAGGGTTAACGCCAGCAATGTTAACTGCTTACCATTGGCAGGTTTTTATTTCTTTTTCTCTTGCTATTTGTTTGTTAAGAACATTAGATTTGTGGTGTCTTGTAGGAAATTTAGCATATATCTACGTGATTGATTATGCCTTTTTCTTTGTGTGGAAATATTGATGAAATGTTTCTATATGCAGCCAGGGCAATCGCTCTCTAAAAGGGCTGTCTGGTATTTCATGCTTTGACAGATTAAATATATGCTTGTGCAGAATGAACACTCATTTGAGATACTGCTCTTACAAGTTTCTTTAAGTTTGAGTAATATGGTTCTAAAAATAACTATATGAAGTAATATGTATTTCAATAAGCCCCACGCATATGGCTATTATCACCTTTAAATTGATAATGCCAGGACGATCTGAGAGTTCAAAAAATCTCATTTCTTGATATTACATCTTGATAGATGTCTTTCCTGAATTTGGAGTAATATGCATAATGCCAAGATGGGACTTATTTTTACCCATTCTACTTCACTAAGGTGTCTGACTGCATGATGCATTTTGTTCTTGATGTTTCTTACTTCAAGATCATAGTTTTGCAGTAACTGTGCAGAAAAGTTAAGAAACTTGATAGTAATTAACAGCTTATACTCAAGACTCAACTCTCTCTCCCTCTCTTGTTGTTTGGCACAGATAAGCATTGCTGATATAAGCTACGATGAGATCCATGATATCTATGGTGAAGTTGTACCGAGGGGGTGTCGGGAGATTCATTGAAAAAACTACCATGTCATGTAATGTTAGATGAAATCAAGGCAACTCAGAGCATCTATTGCACAATATGTTTGCAGGTCCTACTTTGTGTGTATGCATTCTCTTCTTTTACCACTGTGATTGTGCAAATGATAATCCGAATGCCATCTTTACAATAATAATGATAATACTACTAACAACAATAAGAAATGATTTTGTCATTGGCAGGATATTAAACAAGGGGAAATTGCAAGGAGCTTGCCAAAGTGCCAGCACACGTTTCACCTGGCATGTGTGGATAAGTGGCTTCTAAGGCAGGGCTCGTGCCCTGTATGTAGACGAGACGTGCAAGCATGCTAGGCTTTAGTGATACTGTATATAAAAGGGCAATGGAGATTAAACTGTTAGTCATTGTAACATTTTGTGTTGTAAGATAGAGAGATTGTAAATCTGATTCCTAGTGCTTTTTGAAGTCAATTACTGAATATATCCACTAGGCAAGACATAGTCTGCCAGCTTTGTATCATAACTTATAAATATAACTTTCTAAATATGTATGTTTTTGTATATATTCTTTGCTAATGGAAAATTATACTTAGAATTGCATTTTGTGTTTTAGGATCCTGGAACAGTATGATTGGGCTATACTAAATTTGCTTGTGTCATGCCATACTATGTTGGAGCTTTTCTCAGTAAGACTAAATGAGCGATCCTAGGTTTTTCAGACACAAAGATGAAAAGCTTTGGCTGAACTCTCTCCAAACTTGAGCCCTTGTGGAAATGTAGTTTGTATGAAGAATAAAGAAGAGCCTTACGAGAATTAACAGCATCAAAGCGCATTGCTGCTCCATGGAACCCAGCAAGTCCTGCAACCTCTCCAAATCATAGAGGGAGTACTATGAAAGTAATGGTGCTTGGGCAAAATCTGCTGTATTAAGGTAAAATTGGGTGCTGTTTATCTTCTATACTTGCTTTATGCTAATGCTGGGGTGTGGTGCAACAAATTGCAAGGTTTGAACAGATATGACAAAAGCTGGTGCGACATTCATAGTTGCAAGCTGATTTTTATGACAAAAAAACAGACATGAAGGATTGCTTCATTAAACTGAGATGAATGGAAATTGCAGTTCATTACAAAATGCTTGAGATACATATGAATCATTGAATTCCTAAAAGGGGCATGGTACACTCAGTATGCTTCAAAATAGCAATCTTACCACAGCCTTAATTTCTTTTATGTACCAGCCATTTGGCATCAGGAACAATCTGAAACCATGATGGCAGCCATAATTTGCTTATTAAACAACCATGACATTTATATTATCTGCACATATGAAAACAACCATGCCAAATTAAACAACAGGACTTAACAGAATGAAACCAAAAATTTGTTGTAGCATGGTTTAACACTTCTTAATGTATCTTCATTCTTGTTCTCCATCATGTAGCAGGATTTGAGCAAATCCAACAAGCAGATATAACACTAGGTTATTGAGATAAATCTTAGAAACAGGCTTCTATGAAATTGTTTTTATCTTTCCTCTTTTTTTTCTTTGGTAATAGCTTCAGAATTTATACGAAAAAATATAATCAAGCAAAATTCTATCAAGTTAAAGGGCAACATACATGGGAATGTAAATACAGATATCAATAATTGGAGCCAATCAGATCTTTGGCGGTCATAAATCACACAGCCACTGCTTCTGGCCTTTTGCTGGTTTTGATTCCTCTAATAGCTGTTAAATTGTTCAAGCCACAAAAATTCATTAAAATGCATTCATTTTTAAGCACGAAAAATAATAAATAATTCCCTGCCCATAATACCTTCAGCATAATCTTTGGCTCCAAACACAGCTGAACCAGCCACTAGAGCGTTAGCTCCGGCCTCAATAACCTGCCAGCAACAAAAACCATTTCAATTTATATGAAATAATTCACAAGATAATATTTATAACAGTCCCAAAAAAGGAAGAGGGAGAGAGAGTTTTAATAGAGACACGACCCAATTTTTTCCTAGTCATAAATATCATGGATGATATGATTAACATAACTCTTGTCTTGAATAGATATGAAACGAAAAAGCAGCACCATCCATTTTTCATTTTCCACTTTCTTTCCCTTCCTGTTTTATTTCCATTCAACCTGCCTTCAACAATAGGCCTGCATTTTGAACCATCCTGGCAGGAATTCTTAGGTTTAAATGTAAAACATCTTTGATCACGGCTAAATCTTCAGTCAAACACCACTTGGTGTCAAACTGTCAGTGGGAAAGCAATTGTAGGCCTATCTCTCAACAAATGATAACTCGTAGAAATCTAGATCGCAGGATATGTATAGAGTGTATAATTTATAAATGCATGTTGTCTGAAAGGAAAACCACATGATTCTAATGGCGTACCTTATATGCATTTTTAGGACCAACTCCACCATCCACTTCAATCCAAGGGTTTACTCCCTACATGGGAAATATAAAAAGAAAATGTCACCAGATTCTAAAGCATAAATAGATAGAAGATACACACAGAGATGGAAGCAATTTTTACCTTCTCTACACACAGTCTTCTCAAGTCAGAGATTTTCTTCACTTGACTCTCAATAAAGCTCTGCCCACCAAAGCCAGGGTTGACTGACATAATCAAGACTAGATCAACCACTGTTCAAATGCAAAAGAGAGATTATCATGTCAATTTCCTTCTATTTAGCCAAATGAATCCAAACATCTGTACTGGACAGGTTATGATGGTGTAGCGAAGGACCTCTAATCCTTCTTTGCATAGCTGTTCAATTGTTTCTGTTTTGTACGAAAAACAGGCCTTGAAGTCAAAAGTATTGAGTAGGTTGAATTTAGCTATTCTTAGAATATTCTTTTAACTATCTCTCAAGGGTTTTTACTTTGCGATATTTCCTTTTTTCCACGTTATCAATAGGCAAGGCCCAGCAAAGATCCACCACTTGGCTCAGGTAGGCAATAAGCTATGTAGGAATCATCCTTTGAGATAAGGAAAATAAATTGGAAAAAGAAATAGAAAATAATAACTCACCATCAAGTACATATTCTATTGTAGTAAGTGGGGTAGCAGGGTTTAGGACAACTCCAGCTTTAGCGCCCAGACTTTTTATCTATACAATAAGAAAAGTTTTGAGAAAAATTAGGAGAAAACTAATAGCACACAAATGGTAAAAGGAATCTCTGCACAAAAATATTGTATATGTGGGCAATTTAATCAAAGCCAATGCAGGCATCAGAAAAAGCAAGATAACAAGCATTATTAAGCATAGGATGGCAAACAATCCAAAAAATTCCCAATAGCATCAGCAACACCATGATGATCATAAAACCATAACCCATAACAGACAACTCTCACGCATGTTGACAAGGACATTTCAAGAAGCAATGATGCACGATTTGAGGTAGGAGTGAGGGTTATAAACTTAATACTTGAAAAGCTGTAACAGCAAAAATAGGGTGCAAAAACAGAACAGAAATTATGCAGCCATTAAAAATGTCCTGATCAAGCACCAATGAGTAATTCTTCGTTCACGTCCCAGAAGAATACTGAAGACAAACAAGTTCAAATCATAGAAATAGCTTGAACAGGATGAATTCAGTAGAATTGCACAGGCTACTAAGAATTCTGAACCTTCCCATCCCATAAGCATATCATGTGGTATGAAGTGCAGATACAGGGTAAAAGATTCCTCACACATAAATTTCTTCATCGCTAGTTTTCAACCTAAAGCAGGCACCCATGTAGCAAGTGAAATTGTGCATGAGAAAATAACGCTTACTTTTCAGGTTCATATGCCCTCACTATTTAAAATGCATTCAAGTTTGGGCTTCACTCAATCTGAAGATAATATTTGCTAGACTCCATTCATATCTTGTATGTAAAGTTAATATGGGTTAATCAACAGTTCATTTGACAAGCAGCTGTTATGAAACCAAGTAACTGTTAGTGCCAATTCCCCATATATGATGGAAAATATAGTTGAAAGGCTTAGAGAAAGAAAAATCTTACTAGATTAAGTGTACGATGCAGATGGATGGTTGAAGATTGCTCACAGTGAACACTGACTATGTCTGCTCCAGCCTTAATAAAATCTGGAACTCGCTGCTCTGGTTCCACAATCATCTGCAGTGCATCTATCTCATGTTAGAAAATACTTTTTTTTTTTTACCAAAACTGCTAGATTAGTCATAAGATATGCAATAGAAGCTTACCAAATGCACATCCAGCGGAAGATCTGTCACAGGTCGTAAGGCGTCAACCACAAGAGGTCCAATTGTAATGTTTGGAACAAATCGGCCATCCATTACATCAACATGGATCCAATCACAGCCTGCCACTTCTACCGCTTTCACCTAGAAAATCTTGAAAGTCAAACTTCAAAAGCAAGATCCAAATTGGGTTCAAAATATCATGGATAAAACAAGCGAAGAGCAGCTAACAAACCTAACAGGTTTCATACTGACATTGGCATAAAGTCAAATACCAAAGCAATAATGCAGATTATAGTTCATTGTCTGTGTTCCAGAAACATGTTGCATAAAGTTGTAATCTACAGGAAAACCAGAAAGTAATTTCATAGTACAAGAAAAAAGAGCAATATAGAACCTGCTCCCCCAACTTTGCGAAATTAGCAGAGAGAATAGATGGAGAAACAATGATATTGCTTTTTGAGAATTTATCGACTCGAGCTGTTGCCTTCACTAGTGTAGCAATTCTCCTCCTAAAAATTTCAGAAAAAGGTAACAGAAACATATTGAAATATAGTATGAGACCTGGAAGAACAAAATTCAAATATGCTAGAAATTACAGATTTATTTATATCTTCTCAAGTAATGTATAGCCCACTTTTGTATCAAGAAGACAATCACACATGTATTTATAACATGAAAGGTATGAAATATTTTACAGTATAGGAGAAACATAATTTCTAAACAAAGTGACAAGATTGAATCTGAAAATTCAGATTATTGGCCTAAAAAGGACCTTTTAAACACTTTCTCATCATTCAGAACATGAGGGCTACCAAATTGTGGACTCGACTATAACAGTTAAAAAATGTGTAGCAAATAGGGGGAGAATAAAAAATAAAATTCCTCAAAAATCATGGAAAATTGGAAAAGTACTGGAAATGATAAGAGCTGCTCGATACCAGTGACCTTCCTGGAACCCAGAATAAAACCGAACTTTCCCAATTAATTGACGTTTTTTATTATAAGCATTACAGTGTCCCTATAGACCTATTGTTACATTCTAAACCCTAAAACAAGATCGATACATGGGGTTAAAATATTACTGATGCACCTTCCACTCTAGAAGACCAAATTTTTAGTGATAATCATTCGCTATCTTTAAATCTCAGAAACATCAACAATTTCAGGACTGCAAGGAAACAGAAATGACATAATTGAACTTGCAAATACTTGGTAAGAATTTTTATGGTATCTGCTTCTTATATCATGTAAATTTGACACCTTCACCTGTGATCTATCTGAAATAACTGACGGAAAGATACTAAAAGATTGTGGAACAGACAACAGAATGAGGCATAAATATAAAAAATAAAGTACTGAAATTTTAAATGTGATTCATGAGTGCAATGTGATAAAAGATAACTTCTACTGAAGACCACATTCCAAACAGCAATCCCAACTTCAACTTAGCATAAATACACAAGCACAAAGCGGAATATTGAACATAATTAGTAGTACTCATCCCATCCACAATATTGCTCCTAAGTAAGCAACAACCATACAATTACAGTTTCATCAAATTGCATATTCAATATACCAAACATAAAGTAATCAATAATTTCACAGTAAAAACCCCCTAAACTTTATTTAATTCATTACAGTTTAGATGCCTTGTATTCTTGATGTAATTGTACAAGTTCCTCACTTTCATCACAAACTACCTTCCTCTGTATCCAAAACATTATACAAACTGAAAATTTCTACTGGAAAAAAATTATCAAAGTTCAAACAAATTAAGTTTGTTTACAAAGAAATTTCGACATTTGTAAACTGTGTTTTATTTCCAACACTCATAAATTTGCTTCTTTACCATCTAGAACTCTAATGAATACACACGCAAATAAAAAATTCAGCCAAAAAAATGGCGAACCACAGAGAAAAGTAAAAAAAAGAATACCTTGTAAAAGTAAGTGTCTTGGGTTGAGAAACATGGGTTCTCAGAAGCCTAAGTCCCCCTCCAAAGCCATTAACCTGAGTTGATGAACACAATGAAGAAGCTGTTGACATCTCTTACTTTTCTTTTCCCTCTCTCTTCTATCTACAATGAAAACAAAAAACTTCTTAAATCTTTTCTCTGTAATCTATAAAGGAGGATTTTAAACGGTTAGGTAGTAAGAGTTTATGTTTGGTTGTTTGTTTGTGAAAATCACACAACAGCAACAGCAACAGCAACGGCAGAACGAATAGGAGCCCCAGAGTCTAAAAGACAATAGTAAATTCTTAAAAAATCGCGGAGAAATTTAGGAAGGAAAATATGTAATGATGACACGTGTCATTAGAATCGTGGGTTAGTTTGCTTATCTTCAATGGTTGGCTCTCCATATTGCTGACGTTTGAAAGGGAGGGGAAGTGAAGTTGAGTCGAGTCGAGTTATGGTCTTTCGCTGGGAGGAATGAGTCAGCATTTGCCTCCATCATTCTGTTACAATTACAACATTATATATTTGCCATTTGTGTTTAAGTCTCCATAAGCTCTCAAAAACCAAAAATCATTTTATTTTTTTATCAAAAACGATATTTTAATATTTAACTCATGTTTGATTAGATTTGAATCTGAGATCTTTTTGCTCATTAAAAATTGTTTAGTCTGTGAGAAAAATTTATGAATTAGGGAATTGTTAGGAACATCCTTGATGAGGGGTAATTTGTTGACAAAGGTAATTCAGTCTTTCACCTCGGTCAAACACGAGAAGACCTGTCAGAAGGTGACATGGCCGCAACTATCACGGCCCCATGTTAACTTCGGTAAGAGGTTTCAGGGTTAGCACCTGATACGCTGACCCAAATACTTTATAGTATGTTTAGGTGGGCACCTGATACGCTGACCAAGCTCACCCTCATCATTACCTCAGTACTCAACATGCAAAAAGGTCTTTAGGCGGGAAACTTAACCTCAGCTATCTTGCCAACCTATAATTTAGGTTGGCAAGCTCGGATCAATCCTATTAGACCACGGTTAGACAAGTCTCAATCACCTTTTCCACGTCATCCTAGTACCCTCCTTGGTCTATAAATACCATTCGAATCCTCGGATACGAACCTAAGAAACAAATCCTTAGAGAAACCCTGCCACTATTCATCCTGAAATCCATCCTCGACATCAACATTTTGGCGCACTAGGTAGGGGGTAGCTTTTTTAACCCCACTGTTGATGTTAAGGATGGCACCAAGGAGAAGAACAACAGAGGAAGAGAAGCCAGCAGCTCCGATTAGCCTGAACGCTATTTAGGATGACCAGCCCAGCAGGTGACCACCGCTTACGGTGGAGCAATTTGAGCAACTTTCTCAATAATTTAGGAGCCTCACTAAGCTGGTCCAGGCACACATTCTTACCCCCTCTCCTCTGGCCCAAAGACCACCATCCAGAAATGATACTGACCAACGTCTACCCTCTCCATCGTCGTTACCACCAGAAGAGGACGCGAGTGGTAGCTCTTCTTCTATATCGAAAATCACGGAGAAAAGCAAACCCAAAACCCTACAAAACCATTCCACTAAAAACCCACGTAAAACCCCATCTACAGCACCAACGGTTGAGGATAAAACTCACGACCAACTGGAGGCCAGAATGGAAGCCGTGGAAAGATAGATTCAAGATAAGGTGCAGGTCCATATGGAAGAACTGAGATTGTTGGAAACCTCACCATTTCCAGAAGAAATCGAGCAAACTCAGCCACCACCAGGATTTAGGATGCCTGTGATCAAGGCATATGATGGTACATCCGACCCCTTTGATCATTAAGAGCTTTTCCGCACTAATATGTCTATATAGGGTGCAGACGACTCCTTAATGTGCAAGACATTCTTGGCAACCTTAAAAGGGACAGCTCGATCTTGGTATTCAGGCTAACGCCCCGATTGATATGCTCTTTCAAAGAGCTAGGGCACTCCTTCCTAACTTATTTTATCAGCAGCCGTCGGGCAAAAAAAAACAACTCTTGGTTTAATGGCGGTCAAACAAAAGCCTGAAGAATCTTTGAGCGAGTATGTCATAAGGTTCAACCGGAAGCCTTGCAAGTGAAAGACTTAGAATAGTCCGTGGCGGTGGCTGGCCTAATGAATGGCCTTACGGACGAGGATTCCACTTCAAGTTCTCCCTCTCACTAAATCCCCAAGGACTTTGCCCCAACTCCTTCAACGGGTCAAAAAATACATCAACGTCGAAGAGGCAATGACCACTCAGCTAAACAATGAAGAAAACAAAGGAGAACCCAGAAGTTACAGGAAAAGGGGGAGAGAGGTCAAGAGAGACCAAGGGGAAAAAGGCTAAACCGAGCTAGTGGGTACCGACCAGAAGAAGCCCAGAAAGAAAAGGCTACGACATTTACACTCCCTTGAACACAACGAGGGAAAGAATACTGATGCAAATTGAATCGGACTCCTAATTGAAGTGGCCAAAACCAATAAAGCGAACCCCCAAAGGTCCAAGAACAAAAGGTGCGCCTTCCATTGAGACTATGGCCACTCTACCAAGGAATGTATCGACCTCATGAATGAAATTGAAAACCTTGTGAGAAAAGGCCGCTTGAGGAGGTTTGTATTGGACGATGCAAGACAAGACGTCGGGCAAAGAAGGTACCCATGAGGGAATTATTATGCCTATAACAGTCGACCTAGAAAAAAGACAGGCTGAACCACAAACAACTTCAACGGAAGGGACACTAGACGTGACCGACATGAAGGAAAGAACAATGAAGAAGTGACCAACCAACCCACAGCAGGAATAATTAACGTTATCACTGGGGGAACATCAAGCTCGGCTAGAAAGAAGGCGGACCGAGCTGCAACCCTGACATTTGGTCCTTGACCAAAAGACCGAAGTCTTGGAGGGATGAACCTATCTTTTTTTCCATGGATGACTTTACGGGTATTGAGTTCCCTCACGACGACGCCATAGTGGTCAGCGTTGTCATCTACAATCACGTGGCAAGGAGGATATACTTTGACAATGGCAGTGCCAGTGATATTTTGTATTATAAAGCAATGAGAAACATGGGGATTATGGAAGACAAGCTCAGACCCTATCTGGCACCCCTAGTAGGGTTCGGGAACGAGCATGTCCCAGTGATGGGCACTATCACTCTCCTACTTACCCTAGCACAAAACCAAGGACAACCATAGCAATGGTGAAATTTATGGTGGTTAAAATTCCCTTAGCATACAACGCGATCCTAAGAAGACCAAGCCAGATAAAGATGGGGGTGATCAGATCTGTATATCACCTAAAACTGAAATTTCCTACCCCCCATGAAACTGGGGAAGTCAGGGGTGACCATACCTTAGCTAGCAGATGCTATGTAACAACTCAGAAAGTACAGAGACGAGGTAACGAAACCCTCGCTATTGAAATCCCGGATCAAAGACCCGAGCTGGATTTGAGCGACCTGAACTTGCAGACGAACTGATCAGCATACCATTCGACGAAGACCACCCTGACAAAGGCATGAATGATGGTGAGCTCTGTACTAGAAGAGAAGGAAGACCTCGTACGTTCATCAAGAAGAATGCCGATCTCTTTGCTTGGAAGCCGAAGGATATGCCCGGAATAAGCCCCAGTACGTGGTTCATCGTCTTAATGTAAACCCAAAAGCAAACGAGTTCGATAAAAGAAAAGGAGTTTCGCACTTGAAAGGCAAAAGACTATTAACGAATAAGTGTTAAAGCTTCTGGATGCAGGGTTCATCAGGGAAGTTTATTATCTTGAATGGCTCGCAAATGTGGTGATGGTGAGAAAGCATAATAGAAAGTAGAGAATGTGCGTAGATTTTACAGGCTTGAACAAATCATGTCCAAAGGACAGCTTCTCACTGCCCAACATCGACAGGTTAGTGGATAGCAGTGCAGAACACAGGCTGCTCAACTTTCTGGATGCCTACTCTGAGTACAATCGATCAGGATGTTGGAGGAAGACGAAGAAAAAACCTCTTTCATGATAGAGCAAGGGCTGTACTACTACAGGGTCATGCCATTTGGCCTAAAAAATGCCGGGGCTACATATCAAAGGTTGGTAAATCGGATGTTCAAGGAGCAGATTGGGAACAACGTAGAGGTATATGTTGATGACATGATCATTAAAAGTCTCACGTTGAGAGATCATTTCAAGGATCTAGAGAATGAGTTCCAAACGCTAAGAAAGTATGGCATGAGGCTCAATCCAGCGAAATGTGCTTTCGAAGTCACCTCGAGCAAGTTCTTGTGGTTCATGGTGAGTCAAAGAGGAATCGAGGCGAATCTCGAAAAGGTCCAAGCCATATGAGAATGAATGCCCCAACCTCTGTTAAAAAAGTACAAATACTCACTGGCAGGGTAGCGACCCTAAGCAGGTTCATGTCTAGATCAGTAGATAGATGCCTCCCTTTCTTTAAAATCCTAAAGAATGCTAATAATTTTTAGTGGACTGAACAGTGCCAAAGAGTATTCGAGGATCTGAAAGCATTCCTCTCCTCCCCACCAATCCTGTCGAAACCAAAGATCGGAGAAACCTTGTTCCTATACTTAGATGCAACAAAGGACGCTGTGAGCTCGATATTGGTAAAGGAGGAATTCGGTATCCAAAGGCCGGTATATTTCACTAGCAAGGTACTCCATGGAGCCAAGCTAAATACTAGAAGATCGAAAAATTGGCTTATGCCTTGATAACCTCGGCAAAGAAATTGAGGCCTTACTTTCAATCTCATGCAATTACTATACTGACCGATCAGCCACTCAGGTAGGTCCTGTAGAAACCAGAGTTATCCGGCAGATTGATCAAGTGGACTGTGGAACTCAGCAAGTTCGACCTGTAAATCAAGCCCAGGTCGACGCTCAAATCCCAAGTTATGGCTAATTTTTTTGTCGAATGCACAAGCATGGAACAGGAGTTAGGAAAGGAGAGCAACAAAAAGGAAGTCAAAGAAAAAAGAATGTGGAAACTTTATGTCGACGGGTCGGCTACTAACAAAGGCAATGGTGCTGGGCTCATTTTGATTGGTCTAGAAAGAATAAAAATTCAGTACGCCTTGAGATTCAAATTTAAGGCGTCAAACAACGAAGTCGAGTATGAGGCCCTTCTGATCGGCCTTGAGTTAGCCAAAGAACTCAAAGTGGAAAAGCTGTTGGTGTACAACGACTCCCAACTAGTTGTAAACCAGGTCGGCAGAGAATTCGAGGCAAGAGGAAAAATTATGGTCAAGTACTTGGAAGAGGCTAGGAGACTATTGGGCCACTTTAAGAAATGTCAGATAAAGCAGGTTCTGAGGAAAGAAAATGCCTTAGCCGATTCTTTATCTAAATTAGCTTTGGGCCCCGAAACGGATCTACGAAAGGGAGTTATTATGGAAGACATGGAACGAAGAAGTTTCCATGATAAGAAAAAGGTCAATCAAATCAGAGAAGAAGAAGAGACATGGATGACACCACTCATCAAATACCTCACCATGGGCGAAGTACCAAAGGATAAAATTCAAGCAAGAGCCCTACAACGAAAGGTCCCAAGGTACACCCTCATAGGTGGGAACCTTTATAGAATGTCTTTCAGTCTACCCTACCTAAAATGTGTGGGCCTCGAAGAGGCGAGCTACGCTTTCCAAAATGTGCATGAAGGGATCTGTGGAAACCACCTCGGACCAAGAGCCCTTGCCCACAAAATTTTGAGGCAAGGATATTATGGCCTACAATTCACAAAGATGCAATGGAGTTGGTAAAGAAATGTGACAAATGTTAAAGGTTCACCCCAGTCCAACATCTCCCAGCTACCGACCTCACCTCGATCACAAGTCCCTGGCCTTTCATGCAATGGGGAATGGATGTCCTCGGACCATTCCCAACAGCTTCGGGACAGAGGATGTTCGTCTGGTGGCTATCGACTACTTCACCAAGTGGATCGAGGCTGAAGCCTTAGCGACAACTACCGAGAAACAAGTGGAAAACATCTACTAGAAGAATATTGTGTGTAGATTCGGGCTACCAAAAGCCATTATCATAGACAATGGAAAGCAATTCGACAACTCGAGGTTCAAAAGTTGGTGCGGCGATCTAGGCATCGACCTACGTTTTACGTCAGTTGCACACCCTCAGGCCAATGGACAAGCTAAAGCTGCCAATCGAGTTATCCTAGAGGCATTGAAGAAGAAGCTTGGTGAAGCAAAGGGAACTTGGGCGGACAAACTGCCAGGAGTCTTATGGGCTTTGAGGACAACCACCAAAGTTCCAACTGGTGAAACCCCATACAATCTAGCTTTTGGAACTGAAGTAGTCGTATTCGTGGAAATTGGGCTACCCAGCCTAAGAGAGCAGTCGTCACATCTGCGCTCTAAGTCAAGAAGTCAAGCAGCAAAGACCGCTACTAATAAGATAGAAAAGAGCTACCTTTTTCTCACCCTCGGCTGCATATCAACAAAGGGTTGCCAGGTATCACAACAGAAAGGTTCGACCTAAGACCATCAAAAGGGGTGACCTGGTCTTACGAAAGGTCGAAGCCTCAGGAAGGGATAGAGAAGGGGGAAAGCTAGCCCCCAACTGGGAGGGACCTTACATGGTCAAGGAAGAGATGGGCCTTCAAGTTGCAGGATTTAGACGGGAAAGAAATACCGAGGACATGGAATGCAGAAAACTTGAAGAAATACTACCAGTAAAGTAACCTCGACCCTACCTCAGCTCGACATAGCCAAGCTGTATCCTCTTCCAGATCGGCTCACTTTTGTTTTGATCATTTTATTTATTTAAAATGACCTCGGATCATATTTGCCCAACAAATCCGAGCTTCTTTTTATTGTATCAATCCAACTTTTGTTAAGACTTTTATTTTGAAAAAGTTTGGATCCTCTTAAAAATCTGAGCTCCAAGTCTTAAAAAGATAAATGACTATTCAACAACAAAATGAGACAAAAGAACAAAACAAAATCATCTGAGCAAAACTAACAATCTTTAAAGAAAAAGTCAAATACATATTCCTCATATCTAACATGTTCATTACAACCAAAATAAAAACTAAGTAAAAAACATGAAATCAATCCCTTGCAGCAGTTGCATCGTCCTACACCTCAGCCTCCCTTCATCGTCTGCAACGATGGCACGGTAACTTCGGCATCGACACCCTTGTCTGGGCCACCTCGGACTCATAACGGACTGTCTTGAGGTCGTCGATAGACACCATCGATAGATCGAGATCGGATAGACATAAGCGACCTCCTGAACAGCCAGCACAAAAGCGCCTCTTACACCCTTAACATTGGCCCTTTTAGCAGCAGCCAGGAACTCAGGAGTGTTTTGGAAGTTGGCCAAAGCTTCTTGAGCTGCTACTCGTTTGATTTCCTCCTCTTTCTCGCTAGTGCGGGCTAGCTCGGCCTTCAATTTCTCCACCTCGATCTTCAACTTTGCTACCAGAAGCTCAGACTCCCGACCTTTAGTCTTTACCTCCTCTAACTTCTTCGATAAGGAGTGGGACTTCTCTCGATAAAAGCTGTAGTCTTTGTGCAGCTTCTTGGCTTGCTCTTCAGCCCTAGTAGCGTGAACCAAGGCAAGCCATGCATGGTGGAGACTTGCGTTGACATTGACCGAGCAGGGAGAGTTCATTTTGTCCTTGTCTAAAAAAATGAGTAATCCATGAAAAACCATAAATAAATAAAAATAAATAAATAAATAAATAAATAACCTTCTAGAGGGAGCATGGACCGAGCTATTTTACGGGCCATCGAGGCACTTTCAAAAGTGTTATGTGGGAGCCAAGTCAACTGTGAGCTGCACGATCTTGGAATCCCCAGTCTCCTCCTCTTGTACTGAAGGAACCTCACGACCTCGCGGCTCCTCTTTGGCGAAGGCTCCCTCACCTCGACCGCGCAACCTTCCTTTTGCCCTTTGAACCAGCACCTCGGCTTTGCTTCGGTTGAGCATGCCGAGGACTGACCTGCGCCCCCAGTCTGGGCAGCCCGAGGAGCGAGCTGGATATAATCAAACATGTTGAACTGACTTGCCATACCTGTGATAGAGAAAAAAAAATCTTGGTCAAGAGTGCAGTTGAAGAAGATCGTAAATCGAGAGTCAGCATAAGTTACCAGGACCTCCATATGACCCGAAGAGATCTAACACGTCGGGCGAAGTCAAGAGCTTAGTCTAGGAGAACCCTAATATAATCTCTCAGTTTATTAATTTCATGATAAGCTTTAAGCTCCTCACCATGAATCTCTTCAACTTGTCAGCCCCATCTCTCATTTGACCTTGGCTATTACTTACTTCCCACTCTTGAGGACTTATTAGACTAAAGAAGTAGACTTTCCAAATTTTATTAGAGGAAGGAATATTGCTGAAGAGTTTCTTACGCGGACGAGTTGTCACGTAATACCAACTCTTATCTACTGGGCTGACGTTTATTGAAAAAAATGGTTTGAACAACTTTATGGACAAAGGAAATTGTAGACCCTCACAAAGAACAACAAAACCGAGGACATGACACCAACTGTTAGGCAACAATTGAGAAGGAGCAAGGCCATAATAATTTAAAAGCTCAACCACAAATGGATGAAGGGGAAATCTAGGGCCAAAAGGACGGCCTCCCTATAGACCCACAATCTGTCACTACCTTCGGTCTTCGATCACTTTGTCCGAGCGCCAAGGAGGATCAATCGAAAATTCATGAGAGATGTATTGATCCTTTTTTAGCTCGACAAATGCAACCCTAGTGAACAAATTAGGACAGACCTCGAGCAAAGCTCCCTCCTTCAGTGCCCTTATAACATCAAGAGAAGCCTTTGAATAGAGGGACCCCTAATCAGAACCTGACCTCGGTCCTCTATTTGAACACCCGAGGCATCAAGACTCTCCTCTAACTCTTGTTTCTCCTTGGGTGACATAGGTACGAACCACCGTAGTCTTTTAGAGACACACTCCATGGGTGGAGAAGGAGGGGACGCGAAGCCACAAAAGCTAAATCCTCAACAACCTCTGTAGCCTCAGCCTCAGCCACATCGGCCTTACTGGCTAAGTCAAATCTAGCCCCAAGTTCTCGCATAAATTTGAACCATCCTGACTTGGGGGGCTAACTATCTCAACTGAAGAAGACATAGGAAGGAAAGACTTACCTAACAAGCTCAGGTTTGTAGGGATAAACTGGAGAAAGTGGAGAAGCAAAGCAAGAACCGAGGAAAAGAGCCACTGAGACGCACAAATGAATGGAGAAGAGACCGAAACTTCTCCTTTTATAGAAGAGTTGGGGAAAGCTAAGAGTCACCTAGGGAACATCAAGATACCTACCGTCGACCTACGGGCAAAGCACAGCCCTTCGATCTGCTGCAAATTACACTTACCCATACAATCCAACAGGGGAAATAAGACTACTAAAAATGAGGATATCAGACTTAAATGATGAAGATCTTCCCAACCGACCTTCCCAAAATCGAAATACGCTACATTAAATAGCTGGAACGGTCACGAGATGACTCAAACTAAGTACGTCTATCCAATTATTTAAAACAAACAGGCCTGAACTCGCCGACCTGGATGCTCTCCACTCTAATTATAAAGTCCCAAGCCGACCTTAGTACTCGTGACGAGCTGCTCTCCCCACTTACACATCGAGCTTCAAGACTGACTTTGAGGGGGACAGAATGATTAGGGGTAATTTGTTGACAAGGGTAATTCAGTCTTTCACCTCGGTCAAACACAAAAAGACCTGTTAGAAGGTGACATGGTCGCAACTATCACAGCTCCATGTTAACTTCGGTAAGAGGTTTCAAGGTCAGCACCTGATACGCTGACCCAAATACATTATAGCATGTTTAGGCCGCCACCTGATATGCTGACCAAGCTCACCCTCATCATTACCTCAGTACTCAACATGCAAAAGAGGGCTTTAGGTGAGAAACTTAACCTCAGCTATCTTGCCAACCTGTAATACAGGTTAGCAAGCCGGACCAATCCTATTGGACCATGGTCAGACAAGTCTGGATCACCTTCTCCACGTCATCCTAGTGCCCTCTCGGTCTATAAATACCATTCGAATCCTTAGATACAGACCCAAGAAACAAATCCTTAGAGAAACCCTGCCACTATTCACCCTGAAATCCATCCTCGACATCAACAATCCTTTTTAAAATTTTTCCCTTTTTTTTCCTCTCAAGGACATGGTTGTTTGTGGCAAAGAGAAAAGATGGAAGCAAAATGATTAAATGGTTGAAGGAATTAAAAACTTTTTAAGATTGTGCAATTAAAGACTTTTTAACAGTTTTGGACTCCGCTATAGAAACGGCGTTAGATTAATTATTTTATATTAAATTAAAATTTAATTATTTTATATTAATTAAAATTCTTTTATATTAATTAAAATAGTAATATTTTATTTTTTATATTTCATAAAAAACATAAAATTTTTTCTTAGATTTTTTAAAAACTTTTTTCTAATTTCTTATTATTCGCTAACTTTCTTAGCTGTTTTGAGATTTTTCTTAGATTTTAACTCAAAATCTTTAATTTCAATTGGTTTGATTCAGCTCTACACTTTTAATTTAGGGAAAATTAAAAAAAAATCAAACTCAAACTCGAAACTTGTTCTTAGTTTAAGAAAAATAAAAAATGAGATGAATTGGTTTTTAAGAGAAACTTGAAACAAAAAATTTTCAGCAAGCTTCAGTAGCTAAATTGGTTCTTAGATGAGGTCGAATTGA
The DNA here is from genome assembly GCA_031772115.1 of Heritiera littoralis. NCBI lineage: Eukaryota > Viridiplantae > Streptophyta > Magnoliopsida > Malvales > Malvaceae > Heritiera > Heritiera littoralis. Next base: position 4,907,379 of record JAPDPK010000010.1, on the reverse strand, counting down.
GACCTAAAATCTATAGGTGAGGTCGAATTGGTTTTTGGATAGCTTGTTTTGGGTTGAAATATTAGTTCATCTAGCATTTCTAGCTTAATGATAGATTATATTTAGTTGATTTTTTAATTTAGTTGACTTTATTTTCATGTTTCCTATCATTGTGGTATTCGGTTTCTTAATTTTGAAGTTTATCAAGAAATGAGTGTTTTGGTGTTAGATCATTTAAGCTAATAAAAAGTAGTTATCTCGTGGAATTTGATTATGAAGAGAAAATTGTTTTATGTCATTGCAATATGAAGGTTCCTAGATGGATTTCATGGACTACCTCAAATCTTGGTAGAAGATTTTATTGATGCTCACAATACTCGGTAAATTATTTCTTTGCAATTTTCATATTGTTAGTAAAACTGACATGAATGTTTTGTGAAAAATGTTAGTAAGGACTAACTAAAATAGTAACAACCGAAACCTAATTGTGATTTATTATATATTAGAGAAACAAAGTAACAACAATTGTATAAGAAATAACATTTTTTTTTTATTTTGAATGTAGGATATTGATTGTGGTTTTTATTTATGGTATGATCCAAAATTCTATGATAGGAAAATCATTAATGAGTTGAGAAGGAGAGGAAAAATGTTGTATGATCAAGTGAAAGAATTGAAGAATTAATTGTCAAAACTGAAGTATAATGTGTACATTATATTGAAGCTAAAGCCTAAAGTTATTGAACAAAATTTTTAGCTGAAGAGAGAGCTTAGTATTTTAAGATTGAACTGCAAAAAAAAAAAATGGTTGCAAAAGATAAAAAAGTTCTTGTTATGATGTTGTCAGTATGTGTTGTTTTTGCAATATTTGTGTTTATTTTGAATGGAAAAAAAGAGAGAAAATTGGTATTCTTGGTTTAGGGTTGTAAATAATGATTAGATTTGTGAATGTACAATGAATGAGTAATTAGAAACAAGTTATGTGTACATTATATTCTGACTTTTGTGAATGTACGATAGATGAATAATTAAATGAATGGAACTCTAACCAAAATTTGGCCTAACGGTTGTTATCCCTCCTTAGGAGGGATTAGGTCCAAGATTTGATTTCCCATTCTTCCCTTGTACTTCATATGAATAAAAAAAATGAATGGAACTTTGTGTATGTTATTTTTCAACTTTTGTTTACAACAAATTCATCTAAACTTGATGAAGATTAAATAATTTCATTTCATTAACTATAATGTCCGTCAACATGAAGTTGAAGAGCAACCTAACATTATTCATAATAAAAACTAAAGAAAAAATAGCTGCTCTGTAACATTCTTACATAAGTTACAACTATAGTTTTTTTTTTGTCCAAAATCTTTCAGCAAACTAACATAATCAGAAAGACATATACAAGAAACAACTTAAACAAAAACATCAAATCCTTCACATCTTTTTATTTTTCTTTTCTTGCATTTTGACTCTCTTGAGTAGCAATCATCCCTTCAACAATCTACCCTTTGCCCTTAGTTTTAGATGTTTGACCACCGATAGAGATTAGTCTTTGACTTAACAACCTAGGCTATGAAAAGAAAAAAAAATATAAATATGCTATCATTTTAATCGCAAAATAACATAAAAATGCATAACATACTCACATTTAAAATTTATGTCCTTATGTGGATGTTTGTATATATTGCATACCTTTCAATTCTTTTCTTTTTTTTTTCTTGCTTTGGGTAAATGCTACTGTAGGTAGTTTTTCCAATCCAATACTATAGGCTAAAATAGCCTTTTTCCCACTAGTTCTTTTACAAGAATTGTTCTTAGACAATGGACTTCCGCTTCTTCTACCAATCATGCCATAAAGTTTTCCTTCCCTATCTGCAAAATATCTACCAATTGATCTGCTTGGCTGTTTAACAATGTTTTCATGACATCACTGATTGGGATTGATCTCTTTTGCATTCCACCAACATGTGCATGTGCAAATGTATTCCCAGAGATAGATGTAAATGCAAATGCAAAAGTAAAAGCTAATTAGATGCTAAGGCAGATGTTGAAGCAATGTAGACAGAAGCAAAGGCAGTGGCAGAGGCTAAGGCTAAGGCTAAGTCCACAACATTAATTAACTCCACATTGACTGTAGTATAATCACCTTGGTCAAAGTTATCTCCAAACATCTACCTTTGTGATGCTTTTTGCCGTATAAAGAGATAATGGGCTAGGGTTATGGTATTTAAAAGTAAAAAAATATATATTCTAATTAAAGATGGACAAGATAGAATAGTGTGCAATTACCTCAGTCCCCTCAGAAGACAACTTCTTTTGTTGTGCCTTTCTTTATAACAATGTGCTAGTCATAATCATATCCGTCATTGACAAATTGTCATTAGTCTTTTCTGTTTTTTAGGCTCATTAGGGTTTTTTCTTTTATTTAATTTGGGCCTGCTTCGCATCTTTTTATACTCTGGTGGATTCACTAGGTTGTGTGTGAAGGATTTGGACCAATTTTTAAGTTTATGCATGGGTTGTAATGCATTACCATTAGCTACATATAAATCTCATTGTAGTACTAACTACATATATACACTTCTCTAGTTAACTATGATAACTTGTGACAAGTAATGACATTATTATTAACAATTAGAAATGGCTATGTGAGATGAACTTGGCGCTTTTTTTTTGTGTAATCACATGCATTTTCATATGTTTTACGGTCCGAATCTAATCTTATTTAGACCTAAAGTAATAAATGATAAAACTCTCCTAACATAAGTGATTCTAAGATTCAACCATACTAAATGCCTAGGAAAACAATCCATTTTCACTTGTTTTAACCACTTTGTTGGTTATGAACTTGGCGCTTGGCAATTTCGCAATTGACAATTGTGATCCTCACGTCTATGAAAGTGGACTTCTTCAAAGGTTAGGTTTTAATTTTTACTTTTAAAAAAATTCAGATCAATATTTAATTCAATAATAAATAGAAATATTTTTAATTAAAAATCAACCTGATATAATAAGTGAATTTAATTATTTATAAACATTTTTATACTTAATAATTCTTGTAATACAAAAGGATTAATTTGTGAATTGATCCAAATAATTTTTACATTTTTAAAATATGAAAATTTCAAAATTTAAATTTTAATATATGTAATTTTTTATAAAACTTTCGTTATAGATATAAAACAAAATTCTCTTTTCATCACTTTATTTGTTGTCTCACAATTTTTTCTTTCAAAAGAGAGAAAATTTGCCAAAAAAAAAAAGAAAATCATCTAGCGAGTAGTATTGGTAGTAATTTTTTTTCTTTTTATTATTAGTATTATTTTGTTTGAGAAACATGGCAATAATTTTTCCCATAAATTTAGTGACCATAGTATCCGACATAACAAAACCTACAGTCTAGCTAGGCAAAAATGCAAAAATTGCCGATGCATGATGTATCCATTATCGCAAATTAATAAAACACAAACTCGTCGCCGACACATTTGGGTGAAAAAAATCAACTACCTTGACAATCGCCTGTGACACTTCCTCGTGAATCGCAATTCTTGTCTCTATTCTGTACCCCACCGCGCTCAATTCCTGTCCCTCTTTCCCTCTCTGCTTCTCTAACTTTCTTCCTCTGCTCTCTTCTTCTTGCTTATTTTTTTTAAATTTTAACTACATGAGAATCTTGGGGTAATAATATGATGCGGTTGAGAAGAAACCCAGATGAGAATGACCCGGTAACCAACCCGGATCCTGAAGGGGAAGGCTTGTTTTTGAGGGATCAAGATAGGAAATGTGGGTTGAGCTCAATGAGGTTGATGGGTTTTCTTTTGGTGGCTTTAATGGTTGTTTCAGTTGTTTTTTCTGTTTCTGTGGTGCTTCAAGACCCACCAAGTGATGGGGTTTTGGAGTCTGGTAAAGAGGTTAGATTTCTTGATGTTTTGGAATCAAATAAGGAGGAAAGAGTTCTTGAAGTCAAACCCCAGAAAGGTAACTTCGATTTTGTTATTAGTTTGTGGTATGACTGAAAAGTAACTTAAAGTAAGGATTTTTGTTCTTCTGAATGAAACCCCAGAAAGTATGTTTTAAACTTTTGGCATGACTGAAAAGTTTTAGTTTTATTACTTGAATGAATTTGAGTGTTTCTGAATCATTTTTATTGGTTTTATGGAGTGGATGTGTAAATGTTGTTACGGCTTGGTTGTTAACTTGCTTGTTTGAGTGTGATTAATAGAATCTAATTGAACTGGATGGTTGGCTTGCCGGAAGCTGCTTGATTTCATTATAGCTGGTGGATCTATGTCTTTACTGTTCATGAGGCTGAATGTGATGATTTGGATGTAAAATGCTTTAACATGGGTCATGTCTTCTGCATGCCTTTTAGATTTACTTTTAACTGTCCGAGCCACATTGTGTTTTCCATTGTAAAGCAATCTACCAAGCACAAGTTTCTCTCCATGTCAGCTTGTCTCACCCAAGATGGCTGATTGTTGTGTTAAACTGTGGAAGTCTTGTGCATTTGCAAAATTAGGTGAAGTTTGCTTTTATTGCCATGCTTTTATGTATAGATTCTTTATTTTTACGCAAGAATTGGATGCCATTATTATGGTTTGCAAATTTTCTGTCAACCACATATTATATCTCATGTTTCTGTGCACTTTTCAAGGTTTGAGTTGGAACTGGATGGTATAATTGCACTGTGCTTTTTTCCCCTTTTATTTTGTGTGTAAGAGATTGAACCTAGGTTCTCTCCACTTCCTTAGTTTCTCTACCCAACCCACCTCTTTCCCTCATAAAAACACCTGGATTTCTGTTGCATGCTCTCTTTTCATACATTGCACATGTCTATTAAGTGCCTCAGGCAGCATGGTAATAATGTGTAGATTATAGTTCTCAAGCCTTCCATGTAAAATCTACTAGTTTTGTAATTTGTGACTGCAGAAATTTCCCAAAAATAGCCTGATTTGTTAATAATTTTTGGCCTGAGAATAGATGCATTGGCATTAATTCCATATGTCTCGGTCCTCGCTTATTTCTTTAATTTGAATATGGCATTATTTCATCAAATTCAATACCTGTACGATAAATGAACATGGAATAATCTTTTTTTTCTGCCTTTTAAGTCATAGATCCAGTTGCCGATTATGCCACTTCTGTTGAGGCTCATAAAGATAAACTGCTAGGAGGACTTCTTGCAGCTGGATTTGATGAAAGATCTTGTTTCAGCAGGTATCAGTCAGCCTTATACCGGAAAGAATTGCTACATAAGCCTTCGCCTTACCTAATCTCAAGGTTACGGAGTTATGAAGCTCTCCATAAACGTTGTGGGCCATATACTGAATCATATAACAAAACCTTGGAAAAACTCAAGACCGAGCATCACCTTGGATCTGCAGATTGTAATTATTTAGTATGGATTTCCTTTAGTGGATTAGGGAATCGGATATTGACTCTAGCTTCAGCATTTCTCTATGCTCTCCTTACAAATCGTGTTCTACTTGTCGACCCTGGAGCCGATATGGTTGATCTTTTTTGCGAGCCATTTCCTGAGGTCTCGTGGTTTCTCCCTTCAGATTTCCCGCTTAAAAGTCAGTTCAACAGCTTTGATCAGAAATCTCCTCACTGTTATGGGAGAATGCTGAAGAATAGCACTTTTGCTAATTCAAGCAGGTTGACGTTGCCTTCTTTTGTATACCTCCATCTGGTCCATGATTATGATGATCAAGATAAGCTTTTTTTCTGTGATGAAGACCAAACTTCTCTACAGGGTGTGCCTTGGTTGATCATGAAAACAGACAATTACTTTGTTCCATCTCTCTTCTTGATTCCCTCGTTTGAGCAGGAACTGAGTAATCTCTTCCCCAGAAAAGAAACAGTTTTCCACTTCCTGGGTCGATATCTCTTTCACCCCACAAATCCAGTTTGGGGACTTATAACCCGATATTATCAAGCTTATTTAGCTAAAGCTGATGAAAGGATGGGCATTCAGGTAAGGGTATTTGACACTGGGACTGGTCCATTCCAGCATGTGCTCGATCAGATCATTGCTTGTGCCTTGAAGGAGAATCTGCTCCCTGAGATCAGCACGGAAGAGCCCATAATTAATCAATCTCAGAAGTCTAAAGCTGTCCTGATCACATCTTTGAGTGCTGGTTACTTTGAGAGAATAAGGGACATGTATTGGGAACATCCGACCGTGACAGGGGAGATCATCAGTGTTTACCAACCGAGCCATGAAGAGTATCAGCAAACAGAAAAGCGTTTCCACAACCGGAAGGCATGGGCAGAAATGTATTTATTGAGCTTAACCGATGTATTAGTCACTAGCTCATGGTCAACATTTGGGTATGTTGCTCAAAGCCTTGGAGGATTGAAGCCATGGATACTCTACAAACCTGAGAACCAAACGGCCCCAGATCCACCTTGTCATCGAGTCATGTCAATGGAGCCTTGTTTCCATGCCCCTCCCTTTTATGACTGCAAGGCCAAAAGAGGCATTGACACAGGTGCACTGGTTCCTCATGTAAAGCACTGTGAGGACATGAGCTGGGGTCTTAAGCTTGTTGACAATGAAAGTGAGTTATAAGCATCGTTGTCCACGGTTTGTTGTTGTAGAATAGCAGAAATACACCTTAAATTTGCACTGCTGCAAACATTTTTGTTGGCTAATTTTTTACTACCTAGTTTCCCTAGCAAGATTCTGGTAGGCATGGAGTTGAAATCTATGCTCATTAAATGGATCCCATAGATTGTTTGATCACTCAAATAGAACGAGATATAGCTGATTTGGTGGGAAAATAGTTCCTTGGTGGCTTTAAATTAGTATTTACTTTTTTATTTAATAAGCCAAATAGAATTAGTAATTTACTTGTGTATCTAATAAGCCAAGTACATTTCTTATTCATTTTGTTTCTAGAATTAGAAAGGAAAAAAAGGTAAAATCAGCTAAATAGAGCCATTTATATGAAGATTTTCTTTCTTTTTCTTTTTCAATATCTGTTCCTTTTAGCAATGAAATATGCAATGTCAACTTTTATTCTCGTGTAAAGTTTGGGATTTTCTCTACCCTTATTTCTCGGATCATCTTCATCAAAACTGAGACAGCCAGCTTTTTTACTTCTCACAAGTCACAACTCAAATTTTAATTTTTAATTTAATACAAAATATTCTTAATTGAAATTATCTAATTATCTCTAGCTCCATTTTCTTTTTGGAAATTTAAGGTTTCTAGAAATGAAATTTTGAAAATTTGAACAATCAAAGTATGATTTTGTGATTGTTATTTCTCTTTTAAGAGGAATTAAGTTCAAAATTTGATTTTTCATTCTTCTCTTGTAAGAACAAAATAAAAAAAAATCTGAAAATGAATTATCGAAAATCTATTAGGATTTTTTGATGGTTCATTTTTCGAAAAGCCCAATTTAAAATATATTAGCTTTGTGCCAATGAAAAAACTTTGATTAGAGATATTTAAATTATCTTCAATTAATTGTTATCAGCACTATAACTCTTTTGAATAAATCTACAACAACTATCAAAGTTGATGTGTTTTATGTGTACAAATAGATTTTTTTTTGAAGTACACATTCGCGGAAGTTCACTTCCGCAGTCACTAAGCACCCATGCAGGTGTTAAACTTCAAGGTTAAAAATGTAATTTTATATATTTGTGAATGGTGAAAAAGAGCTTCTAAACAGGCAATCTATTTTAATGATTTTTTAGATACCAAAATATTTTTATAAAAAATTACAAAATTATCCTGACTAATATTTTTAAATTTTTTTATTTTTTATATTCTCGAAAATTCATTTCCTAGAATATAATAGAGCTCTCGGAAGTTCATTTCCGACAGCACATATTTGTGCTACTCGGCAGCACTTGCCAACCCGATGCCGTTAGACAAAACTTGCATGCTGCCTGGCAGCATTTTCCAATGAGGTTCACCGGAGACCTCATCGGAGTTTGAAAAAAATGAGTGAATGGGTATGGATATGGCGTTTTTAGTAGGAAGGATAAAGTACGAAAAATTTTAGAGTTTTTAGGTTGTGAGTAGAGCTGCTTATTGGGCCTTGTTGACCCGACCCGGTTCATAACCGGATCGGATCAACCAGACCCAATAATCGAATCGGCACAGTGCCGGTTCGGAGCCGGCCCAGCCCGATATGTTACCGGGCTGGGCCGGTTCTTATAGAATAGAACTGGACCCGATAAGGGCTCGGCCCATTTAAGGACCGAACCCGATAAGGGCCCAGCCTAGAACCGGACTGGTTCAACCCGAACCGGTCCGGTTCAAATTAAAAAATAAAAAAAAGGGAAGGCCTCTGGCACTGCGCACTGCCCATTTGGCCATTGTCCATCAATCTTTTTTTTTTATTTTTTTATTTTAAAAATTTTAATTTTTTTCCTATAAATACCTCTCTTCTATCTTCTATTTTTCTTTACATTTCTTCTACATTTTCTCTCAAATCTACTATCTACATTCATCTACTCTTATTCTCTTCACTCACATACTCTCTCAATATTCACTCAAACTCTCTCAAATTCACTTAAATTCCCTTATTTCAAATTTATAATATCATTATTTCTTTTCTAAATTTCATTTTTCTTTTTATTTTAAAATTTTACAAATTTTACTTTTAATTTTTAAGTTTCAATTTCCAAATTCCAATATATTATATATATCCTACATCTATTTTTTAAATTTTTAACATATATTTATTTTCAAAAAAAATATAAAAATGTCAAATTTCTTTTGTCGTTCATGCTCTGTTTCTCGACCTTTTAGCTCCACTGAAATTCCTAATTTGGGTGACGAATTATTTAATGAAATCGAACCCGATATTCATCCCGAGGAGGAGGAGCTTCCTTTGGCACCGTCGTTTGGTCGTGGTCGTAGAGGAGGCCATGCTCAAACACAATCATCAGCTGCTACCACTACTGCTACATCATTAAGATCGAAGTTTAATTGAAAAAAAACAAGTCGGGTATGGAAGTATTTCGACATTGTAGCAAAAGAAGGTGAGACGAATAAATATTGTGCTGTCTGTAAATTGTGCAAAGGCGTTTATTCTTATAACTCCGGTGAAGGTGGTGGCGGTACAGGTACGTATAAAAGACATTTAATTTCTACACATAAAACTAATCCTGATGCCGAAGAAAATGAAATTTTAGGAGGTAAACAATATCAAATTAATACACATGATGGTGGAAAAAATTATAATTTTGATAATGTTCAAGCTAGACGTGGTTTAGTTAGATTTGTAGTTAGGACTGAACAACAATTCACAATTTGTGAAAAAACAGGATATTTAGAATTTGTTTGTAAATATTTACAACCTGCATATAAATCTGTTTCTAGACATACATTAAAAAAAGATTGCATGGATATGTTTAAAGATATAGACAAGCTTTAATTGATAAACTTAGTAATATTTCATCTAGGGTTAGTTTAACTAGTGATATATGGACTAGTACTAATGGTATAAGTTATCTTGTCATAACTTGTCATTGGATAGATGATGATTGGTCCATGCAAAAACGAATTTTATCTTTAGATGTAATAGAAGAAGCACATAATTCATATACTATTCATAAATATATTACTAAAGTTTGTAAATTATATGGACTAGAAAATAATAGAGTTTTTGCTATTACTTTTGATAATACTTCAAGTAATACTGCAGCTATTCCTCATTTAATTAAAAATTTAAATCCTATTATGCAAGGCATATTTTTTCATGCAAGATGTGCATGTCATATTATAAATTTATGTGTTCAAAGTGGTTTTAGTTCTAGTGGTACTGGTACTGGCATAGGTCCAATTGATAAAATTAAAATTTTAGCCAAATGGATTCGCACACCAAGTAATAAACGTGAATGGAAGCAAATTTGTATAATAAATAATATACCTGTTAAAGCGTTTCCACTTTCCACTTCCCGTGGAAACAAGATGAAATTCACTTCATCGTTTGTTTTCTTCTATTTTACCTTATAAAGAACTTGTTACTCCTTTTTATAACAATTATACAAATAGCATGCATTTAGCACTTTTTGAAGAAGATTGGACTTTTATTGAATATTGTGTTGATTTATTATCTACTTTTAAAGATGCAAGCGAAAGATTTTCAACTCAATTTTATCCAACTACACCGTATTTTGTTCCTATTATCTACACAATGTTTGACAAATTTGTAAAATTTAGGAATCATGAAACTTTAAGTTCTTTTGTATATGATATGGAGGAAAAATTTTAAAAATATTGGGAAATAATTCCTCCTATTTATTGTATTGCAACTTTACTAGATCCTAGTCAAGGTGAGGTAAATATAAATTTTTTTTTTGTTATAAAGAATTTCTTGGTCTTGATTCTATTGAGGATCAAAAGTTCTCAATTAACAATCTTTTTCGAGAATTGTTTAATGTTTATGAAACAAAAATGGAGCAATTCAATTTTAATCAAGGAGAAGAAGATTCATACGAAGAAACTGAAAGTAGCAAAAAAGGAAAAGGAATTTTAAATGCAATTAAAGAAGCAACAAAGAAGAGAATGAAGCTAAAAGGAAAAGCGAGCGGATCGGGATCGAGATCAATAACTCCACGAAGTTCTAGCTTCAATGAGCTAGGATTTTTCTTAAGTTAAGATTTTTCTGTAGATGAAAACTTTGATCTTCTCCAATGATGGAAAGAAAACCAAAAACAATTTCCAATTTTAGCTTCCATGGCTCGAGATGTTTTTGCGGTGCAAGTTTCTTCTGTTGCTTCGGAATCCGCATTCTCGACGTGTAGAAGAATTATTGGAGACCATCGAACTACTCTTAATCCGGATTCATTGTGCATGTTAACATGCCTTAAAGATTGGTTTGATGCGGAATCGCGCAATGTTGAACTTGGAATGGCTAATGAATTCGCTGATAATAATTCAGAAGAGGAGGAAGAAATTTCCAAGGCAATCTGTATAAATTATGAAGAGTAGAGAATAATCTTTTTTTTGTAAATTGTATGTAAAATTGTAAATAAGTTTAGTCATAGTGAATATTTTTATGGACTACGATCTCGTGGTTTTTACCTTCTAACTTTTGAAAGGGTTTTCCACGTAAAAAATCTTTGGTCTCTTACTCTCTTCTTTTTCTCTTTTATTGTTGTTGTTGTTATTATTATTATTATTATTGTTATTATTACATACCAAATTAATTAATGTTATACTTATCTATATTTAAAATAAATAAATATTTATAATACAAAATGAATTAATATTTTAAAAACATATTAAATAAATGAATAAATAAATAAATGAATAAATATTAAGTAAATGATATTTCAAATATAATAAATTATTTTAAATGCAAAATGAATATAATAAATGAATATAAATAAAGAATGCAAAATGATATTGCAAAATGAATATAATAATAATATTCATAATATCTTTATTTGTATTTTGAATCAAATATCATTTTATCATAATAACTTTATTATAATATTATATTCATAATATAACTTTATTTTATTATAACAATAATTTTATTAGATAATTTTATACTAATTTATTTTTACATTATTGTTACATTAATTAAATAAATTATAAATTAACTTTATAATAAATTATTGTTAAATTAAACTATTAACATTATTTATTATAGAAATAAATTTATTAGATTAAATTATTAAAATATATTAATATATATTAAAAAATAATATAAATTTAAACAATAAAAATTTTAAAAGTATCAAATAAATAAAAAAAAATCTGAAAAAAAACTGGACCGAACCGATTTAAACCGATTTGGTCCGGTTTTGGAGTGAACCGGTCCAACGAACCGGGCAGGTTCACACCAGTATAGCATATGAACCGACCCTGTCCGAACCGGTTCTCTACCGATTCAGACCGATTTTCACTTCATATGGCCGGAACCAGTGAAAACCGGTCCAAAACCGGCCCGGTCCGGCCTGTAACCACCTCTAGTTGTGAGAAGTAATTTTAGAAAAAAGATTTTAGGGTTTAAGTTTTTTTAGCAAATAGTGTGAATAGTATTTGAAATAATTATCTTATATTCTGTTAGTGAGGTTTTTTTACTTTACAATAAGATTAGAATAATGAAATATGTCTTATTTTATTTATTTTTTATTTTCTTAATTTTTTTAAAAGACATATGTTATCATCCTAACTTTACTTGTGAAATAAAAAAACTGACAATGTATAGAATATTAATCCTAATTTTAATTGGTTGTGTTTATTTTGAAATGGTACGTTCTCATTCGAAATTACAATCATAATTATGATATTATCGAACACGTAATTTGGAAATAAATACAATAGCAATAACAAACTATGCAAACAATAACAACCTAAACAAATCTTTCATTTTATAAGATTCGACTCTAAAATCTCAAAATCTCAAGACTTCTTCTTTACCATTAAGCCAAAGTCTCATCCTCTAATAGATTGTGTTTAGAATCTCTCGTTGTGAAAAGTTATGTATGAATTGCATTTAGAATTGCTCGTTAAATTACTCAATCTTAAAACAGCTAAATCAATTGGCATCATATAATTCCAAGATAACTTTCAGGCAATTTTTCAACTAGAAAAACCAGTTCATCCACTTGCAAATCCGACGTATCATCATTTATGAGACAAACTTAACATACTTTATGTCTGTATATATAATATAAAACCCATCTCCACTGCTTGACAACAGCCTTGCTTGCTTCCATTAATTCTTCCTTCCTTCGCACAAGATGATATGGTACCCATGTCTGCAATATAGAGAGCACAATAACCAAATGATAGTCAGAGCCAAGGAAATTTGGAAATGTTAACAGCATGGAGCTGATTTGACAACAAAAAACATACGTTGATTTGAAGGGTGCACTAGTAGCTCCGACGACTGTGTTGAAGGCAACTTCCTGAAACGGACCAGCCATCTTACCCCGCGGAAACCATCCTAGATCTCCACCCTTCTTCCCTGAAGGACATTCTGAGTACTCTTGAGCTATCTGGAAAAAGAGGCAAAGATATATTTAATGAACACCAGAAAAGAGTACTTAGGTAAAAAAAATTCTCTTTGCTCCAAGTCAGTAGCAAGGATGACCAAGTCCTATTTGGAAAATCCAGAACACTATGCACACACATAAGCGATAGTATATTCCCCTTGACAATATGCATTTGTATGGATGTGTTCATTAACACACACACACACACACACACATATATATATATGGAATTCTGTTGGCTCAGTCAACACCTAACCCAAAGTTCTAGCAAAAAAAATTCAAGTCAAAGACTGTGTCATGCATGTCTGCAGGAGCTAGATAAATGTGGCTCGTATTTTGCAGAACGAAAGCAAGCAAATTATAGATCAACACCAAAGTTGTCTATCCATACTCACTTTCTTTGATTTTCACTGGAGAATCACAGGAGGGCATGATTTCATATATTGGTTTATGTAACTAATCCCAATTTATTGAGATAAAAGCTCTGATGATGATGACGATGAATCACAGAAGGATGCGACAGATAAAGTAGTAAACAGTAGATTATTTGAATTGTTGATAAAATCTATGCAATCAATAACCATCACAATTATATATTTATATTTAAACAAGTTATCAACATATGAATGTTACTAGAATCACAAAGTGCCATGACTAAAGATTCTTTTCCTGAATTTTGCTCCTGAGACCAAATTAGATTTCTAGTATGGTATCTTTGAACATTCAAAAGATGAAATTCTGACATGTTCACCTTTGCAAATTCAGCTGGTGGGACTTTATCACCATTGCTAAGCCAACCATCTTGCAGTTTCTTGTATGCTTCATTGATCTTCCCCTGCTTCTCACACAAGATGTGCCTAGCTGAAAAATTGTAAAAAAAAAAAGGAACAAGAGTGTAAAAGAAATGTGATGAAAAAGAAGAAAGTATCAATGCTTCTAAAAAAAGGGTAATAGGAAAAATAAACCTTTAACATAAGTGCAGGTACCAAGCCCATCTCCCTTTCCCGCTTTCCCTTTACCCTTTGAAGCACTTTCATCACTTCCACCTGCCGCTTGCTTACCTTTTCCCTTAGCTTCCTTTGGTTTTGAGTCCTTTCCCATCTCTCAGAAACCTAATTTTCTAAGTACAAATTAATGCAATCATTAGAAGACACAGCTTCAACTCATTTGCAAAGGATGCCAAATGATAAGAAGTTTATCTTTTTTATTCACCTGTTTTCGGTAAAAGGGTTTCATCAGTAAATTTCCCATGTCTCTAGCAAAGCTATTAAAAGTGAAACTGGACTATGCTTCTTTCTTCCTTACTTGTAATACAGTACATAATTATATTATTACCACTAAAATCAATACCCTTAAATAAGAAACTTATTCTTTTGGCCAAGATGTAGCATATTAGTGCCAATGACATCCACTTTAAATGATTATTCAGGTCTGCAAAGATCTAATCATGTCTGGTTTCCATGATTTTAACACCGAATGGAATTATAATTTCACACATGAATTAAAAAAGACCAACTATTCATATCTCAGACAGGTCAATATTTTGAAATATAAATTGTAGTATTAAACTAGGATTTGATGCATGGTAAGAAAAAGACAAGGCTATAATGCAAAATCGAGGCCAAACTCTTGTGTTCTAGACACATTGCCTTCAAGTACTAAAAAAGAAACCATAATTCAACAGTATAGTTATTTGCAATCACGAAAACAAGTTGGACAGTTCATTCACCCTTTCACAGTTCATATCCAATGCTTCCAGAAGTGGGAGAATCGTTTTAGGGAACAACTGTCTCCTATACTTTAGCCCAAACAATAAGTTTCTTAATCTACATCTTTCATATTACTTCAATCTTATTAATTTTATACACTGCATTTCCGACAAAAGTCATCCAACAGAACTCTACTCAAATTATGGTTGTGAGACTCCAAAACTTATGGGTGCCCACTAATCCTAATCTCATCATCAAATTTTTTTCTTTCAAACTCCTAACAGACTATAAGAACTACACTCACTATGTCTAATTCATCAATAATATCAAACAGCATGCAAACAGATATGTAAACAAAATAAATCCACAAACCAAAAAAAAGAAGAAAAGATAAACCGGAGAGAATGAAAATAAAAAGGGTGAAATTTTAATAAAGGCAAAAAAAATGGATGAGTTAAAATAAGAAGAAATCGCAAAGACAGAAGAGAGAGCGATCTGGGTGTTTGATATTTTTACCTTTGTAAGTACAGTTACACTGAGAAAGAGGGACAAAGCAACGCTGGAGTTTAGTTTAGGTTAATGTCGCTGCGACCAGAGGGTTCCCTTGAAGCAAAGAACAAAGCAGTTGTTTCGACGGCGATTCTGACACTGAGGTTGGGTCATTGGGCTTCGGCTTTCTAGTTAAATGACGTTATTGCCCTCGATAATTCCACGGATTTGCGATTTCTATTTTTAATTTTCAATTCAAAACACTGTTAGTGGTGTTTTAAATTTTAATTTATATATGTTTATATTTATCAGCAATAATGATAATAAGCCATTAATATATCACTCGAAAATTTCTGATTTAATGCTACATTTCATACAGAGATTTGAGTCCTCCTAAAATTTGACAAAAATTAAATCATAATAGTTTGAATTACTGAAAGAACCAAATTTCATGTTATAAAAAATAAAAATCTGAGCACGAACGCAGAAAAGCATGTCTTAAATGGATTGGAAGATTGAATTGAAAGAAGCTAGGCGAAGACTCAAACCTCATCCAGCAAGTGCTCTGTCTCTAATTAATTCACTGATAAGTGATAACGTGAGCTGAGTCGATCACATCCACGGAAATGATAAGTTTATGAATATCTCTATATATTCATATTATATTCCATATCCATAGTCATGGGCATAAACTATCAAATATCCTAATGTCAAAGTAAAGAAATTACATTCGAACTGACTACAAGCATAAATAATCAAGTTTGAAAGTGGACTCATTTTTAGTTGCTGATCGAACATTATCAAACGAGTTTGAATTACTCGATTTCTATCTTGAATCGAGCTAGAGTTAATAGAACTCGATCCAACTCAAATTGAGAGTTCCAAATCGAGCTGGAATTTTTCACTATATCGGTTCAGCTCAACTCTCTATGACACCATTAATTGACAGCCAAACTTCATTCAAAACCTCTTACTATAACCAAAGGTAGTATGGAAGTAACTTGCTTATTTGATCGGTAGTAAAAGAATATAAATTAGATTCGCTAGCTTTCTTATCACAAGATTTAAAAGAAATGAAGAACCACAACTGTTTACGATGCATGCAGACCTGAATACAAAATAGGGAGACGCATTGAGCCCCTGACGGTTGGCCTTGGCCAGAAGGGGGAAGGCATAATTATACACGCCTTCCTTCGACATGGAATGACAATAAAATTGTACTTTTAATTTTAAAGTTTATATATGATGCATTGACAACATACAACTTTTATTTACTGTCATTTAATCATAAGATGACACTTCATTAATTAATAAATAAAATCTAAAAGTATATAGAGCTTTAAAAATAAATTTAAAAATTTTATTAATATTTATTTTTAAAAACCTTTATATGATGTATTATCTCATAGTTAACCGACAATATATAAAAATTTTATACTATCAGTGTATTATATATAAACTCTTAATTTTAATTTTCTGTAACAGCCAATTTTATAATAGAAAAACGTTTATACTGACACTGATCCTGATGACTGAACAAAACTTGATCTGCAATTTGAGATGCTCTAATTTTCATTATGTCCTAATTTCAGCCGTTGATTATCTTCCATTACATTGAAAAGTGTTAGATGCTTACAGTTTCTGAGGTATAAAACTACATTGGTTGCCTCAAGATGTGTCTGACTGTCTGCTTGACAGCCTCTCATCGTTGGCCTAATAATGTAAAGCTATCGTCCGAGCGCATAAATCCCGGACACGTATATCACCTGCCAGCAGTTCATGCAGTTTTAAGTTTTGGGCCTGCATTGTTAGAAGCTACTTAGTCTGAGTCTGTAAGCGGCATCTGATAAGAATCTCTTGGTTCCAAATCGGTTATGGAAGGAGGTAGATCTTTGTTCGGCACCTTTCTTACCCTGCGTCTCTCTCTCGGTTTAGGTTCATCCTGGCAAACAGATATAGCAAATGTTGGTCAAAATAGTTGAGATTAATTGGAAAAGGAGGATGCTCCACAAGGAGCAATAATAGACAATGAAAGAGAAGCATTCCAAATTATAACCCACATCATTTTCTGCTTGGCTTGGTTGACTTGACTGAACGGGACGATTCTGTTGACTCCTCATCAACCAGATGCTACCAAAGGACATCAAGGATCCCAAAAGCAATGCCGGACCAATCCTTGGATCTCCTAGATAATCATATGTTCGAATTATAATGCCCTGGATCTTTTGCTTTGCTCCCATGCTTTTGGAAATTATGCCTTGTTGACTTTTTGACCAGAAAGGCTCTGTATCGTCAGGAACTAGTTCTGGTGTTTTCACCCTCTGCAATGGAATAGACCCAAGTGCTTGAGTGGCAAGTTCAAGGTTTCAAAGGAGATTGATAACAGAATTATAATTTGAGCTACAACTATCATGCAACACTTATTACTGTTCAACCATAAATATATAGATGCAATCATGCTCTCTACGACATTATATAAACAATAGAAATTTGTTATTGAAAATATGACTAGCCTAAAATCTCTAAATGAAATAAGATACATTGATTACTAAAATAATCTAATAAGAATCTCTTGGTGTAGATTTTGCCCAAAAACACAAGTTCATATTAAGTACTAGTGTTAAGAGTCAACATAAAAAAAACTTAAAACAAAGTGCATCCACAAAAATAAGCCTTCTTTTAGAAATTAGTTGAAGAAACAAGATGCTGCTTACATAGAAAGGGAGTTTCCTGGAGTCACCATCCTTGATTATATTTGATATCCACTGGATGATCTGCAAAAGTGGCAAACAACATTGACAGACGATTAGGAAGTACTTATGTATTGGCTTCAGAAGGTTCTAAATATCTCTAGTCTTTTACAGTATGAGGATTTTTGACAGAACATCACAAAGTAATAGTGCAAACTTATGAACACAGCTGAATCATGAAGGCAGCAAACGCTGTAGCTAAACTCACAAGAGATGGATGCTCATACCTGGGAAATTTCAGCTGAACCATTGTAAGTCACTGAAAGTTGTGCAGCAGGATCAACATCCTGTAGGTGGAATTCCCAAATACTTTTTGCCTTCTTCTCAACCTTTAAAGCATTTTCGGTAGCATTCCTTTCATAGCGGACAATGAATAACCGGGGGACATCAGTTGGAACTCTCCTTGGTCCACATGTTTCATAACTATGTTCCGTATTAAGGTAGAAAAAACAGTAGTTCTGGAAATAAAATAGGGATGAGATATAAATAAGATGAATATAATAAAATTGTTGCACAAAAATTGTAATCTAATTCTTAGGAAGTTAATATATTGATTTGGCCAGTCCAAGATTTAATGATTAGCTATCACGGTGTGAGCATCCATCTAGCTTTCAAAACCTGGCACCCATTGTTATGCTAGAAATTAATTTCAACACATGATAGTGATGGTTTGTGCCTGGACCAATTTCAAAGCCCAATCGGTTTGACCATGAAAATGACAGAGAGTAATAGGACTTAGACTGTTAGTTGAAAACCTATCAACTAAAGCTTTTTGTTAAAAGAAAGGTTGGTTATCATTGATAAGTAATACAGTTTCAGGGCTTGCTTAAATATTGATGTCAAACACTATATTTAAGACAAACTTATACAGAGAGAAATAGAATGACTGTAGAAGCCCAGGTTCAGGTTCTATCTAAGAAACACAAGAATAAAGTGTTGGCAAATCACAGAGGAAGAAGTTTTTTAACTTTAAAATCACAAGCATCCATAAAAATAAAAATAAAAAATAAAAAACTAAAAATGCACCTTTTGCACTTCCCCATCAAGCCAGCTTAATGTCAGTCGCTTGTTTTTTAAAGCAACAGCTGCTGTTATTGAGTGCTCATCTTCAGTTTCAGCATTCAACTCACTAGACTTTGATAATGTTTCTTGGACCCTGCGCAAGGTCTACAAAACAATTTAGTTCACCCCATTTTCTAGAATCAAAGAGGAGTTGGCCAGCATGTTGTCCTCCTCTGTAATGCTAAATAGGATTAAATTTCGTTTCATTATACTGAAGATAAAAAAAAATGCACATATGTACGCATGATTGCAAGCATACATCTACATACATTCATTATGTATTATCCTTTATTCAATTTTCTATCCTTCCAAGACGCCAGTTTCAAGAGCAACAAATCTTTTCATGATCATCTATACTTATGGTTCCCACATTTCAGTTTACAGTATTATTTTTCTCGTTAAAAAATTATACTATCTAATGAAGTAATAATAATCTGCAGTGTCAATTGAATTTACAGAACAAATGAAAGAGGAATTACTAATCCTATTTTTATGAAGACAACTATTATATTGTAGTACCAAAGTTGATAAATTTCCTTCCAGAGAAACTGCAACATGTGTAAATCAAATACAGACAAAATTGTCCGTCCTTGTTGCTTTTAAATGCTAGCAAAAGAATTTAATTTTACATGGTTTATGCTGTCAAAAAGAGGTTGAAAAATATCTTGGGGCAAAAAATGCAACAGGAAAAGATATGAAGAGAACTGAACATTGGAGCATAATCTAGTCCAAAGAAGCTTACTTCTCGCATACTATTAAGTTCTGGACCCAGCCTTCCAGCTAGGATAGCACAATACCAGGTCAAGGTATCACGCCCAGCACGAGAATAGCCACGAGCATCACAACCTAATTGTGCTGATGTCAAACTCCTTAATTGAGGAAGCTCTGAAAAGAAACGGAGAGACATAAAGCCCTTTCTTAAGAAAGAAAAACAAGAAAATGATTGCTCTATAAAAACTTGGCATGGTAATGCTAAGATCAGTCAAGTTATTCTGCATTTCACACCTAAGAAACAAGAAGTAGCATTCATAACATTTAATCAACTCAGTTAGAAAAAGATATGATGCTTGCACAAATTGAAAGTACATAACATTTTCAACCAGAAGTTGGATAATCAGCCAGGCTCCATTGTTTTCCTTTCCACTTACAAATAACTGTCGTAATATCACGTTCCATGTTAGCTTTAAGAAAGCAAGTTTCCAAGATGTCAGCACATGCTTAAAATTTATACTGAACTTGATAATTCTTAGATTATATCTATCTGAAACATTAGATCTGCTAGATAGTGGCAGAAATCAGTCAGAGCGCAACTTACATTTTCTTTTTCCCCTTAAACTACAATTCTATTCTAATTTTACCATCAAAGTTGAAGGACCATTATAGTACCAAGTATTTAATTAGTGAAACCAAGCAGCTCATTCATCCATTTAGCACTTCCTCTCCTAAGAGATAGAACTACATGCACTTTTTTTTTTTTGAAGGATACATGCACTTTTATAACATTCCACAGAACAAGTTTCTATACATCTCTAATAGCCATTGCTAAAGATTATATTATTGATGACAAATCATTGTGCATCTTGACTTTCTAGAACGTGCCATTCAAATCAAATTAGACTCACAATCAATTTGGAAAACAGAATGCAGTCTACTGCACAGCTATCCTGTCTGCACCAGTAACAACATGCAACCTTAAACTACAGGCCTGTGGTCCTTAGATGATGCATATAGGATAATATGCTTGGATATTATAAAACTCCATATTAAGAAAACTACAGATTGGGACTGTCTTGACTAGTCCAACAACTGTATGTTTGAATACCCTGCATATTTATATTCTTGAGTCTTTTGACTTAAATACTCTTACAATGACAATAAGAAATAAAATGGACGAAGGAACTATATATGAAGCACATTCTTATCAACAAGTGGAATTACAAATGTAAGTTCTTGTCTTGAATGAAATTACAAAAATATTTTTGAATAATAGTTGTTAGGCGAACATTGCTATATGATAGTGATTATTGGGAGACTAAGAGACTACATACACAGAAGATGAGTGTAGCAGAAATGCAAATGCTATGTGGATGTGTAGATATAAGAGAAAGGATAGAATGAAAAATGAAAACTTTCACGAAAAGGTTAGAGTGGCACTGTCAAAGACAAGATAAGTGAAAGTTATTTATGTTGGTTTGGACACATACAACGCCAAACTATGGTGCTCCAATTAAAAGAGTGGAGGCTATAGCTGATGAAAAAAAAGGTCAAAACTAAGGGAAGACCGGAAAAGACTTCAAAGAAAGTCATTCGAAAAGATATGACAGCATAGAAGTTGAATGAACACACTACCTTGGATATGAATGAGTAGAGATGAAGAGTTCATGTTTACGACTTAGCATAAGTTCACATATTGGTTTATATAGTCTATCCCAATCTATTGGAATAAAGGCTCTGATAATGATGATGATAATGATGAGTAAAACAAAGTCGTATTTTTACTAAAATAAGTTATATTTGATTGAGACGTAAAAGTGTGCATTTTATCCTGTGAATGTTGCATTTTGCTTTACAACTCTTCAGAAATATTTGCTTTTATATCCAAATACACTCAAGTATTAACTAGTATAAGCAATGCTCAGACATACCTTGCTGTTTGTTCTGTTCCACGACATCTAAGAACCACGAATCATTCACTGATCCTGCAATTGGTACATGAACCAAAGGAAAAAAATTGAAGTTCTATAGGCATAAAGAACTAATAAGAGATAAATATACGGTAACATGCCATGATACACGAGAGGTTTTAGACCCGGATCTTTCAAGAACACAATAGCAGGTGCAGACTCCACTCCAAACCTGGTATAAGTTATTAAAAATCTGTCAAGGTAGATGCTACCATAGAAAATGAAACAAAACTAAAACTCAGGGATTGCAATATAAAATAAACAATCAGAGATCAACGGGTACAATTAAATTACATATATATATATGGGATTCTTCTCTAATTAATATAGAAATCCAATGCATGAGAGAAACAAAATCTACATACGTGGTCCACCAAACAGAAAATTCCTCTTCACGCCATAGGACACAGGCAAAAGTGGCATAGTTCCAATAATCCTTTGCAGCTTGACGTATTACAGGAGTTGCACGCTCCCCTGTTTTTGAGAAGAAAATCACTTTTACCTGAGTCAGAAACAGGAAACAATCCACCATGTGATAAGTGCAAATGAAAAGAAAGTTTTTAAAAGGGAAGATTGTTCAATTTTCAAAATGTTCAAATGTTGATAATATTTATATTACAATAAACTGAAGAAAGAAAAAAACAGAACACTTAAGATAAGAGTGCCATTATAACATCACTTATGATAAGAGTGCCATTATAACATCATAACATGTCATAGATTACCAGCGGCGAGATATACATAAGATATGAGTGTTATTACATCACTTACGATAAGAGTGCCATTATAACATCATAACATGTCATAGATTACCAGCGGCGAGATATACATAAGATATGGGTGATAAAAAATCAGAATAGGCCAATTGCACTCTGACAAAAATTTTCCATGGATCAACAATTATAGCATGGCAATGTATGCTATGCCAAATCCAATAGACAGAAAATAAAAAAGGCTCTCAAAATACTAATGAAATGACATTATAATCAATTTTTCAGGTTCATTAAAAAATTTATAGAAAGCTTTCAAAAATATTTTTGAATTCTAATGGAACAATACAGAATACAAAATGGAATAACCCCTACTCTGAGAACCCACTTTAACTTGCGTATAATGCGCCTATTCAAGACACATTGAGAGTCATTCTTTTAGTACTCTTGCATTGATTTGTTATAAACAATTAACATGTCCCTTCTTGTTCTTAGATTATCAAATCCAAGTTCGAACTAGAATATTTTTCTTTTCTTAGATTGTCAATCAGTTAAGCTTATTTAGCCTAATCTTTATTTCTTCTTTTACAAAGTAAACCTCTCTTTATGTTTTAATTTTTATTTATTTTTATAAAATTGTTAACTATTAATTTATTCTAATGATTCAATATTAAAAACTAAAACTAAAATTCTGGTAACCAAAAAAAAAAAAATCAAGTCCTCTTTTCCTTATGAACCAAAAACACAGAAGCCTCTTTCTCTTCCATGGACATCAAATCTTCGGTGTGCAACTCCTTTCATCTCCCTCAATAGAACAAAGCCTACACTCAATTCATTTAAATTTCAGAATATCAAAAGGGACCCCATTTAAGTTCCCTCTCACCATTGGAGTTTGTCTCCTATGACAGAATAAAACCCAATCTTCTAGGCCTTGTTGGGTATGGAAGTACAGCATACACACTGGAAAGTTTTGTTTGTGATATGTTCTTGTCCTAGTGACAGAGATTATTTATTTTCAGCAACAGATTTTCAATTGAAATATGTGCATATAAAGGTTTAGAACAAAGATTATTGATTGTTTGATTTCTTTGTTTATTCCTCCGGAGCACATGATCGATAAGTCCACCATAGAAAGAAAATAAGTTGCACATGGAAGATTGGGTTTGTAAAGGAGAGGGACTCGATTTTTAGCCTTTTTTTTCTCCTTATGTTATCATAAAAGTTTTTAGTTTAAAATTTTATTTTTTAATTATTAGGGTAAATTAAAATGTAAGAAATAAATCAAGTTTAATTTCTGAAAAAAAAAAGATTAGGTTAGCTTGAAAATATGACTAAATAAAGATGACAGTTTGACAAACTCCCTTAACAGTCAAGGGAGTAAAGAGGATTTTCTAACAGGAGGAGGGTTTGTGTCCCTTTTTTATTTTATCAAGGAAGGTTTATGTGTGCAACCCAAAAAAGTTTTTATAAATAGAATATAGAAAAATAAAGAAATTTAGGGTTTAAATAAAGAAAGATGACATAGTTTTGGAACATCGCACAAAAGAAAGGCAGACAAACAAATTAATATTCAATTTAGAACAAAGGGAATAGCATGAGTAGAGTGACAAACAGATTATTATAGACTAAAGGAAATAAAATGCTGCAAATACTATTTGATGGTAATAAACAGTGGAACTGGAAAAAATAAAGAAAAAGTTATACCTTATGGGGACTGCTTTTTGCCAGAAACTTTGGCCCCTGATATTAAAAAAAAAACAATGTCATTTTCTCCAATAGTTGGAAGAAGTTGACACAAAAAGCAGGAAGACACAAACAAGACAAGGTTCACAGATCTCAGAAA
This sequence comes from Heritiera littoralis, assembly GCA_031772115.1. Classification (NCBI taxonomy): domain Eukaryota; kingdom Viridiplantae; phylum Streptophyta; class Magnoliopsida; order Malvales; family Malvaceae; genus Heritiera; species Heritiera littoralis. The sequence goes on along the minus strand of JAPDPK010000010.1, from coordinate 4,883,175 downwards.
TTGAAATATAACAATAACTCAAAAATCTTAAAAGTTAAAAAAAAAAAAAGGGAAGAAGATGAACATTATTGTTTTGACAATCAAATGAGTTAGATAACCTGAAACATGGTAAGGCATCTAGTATGCCAAGTGTAATACCAAATTTGTTCTAAATGAAATCTCAAAATGAATGCATAATTTCCTAAATATTCTTTTGATTGATTTCAAATGAAACAATGTTGTGTTGAAGTTATGACTACGAAGAAAAGCTTGTCAAGTAAGCAACAGATACACTCAGACAATTCATGCTAGTGATGCATTCAAACAGAACAGATTATACTTGCAAAAAGATGAGAATTGTTTTTGTTTCTTTCCTCATAGGAACTCAGTATCCAAGTGTTATCAGAAAATATCTTTACTCAAGAAAACTTCAATGACAATCAAATTTGAAGCATGATTTAGAATTGCATTTAGCAATAGTAAAAAAAACACTTAATTAAGAATAAAAAGCCACATGATAACTTTACAAAGAAATGCTATACATTACCAATGACTCCTTTGAATAATAAAAGATGCGAGGCAAGTTAAGTACAGCCACTGCAAACCAATCAGTAACTGCATCAACAGAGAGCTCTCCCTCAAACCTATATATTACCATCAATTTAAGATATGGTTACAGCATTAAAAATAAATTCTAACATGTAGGGAAGATATTCAGTTACAGTAAATGGGGGATATGATCTGGTAAACGTGTAACGTACACATAAATAAGAGGATATGGCTTTTCATTATATAAAATAAACATTGCTTCAAGCATTTTGAATTTGTTTTATTAGTATTTATCTGGTTTTTTTTTAACTTTTGAATTCAAACCTCGATACAACTTACCTGATAAGACAGTCTGAAGTTTTACACCCAGATGGGAAAGCAACCAGCGAAGGAAGACCTGTATACATCGTTATTAAGTTAAACAAAAGTCCTTGGACATGCTGAAGTGAAATTTTCTCACACACACACACACACAAAAAAAAGAAAAAAAAAGATAAAACAATAGTTGGAGTTGTCAGCAGCGTAGCATCTACTAGGAAGGCAAAGAAAAGCATGTTGAAAAGAATTCAACGAGTTCCCACAGAAAGAAACATAAATTGCTTCCAGTCGGAAATTACAAAGTGAAATCCACAATCATTTAGCTGCTTCATAGCACCTTCATATTACTCAATTTTTGGCATAATTGACAGCATATTAGTGGGAATTACATCAGCTTCAAGCATCATAAAAGCATGACACAGTCATTCGGATTGCTATGCATACTTATAAGACGTGCATACTGCTGACGTTAAAACATCCATGCTTTCAGTTAGACAACTTCATTACAAGTCCATGATCCAGCTATAAACAGTTCACAACTAGTTTCAGAGTGACAACACCACAGAAGCCATTGACAATTTAGTGTCAGCAAACCAGAAGGCAGTGTTACAGAAGGGTTGCTTTGGTTAGATTTGACAACTTTAACATAAATAATTTCATAACCTTCATTGCAGAAAATCATGCAAAGTTATCTAACTATTTCGACCAATCAGGGGAATCCCTCTATATTATAAATTGCCTTAAGAGTTAATAACAGAAACAATGATAGGGAGTGGAGTTATAAATTAGTCACTGGTTATATGAGTGATCATAGTACCACTAACCGTTCCTGAAGAAAAACTGGCCTGTTGGCTTTCTCTCAGCAAGGTAGGTTGCAATTTGGATCTCACCAAGTTCTACCATACCAATATTTGCAACCCCATTCAATAAAGCAGCTGAATATGAAGGGAAGACATAGTTTATTAAAATATTAGAGCAATGACCATGATTTGAGTAAAGATTTCTGAACAAGTATACCACCCGAGAAAGCATCAACTAACACAAATAAAACTACTATGTTCCACTTTCAATGTAATAACTTCTTTTTCTTTTTTGTCTCTTCATAGAGAAAGAAAGATACAAAAGAAGCTTGTAATCAGAAGAATCAAGTTAAATATACTGTCTTAAAAAAAAGAGCACGTAAACACGTCTCATTATTGTTCTACATCTTCGATTATACACCAATTCTAGTCCCCTTTCCCCATGCAATATTAGTAGAAGTTAGAAAGAAAAGCAGGTTGTTTAGTTTGAATTACCAGAATCCCAAATAATCCTACAAAGTAATTATATATTCACTTTTCAATATCAATGTTGTGCATTATTGGAATCTTCAAAAATTGTTGAGGATGGAAAAATCTACCTGCAGAAACAATTAAACAATCAACAAAGCAAAATAATATATACACCAAGCCATCTCCTCACAGCTATAATTAACTGTACAATCTTATAAAATCATATATCCCTTTCGCAGCAAGAACAACAACTACAATCCAAAGATTTATCCAATATCTAGTTTGCAGTGACACAGCACAGAGTTTCTACAATACAGATTAGTTCTCAACAAACAAGCACTTACCTTTCAACATTGAACTTTTTAAAGTTTTAAACAACACCATACTCAGTTAACCTTCATCCTAACTCGATTGGAAAGGCTAATTTTGGTGTCCTTTCTCACCCTAGGTTGCATTAAGAACTGTCCTTTCTTGATGCTCCAGAATTTGTATATAACATATTATCAGGTTGAGAACTAGAATTGTAGAATGGTATAAGTTGGAACCAGATGGCATTGAGATGCCCTTGATGCAACTTGAGCAGTCAACAACAACAACAATTAAGAGGAGCTCTGGCATATCAGTGAATTAAGAGTTTAATATCTGAGTTAAAAATCAGTATATGTAATCATACCACAATCTATATCTTTATTATAGTTGCCAAACAAGTTGACGAGCAATTAAAAATAATGTGAACAGTGAAATTCATAGGTAATTAACAGCAGTAAAGTACACTTTGTGACATAAAATATATACTCTTTACTAGATCTCAAACTTTCAGCAGAAGAACATACCAATTCTTTTCCAAGAATTAGCAAATTGAGCAGAGTGATTGCTGCCAGATGAATACACCTAAATGCAAATCAAAGGTTAGAATTTTTTATGATTCAGTAAATCATTATAAGAAAAATGATTGCAGATAATCCATGACAAAATTGCATTAGGTGCTAACAAGTTATAATAAAAATGAATATCCATATTCCAAAAGGACACAGAACACTGACATAGAAAAGTGACTTAGCCCTTGTTTGCCTAGCTCCTAGAACAAATTCTCTATTTCAAAATGTTTAGGCCAAACAAGTTTTTGGAGAAAGAACCCTATAGCTTCTAAAAAACAAGGTTTCAGCTACTCCCACTGGCATAGAAAAGTGACTTAGCCCTCATTTGCCCAGCTTTGAGAACAACTTTATTTCAAAAAGTTTAGCCAAACAAGGTATTTTGGAAAGAACCTTTTAGCCACTCCCAGTTAATTCTATAGAAGGCCAGAAATAATAGTTCAAAGACATTAAGAATTATTTCACAGAACAAATAAAATTCTTAATTATTTTAAATAACTTCAAATAATCTCGATCTGACAGATCTTCTCAAAAAGCTCTGTTTACATACCTTTACTGAAGTTGCAATCATGACAAACAGACTCTTAATTTACAAGGAAGGGAAGATGGGGCGAAGATGGGGTGCCACCATGGCAGAAGTAATGAAAAGTGGTTTGGTTGGTCTTAATCATGCAGATTTGAGGATAAAAGTATTCAAAACATATGATTCAACCAGTTTATGAAAATGACTTAGTCAACTTGTTCAAGCATGTCATAGAAATACTAAAATCTAGAAAATGATACTAATCACATCAAATTACAATTCAAAAGCACTGCTAGTAGAATTATGAATGCATAAAATATCAATGTTAAAGGACAGCAGTGAAATCCTAAAGCTAGCATCAATGTTGAGTTGCCTTGTCATTAATTCAACAATATGCAGACCTTTTAGGGGTTCTCAAAATTTGAAAGAAAGGACCCTCTCCTTTGTTTTTGGAATAACTACTTGTGGGTGAGTTTGGGATCCCAGTTGGCTCCGATGCGGTGAGGTGAGAGAGGATAGGACAAAATAGCAGGAGGGTCAAATTACCCTCCAGCCCCTCCTCTTAAATTTTTTTAAAATTATTTTATTAAAAATATATCTTTAATGGTCTTTTTATCATTTTCAATCTCACTGCCCATCCATATTAGCCTTGTGTCAAAGGAAAGAAAACTGACACTCTCATGTGACATGTCAATGCATTAATATGTTCTTTAGAAAGCAGAGAATGTATTTTTGATACTGCAATAGTTAAAATCTCTGTGAACACATAGTTAGCATGGTCAACACTTTATCTGAGAATAAGAGTCAACTGACTCAATCCTAATTAAACATGGTATTCATTGGAAATTGGTATACGCTTGAGAGAGTTTCAATGAGTTTAAGTTGAATTCACCAATAAACAAACCAAAGGAAAACCCAAAACTCTAAAGCTGTTAAATCGCAATTCAACACGGGCTAGCCCCAGGTTAGCATCTCTCTCTCTCTCTCTCTCTCTCTCTCTCTCTCTCTCTCTCTCTCTCAAGTTTGAATCTGAACTGCTGTATGTGAACACTTAGTTTTCTCCAATGAACAAAGAGACCGTTTAATCTAGCTTTAGCAGATAAGCAATGTGAGCTAACTGACTATTGAATATTTGACTACCTCAAAAGTGATATTTGACTATGGAATGCATATCTCTTGAGAAAATTTTGATTACAAGAAAGAAGGGAAAACATAGACAAGAGATGGAGAAATTTGGTAAAAGCAGCAAACTATGCAAACAAATATTGGTCAATGGTTGTACCTGAATTAACCATGGTTTGGAATCTTTAAACATAGACTGAAAATCCTTGGACGTAATCACATTAAAGGCATCATCTTCAATATCTGCAGGAAGTGTCCATTAATCACCCTCATATAAATCTTCTTAAACCTAGACTTGGAATGAAAGTTTATACCATGCAAATACAAAAACAAGAGGTAAAGATTCACAATTTCACTACCAGAAGCATCAGCATGCAGAAGTGGCAGCTCTATGTTAGAGAACTTTTCCCCAGCATACTGCTGAATGACTTTTTCCACAACATCCTGCAGACCATGGGAATAAAATACTTCAATAAAACAATGCAAAACCCGGTATAGAGCTCTCTCCCTCTCTCTTTTTCTTGAAGATCAGGGAAGGGAGATAAAACTACAGAAGTCTAGTAGGCTGCAATGAAATACGTACAACTTGCTCATCAATTCCAAAGACATCATAATTCCTTTTCCATATGGGGTTTGTCAGGAGCTCATAAGCATATCGAATCTGCAAGGAGACATACACCATCTACTCACTTACTGGTTTCAGATATCATTTGAACTCAGCATCTTAAAAAACATGGCCTACCATGTTCACTTAGCCAAGGCTAGATGTAACTTCATATAATTACAAAGGAGAAACTTTAGGCTACATTGATTGTTGCTTTCTCTACTTTCTTTTTGCTTCTTAGAAACAGTTACTTGAAGGCAAAAGCAGATGTTTGAAAGTAAAATCATAGTAATTGATTGAAAACGGCTGAATGGCTGAAACACAACAGTAATTCTAGCATAATTGCTCTATATTATAAAATAAAAAATTCAAAAAAAAAATGTTCCTCTCCAGAAACAATGCAATATTTATTTTATTTTCAATTCTTCAAAATTATTAGTATTTGCTTTCATAAGATATGCAGTTTCGAGCATTTACTTCAAAGACGAAAAAAGGCGAAATGCAGCAAACAAAGTACGTCAACTATTGATAATCCAAAATGTTAGGAGTATAAAATTGCACTAAAACAACCAGAAAGTTTTATTTTATTTAGTTATTTATTTATTTAGCAAAAGCAAACAAGCATTGAAGAATGAAGATTAACTAACTAACCTTGATAAATTCAGCAGTACTAGGAACTTCCAATCCAGAACTCCTGAAACGCTCACGTTTTAAAACATTTAAAAAAGAGGACCGACAAATTAAACAAACTTCTTATTCTTTTTATATTTTTAAATCGTAAAAAAATAAAAGAAAAAAGAAAAGATGAATTACCACTTAGATTCAAGATTCTCGTACGCCTCTTTCACTGCTTCAAGTGAACTATATGTCTTTATTCCCAAAACTGACATTCATAAAAAAGAATCAATATCCATAGCAGTTTTCTATTAAAAAATCCAGCAACCACAAGTGTTTTCTACATACAATACATGGATACGAATACGTATAATACATTAGGACTAACCATCGTAATGAGAAGGGGGAAAGGAGCGAGGGACAAGAACGAGCTGATATAACATAGCGAGAGAGAAGAGAATCAGAGGCACCGCGTAGGCTTTGATTTTCGCTGCAAAATCTCCGGCCATGGCTCAATTTCGCCGCCGATTCCTTTCGTTCGTCGGAGATAGACTGAGCCGAGCAAGCGAGTTGTAAAGTTCTTTTAATGATACGAGTTGGAAAGTATTTAACTGAGATAAAAAAAGAACATGTAGAACTAGAAAAGCAAATTAAAGCGGTTGGACTCTTTTGTCCCGAGGACTACTTAAAACGGCGACTTTTAATTCGACGATTACTATGTAAATTGTGGTCTGGCGGAACATTAAATAGGACACGTGGTGTGAGTTCATTGGCTATACTAAAAATATTCTTGTAAAATTAGATTTCCTTACCGGATTAAATCTCACATTCCTTCCAGATCTGTGGATTTTTTATGCTTGTTACCCTAAACATCAACAGATTCTTGGATTTGTCCCCATATTTACATTTGTGTGATGAAGTCAAACTTGTCTATTATTTTTTCCAAATATTTATAATTTTTTATCATATATAAATAATATAATTATTGAATAAATTTAAAATTAAAGTTGATTAATTTATTCAATTATTCTTAGTACATCAAAAGAGAAATAGAAATGATAAGATTTCAATTTAACATTAAAAATAGGAATAATAGTCAAATAAACCCTCGACCTTTAGCCCAAAATGGAATTAAGCCCTCAACGTTTTATTTCGTGGCAATCAGTCCATAAACTTTTATTTCAGTAGAAATAAACCCTCAACCTTCTAAAAGTATGCAATTAAGTCCAAATCTGTTAAATGATACTAACTGCCGTTAGTGAAAGCTGACGTGGATAGCTTACTTGGCTGTCACGTGGTATGCCACGTGTGCAATACTAACGGCAGTTAGTGTCATTTAACAGATTTGGACTTAATTGCATAATTTTAGAAGGTTAAGGGTTTATTTCCACTGAAATAAAAGTTTATGGATTGATTTTCACGAAATAAAAGGTTGAGAGCTTAATTCCATTTTTGGCTTAAGGTCGAGAGCTTATTTGGCTATTTTGCCTTAAAACTATGATGTGAAAGAGTTATGATGAACCAATAGACCAATAATTCTATTAATTTTGATATCGCTCTTGAATATTTAAATTTATGGTTTTTTAGTGATATTTATATTTTGATTTTGATCGAATTAAACAATTTAATCAATTTAAGTCGATAAATCAATCAGTTAAGAAAATTCTAATCGATTATTGAAATTGATCTTAAAAAAAGCAATTTTTAGTTAATTCATTTGGATAAATTTATTAATTGAATTGATCAAAATGTCAACTAAAGTATAAAATCTACTAAACAAATACGAAATGAACATATCCATTTTATAAGTTTTTTTCTTTAAATTAGAAAGGTATGAAGCGGTTGGTTTCATTTTATAAGTTACTTGTTTTGAAACAAAAAAGGCATTATTTAAAAAAAATAATGAGTGATTATAATAAAATTAAAAAAAATTATTAAAACACATATTAGTTAATAAGTATAACATAATAAGTTTAAATAAACTCTTATAACGTGATCATGAAAAACATAAATATAATAAATTAAGGTCTAAAAATTAATACAAGCTCAAAATGTAAGAAAATCAAAAGTAATATAAAAAAAATTCAAAAGCAATATTCTAGAGTGGAGAAGGATAATATGTAGCGGGTAAATTTCACTGAGGTCCTCAACGTTTTCAACTCTAATCTATTAGTCTGAAAATAGACATTTTAGTTTAAAATTATAAATTTGATAGTACAAAAAAATTGTTCTATTAAGTTAGTATTAAAAAATCTATTAACCTAAACATTTGTTAGTTATGAAATATTCATCATATCCTTTTTAATATTAAAAAGTAAAAGTCTTCAATAGAATTATTTTTTAAAAATTACTTACAAATAATAAATAGTAATATAATTCATTTTTGATAGTTGGGAATGTGATATTATTAACTCAAGTTTAGTAATTGACTGATATATGTTAAAATCATTTGTAATTTTGGATCAAAGTATTCATTTTCAAAACTAATGAATTAGAGTTAAATTATGGTAAAACCTTGAAAACTTCAGTAGAATTTACCCTATGTAGCTAGAGAAAGAAAGAAAATAAATGAAATGAAAGTTCAAGGTTTCTTAGGTGTTTTAAATAAATCATAGTTTAAGTTAAAAGAAAATCTATTCCGAATCAAAGCTTTTTTTTAAGGATTATTATCCTATCCACTGTCAGTGGAGTTTTTTAACTCCACAAGCGAGGTTAAGATGATGAAATGTGTCCTTTAAAAATATTAAATAAATAAAATGAGACACATGTCATCATCCTAATCCTGTTTGTGAAATTAAAAAATTTCACTGACAGTGTATAGGATAATTTTCCTTTTTTTAATGTTATGACAAAAATATCCTATAAAATAATATTAACTTTACTGACCTTAATGAAAAATAAAACTCAACCTATTTCACATTCTCTCTACCCATCAACTCTCTCTTCTTTTTTATTAAATAAAACTTAGTCCTATCAAAAAACCCGTGCAAACCCAAAAAGGGGTAACCGGCCATCGTGCCAATCGTTGCTTATCAGCATTAGAAAACTCTAATAAATTATTCAAAAACTCCTCTTGAGCTCCTCTTTCTTTTCTTACACTCCTTTTTTTTTCAAAAAATGCTTTTATTTTTCTAGAACTAGCTTTTGAAATTAGATGTCTTTCTAGATCTAGGAAAAAATGAGCCTTTTTTAGGTAAAAATAGTGCAAAATTTGAAAAAATGAGTTAGAGAGGAATATTTTGGATGATTTTTGAGAATTTTTCGATGCTAGTATATGAGGTTGCTGACAAAGGGTGGTGACTAGCACAACAACCAATTGCCATTTTTCATTTTTCTTGGGTTTTTTAGTAGAGCTGAGTTTTATTATAAAGAGAGAAAAGAGAGTTAAGAGACAAGGAAAATGAAAATAAGTTGGGTTTTATTTTCATTAAGGTAAATAAAATCATTTTATTGGATATTTTTGTCATAACATTAAAACAAAAGGCAAAAGGGATTGTGACTATGGCATTTAGAACAACAATGTGACCTCTTTAAGCCAGATTTACAGTGATACTCCTTCTCAAGAGGGATTATGCCTCCTTCACACATTCCCTTTCTTTATCTCTTTTGATCTACCTCTCTATACTCTATTTCTCAATTTCTTCTCGACCCTTCATTTAAATTACCCCTCTATTAAAACCTCCAGTTGCAAATTCCAAAGCCAAATCAAGCTAAACCCAAAAAAGGCTTGCACGAAATCTGGCCATGCCCTGCCCTATCGCTTTTTGCCTTTATTTTCAATACAAGCCACTTCAAGTCTACCTCATTCTAAAATTTATGACCTCTTCTCTCTATTTTAAACCCATATCCCTTAAGCCATTCCAATTCCTTAGATTTAACCCTCATTCCAATTTCAATCCCTTAACCAACCCAGTTTATGAGATCGCCTTGATTTTTTTTCTATTTAAGCCTCTTGCTCAAGCCCTGTTTTCCAAAACTTTTTCACCCAGACTCACCTCATTTTGCATTGCCTCTATTGTGGACTACATTCTCCCTTTCAAAAGGGGGTTTCTAAAGGTACTTATAGGTTGGCTTTATGTTGAGTTGTTACTATTTGCAAGTCTATGCCCAGAGCATGCTTTTGGTGATTAGTGGCCAAAGATAGTGTCCAAGGAAGAATCAAGGAAACATCCATGGGAAGGTTCTTGGCTGCAAAGGCATCAAAATTTTTATTTTGGCAAGGTAGTAAACCCCACTTTTGAAGGTATCATTGTTAATCTTCATTTTACCAATTTCCCTGATTTATGGTATGTTGAGAACTTTGGGGAATTGTTCAAAAGCTATGGCAATGTTGTTAATGTCTTCATTCTAGATAAAAGAAATTTTAGGGGTCAAAGGTATGGCTTTATTAGATTTGTGAATATTACAGATGTCGAGAGTTTATTAGTTGCTTGCAATCTCATTTGGATCACTAATTATATTCTTAGATTTGTCAAAGCTAAGGGCTCATTTAGAGATAAGATCCAAGTTAAATGTGCTTGGCCTTCTAAGGTTAGTGAATGCAATACTCTATTGGAGTCTTCTGAAATTAAATTTAAATCTTATCCTGATGTGGTTAAAAGCGAATGGAAAGAAAAAGAAATGTTTCTAAGGTGTCAAAACCTAGAGTGATGGAAAATGAATAATCTTCTTTAAATAGTGTGAAAAACATTCCTAAGAGTTTGGTTGCTATCTCATATGGAATTTCTTTCAACAACATCCAAGTTTCTTTAGATAATGGGTCTCTTATTATTAAGATTAATCTCGATGAAATATTTAAAGCTTATGTCGTACAGAGTTCAAAGGTTAGTTCACAAAGCTGCGAGAAAGAACCATCTAGACAAATTCCGTTAAAGGAAGAAGCTATTTCTGTTAAATCAAAGGTGTTGGTTAATGACCAACCACAAGCTTGTCCCTCTCCTTTATATGATGGCAAGCTTTCAGCTAAAAGCGATGAGTCTTCAGATATTCCTCATGCTAGTCTTGTTAAAGATAATAGTGGTGAGATTGACCCAAGTGTGAATTATGTTGAAGGAAAACCATGCTATAATGGCTGTGATGTGTCTCTATATTCTAATGAAATATTGAGAGAATCGAGTTATGATAAGGGCAATTTACATAGGGCTGGACTTGAGAATACTAATGGTATTCGATTATGTGTGAATGTCGAGGAAGAGAAACTTGATTCTACTTGTGGATGTTGAAGAAGATAAGAATGAATATAGTCAAATTAAATAGAGTGATTTCGAAAATAACTCGGAGGAATTTGAAGTCGATTGTGAGGATCTTGATGTTTATGTTGATATTGCTTCTAGTTAAAAATTGAAACTTCCTAGAAAAAAGAAAGAAAACGCAAGCATTTCAATTAGAGTAGGAAAAAAACACATCCAAAACCTTTAGTTTGTCTTCCCACACCTAATGAGATATTGGAGAATGATACTTGCATCTCAAACAATGATATTCGATGGGTGAATGCTATGCATAGAGAGGAAGCTGTTAAAACTTGGGAAATTGGAAAACATCTTGGATTCTCCATTGAGGGGATGAGGAGATCATTATTGAGTGGTTGATGGAAATGGAATGAAGGGATCGAGCTGATATTTCAAACAAAAACTGGTTTATGGTTGGCTTGTGGAATTATGCTAATTCATTGGTTGGTGAGCTACATCAAAGACTTTTATTGACTTCGATCATCAATAGCAATTCATCATTAACTGTTTCATGTTCTTGGTTTTTGTTTTCTTTTGGTTGCTTCATCATGGTCGATTCAAACTATGTCACATTATTAGCGTGTTTTGTCTTGATATTAGAAATGGTTTTTATTTTCTAGTTTCATTTTGATGTTGCTATTGTTTTTATGGATTGTATCAGAACTTTGTCTATCATTTACTTCTAACTTTGAATCCTTTTGATTATTAAATATAATCTTGGCTTAACAAAAAAAATCACTTTGATTTTAAGAAGAAAACCAGTTTGCAATAGAATTTCCCTTAAGTTGATGAAAAAAGAATGAGACTGAAAAATATATGATGATAAAGGCTTGATCCTAGTTGAAGTAAATAAATCCAAAGGTATCTTTAACTCATTTCAAGTAAATAAACTCAATCCAAAATATAAGTTGTCTTATTTCATATTCTTACAAACACTTTCAGTCATTTAGAAATATATATTTTTTAACTTTTAGTTACATTTATTTATTTAATTTACATGTTGTTTTGTAAAAGGATTAATTGGCAAATATACCCTTAACTTTTTGCACAAAATTGATATAAGCCCTCGACATTTTATTACATGAAAATCAGTCCACTCATTTTTATTTTACTGTAAATAAACCCTCAATCATTCAAAATCATGCAATTAAGTTCAAATCTTTTAAATGGCACTAACTTTTGTTAGTATTGCACAAATAGTATACCACGTGACAACCAACTAAACTATCCACGTCAGCTTCCACATAAGATGTCCTAATGACAGTTAGTGTTATTTAGCAGATTTAGACTTAATTGCACGATTTTGAAAGATTGAGGATTTATTTACAGTAAAATAAAAGTTTATGGACTGATTTTCATACAATAAAACATTGAAAACTTAATTTCATTTTATGCAAAAAGTTGATGATACATTTAGATATTAAATCTTTTGTAAAATGGATAGAGTTGAGTTAATAATAAAAAAGATGAGAGATCTATTTACACCTATGTAAAACTTTATAGTTTTACACATTTTCTAAACTTTAGATTGAGTTAGATGAACGGTTAAAATTAAAACTCTTCATATGGAAAACTAAATGTAAAATAAATGTAAAAAAATTTTCTCTATGCTTTTTTACCTTGTAAAAATATTTTTTTTTCTTTTTTACATTTTCTCCTTTCCACCTTTGTTTCTTCAGGTAGACTTCTCTCTTCCGTCTCTCTCAAACCAGGCAATCTTTTCCATCTCTTTTTCTCTGCAAGTGATATGCATTTCTTTCCTCTTTAATGATGTAATATTATGTATCAATTGAGAAGAGAAAAAAAGGTCAAAAATCAAATCTACTATTTCTCAAATGGCTGCTGCCATGGCTACTAATGCTTAAAATTTCATAAGATAGCTTCTTATGGGTACGAAACAAAGGTGGGTGTCCTTTTTTTTTTTTAAAAGTAAAGAGGATTATTTATTGATATAAAGGGTAAATAACTGATGATTACAACCAAGCTTCTAAATTGACCGATTTATGAACTCCAGCTTTAGCCAAGGAGTCAGCGAAATGATTTGCTTCTCTAAAGACATGTATGAAAGAAATCGAACCTAAGTAGGAATACAGATTTTGTAACTTGCTGATAAGGTTGTTGTACTTCCATGGGCTATTATAGAGTTTATTCAACCAAGAGATAACAACTTTCGAATCACTTTCAAATGTTGAGGGAGTGCTAAACTTGATATTAGATTATGGAGAGAGCTTAAACAACAGTAAGAAGTTCAACAAAGTTTGAATAAGTCATACCAATGTTCTTAGAGAAAATGTGAATAATGATACCATCAGAGTTCCTCAACACACCACCAATGCTCGCCGGACCTAGCTAAATTCTAGCATCAATAAAAATTGCATTGGTGAATGGGAAGTAATTTTGTCTAGAGAACAAAAGTAGCAAATTGCGATTGACAGGCATCCATGGGGAAAAACCACTCTGATAAGTTCTAACTAATTTTAGTGCTTTTAGTAGTTAATGGTAAATCAATTTTTTTTTAATAATTATTAGTGCCAAATTCAAACAATGTAAAAAAGGAAAGAGAGAATATTTTTTTTATTTATTTTTACATTTAGCTTTCCATATGAAGAGTTTTAATCTTAACCGTTCATTTAACTTAATCTAAGGATTAGAAAAGTGTGTAAAACTATAGAGTTTTATATAGGTGTAAGCGGATCCCTTCTTTAATAAAAATTATCATTCGAAAAAACTCCAATGATCAAAATAATTTTAAAATTTGAAATAATAATTTTAAAAATATTTTCTTAAATTAAAGAATAATATAGTAAACTTTACTAAAGTGCATAAAGAGCTTACAATTTATTCCAATAAATAAAATAATTTCAAATGATCATAAAATAAAAATAATTTATTATTATTAAAATTTTAAAAAAATTAGTTTGTTAGATAAACAAAACATTAATAAAAATTATAATATAATATATCATATTTTTAATACTTAAAAAAATAATAAATCTTGTTAAAATTATTATGATTTCAAATAATTAAAAAATTGAAAAAAAATGTTTATAAACTTATTGTATTTTTGTAAAAAAATTAAGCACAAATCTAAAAATGAGATCCAAAAGTTTTTATTTGAGACAGGCCTGCAAAGTGGCCTAAACTAACCCAGTAGCTTTGGGTGGCATGGGCTTTTCTTGTACATAATGGTGTTTGGTTTAACACACCTTGGATTTTCTTTATTTATTTTGTGTTCTTATATAAAAATCACTTTTTTTTAATATTCTCTTCATTGATTTAAGTTCGTTGAAGACAAGAAGACATATTAGTGTATTCATTTACTAATGTAAAAAGAAAAAAAAAGGCTAAAATATTAGATAAAACGTCTAAATTATTTTATTTTTAAATAAATTTTTATACTTTTATTGTAACCAAATAAGTAGTTGTTGTTGTCACGTCGCCGCAGCTCACCACCTTGGGTCATGTGTGAGATGATCGGCAGCACTAACGCTTGACACTCTCTGCTGCACTACTCAATCCTAGGCTCAGCTATAGCAGCAATAGCTTGTACAAATCACCTAGGAGCCATACACTTGGCTACAGACAGCTGTTTATTCTTTGTAGGGTCTGTGTATATAAGGAACGACCTCCCCCTTCGTTTTCTCTCATACCTGGTTGTAACTCTTGTACATTCATTCTTTCTCAGCAATACATACAGCTTTCCTCCATTGTTGCCTTTCGTTCTCTGTTGCTTTCTTGTTGCTGTTTGTGTGAGTGTGCTCTCGGGTGTACCTTGTTAGAGAGACTTAGAGACTCTCATTAGCACGCACACCATCTTGGGAGTGTTAAAGGCTGACTTAGGAGTAAAGAGGTTGAGAGAACCCACCTAAGGCCGCACGTGTCTTGTCGAAAAGCGCGAAGACGTGACAGTTGGTATCAGAGCAGGTCGTGCACCAGCCATTAAAGTAGACGAGATGGCTAGTTCGGAAGCGTCACAACATCCTGAGGGACAGAAGTCATAAGGTGGACATGGCAAGGGCAAGCAGGCTACCGCCAAGGAGGTGGAAACAACCTTCGAAGCACGCCTGGCCAAGGCGGAGTTGGCCATGGTAGAGATCCAAGACACGCTCGAGGAGCGCTTGGAAGAAGTGTGCTCGTCAGCTAAGGAGTTTAAAGAGGAGGTGCGAGAGAAGGTGGTTGAGATGCGAGAGGGGATTGGCGAGGAGGTAGAGCAGCTCACCCAAAGAAATTCAACGTTGGAGGCTGTAGTCGTAGTCCTACAGGCGGATGTTGAGAAGCTCAAGAGGAAGCTCGCCGCTTGTGAGAACACTATTGGGGGAGGCTTGTTGGCCGTGGCACTTAAGGCGAGGATGGAGGTCCCCAAGCCCAAGGAATTCAAGGGGACACGTTCAGCCAAAGGCGTTGATAATTTCCTCTGGGGGATGGAGCAGTACTTCCGTGCCATGAGCATCGAGAAGGACGCCACAAAGGTTAGCACCACTTCCATGTACCTTACTGACTTTGCCTTGTTGTGGTGGCGTAGGCGATACGAGGAGGCAAGGCGAGCTGGAATACCGATCGGTACTTGGGAACAGTTCCAGCGAAAATTCAAACAACAGTTCTACCCAGAATATGCTGCTTAGGAAGCCCGAGCTAAGCTGCGAAGGCTAATGCAAAGGGCTAAAGGTCGGGAATATGTGAGGGAGTTTATCGAGTTGATGCTACAGATCCCCACACTTGGCGAGGAAGAGGTGCTTTTCTCGTTCATGGACGGCCTCAAACCCTGGGCGAAGTAGGAGCTGAAGAGGATGGGCGTCCAGAACCTAAATCAGGCGATCACTGTTGCAGAAGGACTGGTGGAGTTCTGGAGGCATGATAGGTCCGAGTCGCCCAAAGCCAAGTTTAAGGGCAAAGATGGGGGAGCCGAAGAGGCGAGCAACAGCCCGCCCTATTTCAATAAATGGAAGTCCTCCAAGGGTGAGGACGAGAAGACGGGGCGAGTCGAAAAGGGTCGAGCTGATATGGGCAAACAGACAGAGAGCTCGCCCATGGGTTCTTTTCTGTGTGATAGACCACACAGAGCTCGGGATTGCCCTATGCGAGGTAAGTTGGTCGCCATCGCCCAAGGCTAGGTTGAAGCTGATCGGGAAGCTTTGAGGTTGGGCTCGATGGTACTAAACACCGTGAAGACCAAGAGAGGTTGCCAACGGAAAGGGATGAAGCTAGGGACGATGGTGTTGAACGCCATAAAGACCCGAAGAAAAGGTCACCAACAAAAAGGTCTCATGTTCGCCGATGTGATGGTGGCGAGCACGAGGTTGAACGCCCTAGTAGATACTAGAGCTTCTGACTTGTTCATGTCAGAACGCATTGCCAGGGAATTAGGGCTCAAGGTCGCCAAGGACGAGGGGTCCATAAAGACTGTGAATTCGAAGGAGGTTCCAATTACTGGCATAGCTCGAGGAGTGGAGCTATAGATAGGCGAGTGGAAAGGGCGAGAAACGATTGAGGTATTTCCCATTGATGACTATGATCTTGTTCTTGGGTTAAGTTTCCTAGATCGACTTAATGCTTTGCTAATTCCTTTCGCCGACTTTCTTTGTGTGCTTGATCGTCGATGCCAATGTGTTGTCCCTGTGAGGCGAGAAACGAGACTGGGATCCAAGGTGATTTCGGCAATTCAGGTCACCAGAGGAGTTCACCAAAGTAAAAGGATAAACTTGGCCGCGCCTGAGACAAAGGAGTCCACAGTCATCGCCAACAACACCCCAATGGAATTGCAGAAGGTGTCGTACAATGACAAATATGTAAAGTTGCCCAAATGGGTTTGGCGACAGAAATTATCGACAACCCTCGACCATGAATTGGCGAGTAGTCCTGGGCGAGTCCATGAGGTCGCCGACCCTATCGAACGGGAGGTAGAGCTCGCCAAGATTAGATCGTCCAAGGGATCTCTGGTTGCTCAAATCACACAAGGCGTATACCAAGATCTCACGGTCAGGCACGGGTGGATAGACCAAACCAAGGCATGCCACAACAAGGCGAATACCCTAGACCAAGAAGTCCGCACAGGGCTGGCAGAGGCGACGAGGGCGTCGCCAGAACAGATGGGGGAGAATGTCACGTCGCCACAGCTCACCACCTTGGGTCAAGTTTGAGATGATCGACGGCATTGACGCCTAACACTCTCTGCTATACTACTCAGTCCTAGGTTCAACTATAGCAGCAATAGCTTGTACAGATCATCTAGGAGCCATACACTTGGCTACATGACGACCGCTTATTCTTTGTAGGGTCTGTGTATATAAGGGGCGACCTCCCCCTTCGTTTTCTCTCGTAGCCGGTTGTAACTCTTGTACATTCATTCTTTCTCAACAACACATATAGCTTTCCTCCATTGTTGCCTTCCGTTCTCTGTTGCTTTCTCGTTGCTGTTTGTGTGAGTGTGCTCTCGGGTGTACCTTGTTAGAGAGACTTGGAGACTCTCACTAGCATGCACACCATCTTGGGAGTGTTGAAGGCTGACTTAGGTGTAAAGAGGTCGAGAGAACCCACCTAAGGCCGCACGTGTCTTGCCAGAAAGCGCGAGGACGTGACATTGTTGTTGTTGTTGTTATTATTATTATTATTGTTATTATTGTTATTCAAATAAATCTCCATTTCAAATAAGATTGATTTATATTAATGGTTCGCTTTAGTTAAAATTAAAGGTTAAAAATTTATTTTGATACTAAATAAAAATTAATGACTTATTCAAATACGAATTAAAAATTTATTTAAATATAATAAAATATAAAAGCTTATTATGATAGAATGTTAATATTTGTAGATTTTCTTTATTATTTTAATAAAAAAGAATTCTTTAAAAAATATTTTTTTATTTATAAGAGATACAAGGGAAATGAAGAAATCGGATCTTGAACTAATTCTTTTTAAAGAAAAATAACAACCATTAGATCAAACCTTAATTATTTCCTCAAAAAAGTATTTGTTATCATGACATTTTTGTTTATTTGACATTTCTATTAACTCACTGTAACGCTGTTAAGTTTTATTACTGTGTAAAGGTAACGGAAATAAAAAAATTTAACAAAAATGTCCTCAATTTAGTTATTTTGAAACGTTTAAGATTGATTTTCATACAATTAAATGTTGAAAATTTAATTTTTATTTTATGATAAACGTAAAAGACATATTTGAGTATTAAGTTAATTTTTAATAAAAAGTTAAAAAGTATGAGCGCAAATATAGAGGTGGATCAATGACAATGACCTAATACCCATGATTCCATCTGATCACATTAAGAAAATAAAAATAAAAATTAAAATGGTGGAGAATTCCGTTGGCTGAAACAAATAAGAATTGAAGGAAGCGTCGATTCACACCGGCAAGGCGGCAAATGTGGATTGTGGAGTCGAGCGTGAAGGTTGGTTTGTTTTGGAAAATATATTTTTATTATATTATTAAATAATTAATTTTAATTAGAAATATATTTAAAAATATAAAATGTTAATATAAAAATTTAAATTTTCAACAATAAATTTAGTTAAAATAGATTTTAATGGATAGGTGGATCTCAAATGTCAACAGAATTCAACTTGGTCCATGAATATTTCTACTATGGAGTGCCGTCTAATTTATTATTAGGTCAATCTAATGCTGTAATATTTTTTGGGAGTGAAATATAGTTTTTAAATATATTTAGATATCGTTTCCAATCAAAAAAATATTTAGATAAATTTTTAATTATGAAATTATTTGTATCATTAGAAATTATAATCATAAACTAATTATATTTATTATTTATTTTTGGATTGGCTACCCTCGGTGTTTGATTGTTTTGTTAAGCTCAAGGTAAGTGCTTGGGTATGGTTCTATTTGGTTGTTTCCAACCTAAAAGTACCCAACCTCTTATTTACCATTAAGATAAAACTTGATTGGCTGATGAAATTAATTTTAATTAATTTTCAATAAATGAAAATGAAAATAAAAATTAACAATCAAAATTATTAGATTAAAAAAATTTTAATGGGAAAATAAATATATGTGAAGAATTTATAGACAATGATGCAATAGACCAAAACTTAAAATTTATAAAAATAGTCATTGAACTTAGAACATTAAGGATGCCATACTGTTTAAGATAATCCTATTTAAATATAACAATCCAATTGATTGAAAACTATTGCTATCATTTTCAATTTTGAACTTGATGTAGCCATTTTTAGTTAAAAATAACCTAAATCTTTTCTTATACAATTTTAGTGGAAACAAGAAATGTTTTTATAGTTGCCAATGAAATCTTAGCTTAATAGTACAAAAGAAGTCAAGAAATCTTGAGCTTTTAGATTCAAGTTTTACTATTTGTCGATTTCATCCGATTTTATGTTGAATTATTTAATTATATGATGATTCATTGGTTGATTGATTTGTTTATTTAACTTTTTATATGCAATACTTTAGTATGATTTTAATTTTTCTTGTATTAATAATTTTATAAAAAAATTTTATAATTTGCTTGATAGAAACTAAAAGAAGTATAAAATTTACATATATGTATAAACATTATATATAACACCATACATTTTTTTTAATCATGTAGAAAAAGAATATGTTATTGTTACCTCAAAATTACATGAACCACATTTGAACATATGAACAAAATAAAATTCTATATGTTGTTGTAGAATTAATATTAAAAGCTATATATATTATTTAAGTTTTCACAAGAATATATAAATATATTTTTTATTATCACCTTTTTATTTTTTTTAATGTAAATACAAATATCCTTAATCATTTTACGATTCAAAATTAATATTGATCAAATTGAAAATGATAACCAATAAAGTTTTTTCAATAATAATGTAACTAAATACCATTGAACGAGTCAATTTCGATCAATTAGCAATATTTTTCGCATGTTATTTGGGAAGGTCTTGGCCTAAGGAGAACGAAAAATGACAGGTGCACTATCATGGCAAAGAGACAACTCATTTATATTATTATTATATTTTTCTAAAGGCAATAAAGCTTTATTTTACTTCAAGAGATAAATTAAAATTTTACGAGAAGCACATGGAAAGAAAGACAACTCATCACCCAAAATCTCAGATAGTCAATCTCATTTTGAGAAAACGACAAATCCTTTTTTACAAAAAGAAGGATAATATTTATTAGACTTAGGATAAAGTTAATATTGTTTTATGATTTGAAAAAAAAATAAAGGTGTTGATAAATTAATAAGAAATCTAATATTAAATTATTCGTATTTTTAAACACCGAAAAGAATTATAAATTTAAAAATGCCTAAACATTTGAATCAAATGTTGATACACGATTTTTTCTACTCTTTTCGCAATGTATAAATCTCTTTCTTCAAATCTTTAATCATTTGAATCAAATGTTTTATTGTTCAAACAAGTTAGAAAATTCAAGTCTTCTTAAGAGAAATTACGTGAATCAATTAAGCTTATTATTGGATTCTGTTCACCTACTTATTTTATTATAAATATGGACATTGTTTACTTACAACTAATTTTACACAAGTACAGCTAGTCGAACTTAATTAGAATTAATAATTAATATATAGATTATTATTTAATATATTATCAATAAATATTTTAAACTTCACAAATGAAATTAAAAGATCAATAAGTAGTTGAAAAAGTCAAAGTGAAATTTTTTTTCTAAATATTTAAATATGGTTCGAATTCTAAAGTCGTTATTATTGGAGAGTTTTACTGTTTACTACATTTTGTCCGACAGAATTAATCTTAAATCGAAAAATAGATGAGAATACATATAACATTAAAAAAAAAGGAAGTTAAGAAATATGGCACGTATCTTTTAAAAAATATTTAAAAAATAAAAAATAAATAAAGCGATATATATGTAATCATTTTAATCCCATTTATAAAATATAAATTTTTTATTGACAATGTATTAAATAAATCTTAATATATATTTTATCATAAATAATGTGAACAAATAAGAAAGTGTATTAACATATTACCAATTATTTTTTTTTATATATATATATATAGTGACAAAGCAAACTACAGCAAAATGTGTTTTTAGCGGCATTTATTTAGTAGAAAACGCCGCTAGATGCCGTGCTTTTATTAGCTTATGGTGTTTTTTAGTTAGAAACGTCGCAAAGTTTTGTGAATAGCGGCGTTTATATAACTAAACGCCGCTAAATTGAGTGGGTACTGGCATTTCTTACTAAGAAGCGCCATTATATTTTAAAATAAAAATATTTAATAAATATTTGTTTTTATTTTTTTAATTTATATTACATAGCGGCGATTTTTCTTACAAAAAGCCACTATGTCCTCTTTACCCGCCATCCTCACCCATTTCCTCGGAATTCACAAACCGATTTTTCTTAGAAATGAAACGCTATGCTCTTCAAAATCCCCATTGCCCCGATTCTCAACTGCATAAAAAAAGCATTTATGCATTTTTTTCTCCATTCTGTGAAACTGTGAAGCTCTCTCTCACAAAATCCCCCGATTCTCTCACGTTTCTCCATTTTTCCCGATCTGTGAAGCTCTCTCTCTCAGGCACTGGCACTCTCGCACTCGTAATTTACTTTCTCTCAATTTCCTTCTCACGGGAAAATCATCTAATCAGTTTTTCTATTTTTTAAAAAATTGTAATAGGTGGGTCGCGCATTTGCCTCCTCTTTAGGGCTCGTTTATGGGCGCAGCTCAAGTACCTCAAGGTATTTCCATTTATTGCTATTATTTCATATTTATCCTTTTTTTTTAATTTCGTTTTCTGTTTGGTTCTAGAACCTCAAGGTATCGTTTTCAAGTTGATTAGCAGAACCAAGATGTCCTTGCTAGTGTGTCTTGGCCTGTTGTGTAATTTAAAGAGGCAAAACCTTTACTTTTGATGAAATAGTGTTTGTAATTCTTTCGATAGAATGCAATGCCTCTTATTTGTTTCCGCAGTCTGTAATGGTGATAATTTGGATGGGTCTGTAAACATCCCGCATTATTGCCAATTTTCTAACTTTAGCAGCTTCCAGATATATATTAGAGTTTCCGTAGTGATTATAGGATGCCTGCGTCTGCTATCTCCCATAGAAACATCTTTTACATGATATTTTAGTATTTGTTATTTTTTGCTTGTTCATGCCAATTCTACTATTTCTTTAGAGCAGGAAGTTAATCAGCTAAAGGTGATATCACGCTTATTTGATTGTGACTTCATTTGGAATGATATTTAGAAGTGCAGTGACATGGTAACTAAGGGCTTTTGTTTTGATTATCATTTGCTTTGTAGTTTACCAAGTACATTTCCACACTTGATTGTTAAGATCTTTCTCAGCAGTCCTAATCAAGTGCCTTTGTGTTTGGAAAGCTGGATTTGCTTTCAGTCAGATAGTGGTAAGTTATTCAGGGACAGAAGAAACAAACAATTTCAGTTTCACTACGGTGTTATTAGATAAAGCCAATCCGTCCATGTTTTAGTTCCTTAATATTCCTTGTTTTGTTAAGAATTTTTTTTGTTTATAATTTAAGTTTGAAAAGTATTTACCTTGTTCTGCTATGTGGCCATTTAATGAAAAACTCTTTTAAGTTGCAAAAACATGGTGGGTATAAACAAGTTAAAAACAAAAGGAAATGGAAAAGCTAATTAGTTTCAGCCTTCTGTTTTGAGGCGTGCAATTAAAAAATATTGCAATAACTACCAAACCACTCATGAATCTATCACTTACTTTTGTTCCTTTAAGGATAATGACAATGCTAATATTTTAACTAGTTTGCTAATCCTTCTGGTGATTGGAATTTTTGCATTTCAAAACTTTTCCTCCATTCCCATCTTTATTTCTTTAAAAGGATTCTAACACTAAAGGCTATTAGGGAGATCTCCTTATTATTTTTAAAGTGTAAATCTGATCATATCTAGCTCGTCTATCTACTTGGAGGAACCAAGAGAAGTTTAGTGTTAAAAGAGCCCATTTATATATATTCCACCTCTTCATGTATAGGGCATCCAAATATTTTTATTTTCTTCATTCTTCACCCTATACTTTTTGGTAAAGAATAACTTAGATGACTAGTTTTTATTGCTGTTTTACTAAGTTTGAGCAATGTTGAATTTAATGAAGCAATTAGACAGCAGTGTACTGTCCTTGCCCTACAGAAACACTTGAGAGATAACTAAATGGAAACAATGAGAGAGAGAGAAATAGGTACGTGTTATTTATGTTTTACTCTTTCTTGTTGTTGATGTGGGTTGGGCAGGGGACATGATAGGTTTTTCCATGAATGTTATATTGTTAATCACATGTAAATTGAAATAGAAATGCAACTTTTCATGGTGTCTAAGTGTTGCCATAACCATGGTCTAATACTTGAGTAATAAAAAGGTGAAATGAATGAAAAATATATATAATACTAATGGCTAAACTCATAGACTGTATCTTGTGAATTAGCTGGATTTTGAGTCTCTTAAAGGAAAGTATTGAGCTAACCATAAACTATTCTTTTAACAATTCCATGCTTATCATTGCTAGTACATTCCTTTAAAAGTGCCTATATGGGTTTTAGTGCGATCGGATAGTTCTTGCGGTGAGTTTTCTTTAAAAGATAAATGTAAGTATAATTGCTGCTCTTGCATCAGAAAACTTCAAATTGAACCAAATGTGCATTCTAGTGCATGGATATAAGCAGTTTATTTTTAGTTTTTTGGTTCCTATTTGTGAAATGAGAACAGATAACAGATAGGTCATCATTTCTGGAGATGAAAACAGCTAGAATAGTGAGCATGCATCATACAAAGTTGCTTTCCTGCTCATGCAATATGGTGAACCAATTTATTGCATGCATTACAATGTTTAACAATGCAGGAGCACTAATGGTTACTAATATTGGAGCTTTCATTAAAACTTGAAATTTGAGATGTGTGTTCCGGTTTCAAAATAGTTTCTGTTATAGCTGTGTTTCTGTGCTATGTTTTTTGTCTTACTTATATTTAATTATTATATTAATTGATTTTTTAAAATATAATTTAATGAGAAGAATGGAATATGTCCACCATATGAAGGGAAATCTATTTTGGAGCTAGGAGCTGGTATTGGAAGATTTACTGGTGATTTAGGTCAGAAGGCTGGCCGTGTTATAGCTTTAGACTTCATTGAGAGCATTATAAAGAAGGTGATTGAAATTCAGCCTGACAGAACTTACTTTGTTTGGTATTTCATAAGAAGCTTGAATAGATTTTCTCTTTTGATTTCCTTAATTGCATAATGAAAGCATCAATGGACATTATAAGAATGTCAAATTCCGCTGTGCTGACGTGACTTCTGCAGATTTGAAAATTTCAGAAGGATCACTAGACTTGATATTCTCAAATTGGCTGCTAATGTATCTCTCAAATAAAGAGGTAATTTTAGTTGCTGAACTTGAATTTTTGCTTTCTTTCTTTTGGTACGCACAGGGAAGTCCAGGGGAGGGTTGTTAAATGGATGTTCGTCATGTAATCTGTCGTAACGATTTTCGTCTGGGGACTCGATCGCTGGACGATTTTGGAAAAACACAGAAAAGAGGAGTCGCCACCAATCTTTTTTTGACTAGGTGTGATTGGCCACCTAAAATCATTTATTTTTTTTTCAATAAAATCTTAAAATTAATTAAGGTTTATCAAAAAAATAATTTTTGGTCTGCGAAAACAAAGTTTGGGTTCGGGAGTTCGGTTACGCGTGGGGAAGGATTAGCACCCCCACAGCGCCCGTTAGAAAACGGTACCACTTAATCATGTATTATCTTTTGATCTTAATAAAATGGTCTTAATTAAACATTTAAAAAGAAATTCATTTATTTTGAAATCAATTTGTTATTTGCTTATTATTTGAAACATTAAATTTTATTTTTATTTATGTTAAATTTATTTTTATTTGAAATAAATGAGAATCTTTTGTATTAAAAATTATTCCAAAATACCCCAATACTTTTGGTAGCATTTCGGATAATTTCCTCACCTAGAGATTTCTTAAGAATCGCTACTTGCGATTTCTATAGAATCCCATCCTCGGGAGATTCGCACTTATTTTTTTTGAAATTTCATGAATGCAAATGATGCAATCAAAATATGGATGATGTACATGAGAAATCCATTATTTCATTTTATTATTTTTCAATTCATAAATTTAGTTTTTATAAATGAAAATCCCTTATATTGAAAATTATTCCGAAGTACCCCAATACTTTTGGTAGCATTTCGGATAATTTCCTCACCTAGGGATTTCTTAAGAATCGCTACTTGCGATTTCTATAGAATCCCATCCTCGGGAGATTCGCATTTAGTTTGGAATTACAATGAATGCAAATGATGCAAACAAAATAGATGTGATGCACGTAAGAAATTCTATTTTATTTTTATTATCTTTTAATTCATTTATACTTATATTATTATTTTGTAATTTATTTATATTTATAAAATCTTACTTTTATTGAAAAATCATACTAAATATTCCAATACGCTGGTAACATTTAGCATATTTCTCTCACCTAGAGATCAGTTAGGAATCACTACTTGTGAATTCCGTAACATCTCATCATCGGACATTATTTATATCTTATTTATTTTTAATTTGTTTTACTCTTTATTTTGAAGTTTTGTTTATTTGTTTGTTTAAAATATTTATTTATTATTTTTTAGTGTTAGTTTATTTCATATAAGTTGATTATATTAGAAATCTTAATATCGAACTAAAATTATTTGAATACCCCAATACGCTGGTAATATTCAAATATTTTATTTCGACCCTAAGGATAATCAAAGAATCACCACTTGTGATTTCTAAGGAATCCTATCATCGGGGACCTTTTATATTTAAGATGTGTATTTACATTTATTTATTTATTTTAATTCCTAAATTTTTACCTATTTAAAAGTTTTTTTATTTTTATTCACTTACTATTTTCTCATATTTGCCTATTTTCATATTATTATTTTTATTACCATTTTATATTTATTTTTTTTATACTAAAAATCTTATTAATATTTTTCTTTATATCGGAATAAAATCAATTAAATGTCCCAATACGCTGGTGACATTAAAGATCTTATTTCGATCCTAAGGATTGTCAAAGAATCACTACTTGTGATTTCTAAGAAATCCTATCATCGGTAGTGCTTTTAAGATTTATATTTTTATTTACTTATTTATTTCTTTTTTTGTTTATTTATTTTTATTTTAATTATATAAGAAATTTTAATATTGAAATAAATTACTTAAATATTCCAATACGCTGGTAATATTTAAATGTTTATTTCAACCCTAGGGATTACCAAAGAATCACTACTTGTGATTTCTAAGAAATCCCATCATCGAACCAAATTTTTTTATATTTTTTCTTAAGACAGTGAAAATTTACAAATTTATTTATGAAGTTAATTTTGTAAATCTATTTTATGAGTTGAATAATCATAAATTACATTTATTTAATCTTGCTTTTCAATATATAATAGATAACTAAAAAAAAAACATTCCTCAAAAGCTAGTAATGATAATACTATCAGGCAAGGCATAAAAGATTTGTGATTCTTACAAAGAAATAAATGGCATACAGGCTACGACAATGACTTTTAAATCAAGGAAATATCACAAATTAATAAATCCACTCAGTGAGGCAATAAGATTTATGAATCAAAGAAATAATACGCATATAAATCAATAAACAAGTGAGTGAGAAACAATTATAGTATACCTGCAAACGAATCACGAGCCTCCCTTTCTTTGCCAAAACCCGATCGGTCTCTCCTTCTTGTCACAAATGAAAGCCGGCCACCAGTGGCTGTTACAAGGATTTTCAAACCAAATCAAAAGCAACTGGGCAGGGTACGTCAGATACCATGTGCACTGTCTACAAGGCAGCGTAGTGTAGCAATCTTGTAGCAATATGGAAATGAGGCGCCAAAGGATCTAGTAGCAAGAACGCAGGACAGTGCAGCGGTGGGAGCAAATGACGAACCGACAGCAAGCTCAGGCAACAGAGGTGCAATGAAGAACAGCAGGACGCGAGGCAAGGACAGCGAAAGAGCAGCAACAGTAGGTTGTTTCAAACGGCAAAAGCAAGTTGTTTCGGTATGAGGCTCGACAGAAGATGACAGAGGATGGTGGCATGTGGCGTGATGCAGAGATGACTCCAAGCAAGCAAGGGACGTTAGAAAAGTGGCCAGGAACGCAACAACAACGACAGAGATGCTAACAGTGTAGTATTGTAGGCATGGGTGCAGCCAAGGAAGGAGAAAGAAGGGTGGTCGATGATCAGCTGCTATGGACGATGGTGCAGCAAAGAAGATGATGTAACCGAGCCGTCTGTCCGTGGGCTGTAGCGAGGATGACCAAGGATGGTTGCTTGGAGGTGGCGATGAATGAATGAAGCAGTAGCAAAGACCGTGGCTGATGGATGCAGGAGGAATTGGCGTGGATGGCTGGACTGGTTGTAGAACTCCAGAAAAGAAGATGAAGTTGCACTGTTTTATAAATGGCCTTTCTATTTTTGAAAGTTTCTTTTCTCCTTCATGTGCGCCTCACCTCTCTTGCCTCTTCACGTTGTAGTAGGGGGCAGAATAAGAATAACAGAGCAGCAAGGCTCGATGCCGTGGACAGCAATGAGGCGAGCAAAGAACGAAGCAAGCGCTGCAGCAAGGGCTGGTTTCACAGTGATGCAGTGGCGTGGGGAGGGGCGCGAGCAGACCAGAACTAGCAAGAACTGGCAGGCGTGGGCAGTGAAAGAAGCTGCCGGCTCCAAAAAAATTCTGTTCTCTCCTTTTTTTTCTGTGTCTCTCCTCCCTAACCCTAGCAGACTCATCCTTTTTAAATGAGAAAAAAAAAATCCTTTTATCAATCCCACAATCATGGGATTTTATTGTTTATTTCCATTTGACCTTTCCATTTTGTTTCCTTTTCATTATTTTTCTTTTTGGTAATTCCTTGATCACTTCCTTGATTCTTTCTGTCTATTTGCACACCCTTGATTAAGGGATCTTGATTTGGGTTGACCTTTCATTATTTGAAGTTTCCATTTGTACATAGCATTAATATTGATTCTCAATTTACTCCTCAATATTTTTTATTGATTGCCGGCATCAAGTGCATTGATTTGGCTTTGGTTTTCATTTTGGAATTCCATTGTTCTTGTGTGGGATTTAGATAGGAAGAGGTTAAAGGTTTGCATGGGGTTTTAGGGTTTGCATGAAAAAGCATTGACGTATTTTTGTTTTGTTTGTTTTTTTTTGTTTTTTTTTATTTTGTTTATTATTTGTTATTATTATTATTATTATTATTATTTTTTTGCTTGGACAAAATTCGGTGTTTACAGCTGCCCCTCTTTGCACCTTGCTGAGAATCAGGAATAGGGCAAAGACTATAGACAACAATTTTGTCCGAACCTCTTTTTTTTATTTTTGGGAAAATTCAATTTTGATTCTCGAAAATAATACCTTGACTCCATACCAAGGCTCGATCCATTTTAGAGAAATGAATTCGATTTTGAAACACATGATACCTTGACTCCATACCAAGGCTCGATCCACTGTGAAAAAGTGAATTCGACTTTAAAATATAATACCTTGACTCCCTACCAAGGCTCGATCCACTTAGAAAAGTGAATTCGATTTTGAAACACATGATACCTTGACTCCATACCAAGGCTCGATCCACTTGAAAAAGTGAATTCGATTTGAAACACATGATACCTTGACTCCCTACCAAGGCTCGATCCACTTGAAAAAGTGAATTCGATTTGAAACACATGATACCTTGACTCCCTACCAAGGCTCGATCCACTGTGAAAAAGTCGATTTTGAAACACATGATACCTTGACTCCCTACCAAGGCTCGATCCACTTGAAAAAGTGAATTCGATTTTGAAACACAAGACCTTGACTCCATACCAAGGATGGAAGGTTTAGATTTTCCGAATCATAGGTTACACATCAAAGATATAAATGCAGAGGGCATAATTGCAGATGCAATATTCATGAACGTGAATGCAAATCATAACAAGTGACCTAATTTGCGGGTACGCATTTGGCTGTAAACGCATATTTCATCATCACCCTGGATGCTCGAACCAAACTACCAAACTTTGAGCTTGCAAGATATCGGAATCCCTCTTTTTTTTTTAATTAATTTTTTTTTGAAAGCAACGCCTTGTATGATTTCTGTACTTCTGGTCTATATGCCTGCAGAGTTGGGTTTAAACCCTCATTCCCATTTTATTATTCACATAGCAATGCAAACTCCTTTTATATTTGGGACTATTTATTGAATCACACCATTCAAAATTGCCAAGCAAGATACATTTATTATGAATGTAAGGCAAACAAGTCAATGTACAAGGTAATTTCAATGAAGAACAATTTGGCTTTGTCTCAAAATATCTAAGAATTCACGAAGAAGGGACAATAAAAAAAAGTTGTATGGTGGCAAAGTTCCCTTATAAGAAAAATTCACTTTCTCTATCGAATAATCCAGAATCCTTATTGTATGAACCATTGATTGATGACCCCAATGTGTGGGAAATGTTTCCTATCATCTTTAACCCCTTTAGACTTGCAAACTGATGCCCCTTTTTATCTAGGCCGCCCTCTCGGGTTTTCGACTTAGATACCTCCTATGGTTTAAGCGCCTTTTCAGGTTTTCAACTTAAACCCCCCTTTTTTTTTTGAATCTAAGCCGCCTTTTCAGGTTTTCGACTTAGATTTTTTTTTTTTTTTGAATCTAAGCCGCCTTTTCAGGTTTTCAACTTAGATCCAATTTCAAGCATAATATTTTTTTACCACATCACCATTGACCGGGTTTGGTAACTCATACCCATCCATCTCGTCAAAATCAATGCTCCCCCTGAAAAGGCCTTCTTTACCACATACGGGCCTTCCCAATTTGGTGCCCATTTTCCTCGAGGATCATGCTGATTAGATGGAATCCTTTTCAAAACTAATTCCCCCTCCCGAAATTGTCTAGGGCGGACCTTTTTGTCATATGCTCTCATCATTCTCCTTTGATATAATTGGCCATGACAAAGTGCTTTAAGCCTCTTTTCCTCAATCAAATTCAACTGTTCATATCGAGCACGGATCCATTCTGCTTCTTCCAATTCTACCTCCAGCAATACCCGCAAGGAAGGAATCTCAACCTCAATAGGCAGAACGGCTTCCATTCCATATACCAACGAGAACGGAGTGGCTCCGGTGGATGTACGCATTGAAGTCCGATAAGCATGCAAAGCAAAAGGAAGTTTCTCATGCCAGTCCTTATAGGTGTCTGTCATTTTTTGAATAATCTTCTTGATATTCTTATTTGCAGCTTCTACGGCCCCATTCATTTTCGGGCGATATGGCACTGAATTATGATGTTTGATTTTGAATTGCTCACAAGCCTCCTCTATCACCTTGTTATTAAAATTCATAGCATTGTCTGAAATAATCCTCTCAGGGAATCCAAATCTGCATATGACTTCTTTCTTAATGAACTTGCACCACTGACTTCGTCACACTAGCAAATGATGCAGCTTCCACCCATTTTGTAAAGTAATCAATCATTACTAAGATAAAACGATGTCCATTCGACGCTTTTGGAGTGATTGGCCCAATTACATCCATTCCCCACATTGAGAAAGGCCAAGGAGCTGTCATGACGTGCAAAGATGTTGGAGGGACGTGTATTTTATCCCCATATATTTGACACTTGTGACATCTTTGAGCATATTTAATGCAATCACTCTCCATGGTCATCCAATAATAGCCCGCTCTCATGATTTTTCTAGCCATCATATGCCCATTCGCATGAGTCCCACAACTTCCTTCGTGAACCTCCTCAAGGATCTTTCTAGCTTGCATAGCATCCACACACCTTAACAAAACCTGGTCCCTCCCTTTCTTATACAGGATATCACCATCGAGAAAGAATCCCATCGCCAATCTTCTTATGGTCCTCTTATCGTTTCCCGTGGCTTGCTTAGGATATTGTTGGTTCTTAACATATTGTAGAATATCATGAAACCAAGGCTTATCATCAATTTCTTCCTCCACATTTAAGCAATGAGCTGGGGAACCACGTACACTCATCTTAATGAGCTGAACTTCAGTATTTGCATTTACTTTGAACATGGCTGCCAATGTTGCCAAAGCATCTGCCATTTGATTTTCTTCTCGAGGTAAATGGTCAAAAGAAACCTTTTCAAATTGTTTGATCAAGTCGATGACGAATTCACGATACAAGACCATTTTTGAGTCTCTTGTCTCCCACTCCCCTCGCAATTGGTAAATTACCAATGCAGAATCCCCGTATACTTCCAACGCCTTAATTTTCTTTTCGACGGCTGCTTGTAGTCCCATGATACATGCTTCATATTCAGCCATGTTATTGGTACAATTGAAATCCAATCTTGCAGTGAACGGATAATGATCCCCTTTTGGAGATATTAAGATTGCACCAATACCATGTCCCAGAATATTTGATGCTCCGTCAAAGTACAACTTCCATGCCTTATCTCCCACTAACTCTTCATCAATCTTGAGGATAGTCATCAAATCCTCGTCCGGGAAGTCGAACCTCATAGGCTCATATTCTTCTGCAACTCGATCTGCCAAGAATTCAGCTATCGCACTCCCCTTGATGGCTTTTTGACTTACATAGACAATATCATATTCGGAGAGTAATACCTGCCATCTTGCTAACCTCCCTGACAAAGAAGGCTTTTCAAAAATGTACTTAATGGGATCCAACTTCGCAATCAACCAAGTGGTGTGATACAACATATAATGCCGAAGTCTCTGGGCAGTCCAGGCTAGTGCACAACACATTTTTTCTAGTGAGGAATACTTGGATTCACAATCCGTGAATTTCTTGCTCAAGTAGTAGATTGCACGCTCTTTCTTGCTTGCTTCGTCGTATTGCCCCAATACGCAACCCATCGAGTGCTCATGAACTACAAGATACAGAATAAGCGGCTTTCCTGGAATAGGAGGAACTAAAACTGGTGGATTCGAAAGGTATTCTTTGACTCTATCAAATGCTAGTTGACAATTTTCATCCCACTCTCCTGAGTCATGTTTTCGTAGAAGCTTGAAAATTGGATCACACTTAGCAGTGAGATGAGATATAAAACGGGAGATATAATTCAATCGTCCGAGGAAACCCCTCACTTCCTTCTGAGTACGCGGTGGCGGTAAGTCTTGGATAGCCTTGATTTTATCCGGATCCACCTCGATCCCTCTTTCACTAACAACAAAACCCAATAATTTTCCTGATGTAGCCCCGAATGTGCATTTAGCCGGGTTGAGTTTAAGTTGAAACTTTCTTAATCTTTCAAAGAGCTTTTTTAAATTGTCGACATGGTCCTCCGCTCTCCTCGATTTAGCGATCATATCATCTACATAAACCTCAATCTCCTTATGCATCATATCATGGAATAGAGTTACCATGGCCCTTTGATAGGTTGCCCCAGCATTTTTTAAACCAAATGGCATTACTTTGTAACAAAAAGTTCCCCACATTGTCACAAACGTGGTCTTTTCCATGTCCTCTGGTGCCATCTTGATCTGGTTATATCCCGAAAAACCATCCATGAAAGAGAATAATGAATGCCTGGCCGTATTATCAACTAGAGTATCAATATGTGGTAACGGGAAATTGTCTTTAGGGCTAGCTCTATTCAAATCCCGATAGTCAACACACATTCTCACCTTTCCATCCTTCTTAGGTACTGGGACTATATTTGCTACCCATTTAGGGTATTTTGCCACTTCTAGGAATCCGGCGTCGAATTGCTTTTTTACCTCCTCTTTTATTTTCAACAACATTTCTGGTTTCATCCTCCTCAATTTCTGCTGAACCGGTTTGCAACCTGGCTTCAAAGGTAATCTATGCACTACAATATCAGTATTCAAACCTGGCATGTCCTGGTACGACCAAGCAAACACATCTGTATATTCGCGGAGCAAGCTCATTAATCTTTGTTTAATTGGCAAGGAGAGAGAGGTCCCAATTTTAACTTCTTTCTTTATTTCTTCATTCCCCAAGTTTATGACTTCTATTGGTTCTTGATTGGGCATAATTTGTTTCTCTTCTTGTTGTACTAGTCTTAACAAATCTTGAGGTAAAGCATAATCATCCACATCTCCTTCATCATTAAGTTCACCAACACAAACAGTTCTTTCAAAATTAAGTTCTGGATTATTGTTGAGAAGGTCCTCATTTTCATTATTGGGATACCTGGAGATAATTAAAATGGGATTGATATGGAGAAGGTATAAAAATGAATGAAGAGAAACAACACGGATGAATGAATAAAATGCATCATGCTTGTCATTTATTGAATGATAAAGACTAAATAAAAGCCCGTACATAAAAGACCCTAATGCCTTTGGGCAAAAGCACTTGGATAAGTTTATTGCATTACATGGAACATGATTTGAAAACGACGGGGAGCTCAACAGCACGCCAATTCTCCAATTTGTAGTCGGGAGGACAAGGACGAATTCGGAACTATCCATCTCTTCTAGAAATTCCTCTATTCCCACCATATTGATAGAGAGATCTGTGAAAGCTCTAGCCATTGCTGGGATAGACCCGCCTTCTTCAACTTTTGCAGAGCTATTGTAGATGTATCCCCCCGAATAGAAAGACTCATATAGAGGAGGGAAACCCATTGGTTCAAACTCTATTTCGTGCCCCATAAAATTAGCCAACTTGCTTTTCTTCTTCCTTTCTATGAACTTTTTCTTTTCAAGTCCAGTGGGTTTATATCCTAACCCAAACCTATCCATCTTAGGAGTAACAGACACTGCTCTCTTCATTCCTTGTAACTCCTTTCCTAAACCTGCTCCAGCATGACATCCCTTTCCCATCGTTTGTTGGATCCCGAGCTTGGTGGCTTTTGACAAATGTGGTACGGGTATTTTCATCCCTTCTCCCACAAATGTAGCATTAACAAGTTCTAAAGATCTAAAAGAGCATTCCACCGCATCTTCAGCAACTTCTATGTATGGGGCACTTGTAGTAATGGTCGCAATCATGTCTTCTTCTCCTTCTATACTCACCAAATGTCCATCAACCACGAATTTGACCTTTTGATGCAGAGTTGAAGGAACTGCACCCGCTGAATGGATCCAAGGCCTTCCAAGTAAACAATTATAAGGAGTGATATCCATAACTTGAAATTCAATGTTATAGACACATGGACCAATCTGGAGTGGCACCTCTATATTCCCAACCACTTCTCGACGAGTACCGTCAAAAGCTCTCACAACAATGTGACTTCTCCTCAAATTTGACTTATCTACAGGCAACCTAGACAGTGTAATCATGGGCATAACATTCAAGGATGACCCATTATCAATGAGGACTTTCGGAAGGATATGATCTTTGCAAGTGGTGGTTATGTGAAGGGCTTTAGTACTCCCTCTACCGTCGAGTGGGATCTCATCATCATTGAATGAAATGAAGTTATCTGCCGCAATATTTCCCACCAGCCGATCTATGTTCTCTACCGACGCATTGTGGGCCACATAAGCTTCATTGAGCACTCTCAACAAAGCATTTCGATGAGGCTCTGAATTCAAGAGTAGCGAAAGTAAGGAAATCCTTGCTGGTAAGCGATTTAAT
The DNA here is from genome assembly GCA_031772115.1 of Heritiera littoralis. Taxonomy (NCBI): domain Eukaryota; kingdom Viridiplantae; phylum Streptophyta; class Magnoliopsida; order Malvales; family Malvaceae; genus Heritiera; species Heritiera littoralis. Next base: position 4,848,477 of record JAPDPK010000010.1, on the reverse strand, counting down.
TGTTCCACCACGTTGTATTCACTGTGCTTGATAAACTTCAAAAACTCACAAGCTTCTTTCTCCGTTACAGGTTTCTTTCTTTCAGAATCTACTGGAACATTGGTCTGACCTCTTTTGCTTGGCTATCTCTATTGTTTTCGCCCTTTCCATCTTCTTTAGCCTTCCCCATCTGAGTTTTCTTCAACATATCTGGGGTATAACACCTACCACTTCTCGTCATTCCTCCCGGGCCCGCAATGTCTATTGTATCAGCAGTATAAGTAGAGGGATTATTGAGAGAACCTTGAGCTGTGACCTTATAATTGTAATTCCACGGGACTGCATGGTCACTCTTATACGGGAATGGGCTTGGAACTTTAACAATTAGTTTCGACCTAGCATTTTCAGCAGTTATGCTAGGTTCCATTTTACTCTTATCCCCACAAACGACCTTCAATGGTTTGATTGGCTTCCCAAACATTGATGGCTCTATAACATTCACTACTTTCCCTTCAAGAGCTTCAGAGAACTCAATTTCTCCTAAGTCCATCATCTTTTGTACTATACGACGAAACTCCTCACAACTTTGGACGGAATGCCCCATCATTTCTCCATGAAACTCACAATACTCTTCTTCTTGCATTTCAAGCCCAAATTTTGCCTTCTTAGATTGAATAATCTTTGCCTTCCTCATTGTTTCCAGCACCACCCTCATCGGTGTTTTCACATCATTGACATTTCTTTTTATCCAACACCCATCATCCTCTATTATTGCGTTTACATTGGCCTCCGTGTGATTTGGAAGGGGATTCGTATTTACACTTGGCTCATTATCCTTCCCAAATTCCAAGATTCCAGCTTTCATGAGATCTCGAACTTTGTACTTAAATGCCGTACAATTTTCGATCGAGTGGCCTTGGATCCGGCATGATAATCGCAATGAGCATTTGCATCATACCATTTTGGATAAGGGGGTTTAAGGGGTTGTAGAAAAACAGGGGCAACAAAGTGATTCTGCAATAATTGGGGGAATAGTTCAGCATAGGATATTGGTATTGGGTCGAATTGGGGCCTCTCCTTATTAATCTTGGGAGCTCTTTGGTTATTTCCTTGGTTGTTAGGTTGATAAGTAGGTCTTGGTGCTTGTGCAGAGGAAGGGGTACCAATATTCATTGGTGCTTGTAAATTCATGGGGTGGGTTGGTTGAGGCTGGTATGAGTAAGGGTTTTGGGAGATATTGTTCACGGGTGAATAATAGGGATGGTATGAAGGGTAAGGAAAATGGGGTGCGGAATTCATCTTCGATCGTCTTTCAGTGGTAACAGCTTGCACTTCCCCATCTTTCTTTCTACTCATTCCACTCCTTTTTGGGGCTGATGTGTCTTCAATCTTGCCACTTTTAATGGCATTTTCAATCATCTCCCCGAAATGACCATATCAGCAAAATTTTTAGTAGCACTCCCCACGAGTTTATCATAATAAGGGGGTCGCAAAGTACTAACAAACAAAGTTGTTGTTTCTTTTTCAGTCAACGGAGGCTGCACCTGAGCTGCCAAATTCCTCCACCTTTGGGCATACTCTTTAAAGCTTTCACCAGATTTCATCTCTAGGTTCTGTAAGGATAACCTATCAGGTGCCATATCGGTCATATGCCTATATTGTGCCATAAAGGCTTTTCCTAAATCCTTCCATGTATGGATACGACTCCGATCCAACTGATTATACCATTTAACAGTAGGTCCAATCAAGCTATCCTGGAAGCAATGGATGAGCAACTTATCGTTGTTCGTGTAGCCAGACATCTTCCGACAAAACATAGTAATATGAGCAGCTGGGCAGGTGGTCCCATCATACCTCTCGAATTCAGGGGCTTTAAATTTTGGTGGTATAACCAAGTCTGGGACAAGGCTAAGCTCGTTGGCATCTACGCTCCCAAAGAAATCCATTCCTTCAATTGCCCTTAACCGTTCTTCTAGCAAAACATACTTTTCTCTTGTTTCTTCATTCTCCTTCCTTAACTTCTCTTGCTCTATTGGGTCATCCAAGTTAGGCACAAAAATAGGATCCACAGGGCTAGATCCGGGATACTTTCCTTGATTTTGTGGGTTATTCAGGAAAATTGGAACTTGGGGATAAGCTCCTTGGGTAGCTTGAGCTTGGGGCGGTGTAAACCCAGGCGGGTATATTGGATCTTCTCTTGAAAGTTGAGGTTCCTCCCTTGAATCATCAGCAACTCCTTTCCCTTTCATTAAGCTCATCATCATCTCCATCATTTTTGCCATTTGCTCCCGAGATTCTTCTTGGGACTTGATAAGTTCTTGCTGAACTTTTTCCATTCTTTCCATTCTTGCTTGTTGTTCGGACTCCATGACCTTAGATTGGGAGCGAGTTTTGTACCGATGTTGTGCTGGACGTTCAGGATTCGGTGGCTTCGCTATTCTGACACCTAAATGAGCCCGCAAATTAGGATCACATGTTATTTTTTAGTTTTTGCCATAAAGAAGGAAAAGATAAAATCATCCCAATACTTTTGGTGAGATATTAAAACTTTTCCTTTTCACCTCAACGATATATGATGTCATTACTTATGATCACCAATATCTTTTCATTGGTAGGCATGTGTATGAAATGGATGCATGACATGCATGGGAGTAAGAGGTATTTAATCCATAACGATTTCAACCAAAGAACCTTCATTTATTCAAAAGAACTTTTATTACATGGCTATTGAATTCGACTTTCATTTATTCAAAGGAACTTTTATTATATGACTATCGAATTCAAAATTACATAGCTAACATTCTCCTATTATACCCATAAAACTGACTAACTTGCTGATATTGATCTTTAGCTTCCTCAAGAAAATCCAACAAACGCTGTCCAATCTCTCCAGTTGGGTTAATTTCCTGCCTCAGAGCTTCCGCCTTTTCCACCATCTCTCTGCCTTGCGCACAGCTTTGCAGACTTGTGTAGCCAAATGTTCTATATAGTTGTCTTCCAAAACTCCTTACTCTCCATTTCATGCTTGCATCTACGACCAAGTCGTATGAATACCTCCAATCATTCTCCCTAAGTTTCCATTCTTGGATGATCAAAGCAATGTGATTCTTGTAATGTTGCAAGTGTTCCTCCAAAATCTGGACTTTTTGTTGTAACAGATTCCTTTCATCTTGAAGTTTGACATAGTCTTCGTCCTTCAGTCCAACTTTCAGAGCTTCATTTTCCTTTCGACATTGCATCAATTTTTCAGTGTTAACTGTATACATTTGTTTCCAATATCGCTGCTCTTGAAGAGTAATGGCAGTTCCCTCTTCATTTTTCTTTGCCTTGTTTCTCCAATACTCCACTTTCCCACGAAGATCTTCTATTTCCTTCTTCCTCTCATTAGAAGTCATAACAATTCCTCCGATCCTCATTTCTCTTCTCAACCTTTTATTTTCCTGATTCAATTCTTGAAGGTCATTGTGGGCAACATCTCGCTCTGTTCTCATCCTCTTGAGCGCAGCTTCTTGTACTTCAAACTTGACCTTTAAATTCTCTACCTCCTCTTGAAGCTTTAGATTCCTTTGCTCCATCTTCTTTTCTTCCTCTTTGAATTGCTGCCGAACAATCTCGATTTCGGATATATCTGCCTCAGGTTGTACATACGCAAGTGACTCCTGAATACAACATCTTTAACCCGTTTAGCTCTCCACATCAGGTAATTTGGGGTAGCTTTATCAGATAAGGGTCCTGTCGCAAATCTTCGAGGTTGTTTCCATGCTCGAATGGCTTGTTCTGTCTTTTTCGTTGCCTTTGGTTCACCATAGGAATACTCCATCAAATTAAGCCCATGCGTTGCCGGAGTAAACTGTTTTGCCCAAAACTGTCTCTGCACCATAAGTGGGGCACAACTTGTTATCCCCCATAATCCCAATAGTGGTATCCAAGATTCTTCTCCGCATCTATATAGTACTGGGACATGATACATCCACGGGGCCATCCAAGTCACTTGATCATCTCTAAGCTGTTGAAGGACAAACACCCATTCATCTTTAGGTTTTGGTTTTGGCCATTTACTTCTACAAAATTCTTTGATCGAGGTATTTCCACGATAAAAAGGCTTTGAGAATTCTTTCACCTCACAGTTGAAATGGCTCTTGATCCATATGTATAAGAGTTGTGCGCATCCCATGAAACGCCCTTCTCCTTTTCGTCGGCAATAACTCAATGATCGAAAGGTTCAGCCAAGATTGCTGGCGAAGGATTTACATTATTAACAACTTGTTCAAAGAAGTCTATCACGGCTATCTCAATGTGCCCCAAAACCTTAGGAAAAATAACCAACCCGTAAATTGCCAGGGCAAAAACAGCTAACCCCTTCTCATCATTCAAATGATCTTTAATAAATCCATGGAGAAAATCCCAAGGTAGGCAAATGTGTTCTCCCTTTTGCTTCATATGAGGATCTATTTCTTCCGGTTTCACTCCCATAATCCCAGCCAACTTCTTACGAAACCCAGACTTCGGCTTTCTGACATATACCTTGTCAGGGCTCTTTAAATCCAACCCTATCAAAATAGAGTACTCTTCTATAGTGGGCATCAAATCCACTTCGTTAAATGTGAAACACCTGTAGGATGGATCCCAAAACTGGATAGCAGCTTTCAGCAAAGGTTCTTCAACCGCCACTGAAATCAACGAAGCTATTTGGCCATACTTGCTACAAAAGTCTTCTTTCTTCTCCTTACTGATTTGCTTCCATATGTTAACCAAACCTGTTAAGTCATTCTGCTTAAGGTCCAAGCTCACTTCTCTAGGTAATGATGATATGAAGCCTTCTATCAAGCAATTCCCTTTCTCTTGCTGAGTCTTCTCTGACCAAAACTGCACTTCATTATATGGATCACACATGACAGTCACAGTTGATGAACAAGCCCAACATTCTTTGGATTTCATGAAGGATTCTTGGTTGTAATAGGCCATGGAGAAAATACCTCTCTTATGCAACCTTCATGATGAGAAATGATTCATGCAAAAAGGAAAAACAGAACATTTATTAGTACAAAAACAAAAGTAACATCAAATGTCTTATACAGGGTTACTTTCTAAGGGTAAGGTTCTATCTAAGGTGAACTTTTTCTATGGTTCACTATATGCTTGGTTTGGGTCTCTAAAGGACAAAAGGTTCCCAAATTGTTCCTTACTGACGTCTACGCTAGACTAGTAAGGCACCCCAATCCTCACCCATGACAGGCTACAAACGGAAAGGGTTCAACTTGAGTGAGAGTATTTCGCTTGCCATTGCGGAGGTTATCACCTCACGAGAGCAAAGGTACTATTCTCTCTCCTAAAAGGGACAAACCCGGGTGTAGGGTTTATGTATGCAATGAATATGTCATGCATGCAAAGGAACAAAATTTAAAAAGCATCCCAAAATGCAAGTGATAAAGATGATTCACATATATTTTTTTGTATTTTTGTTGTTTTTTTTTAAATATTTTTTATGAAAAGTTTTATTAAATATTTATCAAGACCATTAACTAAGATTTTGGATAAAACATGATTAATCATGGTTCGACTCTCTTTGTCCCCAGCGGAGTCGCCAAGCTGTCGTAACGATTTTCGTCCGGGGACTCGATCGCTGGACGATTTTGGAAAAACACAGAAAAGAGGAGTCGCCACCAATCTTTTTTTGACTATGTGTGATTGGCCACCTAAAATCATTTATTTTTTTTTCAATAAAATCTTAAAATTAATTAAGGTTTATCAAAAAAATAATTTTTGGTCTGCGAAAACAAAGTTTGGGTTCGGGAGTTCGGTTACGCGTGGGGAAGGATTAGCACCCCCACAGCGCCCGTTAGAAAACGGTACCACTTAATCATGTATTATCTTTTGATCTTAATAAAATGGTCTTAATTAAACATTTAAAAAGAAATTCATTTATTTTGAAATCAATTTGTTATTTGCTTATTATTTGAAACATTAAATTTTATTTTTATTTATGTTAAATTTATTTTTATTTGAAATAAATGAGAATCTTTTGTATTAAAAATTATTCCAAAATACCCCAATACTTTTGGTAGCATTTCGGATAATTTCCTCACCTAGAGATTTCTTAAGAATCGCTACTTGCGATTTCTATAGAATCCCATCCTCGGGAGATTCGCACTTATTTTTTTTGAAATTTCATGAATGCAAATGATGCAATCAAAATATGGATGATGTACATGAGAAATCCATTATTTCATTTTATTATTTTTCAATTCATAAATTTAGTTTTTATAAATGAAAATCCCTTATATTGAAAATTATTCCGAAGTACCCCAATACTTTTGGTAGCATTTCGGATAATTTCCTCACCTAGGGATTTCTTAAGAATCGCTACTTGCGATTTCTATAGAATCCCATCCTCGGGAGATTCGCATTTAGTTTGGAATTACAATGAATGCAAATGATGCAAACAAAATAGATGTGATGCACGTAAGAAATTCTATTTTATTTTTATTATCTTTTAATTCATTTATACTTATATTATTATTTTGTAATTTATTTATATTTATAAAATCTTACTTTTATTGAAAAATCATACTAAATATTCCAATACGCTGGTAACATTTAGCATATTTCTCTCACCTAGAGATCAGTTAGGAATCACTACTTGTGAATTCCGTAACATCTCATCATCGGACATTATTTATATCTTATTTATTTTTAATTTGTTTTACTCTTTATTTTGAAGTTTTGTTTATTTGTTTGTTTAAAATATTTATATTATTTTTTTTAGTGTTAGTTTATTTCATATAAGTTGATTATATTAGAAATCTTAATATCGAACTAAAATTATTTGAATACCCCAATACGCTGGTAATATTCAAATATTTTATTTCGACCCTAAGGATAATCAAAGAATCACCACTTGTGATTTCTAAGGAATCCTATCATCGGGGACCTTTTATATTTAAGATGTGTATTTACATTTATTTATTTATTTTAATTCCTAAATTTTTACCTATTTAAAAGTTTTTTTATTTTTATTCACTTACTATTTTCTCATATTTGCCTATTTTCATATTATTATTTTTATTACCATTTTATATTTATTTTTTTTATACTAAAAATCTTATTAATATTTTTCTTTATATCGGAATAAAATCAATTAAATGTCCCAATACGCTGGTGACATTAAAGATCTTATTTCGATCCTAAGGATTGTCAAAGAATCACTACTTGTGATTTCTAAGAAATCCTATCATCGGTAGTGCTTTTAAGATTTATATTTTTATTTACTTATTTATTTCTTTTTTTGTTTATTTATTTTTATTTTAATTATATAAGAAATTTTAATATTGAAATAAATTACTTAAATATTCCAATACGCTGGTAATATTTAAATGTTTATTTCAACCCTAGGGATTACCAAAGAATCACTACTTGTGATTTCTAAGAAATCCCATCATCGAACCAAATTTTTTTATATTTTTTCTTAAGACAGTGAAAATTTACAAATTTATTTATGAAGTTAATTTTGTAAATCTATTTTATGAGTTGAATAATCATAAATTACATTTATTTAATCTTGCTTTTCAATATATAATAGATAACTAAAAAAAAACATTCCTCAAAAGCTAGTAATGATAATACTATCAGGCAAGGCATAAAAGATTTGTGATTCTTACAAAGAAATAAATGGCATACAGGCTACGACAATGACTTTTAAATCAAAGAAATATCACAAATTAATAAATCCACTCAGTGAGGCAATAAGATTTATGAATCAAAGAAATAATACGCATATAAATCAATAAACAAGTGAGTGAGAAACAATTATAGTATACATGCAAACGAATCACGAGCCTCCCTTTCTTTGCCAAAACCCGATCGGTCTCTCCTTCTTGTCACAAATGAAAGCCGGCCACCAGTGGCTGTTACAAGGATTTTCAAACCAAATCAAAAGCGACTGGGCAGGGTACGTTAGATACCATGTGCACTGTCTACAAGGCAGCGTAGTGTAGCAATCTTGTAGCAATATGGAAATGAGGCGCCAAAGGATCTAGTAGCAAGAACGCAGGACAGTGCAGCGGTGGGAGCAAATGACGAACCGACAGCAAGCTCAGGCAACAGAGGTGCAATGAAGAACAGCAGGATGCGAGGCAAGGACAGCGAAAGAGCAGCAACAGTAGGTTGTTTCAAACGGCAAAAGCAAGTTGTTTCGGTATGAGGCTCGACAGAAGATGACAGAGGATGGTGGCATGTGGCGTGATGCAGAGATGACTCCAAGCAAGCAAGGGACGTTAGAAAAGTGGCCAGGAACGCAACAACAACGACAGAGATGCTAACAGTGTAGTATTGTAGGCATGGGTGCAGCCAAGGAAGGAGAAAGAAGGGTGGTCGATGATCAGCTGCTATGGACGATGGTGCAGCAAAGAAGATGATGTAACCGAGCCGTCTGTCCGTGGGCAGTAGCGAGGATGACCAAGGATGGTTGCTTGGAGGTGGCGATGAATGAATGAAGCAGTAGCAAAGACCGTGGCTGATGGATGCAGGAGGAATTGGCGTGGATGGCTGGACTGGTTGTAGAACTCCAGAAAAGAAGATGAAGTTGCACTGTTTTATAAATGGCCTTTCTATTTTTGAAAGTTTCTTTTCTCTTTAATGTGCGCCTCACCTCTCTTGCCTCTTCACGTTGTAGTAGGGGGCAGAATAAGAATAACAGAGCAGCAAGGCTCGATGCCGTGGACAGCAATGAGGCGAGCAAAGAACGAAGCAAGCGCTGCAGCAAGGGTTGGTTTCACAGTGATGCAGTGGCGTGGGGAGGGGCGCGAGCAGACCAGAACTAGCAAGAACTGGCAGACGTGGGCAGTGAAAGAAGCTGCCGGCTCCAAAAAAATTCTGTTCTCTCCTTTTTTTTCTATGTCTCTCCTCCCTAACCCTAGCAGACTCATCCTTTTTAAATGAGAAAAAAAATCCTTTTATCAATCCCACAATCATGGGATTTTATTGTTTATTTCCATTTAACCTTTCCATTTTGTTTCCTTTTCATTATTTTTATTTTTGGTAATTCCTTGATCACTTCCTTGATTCTTTCTGTCTATTTGCACACCCTTGATTAAGGGATCTTGATTTGGGTTGACCTTTCATTATTTGAAGTTTCCATTTGTACATAGCATTAATATTGATTCTCAATTTACTCCTCAATATTTTTTATTGATTGCCGGCATCAAGTGCATTGATTTGGCTTTGGTTTTCATTTTGGAATTCCATTGTTCTTGTGTGGGATTTAGATAGGAAGAGGTTAAAGGTTTGCATGGGGTTTTAGGGTTTGCATGAAAAAGCATTGACGTATTTTTGTTTTGTTTGTTTTTTTTTTTATTTTGTTTATTATTTGTTATTATTATTATTATTATTTTTTTGCTCGGACAAAATTCGGTGTTTACATAATCACATAACTTTTTCACACAAACAGGTCTAAGTGAGATTCTCTGGAGCAAAACTTGTGCTTAGTTTTTCTTTTTCTCCTTTTTTTTTTTTGGATTTAGGTATCATGTATACTCAACATGCATAGACTCTCCTCAATATAGTTCATAGCATCTTCTCCAATAATAAGAAAAATAAAAGAGGAGTTTGTAGACTCGTGTTTGCTGTTGATTTTAATTTTTCCCCTCTTAATTTGGCTAGTACTTTTCTAGAATTTGATTCTCATGTTAATCTGCTTCTTTGAGTATATCTGTCTAATACCACCATTACATGCAGGTTGAGAATTTAGCAGAAAGGATGGTGAAATGGTTGAAGGTTGGTGGACATATTTTCTTCAGGGAGTCTTGTTTTCATCAATCTGGTGACTACATGCGAAAGCATAACCCAACTCACTACCGTAAGCCCAGATTTTACACAAAGGTTTTCCCAGAATCTATCTTTCATTTGAAGTGTTTTTAAGAGTGAAATATGTATGAGACAGAGAGAGCTCATTGTTTGTACTTTTTTGAATTTACTTTTTGTTTTAACTTCTTGATGCTTGAAATAATCACCTCAGAAGTCTTGGATGATATGGATGATATGGATGATGATCTGATCTTTTGCAATATGTGTTCATTTGAGATTTTTGTGTTGCTTATGCGATATGGATGATGATGTGGATGATGATATGATCTTTTGCAATATGTGTTCATTTGAGATTTTTGTGAAGAAAGTTTGGTTGGAGATTCCAACTTTTTTGCTGGGAAAAATAAATTAGAAAACGTGATGTTCATTTGGTCTGTGTTGTGCTATATGCTCTTCTATATCTCAGGATAAGACTAATTCTAATAATTGTGCTTTCTTTACTGTTTTACGGATGCAGAACGGATGTCGTGGTATTTGTTATATGGGAATCGTTGAAGAAAGAAAGAGCAACTTTTGGATGTAAAAGCTTAATATACTATGACCTTAATCTTTGTTTTTTCTTTTTTCTTACATATGTTTTCCATATTTAGATGTTGAGAGACGTATTTTATATATAAATATATTTTTACATTACACTTATTTTATATATGAACAAGTTTTTCTTTTTGGGTTTTTGTTATTAAGAATGACTTGTAACTTTAATTGTATTGGATCTTATTAATATAATATAAATCTGGCTTAGCATAAAAAAATAAAAATAATTTCTAAAGATATAATTAAAAAATCATTAAATATATTCAAATTGAAAAGATATAAATTAAATTTATAACTGAAAAAAATATAAAATCTCAGATATCAAAAAAAAAATCAGGACTAAGTTAGTGGTGTTTAAAAAAAAAACGCTGCTAAATTGTAAATTAGCGATGTTTATTCAAGAAAACGTCGTTAACTTGTGGCGATTATAAATGCCACTAATTGGTTTAAAATCACCGCAAATTTAGTGGCGTTTTTCATAGAAAATGCGGCTATTTTTCCCAACTCTAGAAAAGCCAGTGTTTCTTTGCGACGTTTTATGCTAATGCCGTGACCTTTTAGCGGCATTTATAAACGCCGCTAAATAATGAAAAAAACGCCGTTAAAAATTCATTTTGCTGTAAACAATAATTTTTTATGTTAAAGGCTTAGACTGATTATTGCTAATAATTGAGTTAAAAAATTTATTTTAGTGAACAGTAAAGATCATATGCGCAAATTTAGATGCGGATTAGGGCACACTAATTCCCTTCAATCACACACTGACAAGAACATAAACAGTAAACAAAATTAAATCACCCTAAAGGTGGAGACGTGTGCAAATCTTTTGTGTTAATGCTTGTTCATCTTTGTCAAGTAATAATATGATATCATTATATCTTTTTATACTTCACATTGTTCTCGAACCATATAGATTCGCAATAAGGGTGATGTTGAGGTATTTTTATTTCGATATCACTTACAGTATTTTATTACAATAATAATTTATAAATTTATATTTAATATATTATTAGTATATAAATATTATAAACTATCAGTACATTATAACATATTTTCATTAATTGTAAATTTTCATAAAAAGAGTATTTGAAAATAAATATTTTTAAATTCATTAATTAATGAATTGAAATGATTCAATGATAATGTATATGATTTAAACACTGATAATGTATTAAATATAAATATTTGATTTACTACCTAATATATATCTTTTTTGCTTCATTATTACCTTATATATTTTCTAATTTGTCATTTTTTTGGGTAAGGACGTTTGTCATTTTTTGTTCATTAAAATGATGAGGATAAACTTTCCACCAATTGATACAAACTTTAATTAATCTATTTTTTTTATGTAATCACAAGTATTTTCATTCGTTTTATAATTTAAGATTAATTCTATTCGGACTAAGACACTTTTGGCAGCTCTCCCTACAATTTTTTCTTCTCATTAATTACAACAGCACCAGACTTTTTGTCCCTTAGGACACGGTATGGCCTGAGATCTGTGTTTTTCTTTTATTGTCGTAAATCACCTTAAAATTATTATTTTTATGTTTGATCTAATATAAGTATTAATTTTAATTAGATTAATTAGAATTAATTGATCCGTTACTGATTTGATTAAGTGAGGATGTCTATACATAATTATTATATGTACTTATAAAAATATGAGTTGGCATTATATTATTGGTGTCTAAAACTTAAAGCTATTAGGATTATCCTAATATAAGATATTTCTTACTAGGAAAAAAAACTTTGGACATGTGTACTTAAAACCTGCTAAATTCAAATTCTTCCATGCATTTAATCTACTTTTGGCAGACAAGAAATGACTTTCTAAAGTAACAAAGAAAGGGTAAAACATAGACCAATTAGGTGAATGAACGCATCCACCATTGATCAAATCAAAATTCTTTATTGCCATGATTGATCTCACAATCTCATCATATTAATGTTTTGTGGAACTCTGTCATGCTCAAATATGCAACTTTTTTACATCATATATAGTATGTTCTGTTTGGTTTACATAAAATAACTCTTAAAAAACAATTTTTAAAAAATTAATTTTTTGAAAAAATTGATATTTTCTGTTGTTTGGTTGATATGCTGAAAAATATTTTTTATTGTTTGGTTATTTTATGAAAAATCTGTATTTTTGTTAAAAAAGTATAATATACATATTTAACTACTAATAATGTTTTTAAATCAATAATAACAATAATAATAATAATAATAATAATAATAATAATAATAATAATAATAATAATAATAATAATAAATATGAAAATAATAATTTTTTTAAACAAGTCTTTATTTAATTAATAGAATTGGTAGAATTTACATATTTGATTGTATAATAGTTTGTAATATCTCAAAACATTGCCTTTATAGAGTCAACCTCATGTTTTGCCAATACATGATTAAAATAACTAAAGCATAATAATAATAATAATAATAATAATAATAATAATAATAATAATAATAATAATAATAATAATAATAATAAAAAAGATCCTACAAACTTATAATTAATATAATATTGTTCTTACACCTACAACAATTACAAACTATAATTAGTGCTTTCCTACTCTAATAGCTAATATTGTTCTACACAAAATAATCCTACAATAGTCATATTAAGCATGTTCTTACATAAAACCAATCCATAATAATATTGTAGGATTAGAAACAAGCACATTCTACAAATATTAACCATTCTTTTTGGTTACAAAATATTAACCATTCAATCAATCATGTAAAATTCTTGAAGAATTTATCAAGCCAAAGCCTCTTAAGATTTTTATTTTTAACCATAAAGGCTTTGGCTTGCTTCTCATGTTCTACCAGGTAGTCAAAAGCATTAACAAGAGACTCCTCATCAAATCCCTCCATTGACATAACTTCTTCATAAAGACGTTCTGTGCTCACTTGCTCAGTAGTGAACTTGTCAATGGCACAAGCAATATTACCAAGTTTTTTCTGTCATATTAGCAAGCATTTCATCATTAATATCCGAAGTATGAGCACTTTTTCTTTTACGATCCAACAATCAATGCCATCTCATCATACATTTCAATTTTTTTGTTAAAAAATTGTTCATACT